>ML662442.1:14238998-14443254 GCA_007570785.1 Antilocapra americana
TTCATGTGGTCACAAACAGTCGGACACGATTGAGTGACTAAGCACGTACACACACACACATATATAGAAACATATAAATTCTTATATATATTCTTTTCAGATTCTTTTCTCTTACAGGTTATTATAGAATATTGAGTAGCGTTCCTCCTGCTATATAGTAGGTCCTTGTTGGTCATATGTTTTATATACAATAATGTGTGTATCTTAATCCCAAACTGCTAACTTATCTCTCCCCCTGCCTTCTCCTTTGGTAACCATACATTTGTTTTCTATTTCTTTGGACTCATTTCTGTTTTATAAATACATTCATTTGCATTATTTTTTAAGATATCATATAAAAGTGACATCATATGATATTTGTCTTCTCTGTATGACTTACTTCACTTAGTATGACAATCTCTAGGTCCAGCCACATTTCTACAAATGGCATTATTTCATTCTTTTTTATGGCTGAGTAATATTTCATTATATATATGTATGTATGTATACATCTTTCTTCTTTTACAGGAATATGTCATAATCTACATAATATATGCTGAAAGCCTTTATCAATATTCTAATCTGCAATGGGACATTAAATGGCAACCTATTTACAGGAAGCTTTTAGAACACGGTGTGTGTTTGTGTTTATGGTGGGAAGAAGGGGAGGACTGAGCAGAAGGAAGGACAGACAGACAGACATATCTTGTGTGTTCAGGGATGTGGTTTCTATCCTCAGTGTTGCTGCTCTGACTTAATTTACCTAATCTAGGTTACCACAGACAACCTCCATGCCAGGTGCCCCCAAGCCAACCAACTCAGTACCCCTTTTCCTGAGAATATTTTGTAATGCTCACCACATGATCCTGAAATGAGCTTCATCAAGAATATAATCAAACACACACACACTTTAAAAAAATCAAGGCATGGTTCAAACTGTAATATAAACAAGGGGGAGATGGGATAGTTAGGGAGTTTGGGATTGACATGTACACATTGATATATTAAAAATGGGTAACCAAAAAGGACCTACTGTATAGAACAGGGAACTCTGCTTAATATTATGGAACTATCAAATAGGAAACAACTTGAAAAAGAACAGATACATGTGTTTGTATAACTGAATCACTTTGCTGTACACCTGAAAATAATACAACATTGTTAATAACTATACTCCAATATAAAATAAAAAGTTAAAAATGTAATATTAAAGATAAATAAAAATAATTTACAATAGCATAAAATGTAATTCAAAAGGCATTACAGCACCACAAGACATAATAAACTAGTCAGATTCAATATGTACTTACATGTAAATATCTATAAACATTACTTCTATAAACATCTATAATCACCAGGGCCTTCCCCGGTGGCTCAGACAGTAAAGAATCAGTCTGCAATGCAGGGGACCTAGGTTTGATCCCCGGGTCAGGAAGATTCCCCTGGAGAAGGGAATGGCAACCCACTCCAATATTCTTGCCAAGAGAATTCCATGGACAGAGGAGCCTGGTGGGCTACAGTCCTTGGGGTCACAAAGAATTAGACATGACTGAGCATCTGACAGTTATTACTTTCCTAAACATCCCTGTGAATTCTACAGCTATACTGGCAGATTCAGATGTTGCTGGAGTTCCAGAAAAATGTCTATTTCTGCTTTACTGACTATGCCAAAGCCTTTGACTGTTTGGATCATGATAAACTGTGGAAAATTCTGAAAGAGATGGGAATACCAGACCACCTGACCTGCCTCCTGAGAAACCTGTATGCAGATCAGGAAGCAACAGTTAGAACTGGACATGGAACAACAGACTGGTTCCAAATAGGAAAAGGAGTACGTCAAGGCTGTATATTGTCACCCTGCTTATTTAACTTATATGCAGAGTACATCATGAGAAACACTGGGCTGGAGGAAGCACAATCTGGAATCAAGATCACTGGGAGAAATATCAATAACCTAAGACATGCAGATGACACCACCCTTATGTTAGAAAGTGAAGAAGAACTAAAGAGCCTCTTGATGAAAGTGTAAGAGGAGACTGAAAAAACTGGCTTAAAGCTCCACATTCAGAAAACTAAGATCATGGCATCCGGTCCCATGACTTCATGGCAAATAGACAGGGAAACAGTGGGAACAGTGTCAGACTTTATTTTTCTGGGCTCCAAAATCACTGCAGATGGTGACTGCAGCCATGAAATTAAAAGACGCTTACTCCTTGGAAGCAAAGTTATAACCAACCTAAGAAGCATATTAAAAAGCAGAGACATTACTTTGTCAACAAAGGTCCATCTAGTCAAGGCTATGGTTTTTCCAGTAGTCATGTATGGATGTGACAGTTGGACTATAAAGAAAGCTGAGTGCCGAAGAATTGATGCTTTTGAACTGTGGTGTTGGAGAAGACTCTTGAGAGTCCATTGGACTGCAAGGAGATCCAACCAGTTCATCCTAAAGGAGATCAGTCCTGGGTGTTCATTGGAAGGACTGATGTTGAAGCTGAAACTCCAATACTTTGGCCACCTGATGAGATGAGCTGACTCATTTGAAAAGACCCTGATGCTGGGAAATATTGAGGGCAGGAGGAGAAGAAGACAACAGAAGATGAGATGGCTGGATGGCATCACTGACTCAATGGACATGAGCCTGGGTGGACTCCGGGAGTTGGTGATGGACAGGGAGGCCTGGCATGCTGCAGTTCATAGGGTCACAAAGAGTCAGACACGACTGAGTGACTGAACTGACTGGACACAAACACAGTGATCATCACTGTCTTAAGAGTAGTACATGATTTTCTGATTTGATGACTAATACTTCATAAAGTTCCCTATACATGTTAGTTGAATTTGCAGAAAACTTCAGATTAAATTAAATTTTGCAAAATGTATTTTGTAGATTACATAAAAAAAAGTGTCAGGAAAAAGTGTGAAGGACTTCAGTGTCTTAACTGGGGCACTTTATGGGTTTTCTGATCTATAGGAGTCCATGCCATTTATTATTTATGCAATCTTTTAGTTGTAGTATACCTAGAGTAATGCAAATTACTATTGTTCATGAAAGACAAAGGGTTTTCATTGGGGGAATATAATTGACTCTTTCCCTGTGGATATTGACCAATTTTGCATATACTTGTAAATCTATTTCCTCATTTTTAAATTGTTGATTGTGTGTCATTTGAATTCTCCTTCAAACTGCTCATCTTACTTGTTGCCTCATTATTAATAGTTAATTTGTAACATACAATATCTTTGACTTGTTTATTTTATATATGAAAGTAATGAGTAATGGAAGGTTTTAATACAGTTTTACATTAACATGGGGCTTCCCTGGTGGCTTAGTGGTAAAGAATCTGCCTGCTAATTCAGGAGATGTGGGTTCGATTCCTGGGTTGGGAAGATCTCTTGGAGAGGAAATGGCAACCCACTCTAGTATTCTTGATTGGGAAATCCCATGGGCAGAAGAGCCTGGTGGACTACAGTCCACGGGGTTGCAAAGAGTTGGACACAACTCAGCAGCTAAGCAATAATAACAAGTTTAACAGGAGTCATAGTGTAGGCTTAGAAATTTATGGTTTTTTCCCCTCAGATATATGAATATCTGGAGATGGAATATTTGAATATTTGATTCAATTCTGCTTTTACTCCAATCAATCATTTGCTTAACAAATATTTATTGCATATTGAGTTGTGGCCAGACATGCTCTTAATTTTTGGTTACATGGTATGTACTAGACAAAGATTTTTTATTTTTTAGAGTTTTAAACTTGTTTTTTCTATTGAAGTATAGTTGATATACAATGTTGTGCTAATTTCTGCTGTATAGCAAAATGACGCAGTTATATATATATACACACACACATTCTTTTTTGTATTCCTTTTCAGTATGGCTTATGCCAGGATATCAAATATAACTCCCTGTGCTATAGAGTAGGACCTTGTCATTTATCCATTTTATATATAATAGTTTACATCAACTAACCCCAAACTCCCAGTCCATTTCTCCCTCTAGGCACAATTCTAAGTATTCTACATACTAACTAAATCTTCATGAGAACCCCATGAAATAAGCACTGTTACGACCATTTCACAGATGGAAAAGTGAGGCCAGAGATCGGCTAAAGAACTTGCGCAAGGCCCTAGTGGTTAGTTCAGTTCAGTTCAGTTGTTCAGTCGTGTCCGACTCTTTGCGACCCCATGGACTGCGGCACTCCCGACCTCCCTGCCCATCATCAACTCCTGGAGCTTACTCAATCTCATGCCCATTGAGTCAGTGATGCCATCCAACCATCTCATCATCTGTCATCCCCTTCTCCTCCTGCCTTCAAAATTTCCCAGGATCAGGGTCTTTCCCAATGAGTCAGTCAGTGGTTAACTGGAGTTTAAGTGCACACAGTCACACTCCAGAATGCTCCTCACTGCACTGCAGACACTAGAGTGAGGGGTATGACAATCCTAGCCCTTGTTTCCAGGGGGCTTTCCATCTTCAAGCAGTGACTGTACAATCATAAGTGTGCCAAGTGCCGCCAAAGGGTTCACCCCGGGTGCTTTGGAAGACATAAAAGGGAGGCCTAACTCTCACTAGCTGGTGGGTCTGTGTTTGCCAAATGAGGCTGTACGACCTGCCCTGCCGGCTTTAGGGATGTGGTGAGAAGCCAAGCCAAACACAGGGAAGCAAAACTTGGCAAGTGCAACTCTTTGAACCACAAACTGTGATCGTTTATAGAAACCAAACTAGTATACCCTGGAGACACAAGTCTGGCTTTAGGAGAGAGTCTCTTCAGAGAACAGCCTTAAGCAATTCTCATTGTGAACTACTAAGATCAAAGCAAGAGTCATTTTTAAAAATAATGCAAACATTTTAGTGCAGGTTTGGAAGAAGATTGTTTACCTCACAAAGTTTTCCATAAGAATGTCATCAAAACACTGAAGGTATATTTAATGAGAATTTTCTTAATTGCAGTAAGCAGTTAACAGTTTAAATGAAAATAAAGTTGATTGAAAAGTCAAACATGCATTTTAAGGGATGATCAGAGAATATCAGAGGAAACTGATTTTTATGCAGACTTGTTTTTCTACCAGTACATGGAAGAAATGCAGTCTAGGTAAGAATTTTAGAAGGATGCTGCCTCTTCTTTAGGGGAAGTAGGAAGCTGTAAAATCACAGGGGAATCAGCATCTCTATGAACCAAAAGGAAGGAAGTCAACCTTGAATACACTTTGGAAGGATTGGTGCTGAAGCTGAAGCTCCAATAATTTGACCACCTGGTGTGAACAGCTGACTCATGGGAAAAGACCCTAATGCTGGGAAAGACTGAAGGTAGAAGGAGAAGAGGGTGACAACGGATATAATGGTTGGGTGGCATCACTGATTCAAAGGACATGAACCTGGCCAAATTCTGGGAGATGTTGAGGGACAGGGAAGCCTGGTGTGTTGCAGTCCCTGGGGCTGTGAAGAGTCAGACACGACTTGGTGATTGAACAACAACAATGGTTTGTGAATGTGTGGGCTAGGAACACATGCTCTCTCAGGGCAGAGCCTGGGCCTTTGTTTAAAGGAGCTCCTTGTCTAGGAACAATGCAGAAGCCAAATAAAGACTCATGCTTGGCCTGTGAATGAGAAGCTGACATTAATGAGAAGGGTCAGTTAGTGGTGGTCAGCCACTGGTATGTACCCAGCTCCTAGAGCAGGCCTAGAATATGGGTCATAGAGCAAGGTCTGACCATGTCCTAAGCACATCTGGAATACAAGAAGTTCTGTTTAAAGTATGTTTCTGATGTCTAGAAAAGGCACATAAGAAAATGCTCAACACCTAGAGAAATGCAAATCAAAACTGCGATGAGTTATCACCTCACCCTGGTCAGAATGGCCATCATCAAAAAGTCTATAAGCAATAAATGCTGGAGAGGATGTAGAGAAAAGGGAGCTCTCCTACACTGTTGGTTGAAATGTAAATTGATGCAGCCACTATGGAGAACAGTATGGAAGCTCCTTAAAAAACTAAACATAGAACTCCCATATGATCCAGCCCTCCCACTCCTAAGCATGTATACAGAGAAAAACATGGTTAATAAGAATGCATGTACTCCAATCTTCATTGCAGTGCTATTTACAATAGCCAAGATATGGAAGCAACCTAAATATCTGTCAATAGAGGAATGGATAAGGAAGATGTGGTACATATGTACAATGCAATATTACTCAGCAGTAAAAAAATAGTAATGCCATTTCCTGAATATTTATTAGAAGGACTGATGTTGAAGCTGAAGCTCCAATACTTTGGCCACCTGATGCGAAGAGCTGACTCATTGGAAAAGACCCTGATGCTGGGAAAGATTGAAGGAGGGAAGAGAAGAGGGTGACAGAGGATGAGATGGTTGGATGGCATCACCGACTCAATGAACATGGGTTTGAGCAAGCTCTAGGAGATGGTGAAGGACAGGGAGGCCTGGCATGCTGCAGTACATGGGGTTGCAAAAAGTTGGACACAACTGAGCGACTGCACAAGAACAACAAATGCCATCTGCAGCAACATGGATTGATCTAGAGATTGTCATACCTGGTGACGTCAGTCAGACAGAGAAAGACATATATTATATGATACTGCTTATATGTATAATCTAAAAGAGTGATGCAAATGAACTTACCTACAAATAGATCTCTACATATAGAAACAGAGTTCCAGATGTAGAAAACAAACTTATGGTTACCAGGCGTAAGGGCCAGGGAAGGGATAAATTGGGAAACTGGAACTGATATACACATGTATAACATAGCTGCTGTATAGCACAGGAAACTCTATTCAATACTCTGTTACAGCCTATATGGGAAAATAATTTTAAAAAGAGTGGATATATGAATGTATATAACAAATTCACTTTGCCCTACACATGAAACAACCACAACATTGTTAATCAACTATAGTCCAATAAAATTTTTTTAAAAAGTGAATACAGTTTAGTTTTTGTCAGGAAAAATTACGAAAGATTATGATATGGATGTAAAAGATTACTAGGTGTCTTTTCAAAGGAATACTGAGCATCAGTGAGCAGATTTTGAGAGGTTATCTAATTTTAGAGAGTTCTGTACTTTTCATTGTCTTTGGGCTATTTTACAACTCCATGAGCTATAAGAAACTAAAGGTAATGCAATAATTCTAGTCCATAGAGATGCAAGTGAAGTTTGTCTGATGGGGAGGTCATTGATTTCTCTCCTCTGGGAGAAATGATTTCAAGCATTATATTTTACTGCCGGGTAGATTTTGACCCAGTTTTGCATTAATTTGAAAAATCATGTCAGCACTCCTGATTGCTTATATCAGGGGTTGGCAAATTTTTCCTGAGAAGGGCCCAATAATAAATGTTTTAGGCTGTATGGTTCATCTGTTCTCTGTTGCAACCACCCAGGTATGCTACTCGATCATACCTGTAGATCAAGGGGCTTGCCTGTGTTCCAGTAAAACTTATTTATGGGGGTTGAAATTTAATTTCATGTTCTTTTCACATGTCACAAAATATAATTCTTTTGATTTTTTTTCAGCCATTTAGAGATGTACTCAATGCAGGCTGTTTGGAAACCGGTGGTGGGCTGGGTTTGGCTCTCGGGGCTGTTGTCAATCCCTGACTTATATTTTGCCTGTCTTTGAATTCTCATTTGCATCAGTTGTAACATCTTATCTGTCCCATTGTTAACTAATCAGTTGGATAAAATCTTTGACATGTGTTCATTTTATATTTGAATGAGGGTCATGATTTTATCCCTTTAGAGAATTATTCTTTACTTTTTGCCAAAGGCAGTTGGAATGAAATTCAACTGAGGTATTTGGAGACCATGACCACAGGCTGAAAGACTCTATGTCCTGAGTGAATATTAAAATCTTGGCAAATTTTCAGAACACTATCTGTATCTGGGCCTTTCTGCAAAGGAACTGAATTGAACAATTAGATCCTCAGAGACGGCCCCTGCATTGTGTTTGAAAAGCTTTCCAGGTCATTCTAACATGCAGTCTGGATGGAGAATCAGTACATTTGAGAAAGTGGAATTTAAAAATATTACTTGATATAGCAATGATAAGTTGTTACTTTGAGATATACAGCATATAATAAATAATGGATAGAACTCCTGTGATATTAACAATATATAATATTCTTTTAGTTTAAAGCATAATAGAAAGATCCAATTACATGAAACAGAAGATTATAAGATTATGAATTTATTTATTAATCTTTTCTTAAAATTTTTCTAATTGTTTGGAAATTGGCAAATTAAGGTTATGGCAAAACTCAAACATTAGTTTTCATTGCTAAAACCTTACTTCATTGCATTAAGAATTCAAGATGGACTAAACATAATAACAACTTGGGAAGTGTGATTTTCCACTCCATCTCATAGTGTTCTTAGTTTTTGGAAAAGGAAAACTTAGAGAGTCTTTTCTAAGCAGGACCTCTAAATTTTCTTTATCTCAAAGCTTTGAGTAACTTTGAGTACTCACTAATTGTGATGGCTTAGCTCTGAAATACCAAGTAACTATATACTTCCCTGACTTTTTACACCCCACAAAGTATTTTTATGTATTTTGTGCAAAATTATCTTCAAAGGTTTTAATAGATATTATAAGAGTTAGTTACAGTGCATAAAAATTGTAATTTATTTTCCATATGAAACCAAAACTCTTCTTATTATTTGACTCTTGTGACCCTATAAACTGTAGCCCTCCAGGCTCCTCTATCCATGGAATTTCCCAGGCAAGGATACTGGAGTGGGTTGCCATTTCCTTCTCCAGAGGATCTTTCCAAACTCAGGGATAGAACCCATGTCTCCTGCATTGCAGGCAGATTCTTAACCGGCTGAGCCACCAGGGAAGCCCCACTCAAATACTCACTAAGTCCAAGCTGTCTTTGACCTTTTGTCTTGGTCCTCCCTGCTCCTCTTTGGGGGTCTTCAGAGTCTGGTCCCTTCTCCCCTGACTCTCTGCCTTTCACAGGCAGTGCACCTCATGGGCTGCAGTGAAAATTATGAATTTTTGTGCTTTTTCCATCTTTCCTGTTGGTGAGACCCAGTATAGTCTTATATTGCCAGCATATGTTGTACTTGCTTTCTTTTCTCTATGCCCATTCTTTATTTCATTTGTGTCTACTAACCCCTCTTTGAGAAAGGCAAGGTAGCCATTGTTGTCCCATTGACAGAGAAAGACTGAGAAAACTTAGAAGTCCTACTCAAAATTTACTTGGGCTCCAGTCTAAAATTCGGTTTTCCTAACTTATCCATTTTACTTCCACCAAGGACCACCCCCTCAAGGTTGTTGATATTCTTCTCTGCCAGGGCTTCTTTCATGCATTCATGTATGCATGCTTGCATTCATTCAATAAAAACTACTCAGTATCTATTAGCTGCTGGCTACTTACCAGGCATGGGGGCAGTAGCAATGAATAAGATAAATACATTCACTGCCTCAGTGCTTATAGTGGCCAAAAATATGGCAATGGCTCTAATTTATTGAGCACCTCCTATGTGTTTATGTATGTATCTAAAGGTCACATCCAAGTTATAAGGTGCAGATAAAGAAACTGGGGCATAGACAGATGAATAAGCTCTTAATAGAATCAATAATGTGTACTTAATAAGACTGGTGTTGGGACCACGGGAGACCCATCGACTTCAGGAACAACCGGTAGTTTAACAAGGTGCTGGATCTAATATACCGAAGAGTTGGAAGAAAGAGGTGGGTAGGTGGGTGGGTGGATGTGGGGACATCCAAAGAAGTGGCTCTGGTGAATCTTTGTGAATTACAAAGGACTTCAACACAGAACAATCAGGCGCATGCCAATCAGGGGGCATGTGGGTTTACTAACACATAATTGATTGATTGAAGTCGCTCAGTCGTGTCCGACTCTTTGTGACCCCATGGACTATAGCCTGGCAGGTTCCTCCGACCATGGGATTTTTCCAGGCAGGAATACTGGAGTGGGTCACATGATGTAAAACAAAAGGTTAGTTTTTTTACTTTTCAATAGTGAACCTCTAAACTACTTAAATCCTATTTTCCAGGTAGTTTAACTGTCCTCAGGAACTGGGACAGGCTGGTCTACTGACAACAGTATTCACCACCTCCTCCCCATTTTGTTTAGGGGGAGAGGGTGCAGGAGCTGAGATTTGAGTGAGCGTTAAACAAGGAGTCTGGAGAGACTGTCTTTCAATGAAAATACAGACTTTAGAAATTTCAAGTTAAGGAAAATTACAGCAGCTATATTTTTAACAATTTTGAATCTGACAGTTTAGCAACACTGTTGTTTATATTCCTCATAAAGTTGCACAATAAAAGGGTAATTGTGTTTATCAATATTAGTGATACACTTTTTCTCAGGAGAGCAACTCACCCCATTCAACCTCAAGCCTTGACAAGGCTCTTGCTGAAATTAATGAGCCCAGGGGAAAAAGGGGAAGACTTCTGAGTCAGAGCACTTGGGAGGGAGAAAAAGCAGGTTGAGTGAAGCTGGAGAAATGGGACTCAGATTCCACAGGGAATTAGAGGATTAGCTACTCCAGTTCCCAACTGAAGAGGTCTCGGCCAGGCATGCTTCATGTGTTTCAAGCAAGATTGTGTCAGACCCAATCACACACTTGGGGAATGTTGAATTTTAAACACAAAATATACCACAAAATTAGCCAGTGTGAAGGAGAAACTGGGTTCATGAATGCTAAAAAGGGGACAAAATGTACTACATCTGTATCAAAGGTTAACTCATACTGTTTCAATTATACATCAAATCTTAAGAAACATTTTGCAGGAAAACTTAAACAAAAGTATCAAGGTATAGTGAATAAAAAAATGCCATAACAGTATAAGCATGTAGCAGCTGTGAAGCCCTCACATTCCAGCCACCCTGAGCCCCAAGGGAACTCAGGATGGAGGTTGGATGCCTCCCCCCCAACCTCCCCACCCAACCGCCCAGCACTACAGTCACCCCTGGTGATGTACCCAGAGGAGACTCAGGATAAGAAAACACAGGAGAAAACACTGGCCCCAGAGAACTGAGGTTCATATAAAAGGAATAATTTCAGTGAGCCCAGACTCCTGCATCATCCTATACATAGAAAAGTACCAAATTCTTTAACTTGAGATAAACGATTTTCTTCAATTAAAAGTAATCTTTTGATATTCCAACTACCTGGTCTTTGTTGCAAAAACTCCTGTATATCCTGGCTCCTCCCCACCTCCTTGCCTCTTTGGAGCAATCTCTCAGAGTTATCTGAGGGGCTGGGTCCTGGGCTTCAGTCCTCAGTGTGGTCCGCTGAATAAGACACAACTCTCAACGTTTGGGTTGTGTATTTTTTTCTGTCGACAGTTTATCAGGAAGAGAAAACAGTATGTACAAAGGCACAGACAGGGAAGGGAGCAGGGAGCAGAAGATGGGGACTGAGGGCAGCATGACGTGGAGGCATGGTGGTGCTGCGCATGAGGGCATGGAGAGCAGAGGGCCTGGGGGACTTCTGGGTTTCCAGCTCTGGCACTTTTATCAATGGTGGTTGTAGTCACCGGTTTAGATACTAAGTCGTGTCCAACTCTTTTGATTCTAAGGACTGGGTGGGGGGGGGCCCTGCCAGTTTCCTCTGTCTGTAGAATTGCCCAGGCAAGAATACTGGAGTGGGTTGCCATTTGCTTCTCCAGGGGATCTTCCCAAACCAGCTCATTTGTACTGCAGACAGATTCTTTACATTCTGAGACCCTAGGAAAACCTCATAGTCACTGAGACAGGAAATACGGTGTGGTGGGGGGGGGGGGGGGGGGGGGGGGGGGGGGGGGGGGGGGGGAGGGAAATGTCAGTGTTTTTCATTTATAATCTAAAATGGAAAGGAGAAGAGCTACTCTGTGCATCTTATGGCAAAGTTTAGAAATGAATTAATTCAATGCAAAGGCATGAGAGAGCTTAGAAGATGCTAAATAAAGCCCAGTGTAAGTTAGAGCTATTCCTTTGGAGTGGAATTTCTCTAAATGTGCTCCAGGCCCTCAGCAGCACCTGAGCCCCTGGGAATTTGTTAGAAATGCTAATTTGTACCACTTCACACCTACTGAATCAGAAACTCCAGGGAAAGGGCCCAGCAATCTGTGTTTTAACAAGCTCTCCAGGGATTCTGATTCATGGAAAAGTTTACAAACACTGTAGAGGCGATATCTACAATTTATTATGGGAAAATGTACAGTGGTTAAAGTACAGCTGAGGCAAGAGATAGATGGAATCCATACTAGGCATTTACAACTAGCCTCTAATGTTTGCATTTCCTGAAACCAGAGATAGATGGGCTCTAGGTTAGGTATTTATAATCAGCCTCCTGCTTACTTTCTGAAACAGAAGTAACAAGAGGAACAGGGTAAATCGCCAGGCTTTGTCTTTTGTGGACACCTTGAGAAAACAGTCTTGGCATGCACAGAGAGGGGCTAAACTTTGGTTGAGTAAAGTATCAAGAGATCACATATTTCTCCTCCATGGGGTAAGGGAGATACGTAGAAAGGTTTCTTGGGGTTCAGAATTCAGGGGATGCCAAGCCATATGAGTCTTGCTCTTCCCAGACACCTTTGCATTGGAATCTATTTTGAAAAAAGTTGCCCACTCACGTTGGGGAGGGTCCTAGGGCAGGTCAGGTGTAGAAAAA
The DNA here is from genome assembly GCA_007570785.1 of Antilocapra americana. Taxonomy (NCBI): domain Eukaryota; kingdom Metazoa; phylum Chordata; class Mammalia; order Artiodactyla; family Antilocapridae; genus Antilocapra; species Antilocapra americana. The sequence goes on from ML662442.1 coordinate 14,251,618, forward strand.
GAAACCAAATAACTGGCCAAAGGTAAACAAAGACTCAGAAGAACTGCCCTGCATAAATGACCTAACCACCTCTTTACTGAGCTCCTCCTCATTAGGAAGGACGCCCACACCCTTTCTCTCTGGGTGTGTATCTCTGCCTTGCTTCTATCTTAACTAAACAAATGGTGTCTCTGTGTGCTCTCCCACTTGCTGTTCTATGTCTCTAATGATAAACTCTGTACCTGCTTTTATAGTTTTTGCCTCCATGAGAAAAATGCATTTTTCAGTGGAGTCAAGAACAAGGGAAAGATAGCTTCTAGCCTCTAGCCTCTCCTGGTCTGGTGCTTAGGATTCCTGGTTTTCATCCAGACCGTGTGTGTGTGCTTAGTCGCTCAGTCATGTCCAACTCTTTGCAATGGCATGGAATGTAACCCTCCAGGCACCTCTGTCCATGGGGATTCTCCAGGCCAAAATACTGGAGTGGGTTGTCATGCCCTCCTCCAGGGGATCTTCCCAACCCAGGGGTCAGACCCAGGTCTCTCGCATTGCAGGCGGATTCTTTACTGTCTGAGCCACCAGGGATTCATCCAGGTTACCCAGGTTCAATTCCTGGGCAGGGAACTAACATCTAGACTCACACTACGGCTCACTGCTGCCTTTCCAAGATCATAGCAATGCAGGCAGCCCAGCCCCATCTGTCCCTGAAGAGGATGTAAAGCAACAATGTTCTTTAGCCCTCAGTCCTTGGAATTCCTACTTCATCCACCAGTGCTCTTTTATTATAGTTTACTGGTAAAGACTTGGGTCCAGAAGAGTTGCATGAACATTTATGTTAAATACCAAAATCTGTGAGGGAATTCTTCTTTAAAATTAATTTATTAAAGACGAGAAAATTCAACTTTAGACAGTAGCTTTGTACACTAAAAGTAAGAAAGCTATAATAAGATCACATTGAAGTTCCTTCAGAAACATTCTTCCATTTGACATATAAAATGCTTTTTATATCTGTGAATGTCACTTTGGGGAAAAAAATTAATGTTTTTTTTGCCGTATATCTATAGAACTTGCTAAAAAGCAAATATATGTTAAAAGTATGTTTGAATTCCCAGGATGTTGTCAATACAAGCTGGTTAGGATCTTTCTTTGCTTACTTCTTAATGGAATAGAAATCCTCCAGAGGAAGAGAGCTGGTATGATAGTTTTTAGTGGTTTTTTTCAAGTTACAGTTGCAGAAGATATTTGTATTTCAGCCGCTTAAAACCATAACATCTTGCCTCAATGCATTTTGTAAGTTGGTTTTGTAAATACATATTTTGAAGATATTACTAGAGTATACCACATTTTATTAGCTAAAGAAAATCCTTATGTGCAAAGGAGGGAAGAATGCAAGAGACTGGCTCTAAATCTCTGTTTTTCAAAGATAGTTTAGAAGCAAGAACTTCTGGGGGTATCTTAATAGTTCCATTTAGGGCTATTTCAAACTCAAATTTCTAGGCACCACTCAGCCTTAAGTGATCTATAAAGATCACTTAAGTTGCCTTTAGTCTTTTGGATGCTTGGCTAGCTTCATGTTCTTGGTATTGACAATCATACCTAAAATATGATACTTCATCTGCTTTTATTTTACAATGGATTTTGAATACTTTGCAAAATTTATTAAGAGTAATAAACTCTATTTTAAGAAATAATAGCCTAATCATATATTACCATTAAGCAATAAAAATTCAGCTCCATAGGACATTGTAGGTGGTGGGGTCCAGGGAAGATTTATAGCATTCTGCAAAGGCTGAATATACAGAGAATGTGAACATTAAGAAGATAATCTGAATAACTCAGGCAACAGTTTATTGTTTATTACCTGACTTAAGAAAATACATTCAAATGCTCCACATATGCTGGGAGGAATGCCTGCATCATTAATATCTTTCTGAGAAAATCATCTCTTTCTACTTTTAATTTAACACTTTAACTACGGACAGAAGATAAAGTGTTACGTTGAAGAGGTTCACATTTTACATCTATGACCTTAAATCAACTGTGGTACTTGTATGTATATCAACCTGCAGTGTCCACTGCCCCACCCCCCCGAAAAAAGGTTGGGAATATCCCCTGTATAAAATTCAGGGACATCATCATTGTCATTAACATCCATCCATCTTTCATCACCCTCTCCTCCACCCCTTCATCCATCTATTCATCTAGAGAGCGTCCCTAGAGAGGCAAACAAGATGATGGTAAGAGTCGGTGTCCAAAGATGCAGTGAAATTGCTCAATTCAGGTACAACTAAGATGGGTAACTACATCAGGAAGATGTCAGTAACAATGAGGACTATACCAAGTGATTATGCTGTGTACTACTTTGTAGAACCTGATAGGTTTGGGTGCACAAGGAGCTATTTACCTGGGAAAATAAGCAGTTCTGTTGCAATTTTAAAATTATTTAACACAAAAAGAAACAGACTCATGGATGTTGAAAACAAACTTGTAGTTACCAAAGGGGAAAGGTGGAAGAAGTGAAAGTCACTCATTCATGTCCGACTCTTTGGACTTCACGGACTACACAGTCCACAGAATTTTCAGGCCAGAAAACTGGAGTGGGTAGCCTTTCCCTTCTCCAGGGGATCCTCCCGACCCAGGGATTGAACCCAGGCCTCCCACATTGCAGGCGGATTCTTTACCAGCTGAGCCATCAGGGAAGCCCAGGAATACTGGAGTGGGTAGCCTGTCCCTTCTCCAGCAGATCTTCCTGACCCAGAAATTGAGCTGGGGTCTCTTGCATTGCAGGTGGATTCTTTACCAACTGAGCTATGAGGGAAGCCCAGAGTGGGGAGGGATAAATTGGGAGTTTGAGACTGACATATACATACTACAATATGTAAAATAGATTGTTAACAAGGACCTACTCTACAGCATAGGAAACTGTACATAATACTCTGCAAAAACCTGTATGGGAAAAGAATCTGAAAAATAATGGATACATATATATGTCTATAACTGAACCAGTTTACTATACATATGAAACTAACACCGAATTGTAAATTAACTTCACCCCAATATAAAATAAAACTTAAATTAAAAAATTACTTAATATATAGGGAGACAGTCACCTGTTTTAATTAAGTGCAAATAATAAGGGGACAGTTTCGAAGTGCAAAGGCCTGTGTGTTCCCACAATACTGGAAATGAAATGGCTGGATAGCCAGAGCTCTGTGTTGGGTGTGGTTGAGCAATGAATCCCAGGAATGCCCCCTCCAACCTCTGTTGGTCTAGCCTGGGGTGGGAGTCGGGTAGAAGCACTACTTTTCTGCCTCTGTGGGCAGCCTCTTTCCTGTTTGGCTTCTCAGTTCCTCTGTTAACTAACAGGTTCTTTGCATTAAATTCTCTTTCTTGTAAATAATACTTTAAATCATCATAAAATTGCTCATGTTTGACTTTTGACCTAAAGAAAAGGTCAACCTAATGCCTGAAATAGTTTCTGTTTTTTTTTTTTTTTTTCTTTTTTCTGATTAAATTCTGACTCTTCCAGGCCAACTAAGGAAGGAATCCTTTCCACCAAAAAAGAATGTTAAAATGCTAATCCCGACACTGCATTGTAAATCAAATAAAAATTAATAAAGAAAAAAAAAATGCTGACCCTGGCAGAGGGAAATGCAGAGGGCAGAGAGTACAGGGGCCCAGAACACAGTGCTGGGATTGGGAGGAGGCAGAGGGCAGATTTGCCTGGCCAGTTCAGGGACCATGTTAAGGCGGCCAGCATTATCCAGATGAGACCAGATCCAAGGTCATAATCTTAAACTGACTGGGTGGGTCATTAGGGAAGAAAAATTTAAAAATGGATTCTGAATCCTTTTGAAAAGCATATTTCAGTGAATTCCTAGAGAAATGAATACATTTTCTCATCCCAAAGAATGCTTTAGTGACTTACAATAACCCCTTTGGCCATCCTTGTAAATACCCCTGTCTGTAGTGTTTTACACTGTTGTCTGGTCTATTGCAGCCCTGCTACTCCATGATCTGGCACCAGGCTGCTGTGCAAAGCTTGGAGGGCGGCACTGCTCATAGAGCACAATGTTAGCGAGACTTAGTCCTAATTGCCCTGGGCCTACTGGGTCCTGAGGCAAAAGGAAAAATGTGTGCCCTTGATTACACTTAGGAAAAATTAGCAAGAGCTGCCTGGAAAATCCCATGGGCGGAGGAACCTGGTAGGCTACAGTCCGTGGGGTCACAAAGAGTCGGACACGGCTGAGCAACTTCACTTCACTACCAAAACCACCCCAAACCAAGCCAAACCATAACTCTCTGTGAAACACTGCGCTGTTCAGTTACTTGCACCAATGTCAACCCTCAGAAACCCGTTTGAAGGGGCACAAGGGTTGCACAGACTGGAAATGCCTGTCACTATCGTATGGTAATGCAGGATTGTAGAACCAACAACAGCTTATCTTTATTTAAAATTTTGATATTTTGTTCCTCATGACTTTTTGCATTATTTTTTCAGTTGAAGTATAATTGTTATACAATGGTATATTAGTTTCTCTTCTACAACAAAGTGAGTCATGATATGTATACATATAGCCCTTCCTTCCCAAGCCTCCCTCCCACTCCACACATCCCGCCTGTCTCGGTCATCACAGAACACAGAGTGAGTTCCCTGTGCTATACAGCAGCTTCCCACTATCTAGCTGTTATTTTACACATGGCAGTGTATATGAGTTTGAGTCAACTCTGGGAGTTGGTGATGGACAGGGAGGCCTCGTGTGCTCCAGTCCATGGAGTCGCAGAGTCGGACACGACGGAGTTGGACACGACTGAACTGAACTGAGTGTATATATGTCAATCCTAATCTCCCTGCATTAATCTTGATTTTTTAAAAAATCTTACATTTCAATATTATCTTGATGACTGAGTCTGTTGGATCGCCCTTAAATCGGTGCCTCACTAAACCTGGTCCTAAACCCGGTCCTGCTGGGGTGCTACTTGTCACATCTGTACTGAAGGCGTGCTGAGATTAGGTTGAGAGAAGCAAGAGAAAGGGCCAGAATGTCTGTGCAGGAATTCATGAAGGAATTGAGAAAAAATATTCCAGTGCACGTTCGAGGTCCTAATAATTACTATAATAAAGTCTGAGGAAGAAAAACCAGGCCCATTGAGTCCTGGGCAAATTGGCTTTATATTTGCCAGGTGGTGGGCACCCTGAAGATAAAGATCTGGATGGGGATCAGGATAAAGATACTTTATTGTTTGCCAAGAAAACTTGAAATTGGGAAAATGGCCTTACAACAGAAAAGAATGACATCTGTAATAGAACCTGCCTTCAGAGGAATGAAGAATTTCACTGCAGATTTATTGCTATCAGCTGTGAGATATGTCATATTGGATCTCTAGCCCAGCCTGTGCTTCCTAACAGGAGAGAAAATGAGAATTTCCCAGGGAAAAATGAACTGAGAAATTCATTAATTTGTGAGTGGAGGTGGCAAACTTGAAAAACAAACACAAAACAAGCCTACACACCAACAAACCCCCTCAGATCAGTCTCATGAAAACAGGGGAGTTTCCTATCTCTCATATATGATGAAACAATGGATTAAATTGCTCCAGAAATGAGCATTCTGATTTTTTCTTTCTCTTTTTCACTAATTTTTTTGGGTGGCTGTTCTGTGCAGACATGTGGGATCTTAGTTCCCCAACCAGAGATGGAGTTCTAGGCTCCTATAGTGGAAGGGTGGAGTCCTCACCATTGGATGGCCAGGGAAGTCCCCCCGAAATGAGCCTTCTGCTGTATTGTAGTATGCAATCTCAAAGTTTCTACAGTCATTTTTTTTTTTTTCTTTTTCAGGCAGGAATTAAGGGCACCGATGAATCAGTAAATGGGCCTTCTTGGTGGCTCAGGGATAAAGAATCTGCCTGCAATGCAGCAGATACAGGAGATTCAGGTTCCGTTATTTAGTCAGGAAGATCCTCTGGAGATGGAAATGGCTACCCACTCCAGTAATCTTGCTTGGAGAGCTCCATGGACAGAGGAGCCTGAGGAATACAGTCCATAGCATTGCAGAGTCTGCGCGACTGAAGTGACTGAGCAGAGCATAGAGATCAGTGATGCCAATCGCAGGTTCCATTTTCTGAAGGGAATATTGAGGCAGTTGGGGCCTGTACAGCAGCACTAGTTTCCTATTTTTCTTTGCTTATGCTTAGCATCCTCTTTGCCTCAGAAGCAGCAGCCTCATTAGGAGGAACCTTAGAGGAGGGATTAACCTGGAGTGAAGTGGAAAAGAGTCTTCCCTCAGCCCTCATTGCAGGAAGATGGGGAGGTCCTCTTGCTCAATTTCTGTCAGACATTAAAGTCTTGCTACCTATTCTCACCCTTATGTGCATGACAGTTATTCAAAATATTCAGTTCCTTAGAGCCCTGTGAAATCCTGTGTAAAGTTTATAAGCGAGTTAGCTAATTGCAAGTATACAACCCAGTAGTGGTGCGGCTTTGTTCAATTAAAGGATGACTCTGCCCTATCCTAAAGGAGATCAGTCCTTAATAGTCATTGGAAGGACTGATGTTGAAGGTGAAACTCCAATACTTTGGCCACCTGATGTGAAGAACTGACTCATTGGAAAAGACCCTGATGCTAGGAAAGATTGAAGGCAGGAGGAGAAGGGAATGACAGAGTATGAGATGACTGGATGGCATCACCGACTTAATGGACATGAGTTTGGGTAGACTCTGGGAGTTAGTGATGGACAGGGAAGCCTGGTGTGCTGCAGTCCATGGGGTCGCAAAGAGTGGGACACGACTGAGCGACTGAACTGAACTGCCCCCTCAAATCATTTCAGCTTTTCTCCTTTCCCTGGTTCTTGATCAACCTTTGCTCTTTTGAATAGGCTCTCCAGGGACCCACCAGCTCCAGTTCCCTCCCCAGCTCCCTTTCCAGAAGCTCCTCTCTCCCCAGATGATAAGACCTCCCTCTTGCATGGTACCTCTCGCCACTGCCACTGTTCTATACACAAGGTCTCTATCCTTGTGCAGCCTCTGACTGGCAGCCCTCTAGATCCCATGATTAAAATGAGTATTTACCACAATTGGTGGTGGTTTAGTCACCAAGTCGTGTCTGACTCTTGTGACCCCATAGACTGTAGCCTGCCAGGCTCCTCTGTCTATGGGATTTTTCAGCTAAGCATATTGCAGTGGGTTGTCATTTTCTTCAGGGAATCTTCCCAAGCCAGGGATGGAACCCACAGTCCTTTTGCATTGCAGGCAGATTCTTTAGTGATGAACCACCATGGAAGCCCATTTCCCACAATTAGAAGGCCCTTAAGCTATTTTGATTTGTATTCTATCTTATTTTCCTTCTTCTGTCTTTACTCTTTCTCTCCACTGTCCAGTTCTCTCAGGTGTAATATTTCCTGCTCTGTTTCTTGAGTATTTCTTCTCAGTTTCATGTCCAACTATCTTTACTTAAAATTATCATACAGAAGACACTTAAAGCAGACAGTGGTGCACCTCATTTGCTTACTACCCTCAAGTCACTCTAGCTTTCAAAGTTGGAGAAATTTACAAGAATGTCACACAACCTAGAGGGGTGGGATGGAGTGAGAGGTGGGAGGGAGGTTCCAGAGGGAGGGGACGTATGTATACCTATGGTAGATTCATGTTGACATATGGCAGAAACCAACACACCATTGTAAAGCAATTATCCTCCAATTAAAAATATATTTAAAAAAAGAAAAAAATAAAGAGTGTTAAATAGACAACTGAGAGTTTGACTAAAATGATGACAAACTCTCCTGGAAAGACTCAAATCATGGGCAGTCTGTCATCCTACAGAATGAAGGCCTGAATTGAGAACCTGAAGAGAGACAGTTTCTTAAATTTCAGAAATGCTCATTCAAAGCAAACAAACAAATAGATGCAGATAGAAGTATTCATTTACCTCTCATCAATGCTTTCAATTGTTCCATCCATAAATATAGCTTGGTAAGTTTTGTCAGTGTTGCCTTTGGATGCTATTTTGTGAGCGTTTTATTAAAATTCTGTGAATTAGCACTTGTATTAACATTTCAAATAGCATAAAGCTAATACACATGCTCTGGCAAGGATTTTACCTAATCTGACAGTACAGAGAACTTGCCAAGTAGCATGGAAGAATTGTTATTCTTTTGTCTCATTCATTGCCAAGCAAAAAAGAAAAAATAAGAGAGGTAGATGAAATTGAAAAATACTCTTATCTTTTGGCTTACTCATTGGTCAAAAGAGGTTAAATTCTCTCTGTGATGATAGAATCTAAATATGAAGGTTCCCTTTCCTGACATTTACATTTTTAAGGTCAGATGGATGACGTGACCTATCTCCTTGAGCAGAAGGGCACATCAATGACCCATTTGCTCAGTTGTCTTGTCTGTGTAAACTTCCTTCTAGAAACTGACCACAGGATGCAACTTGTAGTCTCTTGATGCCTTTAGAAATGCAGTTTCATCTTATAACTAAAAAACTAAAGGAAACATTCATGGGAATTTCTGTCCATGTAAATGGATAGAATACCCTTGTAAATGCTCTTGTTATTTCTATCTGAAGATTGCTAAAATGTCACTGTCCCTCAGTGGAAGAGTTGCTTCTTTGATGACAGTGCTGATCCTGTTGTAAACCTGCAATTTTCCACAGCAGGACCCAGGGGACATTCATTCCCCAGTCTCAGAAGTGACCTTGCCTGCTCCAGGTTACTCTCTGGCCTCAAACCATTTATACAACTGGAGGCTCACACTCTATAAAAATGGGCAAAAGAGGGTAAGAAACATTTGCCTTTCCACCGTAATTCTGATGTCACATCATGTGGGTCAAGATAACACACGAGACAGGAGTCCTGTAGCTATGGATATGCCCAGTCCCTTGAGAAGTGACTCAGGTGGGAATGCATGACTAGAGAATTGGTTGGTCATGTCTCTCGGACATCTGTCTGGCCTCTGTCACACTGGTGCCTCTCTTTCCATGGCTCTCCTCTGGGCAGTGCTCTTTCAACTGTGTGTTTCCTGCCCCTCTTTCTACCATGGGTTCCTCTTCCAAACGGCACAAATACTGACCTCCTATTGTCACTGATAACAAACACATGAACACGATGATTAAGGGAAACCCATCAGGCCACCCTGCTTTCTGTTTGCATCAGATGGATTGTCAAATTACTACCTGATTCTGTTTGTTCTAGTCCTGACTTTGCATCTTTCCCTGCTGAACTAAGGTAAAAAGCACCCGCCGGTTGTTTTTTTTTTTTTTAACCTAGTATTTTGAGTTCATTCAAGACATACCAGCAACAGTTAGAACTGGACATGGAACAACATACTGGTTCTAAAGAGGAAAAGGAGTACGTCAAGGCTGTATATTGTCACCCTGCTTATTTAACTTGTATGCAGAGAACATTATGAGAAACGCTGGGCTGGAAGAAGCACAAGCTGGAATCAAGATTGCCGGAAGAAATACCAATAACCTCAGATATGCAGATGACACCACCCTTATGGCAGAAAGTGAAGAACTAGAGAGCCTCTTGATGAAAGTGTAAGAGGAGAGTGAAAAAGTTGCCTTAAAGCTCCACATTCAGAAAACTAAGATCATGGCATCCGGTCCCATCACTTCATGGCAAATAGACGGGGAAACAGTGGGAACAGTGGCTGACTTCATTTTTGGGGGCTCCAAAATCACTGCAGATGGTGACTGCAGCCATGAAATTAAAAGATGCTTACTCCTTGGAAGGAAAGTTATGACCAACCTAGGCAGCATATTAAAAAGCAGAGACATTACTTTGTCCACAAAGGTCCGTCTAGTCAAGGCTCTGGTTTTTCCAGTGGTCATGTATGGATATGAGAAAGCTGAGTGCAGAAAATTGATGCTTTTGAACTGTGGTGTTGGAGAAGACTCTTGAGAGTCCCTTGAACTGCAAGGAGCTCCAACCAGTCCATCCTAAAGGAGATCAGTCCTGGGTGTTCACTGGAAGGACTGATGTTGAAGCTGAAACTCCAATACTTTGGCCACCTGATCTGAAGGGCTGACTCCTTGGAAAAGACCCTGATGCTGGGAAAGATTGAGGGCAGGAGGAGAAGAGGATGACAGAAGATGAGATGGTTGGATAGCATCATCGACTTAATGGACATGAGTTAGGGTAGACTCTGGGAGTTGGTGATGGACAGGAAGGCCTGGCATGCTGTAGTCCATGGGGTCGCAAAGAGTCAGACACGACTGACCGACTGAACTGAACTGAGTATGGTTAATTTTATGTGTCAAGTTGGCTAGGCCATGGTGCCCAGATATTTGATCAACCAGATAGCTGGTTCTGTGAAAGTATTTTTTAGATGAGGTTAAGATTTAAATCATTAACTTTGTATAAAACAAATGACCTTTATAGTGTAGAAGGTCCTCATTCAATCAGTTGAAGGCCTCAATTAAAAAAAAGAAACAAACCTGACCTCCCCATAGGAGTTGGAAATTCTGTCAGCAGATTCCTTTCCTGGGTCTCTGGTCTGCCAGAGAGTCAAGTCCTTAAAGTCAATCAGTCTCTCTCCAGACACACACACACACTCACTCACTCTACTAGTTCTTCTCTGGAGAACTCTGACTAATACATTTGCAGTCAGATTTTTTACCACCTGAGCCACCAGGGAAGCCCGACTAATACATATATTGAACATTCAACTCACCTCTAGGTGAAATTCCAGTTACTTAAGGGGGCCTTTCTAATACATATTCAAATCCCTATTCTCTGACCTGTACTGGTTTTTCAAAGAAAGAGAGAGAGGCTGAGGGGGAAAAGAAAGAGAAAGAGGGACTATGTTGATCATTATACTCCATTATGTTTCAGGGTGAGAAGAAATTTGATGTCTCATGTATAATATGGATGACCATGGAACTGTTCAACCTTGTGATCATGCAGATACTTCAACTCATACTTCTCCTCCACCTACCACCAGCCCTGTTTTTTTTTTTTAATTTTAATTCTATTCTAGTTTTAAATAAAATCTTTTGTGTTTCTTCTTCTTCCCCTCTTCCTCTGCTCCTCCCCTCTCCCTTGCCCTCAAAGCTTCATTACTACATGTGCGACAAAATCTCTCACTGTCCTACTTTTCCTCCATCAAGCTGTGGCCAGACTAACTTTCCTAAGTCTCATTTTCACCATTCCCCTTGATTTCCTGAAAACTTGGAACAAACTTTTTTTTTATGATTTTCAATGTCTTGCTTGATATTTGCCCTCTTCCTACTTATTTTTCTGTCTTCTTTCCTGAGTCTCCAACCTCTGCCTCTGTGCCTCCTTGGGGCCACTTACACCTCACATATGCCTTCTTTGGTGCTTCTGCTTTTCACTGATACAGGTCCCTCTGACCTGAAACAATTGTATACATATATATTAGTCCAGAAAAAAATTTTTAGTCTTTATAGTTTATACATAAAAATCTTACATTGTTCTATTTCTCGTGTATAGGTCTTGAATCAAGGAAACAGAGGGAAAGCACTCTATGGTCCGATATGGACTTAACCGCCCTTTTCAGAGCCAGAGTTGTGGCTTTATTATAATTGAGTTATCTTACATGAAACAAGAGTACTGGAGTGGGTAGCCATTTCGTTCCCCAGGGGATCTCTACCCAGGGATTGAACCCACGTCTCCTGCATTGCAGGCAGATTCTTTACTATCTGAGCCACCAGGGCAGCCCCATCAACCTGAAATTTTAATTTTCCTCTAAATCTAGGCCTTGAAAGCATCACAAACATATGTGACAGTGCGTTCATTTCTTAAAGATAGATTTCCTTCAGTATTTTTCCTGTGTGATATCATATTAGTCTCTTCCTTTTGCCTTATCTTTTTTTATTTTTCCAAATGTTCTCATTTCTCTACATGTGATAAGAGTTCTGTTAAAATTCTCATAAAAGCTTGCTTTTGGAATGGATTTAAAGGTGTATGCATGCAGAGACATTGGCCTGGTCATTAGAGCTGCTTTGCACCAAGATTTGATTCTGGGACTTGAGTTCCCCAGGTTATTCTAATTGCCTCAGTGCCACCCTGTGTGCAAGGAGACAGAACTGAGATGGTGCCCGATGCCCCAGGAGGGACCGCAGAGCCTGTGGTGTGGGGCACATACCCACAAAGCTGGTTCTCCAGTGCCGCTGAGATGCTGGTCCTGTAGCTACAGTGAGGAAGATTCAAGAGCAACTCCTGCGGTGGGTCAGCAGCCACTCCAGGAAGCAAGGGGATAGGATGCAGAGGCTAAACCCAAACTGAAAAATATGACAGGTGCCAAAAAATTGAAAGAAAAACCCAAACCAAATGGAAGTCCATGGGTGGTTAGAATGGAACCTCTAAATCAGTCTGTGTTGGAGGATCAGGTGCTCACAGGGGCTGTGAGCTCTACAGACGTGAAATAATCTTGGAGGCAGTTTCCTAAAGTGGGCCCTAGAGAGACATCCTGAGTCTCTAGGAATAATTATCTTGACCTATTTAGGTGGCACAGTTTTCTGTATCCATCAACCTTTCCTTTTCTTCTCTCTGTAATATACTTGACAGATTAATCAAAAGCATTGCTAATATGGACACTTATCAGTCTTCTTCCTTATGTAAATATGGACCAACAAAAATGGATGAGAGTGATGAAAAGTGACCATGCCAAGCATCCGAGAACCAGGGAAGGCTAGCATCTCCTAGGCTGTGCTCACTGGTCATGTAACCATAAAGTGTAACCAGAAGGAAATATTTGGACAAACGTGAGCGTGGCCCTGACCAGCTCACTCACATATAGCACAGATACTGTAGACACACACAAGTCACCACCACCCATACACTGCTCATTAATCAGGCCAGGCCATTCATGGCTTCAGAATTCTGCATGACGATTTTACCTCTTAAAGATCACTCAGATCAGTTCATTTTTGCCCATCTCCCTTTGGGCAGTAGACCAAGTCCAGACCAGCAATATTTCCAGCTTGGATTGCTGTTAACACTTTTCTAATTGATTGCTTGAATCTGCCCACTTCCACCCAATTTTCCACAATGCAGCCAAAAGATTTATGTAAACTCAAATTCAATGCCTCATTCCTATGCTCAAGACTCCTTCCATGTTCTTAACAGGGCTCATAAAGCCCAATGTTTCTGGAGTTCCACTGTTTTCTAACTCTAACTCCTTTGTGCTCCCGTGACACTGGCATTCTCTTTCAATGTGCCATCCACTTCCAGCTTCACCTACTCCTCTCTGCCCAAAATTCTCCCCCCACCATTGCTACTTTTGCTCTTGTCATTCCGATTTCAGTTTAAATAACTTCCTCAGGAGAATTGATTGGCTATACAGAATTGATAATAAAGGATATGTATATTTTATTATTTATAGATTATTATTATTTGCTACATATCCTTTGCATCAGAAACATTCTATGATAAACTGCTATATCCCAACTCTTCTTGAGGTTGGCTGTTAAATATTCACCAACACATCACCAATGAGCTCTGGTGGTCATAGGGTTAACCAGGTTAACTGGCTGTATCAGTTACCTTCCCTTCCATGTTTCTGTTCCCTGTTCCTTCACTGGGTTTCCTGGGATCATCTCTGAAACAAATTCCTTTTAAGTAAATCCTTGTCTCGGGACCTGTTTTTAGGGAAACTCAAACCACAACAGTCATGGGGTGTACTTAGTTGTCCACTATTTTATCTCTGTTATCTAACAAGCATAACATAAACATTTGTTGAATAAGTAAACAAATGAGCACAGCCTCCCAGCATCCCACTACCAGTTAAGTGAACTTGTTGAAATCCTTTTTACTCTGTGGCTTACTGGCACATGAAGAGTTTGCTTGGCTCTGTAGTCTAAGGTGTCCCTGGAATTCACCAAGATGGCAACTAGTCTCATATCTAAGGTGTGTGGAGAAGTTTCAGGGAACCACTGGGGAAATCCACATATACTAGTGCCATATGGGGCTAAAACCAGGAGATGATACATGATATAGTGGAGGGAAAAGAGAGCTCCCTTGAGAAAGGGGGAAAGGAGACATGGTGGCCCTAAGGTGAGATGAAGTGGCCAAAGTTACTGATACACCTGGTACACCTGGTACAAGGCGTCATCTGTCTGTGTATGTGAAAGATTGTGAGCACAGAAGGAAGAGAAAGATGCAGTCTCTAATGACAACCACTTCTACTTGCTTTTGCTCTTGCAGAAGTGGCAGAATTTATCTTAGAAACGTATGGTTTCTGTTCACTGCAATGCTGAAAAGAGATTAAAGGGATCACTCCTCTGCATAAAAAAAATGGATTATAACTTGAGGACGGAATTGGGAAGAGCCAAGAAAAAGGGTGGACATTGAGGGGAGGTTTGAGAAAATGAGGACTGAACTGCCCTGCAGCAGGGAGAGGGGCAGTTCAGTTGGGGTCAGAAAGTCAGAACGCACATTTTCTTGGGACTTGCCACAGTTTGGAGCAAGGCATTGAATTTCCCAAATATAACATGTGATAACAGTACAGTCTCAGCTTTGACACAATTCAGGAGGTGGAGAGCCTTTACTTTTCTACTTTCTCCAGGCATTGAGAAGACATTATCTAGGGATGGAGTCTAATTGCAAGCTTCTGTTGAGTGGCTATCCCTTCCTTCTTTGAGATGGGATTTTCCCCATGGACTTTGCTGAACCATTTTTGTAAATGCCATATTCCGGCTGAGAAAAGTTACTGTTTGGTCCTTGATTTAGAAGGACAAGGAAGAAAAGGCAAACATATTGACCACAGCGGTCATTATGTTCAGCTGAAGTTTTCTTACAAACATTTCCAAGTCTTAATCATCATCTTTACATCTTGAAGTGGAGCAATTTAAATAACATCTTGACCAGGCCCTTCTGGTTGAGAGTTAGGATATAAAATGTTTCGGCTGGGAGAGGGGCTTATTGCCTATTTCCTCCACTTCAGGCCTACACACAAGTCAGTGTGATATTAATACATCCCATGTGAGGGAGCTGATTAAACTTGTTCAGTAAGCTCATTTTGATAAAAGTATTTGCCACTGAGGAATATCACCTTTCATACGAGGCTTTCTCTGAAGATGCAAGAGGACTGAAACAAGGGAAGATGTATCTCCAGAAACGATGATGTCAATAAAGTGGACAACAGTAACAAAGAGTTATGAAACCCCAAGCATGTGTCAGACACTGCTCAGTACAGGAGTTTTTTTTTTTTTTTTTTAGGAATAATAACACATTTTTTCACTTCAGCAAGTCAGTCTTGGAGGGACCCCAGATATGCATAGCAATCGTGTTAGTACCGAGTGGTAAATGCTTGATGAAGGTGTATGTACTTTTTTGAGTTAGGGAATTACGAGTCTTTTCAGGTAGCACTTAGGGAAAAGCTTCACAGAGGAGGTGGCACATTAGCTGGAACTTAAAGTGTCAGTAGGAGGTCTTCAGGCTAGAAGGATGGATGGGTATTATAAGCACAAGAAAAAATAATTTGTGCAAAGCCACAAAAGTATGAATATGGATGCCATATTGTGGGAATGGTGAGGAATCCAACCAGCAGATACCACTCATTCTGGACCACTTAACTGGCTCTCTCTGAGCTTCTCAGATGGTAAAGCACCTGCCTGCAATACAGGAGACCTGGGTTTAATCCCTGGGTTGGTAAGATCCTCTGGAGAAGGGAATGGCAATCCACTCCAGTATTCTTGCCTGGAGAATCTCATGGACAGACCGTGGGGTTGCAAAGAGTCCGACAACGACTGAGCAACTAACACTTTCACTTTACTTCCTCTTTCAAAAAGGGAAATAATCAAATTAACCCATCAACTCTGACTTTCACGGGAGTACTAGGCTATAAATTTGTTCATTAACTCCAACTCATTTAACATAGGTTAATTACCTGTCTAGCTGTTCCAAGCATCTGGCTTCACATTGAAGATACTGTAATAAATAGAGACAGACCAAGTCCTTGACCTCATGGGACATGAGCAGCCAGTTCTCTAATGGGTTCATTCAGTTTAGCTCATCTCACTGATTTCTTTCACTGGAGTCAAAGGCTGAGGCAAGATTAAGAAAAGCCAGAAACCCATGGTGTTTTGACCTATTACCCAGATGAGGGATGTGATGGCTAATTTGACTGGGCCATGGGATGCCCAGTCAGTGTTTATATATTTGGATAAACACTATTCTGGGCATGTCTGTGAGGGTATTTCAGGATGAGATTAAGATGTGAATTAGCAGGCTGAATAAAGCAGTTCTTCCCTAATGTGGGTGGGCCTCACCCAGTCTGCTGGAGGTCTGAATAGGACAAAAGGCAGTGTTCATTGGAAGTAAGGTAGTGTTCATTGGAAGGACTGATGTTGAAGCTGAAACTCCAATACTTTGGCCACCTCATGTGAAGAGTTGACTCATTGGAAAAGACCCTGATGCTGGGAAGGATTGGAGGCAGGAGGAGAAGGGGATGACAGAGGATGAGATGGGTGGATGGCATCACCGACTCGATGGACATGGGTTTGGGTAGACTCCGGGAGTTGGTGATGGACAGGGAGGCCTGGCGTGCTGCGATTCACGGGGTCACAAAGAGTCGGACACGACTGAGTGACTGAACTGAACTGATACTGAAGGTAGTGTTCACTCTCTCTACCTGTCTTTGAGCTGGAATCCTGGTCTTCTTTTGCTTTTGGACTTGGACTCAGACTGGGACTTACACCACTGATGCTCCTGGGTCTCTAGCTTACTGACCATAAATCTGGGATGCCACAGCCTCTATAACCATATGAGCCAATTCCTTATAGTAAACCTATCTCTATTTCTTTCTCTCTTTCCCTGTCTCTATCATCTCTCTGTATGCTGTGTGCTAAGTCTCTTCAGTCATATCCAACTCTGTGCTACCCTATGGACTGCAGCCTGTTACACTCCTCTGTCCATGGGATTCTCCAGGAAAGCATACTGGAGTGGATTGCCATGCCCTCCTCCAGGGGATCTTCCTGACTCAGGGATCAAACCTGTGTCTCTTGTATTTCCTACTTTGGCAAGTGGATT
The DNA here is from genome assembly GCA_007570785.1 of Antilocapra americana. Lineage (NCBI taxonomy): Eukaryota > Metazoa > Chordata > Mammalia > Artiodactyla > Antilocapridae > Antilocapra > Antilocapra americana. The sequence goes on from ML662442.1 coordinate 14,268,588, forward strand.
CTTTACCACTGGCACCACCTGGGAAGCCCAAGTGGGCCTTCTCTATCTCTGTCTGTAACTCAATCATCTCTCTATCTCTTCCTCTGCCACTATCATCTCTATCTTTTTCTATTTATTTCTCTATATCTAATCCACCATTGCTTCTATTGCTGGAGAATCCAGTCTAACATAGGGTAATAAAGGCAAAACAATGTCCGATAGTAAAATAGCTCTGCCTAAAGTTTGCTTTTTCACCTTTAAAATATTGCAATTTATTGAGAGATCTGGCTTTCCTCTTAAATGGCATTCTAGCAAGTGAAAAACTAATTTTGGGGAATATGAAAGAGCTTCTTTTTTGATAGATCATATCATTATTCTAATGAGTGAAAAGGAAAATGTATTGCTGCCTACATACCCCTACACCAAAGCAAACCCAAACCAAACCAAAACACACAAAATTTCTATCCTAATGATTTGATACTACTTTTGAATGTGTTAGATGCATGTTATGTGGAGAACAGTATGTTGAGTTTATTCTATAGGTATATGACTTATATTTGTAAAGTAGGTGTGATCTTGACAGATAACTGGCTCTGCAAGAAAGAAAGGGGTACCCTAAAAAAATGAAAATAGAAGGCCGCAGAATTCCAGGCAAGATAGATACCAGTTCATTTAGTGTTCCAGAGGCACATTTTGCAAGTACTTTATCTCAGGGGATTAACCACCGCATTAAACCACTTCAGGGGAGAGCTTTCTATGAGTACCTGACTGAGATTTTAATAGCTTAGTGGGTGTTTGGTGACAATGACTTTAAAAATTTTCCAGGCTAGAATTATCTCAGTGATGCCAAGGTGCAGGGCTGCGGAGTCCTGGCTGTCAGCTACCTGTGCTGGGGAAAGACCCAGAATTTTATGAGGAAGCGAAGCCTTGGTCCTGCCTAGAGCTGCTCTCTGTTCCATGACCCCCTCTGTTCTACATATATATCCCTTTTTATCAGGGATGTTTCCTAATTGGGGTTTCCACTGGTCATTGAGATACGTCCTTTTATCCCTGGTTGGGCTGATTTTGAAAGTGTATGGATCTCCCATTCATTGGCAACACAGCATATTTGCTGTCTAAGCCCAGGCCAGAAAATATAGTGCTTCTTGGTCAATACTAATCAAACGCTCAGTTTTGAGTATAATTTTTAATTTATTTTATGGAGCATTGGCTGAAGGTTATGTACTATAGTCATTCCTATGGATATTCTAAAATCAGTCCTTGAGTTAAGGCAGTCAGCACCTGCCCTCTCATGGAACTGCTATCATGAACTGGGCTTAGGGTTTTGCTATGCATCTCCAGTGAGCGCATTCTAGGAAATATGTGACAGCAAGTATATGCTGTAGGGAAGCTGATGCGGACAGGACACGGTTCACTGTAACCCAGACACTCCTCCTTAAGAGGACCTGTAGGAGAAAATTTTTCTCCTAAGCAATTACCATGCTGTAAGCATACAGATTCCAAACTGTGTGACTGATTGCACTGTCCTCACTGTATGGTCTGCCAAGAATCTCAAAGCCAAATTCATGAACCACATAAAGCACACAAAGAACTTTCTGATGTTTATTTTGCATACAATTTTCCCTACAGAATCATGTGACTTTTAAAATAATATTATTGAGGTGAAACATAGTAGCATGAAGCTAGACATTTTAAAGTGGATGTTTCAACAAATGAGATAATTTAAAAAACAGAAATAGATTCACAAACAAAGACGACAGACTTGTGTTTGTCAAGGGGGAGGGGGTTGGGGAGGGAAGTATTGAGATTAGCAGATGCAAACTATTATATACAGGATGGATAAGCAATAAGGTTGTACTGTATAGCACAGGGAACTATATTCAATATTCTATGATGCATCATAATGGAAAAGAATATGAAAAAGAATGTAAATATGTATATAACTGATCATTTTGCTGTACAGCAGAAATTAACACAGCCCTGTAAATCTACTATATATCAATAAAATAAATTAAAAAACAAATGGTTCAAACTGTAAAATATCAAATATACAAAAGAAGGGATGACGCTATTCAGCTAAGTATTGTCTTAATTCTGTTATTCTAAAATTATTCATTAGTTATAAATATCTGATGACTTCCAAAAAAATAAATGATTCAGTAATTGTGGAGAAAATTCACAATATAGTATAACCATCGCCTCTGTCTTGTTCCCAAACATTTTTACTACTGTAAAAGTATCATCTGACCTAGCTTTGTTTCATCTTCTCCTCCATTTTCTTTCAATTCTTTAAAAACAAAATCTTACTGTGTTTCATATATGTCTGTAAATCATCATAATCTTTGGGGGGGAATGAGGCAGCATTTTGGTTAAAAAATTATTAATAAAACCTAAGAAACAAGAATGACTCAATTGTGGAAGCTGAATTAAGGAGTTTCAAGAAGGCAGCATCAGCAGGAGCTCATGCCAGTGGCATCAAGTAAAATGAAGATGGAAATGAAGCTGCTAAATTGAAAACAAAATCTGTGATTTTTGTGAAAATTGTGTCCCTGTAATGTGTGAAACCTTGTGAAAACTGTGGTGATTAAGAGGTAAGATTAGGAGGTGAAGACTTACAAGGCTAGACTACTAAACAATGACAATGTAGTGAAATAGAGAAAGAAAAGGCTATGAGTGGAGGGCAAATAAGAGGGGATTGGCAAAGAAAGAACAGTATTTTAAATGATGGGGCTACTTAAGCCAAGCATAATATAACAGATGGATGGTCCTGGCTTTGTGACCAGCTATGGTATGACCTTGAGCAAGGCACTTCCCATCTCTAGCCTTGGTTTTCCTACCTGTGAAACATAAAGTTTAACTAGATAATGTCTAAGAGTCCTTCCAGCTTTAGTGTTCTATGCTATATTTATGAATGGAAGGAATGTATAATAAAATAAAAACAGTAAATCAATTTTGAAAATACGATAATACTTTTCATTGTACATACACTATCATTTTAGTTAATATACCTGAAATGCTGATCTTATAATAAAGCTTTTTTAATATCATAATGAAGGAAAGGGATTCAGTGAGAATTTTATATCCCTCATGTCATCAAAAGGTGGTTTGTTTTATCCAACCAACTTTTAAGTAATTTAAAAGTCAAAGTAGTGGTTGATGTGGATTGTGGCTGATTATCAATAGCCATGAATACTTTGTTACTTTTTCCATCCAGAGACAAGATCTGTGTTCCCTCCTCTTTAAACAAAATGGCTGCCTAACCATTGGTATGTGAGGAAGTGACACTGTTTCTGGGCCCTGAGGAGACTGGCACTTTATACTTTTTTTCTCTTGTGATAATGACTCTTTGAAACCAGCTGTCTTGCTGGGAGAAAGCTCAAGCAGAGGACACAGGGAAGAAACGAGGCCTCCAGCCAACAGCTTTGGCTGAGCACCAACTTGCCAGCCATGTGAGTGAGCCCTCTTGAAAAAAGATCATTAAGACCAGTTGAAATAGTCTACCTGATACAATATGGGGCAGAGAAGAGCTGCCTCTACTGATTCCTGTCCAAATTTCAGATTTATGGGCAAATTAAATGGTTGTTAATTTAAGACACTAACTTTAGGGGTGATTTATAATGCAGAAATTGATAACTGTATCATGCAGTTAACAGTCACTCACTGGTAATCATGTAAACCAAATATGATCTGTATAGGTGGTTCTGCAATCATGTTATATATGTTTTTGTGAAAAACTTTGTATACAGTAAAATTTCACACAAGGTTTATGAGGAAAATAGAAATGAGAAAGACCATTCAAACCTGTAGAAGTTTGTAAAGACCCCTAACTAAAACAGTAAAACTCCTGTAAAAATATCAACAACAACAATTTTCCCTGGCATTTCCAATTAGAATCACAGATCATACTTATCAGCCTCATATTCTGAGGTTCCATGTTTCCTTAAAGGCATTTTTATTTAGAGCTTCACCAGAGAGCTGTATGAAGTGGGAAGCATAGAGATTCCTAAGAGGCTTCCCTGGGGGCTCAGTTGGTAAGAGTCTTCCTGCAATGCAGGAGACCTGGATTTGATCCCTGGGTTGGGAAGATCTCCTGGAGAAGGAAATGGCAACCCACTCCAGTATTCTTGCCTGGAGAATTCCATGGACAGAGGAGACTGGTGGGCTACAGTCCATGGGGTCACAAAGAGTTGGAGAAGACTGAGTGACTAGCTTTCCCTTTCAAAGGCATTAAATCCACTATTTCTTGCACCAAAAGAGGACTCTTCTGCAGAATATTGGTTTTTGTTTTCATAAGGTCTTCATATATCTATAAAGATTTCCTTTTAAATTATGAGAAAATTTGACCCTATTGCCTCAAAATTAAACATTCTTGAAAATTCAGAAGTGAACTTGAAGCTTCAAAAAAATAAAGATAGAATTACTATAGGATCTAGCAATCCTAATCTTGGGCATATGTCCAGACAAAACTGTAATTCAAAAACATATGGGCACCTCAGTGTTCATAGCATCACTGTTCACAATAGCCAAGACATGGAAACAACCTAAACATGGGTTGACAGATGAATGGATAAAGATGTGGTATAGATAAACAATGGAATACCACTCAGCTATCGAAAAGAATGAAATAATACCACTTTCAGCAATATGAATGGAACTAGAGATTATCATACTAATTGAAGTTAGTCAGGAAAAGAAAGACAAGTACCATATGATATCACTTATATGTGGAATCTAAAATATGACACAAATGAAACTGTTTATAAAACAGAAATAGAATCACAAATATAGAGAACAGACTTGTGGTTGCCAAGGGGGAGGGTATTCAGGGAGGGTTGGGGGTTTGAGTTTAGCAGATGCAAACCATTATATACAGGATGAATAGACAATAAGGTCCCTACTGTATAGCACAGGGAACGATATTCAATATCCTGTGATAAACCATAATAGAAAAGAATCTGAAAAAAATGTGTGCATATGTATGGCTGAACACTTTGCTATATAGCGGAAATCAACACAACATTGAAATCAACTGTACTTCAATTTAAAAAAAATTACTGAAAAAGTAAAAAATATAAAAAAAGTGAACCGGGAGGGTTTCAGTATTTGCTGACATCCTTATAGACCAATTACACATGTGGTAACTGGCAGTAAAGAAGCACACATGGAAGAACAGACAGTATCCATGGTCAGCCTGTCTATGGCGAACAGGAATATAAACAGAGGCCCCGCCCTCTGTCGCCATGGCCCCTTGCTGTGGATGGGGGCTTTAGGACCTACTTTGTCCTGACAAGCTCTCAGGCTTGAAGCCCAGCAGAGACAGCGGTTCTGTGTGGGCAGTTGGTGCTGCTTTGCTTTCAGCTTCTTTTACCAGATCTGTCAGGAAAGGGCTTTCAGTGTTCTCTGTGTGACTGGGGATGAGAGCCAAGGAAAGGAGGCTGAGGGTGATCGCCTCGTCAGAAGAAGGAGTTCAGTGGATGGCTTTTCTGTTGGAAATGCTATGGGGAGCCAACTCTCTCCCGGGCTGAGGAGGACTTTAATCACTGGACTTTGAAGCAGTGTCATAGATGGATTCCTTAAAGAGGATGTTGTCATCTAACATAGACCCGACGGGAAGGGTCTATGATTCTAAAACATAGACTCTACTCACCAGGTAGACTGTGTCCTGCTCTGTCCACTGTCTCCAGCCTGGGTTGACCAAGAGGAAGTTCTGGACTCAGAGTAGCATCCTGAAGAAGGATTTAGAGAGACAGTTATTGACAAAGGACATGGCTCTGTATCTGAGAAGGGCTGTGCTCTGTATTTTTTCTTTTCAATTAAATTTAAACAAATCATTTTGTAGTTGACTTGAATCTACTGTGCATTCTGGTATAGGTTCTGATACAGAAACAAGTCCTGAAAGGAAAAGATGCATTGATACAGTAGCAGAATACAATCTCTTAGCTAACTGAGTCTGCCTGTGTAGGCTTAACTTACAACTGAAATACTTTGAAACATGCGTCAATCACGTTTGAACTTATGAATTCTTTCATTAAAAAAGGGAATAGAGCTTAGTCAGCACTTTCAGTTATGAACTCCCAGTGACAATTTTTAGCATAAATTAAATAAATATACCTTTAAGTGAAATACAAAAACTATTACTGAATTCATAACTTTGTACTTCCTAAAACATTGATTTATACTTGCAACGTCCCCAGAAACATATAAAGACCTTAAGACTTAAGAACAAATGTATTTTTATGTTTGTATTTGTTTCAGAAAGTCAAAGTCAAAGAATACTTCTACTGTAAGTATTCTTTTTCACTTTACGAACACATATTTGTTTTATCAAAAAAGGCAAATTCTGATTCTGATTGAAACAACATGCTAACTATATTGAAGAAAACTTTGAATTTAAGGATATTTGAAATGCAAGTTGTATTACGTTTTATTAATACAGACACTGAAAGTTGGTTAGCAAGTACTACCTGTAAAACACAGAAAATAATTATATTTATTTGATTATTTTTATTGGAATATAGTGATTTAAAATGTAGTGTTAGTTTCAGGTGTACTAAGTGATTCAGTTACATATATATATATATATATATATATATATATATATATATATATATGCATTCATTCTTTTTTAGATTCAGTTGGCACTGCAGAGGGGATCTTGCTCTGTTCAGTCCTTAGGCTGTTTTTTTCTGATGGAAGTTTGGAGGCTTTGTTCCTATTCAAAGAACAAAGGATAACAGACTCACCTTTGTGACATCAGCGAGGAGGGTGGGTAGCACCAGTTGGGTGTCAGGATCCAGGCTTGACAATGACCCAACAATTTCTGTGGGTGAAAAAACATCACAAGGGTTCAAAGTCCCCCCCCCTCCACCTTTTTTATGTGGGTGGGCAGTAAAACAGTGAGGGTTGTAAAACGTGGCAAAGGTCAGCCTTTAAGGAGGGTGCAACAAATAAGGAATCGGCATCAGATGCATCGGTGGTCATTGATCCTTCAGGATCTACTGAAGGACAATTGCAGGGGGTACATTGTGTAAGTCTATGTGATAGAACAGTTATTAAGGTGGTTTTTCAGGTCTTCAGTTGTACACATTTGGACCAAGTAGGCAGGCTCACTGGCTAGGCCAGTGGGAACAAAAATATTGCTAAGCTGATAAAGAAAGGAATGTCTAGAATAAATGCTGGAACCAAGGGCCATTTGTGAGTCCTTGTGAGGCTTGCTTCCACTCTGAAGCTGGATTTTCAGATTATTCCAAAGGATTTAACTAAGAGACCAACCCAGAGTATCAGGTGGCCTCGGAGATGAGCCTGAAGTTTTTCACTGAACTAGAAATTCAAAAGTGAACCAAGGGGATTTTAATGTTTACTGACATCTTTACTGACATGCCCTCTATCTAATCCCAAGAGATCTTTGTAAAGTTTTCCAGAGTTGAGTTTGACTCGCTAAATTACAGAACCAGAACTGACAGAGAATGCCAGTTTCGCATCAGGTCACAGTAAAATGACATTTCCAGTGCTCATATCTTATGCCTGGAGCACTGGGGATTGTGAAGAGTTCCAGGCTCCTGGGTCCCTCCAGGTAACCTCTGAGGGTCCTGCTTCTCTGCTGACTTCTTTAGATCTCTACACTCTTCTCTCTCCACAACTCTCTGCCCTGGGAAGTTGACGTATATGAACCATATCAGTGGTTCCTCGCCCCTGTCTTTGGGATGGCTTAGATGAGGGGTCCTCAACCCTCGGGCCCATACCTGTCCAAGGCCTGATAGGGCCTGGGCGGCACAGCAGAGGGTGAGTGGCCGGTGAATGAGCAAAGCTTCACTGGCTGCTCCCACATGGCTCCCAACTGCTGCATTACTGCTGAACCATTCCCTCTCCCCTTCATTTGTCTTCCATGAACCCGGTCCCTGGTGCCCAAAAGCTCGGGACTGCTGGTTAGATCAGGCCTGGAGATGGTGGCAGGGCCTTGCTGCTTCCAGCCCCAGGGAATTGTTCTAGTCCTCTGGGCATAGCGTGCATGTCCAGTCCTGTCTGACTCTTTGTGACCCCATGGACTGTAGCCCACCAGGCTCCTCTTGTCCATGGAATTTTCCAGGCAAGAATCCTGGAGTGGGTTGCCATTTCCTTCTCTACCTCTGGGCATTAGGGAAACCTTTATAAATAGTCCCTTTATCAAACTCTTCTCAAGTTATTCTAATTTGAATGTGCCACCTGTTTCCTCCTGGGCCATGACCAATTTACTAGATGAGGGAATCTGGGTTGTGCCAGGGGAATACAACCCAGGTTCTTCTCTCCACCTGGACTTGGTGGGTGACTGTTGTTGAGCTGGATGGAGCTACAGCTGTCAGCTTTCCTAGAGCTATTTATGGCATGAAGTAGTCATGAAAGGTTTATCAAATGAGAACCTGGGGACAGTGAGGAAAGACAGAAATGATACCTTCCAGAGTCACAGTTGGACCGTAAGGAAGGCAGAGCACTGAAGAATTTATGCTTCCAAGCTATGGGGTGGGAGAAGACTCTTCAGAGTTCCTTAGACAGCAAGGAGATCAAACCAATCAATCCTAAAGGAAATCAACCCTGAATACTCATTGGAAGGACTGATGCTGAAGCTCCAATACTTTGGCTACCTGATGCCAACAGCTGATTCATTGTAAAAGACCCTGATGCTGGGAAAGATTGAAGGCAAATGGAGAAGAGGATGACAGAGGATGAGATGGTTGGATGGCATCCCTGATTCAATGGACACAAACTTGGGAAGACTGGGAAATAGTGAGGGACAGGGAGGCCTGGTGTGCTGCAATCCATGGGGTCACAAAGAGTTGGACATGGCTTAGTGACTGAAAAACAATAGCAAAGCAACAAAACAAAAAAACACTAAAAGTCACAGAAATGATCTACTCTACAGGACCCATTAAAATGACAGTGACCAGGAGACATTCACGCCTCCTTGTCTCTGTCAGAATGAGGATAATCCTAGAACTATGAAATTACCCACTGACCATCAGTGAACTGAATTGTCCCCACATCCAAGGACTGGTCTTCCTCCAGGGCTCTGCTGATCAGCTTCCTGAGCTCTAAAGCTGTGGGATACAGTTCTCTTTGCTTCTCTTCCTCCATTGTTCCATGAGGGTCTCCTTCACTTTCGATTTTGTTGGAATCAAATGACAGAGGGTCACCGGCGGGGCTTTTTGCTTCTGCCTTGCCTTTCTTAAAGACGGCTGTAAGTTGCATCTCTGTGGAGCTTGTCCTGTAGACAGCAGGGGACATGTTGCACCCAAAACCACTGTTACATGTGTTGTAAAGAGAATCACTGTGTTCCTATAATGCTTCAACCTCTTTCCTGATGGGCTTTTAATGAATATCACACTTGAAACTAATTTCAATGTTTATCAGAAATTTGAAAAGTGGGAAAGAATTAATGTATATTTTAGCTCTGAAGTAGATTGCTATGATGGGACTTAAATCCAGCTTGAAGAGGGACTGATAACTGGATCAAGGGGTCATAGATTTTCATTTCAGGTCTTTGTGAAAAAGTGTTAATTGCCAAGAGTTGCTGGTGTTGATCAGTGTTTTTTGTGGCCAATCAGCAGGAAGGATGAATTATCTTTTTTTTTTTATCTACAAGTAGCCTCCTTTAGAAGGTCTGTGAAATAGAAGCAGGATAGAGCAGTGGGACAATAAAGTATAAATGTTGTAACCAAGTCAAATCTTCGGTACTCAAGGTTATTTCTTTCCTGTTTTTTTCAAGCAACATTTTTTAATTAAAAACCTACAGCTCTATATTAAACATAATTTTGTCTTCCCTCAATTTGCTTTTAAAATAACATCTTGGAAGGAAGATGTGAGAAAAGAGAAAGGGAAGTAGTCCATGATTAACTGTATTTATTCTCATACTTATTGATTCAATGCCTTTATGCATTTAAAAATGAAATAGGATTCTCTCTAGCTCTGTTGTCTAGGACCAGATTTCACCTCTTTGTTTATGCCATAAATTCACACAGAGGGATACAAAAATGTTTTAAAGGCCACAGGAGCCAATAATGTGTATTCTCAGCAGTTCTTCAGGCCAGATGATTAGTCAAAGTCTACATTTGGTTATTTTACCAGTTACAGGAGCCAAGCTGAATGCCTATTACTGAGCTTTTCAAGGTATAGTGGGCCCTTTGCCCAGTCACGCTGACCTTGGAGCCAAGGGGCAAATTAGTTTCTCTGCTTTATTTCAGACCAAGATATGTTGCATGCACAAGACTGACAACTTCCCATCACAAATGACATTTAGGAAATTGTTGAGACATACTTGCATTGCAGATAGGTGCTTTTATGTTTTTCTTTCGAAAAGGTTTGAGTTTTATAGAAGACACTTCTACTGATAACATCACCTTTTACCTGCGTATCTCATGTAGTGATTTTGATTCAAGAATTCTTTTCTACTACTGACCAATTGATCAGTTACTCCCATTAAACTAAGTCACCAATAGTCAATGACTTACCCAGATTTTATATGTAAAAATGATCTCTAAGAGATTAGCACATAAATGTGTCTATGTGGGGGAATGTACTATATTTCAAAACAGTAGGAAAAAAAGTTCAAATTACCCATCTCTTTCTTTCTTTGGTCTTCATTTCATCATGCACAATGGAAACATGGAAAGGAGAAAAAATTTTCAAGAAATTTACTGAGACATTCATCAATCAATTCATATACGTATTACACTATCTCTCATGTTGGTTCAGAGATCTGAAGGAAACATATAAACTGCCATCAGAATCTGGATGGAAATTTTGAGAACCATATGAATCTCAGGAAGTAAACATTATCCTATGATGCTTCTTATTAGAATTTGAGCCCTAATTCAAAGCTTATGCATATTTAAACTCTTTGGTTTCCTTATATTCCTTTTATAGAGGTTGCAAATAAATCCTATAGCTCTCAGGTTTTCAGTGCTACTAGTACCAGGAAGTTGTTTTAAAAATATATTTTGTAAATGGGTTTCTCATCCTCTGTATGGCATTATATGGTTAGTTTATTGCTGAAGTTAATTTATTTGAGACTTGACCCTGGAGCTAGAGTTTTGTTGACTGTTTTTTGAAGTGCTTTAATCAGTAAGACTTAAGGGGGATGGTACAATCTACTGTGGAGCAGGCTGCAGGAAAAACAAACACCTGTTTACTGAGCGGGTGGTTTGTTACAGGCAGTTTAGGTACATCCTCATTTAATCTTTTCAACAACACAACTCCCATTTCATAAGGGAAGATGCAGAGAGAGGGTAAGCTATCATTTGGAAAGTGGCATTCAAACTCTGGCCTACATGACTATAAACCTGGGTTCCTTTTGCCATGTCGCTACCTGTTTGTGCCAGAAAAGTCATTTGGTCACCAGACTGAAAAAATATTCTGGACTTCTCTGGGCATATATGCGAATTTAGTTCAGAAGCTACATTCAGTTTTCCCACTATATGTCTCAAGCGCTAGTTGCTGACAGAGACACTCTACACACGTGATGGGATTTGCATTGCTGCTCTTTCTGCCTGGATCACAAATTCATTCACTGTCATTCTTTGATGTAACGTGACTGAAACGGACTCTGCTCCTACTACTAGATATTTATTCAGGGCTTGTCTCTTGCTTGTTTTCAGCAATAGGTTTCAATCCATGAAGCTCTGGAGAAAGATCGAGCTTCCCGGGCCAAGACCTTAGTCCTATTAACTTCACAGAATTGTTTTGTTGAGATGTAGTTGTCATAAAACAAACTACATATGTTACAGGTGTACAGTCTGATAAATTTCATACTGTACACCGTGAAACCTTCACTACAATCAAATTCATACCTCCAAAAGTTTACTTATGCCTGTTTATAATCCTCCCCTTTCATCCCTCTCCTTAAGGAACAACTGATCTGTTTTCTCTCATTATAGACTGGTTTGCATTGTGTCTGCGTGCATGCTAAGTCCATTCAGTCATGTCCAACTCTGTGCGACTCTATGGACTGTAGCCTTGCAGGCTCCTCTGTCTGTGGGATTCTCCAGGCAAGAATACTGGAGTGAGTTTCCATGCCCTCCTTCAGGGGCTCTTCTCAACCCAGGGATGGAATCCAAGTCTTTTAAGTCTCCTACATTGGCAAGCAAGTTCTTTACCACTAGTGCCACCTGGGAAGCCCTGCTTTTCATTATCTAGAGTTAAACGCATATGGAATTATACCATACTCCTCCTTTTTTTTTTCTGGCATCTTTCACTCAACATAATTATTTTGAAATAAATCCATGTTGTTGTGCATTCCGATAGTTTGTTCCTTTGCTAAGTAGAAGCCTAAGATAAGAATACACTACAATTTGTTTATCTACGGCTCTTTTGAAGGACATTGGGCTTGTTTCCAGTTCTTGGCTATTACATTGCTGCTGTGGATATTTGTGTGTAAGTTTTTGAAGGAGTATACCCTCTAACTGGGCTTCCCTGGTAGCTCAGCTGGTAAAGAATCTGCCTGTAATGCAGGAGACCCTGGTTTGATTCCTGGGCTGGGAAGATCCCCTGGAGAAGGGGTGGGTTACCCACTCAGAGTGTTCTTGGGCTTCCCTGGTGGCTCAGACAGTAAAGAATCTGCCTGCAATGCGTGTAGACCTGGGTTCAATCCCTGGATTGGGAAGATCTCCTGGAAAGGGGCATGGCAGCCCACTCCAGTGTTCTTGTCTGGAGAATCCCCATGGACAAACGAGCCTGGTGGGCTGCAGTCCATGGGATCGCAAAGAGTTGGACACACTGAGCGACTAGGAATAGCACTTTCTAACTAGACTGAACAATTGTTAAAGCAATATTTAAAGTGGAAGTTTTACTGCTCCTCCTTATAATTATGGTAATAAGAGGTGTTCTAATTACTTCCCAGTTGTGTTGAAAGAATCAAATGAGGTCACTGATCTAAACATACTTGTTCAACTGTAGATCAGGTTTTCTACAATTGAGCTCACAAAAGAGGGTACTTTGAGACTCCTATGGTTTTAGGTCTTCTGTAGGGGGATTTGGTTCCATGAGAAAGTAATTTCCTTCATAATAAGTTTGCTTTACAATATTCTGAGCATTGTTTTTCATGGTTAAAAGTTTGCCACACTCATAAGCATATTATTTATTGTATTCAGGGGTCAAAATGTTTTCTGGGAGATTAATTCTATACAATTCTAATTCTACTAGTATAGATATACTAATTCTATACAACTAATTCTATAATGGAAATCACTGAAAAAATGTGATCAAATATTACATTATAAGCATCCTCGACAGAAATAAGAATTAATTCTTACACAGAGAGACAAACACATGGGAAAGATGCAATTTCAAGAGATATGTCTTTACAATTTTTACCATGCAAAATTTCATCATTTTGGTCTGACATTTTGGTCTCCTTTTGAAACATTTTCTTCTTCTTATTAGTTTTTCAATTTATTTGAAAGGTGAGGATGAGGTCATACACATTTAATGAGTATGTGAACATTCACCCAGAGAATTCCTATCATTTCCTTCAGGTTTAAACTAAAAATTTGTTCTTTAACTGCAATGATCTATCTAGTAGACCTTGCGTCTACACTAGTATCCTCCTATAACATTTTATTTCCCTCTAATCCATCTGATTTCACATGGAGTACTGTGGAGCAGCATCTTAGGAAAAAAAAACCATGAATTTGTTTTGGTAAATATTAAGAATTTCATCTTTTGTTACTTTCATGGTTCATGTCAACGTTTCCTTCCTCTGGAATTACACAAACCAGAGGTGCTTAATAGCTCGAGAGAAATAAATGGATGGACACCCCCTCACCTCACCCCCCACCGAAGCTCTTCTCTGTGAGTGTGGGACCTGCCCAATGGACTTTCTTGCTTTAAGACATCAGATGATGATGGGCTGGGAAGGACTTTGAGTGAGGTCTGTCCTCCCATTTTATACATTCCCCTCCATGCAAGGGCTTTCATTCTGCTCACACCAGGGCTGCTATATGCCCTGTGGCACAGTTTTTTTTAAAAACCATATTATGATCCCACTGGTAAATGTTTTGAATGACGAGAACTTAAAGATGCAAAAAAATTCTTGCCCCAAATCCTAAACCCACTTCAGACTGTTGAGATGCCTGCTTGACGGCAAGCTCTATGAACATGATGGAACTCTGCTTCACTGTGGCGCTATTTTATTTCATGTTTTCTGTTTAAAATTTCAATTTTATAAATTTTGCATGGTAATATATTACTATGGTTCAGACATCTGAAGGATGTAAAAGTATGGTCAGACATCAGAGTGACAAAGAGGTACTGCATCCCCACCCCTGTCCACTCAATTCTCTTACCCCTTGGGTACCACTCTATTGGTTTCCCCGGTCCCCTCAGGGTCAGACTGATCTGCTTAAACAATGACGGTATTTAGCACTGGATAGGAAAACAGTCAATCAGACAGCAAGGTAACTAGCTGCTACTTTTTTGGGTCTGTCTTTGCTGAGAGATTTTCCTAAAAGGTTCTGTAGTGACATTGTCAAGGACAGAGGACAAGCTCTTTGCAGAAAGCCATATTTCTAATTCCAGAGGGAGGAAGGAGCAGCTACTGTGTTATGCCTTAAAAATCACCTAGAGTCATATTCTAATTAGACAACTCCTTTATCTGAAATGTATTTAGATTTCAGGATTTGGCAGAGTTAAACAACTGGGGCATAAGGGACCTTAAAATCCTCATGACATCGCTTTTAAAAGAGGATAGAAAGATAGTAAATTTAAAAATTGAGGAGTCCAGTTTTCTTACCTAAATCCTGACACATGGATCTCTTTGAATCCTGGAAGTTTCTTAAATATCTTTTGCATCTGCAGAGAGAAAAACATTTATGAAACCCTCTTTGGTTCCACTGGGTCAGATCTTGCCTAGCTGAAAAAGCCTAAACACTTCTGATGAGTTAGTGAAAAAATGAAAATCGAAGTAACGATCGAGGTCAAACTCTCTGTTCTTAGTTATTTCTGAAACCCAGAGGAAAGTGCTTTGCTATTCATTTAAAAGCTAATAATTGGGTAGTTCTGAGCTGCTTTACTGGTTACCTTATATAAAATATGAAATAATTTAAGGTAGTATTATTTGGAAGAAGGCTACAGTACTTTTAGTTATATGCACTGAGTGGCGGTTTAGTCTCTAAGTTGTGTTCAACTCTTCCGACCTCATGGACTATAGCCCGTCAGGCTTCTCTGTTCATAGGACTCTCCAGGCAAGAATATTGGAGTGGGTTGCTATTTTCTCCTCCAGGGGATTTTTCCCACCTAGAAATCGAACCCAGGTCTCCTGCATTGCAGGCAGACCCGTTACTGACTGAGCTATGAGGGAATCCCACACACTGAGTAATGCTTATATTTTCTGAGCAACTAACACACAGGGCTTCCCTCAGCTGGTTAAGAATCCGCCTGCAATGCGGGAGACCTGGGTTTGATCCCTGGGTTGGGAAAATCCCCTGGAGAAGGGCCACTCCAGTGTTCTGGCCTGGAGAACTCCATGGACTCTATAGTCCATGGGTCGCCAAGAGTTGGGATGACTGAATGACTTTCATTTTCACTTAGTCTTCCCTGGTGGCTCAGATGGTAAAGAATCTACCCACAATGTGGCAGAAGGAAATGGCAACCCACTCCAGTCTTCTTGCCTGGAGAGTTCCATGGACAGAGGAGCCTGGTGGGCTACAGTTCATGGGGTTGCAAAGAGTCAGACATGCCTGAACGACTGACATACGCATTATTGTGGGTGGTGTTCAGTCATCAAGTTATGTCTGACCCTCTGTGACCCCAGGAACTGCAGCAGGCCAGGCTTCCCTGTCTGTCTCATCTTCTGGGGTTTGCCCTAATTCAGGTCCACTGTATCATATGATGTGGAAGATTCTGTGATGCTGAAAGGATTATTAAAGTCATACTGGCTGCTGTACCTAAATAAAATGGTAGAAGCAGATAATAGATTAGTGAATAGAACAAAAAAGACATAGATAGCTAGAGACAGCCAACTAGAGATTACCCATGGGGAGAAGAAAGGAGGAGGGGCAAGATAGGAGGATGGGGTTAAGTATAAAATACTGTCTATAAAGTAAGTTACAAGGATACACTGTATAATACAGGGAATATAGCCAATGTTTTATAATAATGATAAATGGAATGGAACCTTCAAAAATTGTGAATCACTACACCATACATCTGTAACAAATATTGTACAGCATCTATACTTCTATTGAAAGAATAAAATATAATGAGTAGAAAACCAGTAGCAGTAGCCTCTAATCTTATTAGATTCGCTCTTAGATTTACACGGACTTTACATTTTCCTGATTTGACCTTGCTAATGAGGCATATGATCAGAATGTTTTACAATTTCAGTATTCAATGACTCCCTGACCCAGGCAGCCTGACTTTCTGTCTCTGGGTTTCTGCAGGAGGGACTCTCCTCTCCAACCTCAGCAGCATTCTCTCCATGCCTTCTCCACCAAGCCCCTGGTTTTCTTGGGTTCCTTTTCCATTCCCCTGGCTACTTTCTCAGTCTCCTTTGCTCCATCCTATTAATATTTCTGACTTCACCCGCTCCTTTAACTGCAAGGATTCTGCAGGTCCGCATCCTCAGCCTCTCATTGCACTCCTTGGGCAGGAAGTTCGCCCTAGGCTGTGTGCTAGGCTCTTGGGACACATCACCGTGGAGATGTGCCCTGGGCAGCTCACTGGTGGGAAAGCAGGGAGGCAACAGGACCACAAGGAAGTGATAACAGTTTGTAGCAAGGCGTGGGAGGGAGAGCAGGGTGAAAGCGAGGCTGGAGAGGTGAGCGGGGACCCGCCCTGTCTGCCTTCCCCCATGCCCACTCCCCTCAGCCTCTCGTGGGGGATCTGGTTTGCTCTCATGGCTTCTATGATCACCCGAGACACAGCTTTGAGTCCTTCACCTGCAGATCCCAACTTTGCCAGTAACTAAACACGTCGGAACCAGACTCAGTCTCTTCCTTCCCATCTGCCTTCCTCCCCCGGCGCCCTGTCTCAGTCAGGGTCACGGATATTCATCAGCTTCCATCGAGAGAGCCCAGCGGTTCCTACACACCTTTCCCCTGCGCTCCCTCCGTGCAGTCACCAACACACGCTGGTCCAAATTCTCCCACGCCTTTTGATGCCACGGAGTTCTCCTTATTCTCATGGCACGCACACCCTCCCTGTCTGCTGAAATGGTATTTCTGGATGATGTGAAGGGGAAAGGAAGAGTTTGGGGGTGTGTTGGGGTGGGGAGAAGGAAGCTGTCTCCTTGACTACACTGCTTTTTTTTTTTTTTACCAAGTTTATTGTTTCATATCTGTGGCTCTTCGATAAAAATCCTATGATAGGTGGCACTGCCTATTGAATAAGGTCCATATATACACTGTCGATGCCTTGTATAAAATACGTAACTGATGAGACCCCTTTGTATAGCACAGGGAACTCTGTCCAGTGCGGTGCTCTGTGGTGACCTCAGTGGGAAGAAAATCCAGAAAAGAGAGGATGTACGTATACCTATAGCTGATTCACTTTGCTGCACAGTACAAACTAACACAACATTGTAAAAGAGCTATAATCCAATAAAAAATAAAATGAAACCATCCTGGCTGACATTGAAAAAAAAAAGTCCAATTCTTTAGAATGGCATTTAAGATACTCTACAATTTACCTTGCCCACCCCCTAAGTACTTTTCCATTGCTCTTCCTGCCATCCTTACTCCCTTGGCAAATATCCTCTCCTCAAGTCACCCTAAACTAACCCCGGTGTCTCCCTAAATACAACCTGTCTTTCTTCCCAACTTCTGTGACTGTTTTTCCCTTTGGTCCAAGAGGCAACTTCTACCTTCTGCTCTCTGACTGTCCTCCCCGCCCCTCATCATTCAAAGGCAGCTCAAACATCTTCTCTATTGAAAAGCATTTGTAACTCCCCAAAGTCAGGCTCCATTATATCCTCTCCCTACTGTTCTAGAACTTCTTGCCGTATTTCCCACAAGATAGTCCACGAGGGGCATGCTGCCTCCCTCACTGCGACTATGCTTCTTAGACTCAGGGCTCATGTCAAATTTATTCCTCTTTGTCTCTCTCCCTCCTTCCCAGTCTGTCACCCATATAGTAGGGACTCAGCAAATTTTGCTTAATCGAGTTTCATTTTCTAAACTCATCCACATACCTGCACTGTCATGGTATCTAAAATTACTGCTGATGCTATACTATCTACACCAAGGACCAGAGCAGTCAAGCATAGATAACCTCAAGTCACTTATACTGGGCTTTGGAGTGCATCGTGGATTTTCTTTTTTCCAGCAGACTGATTTACCATCTAAATTATGTTTTATTGCACCAGTGCTATAAATAGTTTTTTTTTCCCCCCAGAGTGTATAACAACTGCAGTGATGAAGGTAGCTCAGCTTTTGGGTGAAGAGGAGCTAGCTGTGTACACTTGAGTTTAAACCTTGGTTCTGCTACTTTCTAGCTGCAAGCCCTTGAGTTTATTGCTTAATCTCTCTGGATCTCTGTCTTCTTAGTCAACATAGGATAACAATACAGATAGCAGAAGGTTGCTGTGTGTGCATGCTAAATCATTTCAGTTGTGTCCGACTCTTTGCAACCCCATGGACCGTAGTCCTCTAGGCTCCTCTGTCCATGGGATGGAGAATCCCATGGACAGAGGAGCCTGGCAGACTACGGTCCATGGGGTCGTAAGAGTTGGACACGACTTGGCGACTAAACCACCACCATGGGGGTGGAAGGACAGGATGAAGGTCCCCATAGAGGTCAAGGGCAGGGGGCCTGGGGAATCAGTTTCTGCCTCTGCTCATGTGTCTCACCACCAGCTTGATAGACGCGAGCAAGGAGGCAAGGTTTTGAAGAGCCTGTCTTTATTTGGGGGCAGGTGGGAAAGCTCAGTGACAAAAACCCCACAGCAAATGGCTTTCATGCCACAAAGCAGTTGTCATGCCCTTCCAGTGACAGCCTGGTGGCTCAGATGGTAAAGAATCTGGCTGCAATGCAGGAGACTTGGATTCAATCCCTGGGTCAGGAAGATCCTCTGGAGAAGGGAATGGCAATCCATTCCAGTATGCTTGCCTGGGAAGTCCCATGGACAGAGGAGCCTGGTGGGCTACAGTCCAGGGAAGCTTTAAGTGTGAGCTACAGATTCTGCAGCTAAAGGCTCGGAATTTGACTCCTCCATCTTTCTGGTCCGGGATACCAGGGATGCTGTCACACATCTGAAAACAATGTATCACATACAGAATCCTTTCTGGAGAAGCCCAGGCTGCAACGTGGGCAGCAGGGAGCCTTGCAGGGAGAGCAGCCCCGCAGCCCTGGCTCTGGGGGACTGGACTGATTGCTTGTGTCCATGTCCTCTTTGTGAACCTGTCTGTAATGGATTAAGAATCAACGTTGCTTAGGAGGGTGCAGAAGGCATCCAGGGAGGCGATGACAAAGGCCTTCAGTTAATTCTGCTAAATTATCTTCTGGGGACCTTCTGATCATGGAGCGCTAACCACTAAATTGCTCATTAAGTGCCCAGTTAACCTTATTAATAATATGAAATGCACAGGGGCCTTCCTGATTCTGCTAGGATGTATGTTAACGGGGCTGTAAAAAAGGCAGCTCTGTGGAGTTCTCCCGAATGTTTGCACAAGAGAAAGCATGCAGACAACAACTAAGCAATCCTTCTGACATTTGTATTAAATTGGTCATTAAGTTTATTGTGGAAATTAAATTACTGCAGAGGACTGGCCATTAATTCCTGATTAGGCCTGGATGGCTGCGCTAATGTGAGTGTTGGGCTATGGTGGGGCTGGCTGGTCCTCTCAGGGTAGCTGCTGGGAGGTTGGACTGCTGGGGCGCCTGGAAGGGGAACTGAAGTGCTGAGCAGAAGGGCACCTCCAGCTGTGGAAGTGGAACCAGTGACAGGTGCGACGGTCTTTGCAACAAGAGTCAGCAAGACACACTCTTCTTTGGCTGACAAATTTTTCAGAGGCTAGAAGAGGCATGTGCATTTGCTGATGATGCAAAAATCCTTCCCCAAACTTAGCTATTTGGGAAAAAAGAGAGTATAGCATCGTGGTTAAGAGCAGGGGTTCTGGGGTCAGGCTGTCTGGGTCTGAAACTTGACTCTGTCAGTGAAGAGGCGTGACACTGTTGGGTGAAGTAATTAATCCTCCTGCACCTCAGTATCCTCACTTGTCAAAAAGAGAAATGATTTTACTTTAACTGTAGAATTGTGTGAAAAATGAAATGTGTTTATATATATATTTACATATATATAAAACAGTAAGAACAGTGCTACTATTTTGGTACAGAGCATTTTAGACTTGGAAAGGGACGTCAAGGTCATCTTTAGTTTCTAAGTGAGGGATCCAAGGTCAGGGAAGTGATCCCCAAATTCTCATGACTACTTCCTGGGCGGAAACAAAGATTAAAACTAAGATTTGAAAGACTATAATTTATCTGCATTATTCTACATCAGGTGGTTTTAGGTGCTTAGAGAATTAACAACAGGTCGATGAAGACAGTCTATGGCCAATTATCCAATTTTAAAATATTCTGACTCTCCTGAGGATTTGCTGGAAAGAATATTTCAAAGAGCAAATGGAAAAGTTCACGGACTATTCTTTAATTCATTCTATCTACTAATCCATGCCGCAGTACTTCTCTGGTCCATAAACACACTGATGCTTTCTCTTTGAAGTCTGTAGAAAGGATTCTTTACCATTTTGTTGACTGAATGCTGATGCAGGAAGAGGTTGGAGGCGAAGAATGTATTTCGTTATTTATCTCCTCCAGCTGAGAGGAGGGGAGCATTGAATTCTCCAAGTATGAGAGGCTGGTACGGGTGGTTTCCTGACTGTGCTGAGTAAGATGCTTCGGCACCCAGGCTGTTCAGAAATGTAATTCATGATTACCTAATCTCATGGATGCTTCTATTTTCAGTTGCATTTCTGCAGACAGTTACTGAGTAGTTAACTGCATGCAAAGCTATGTATTAGGAGGTAAGTGGCAGAGATGAAAGAAGCAGTTCCTGGCCTCAAGGGGAAGCTTATGCCCTGGTGCTGGTGAGGGGGGGTTCTCAGAAGTGGAGAAGAGTAGTGACCACGAAAGCCGCAGACGCGCAAGCAAACAATCTCAAGACAGGGTGATCAGTGCTGTGACACCAGGGAGCCCTGGGTGTTGGCCCAGAGAAGAGGCACTGAATCCGGGATGGGTACAGAGAACATTTCGTGATGAAGTTTGTAAAATGCAACTCAGGGAAGGGCATTCCAGAGAGAGGAGGCAGTGCAAGTGAAGACTAATGCTGATAAAAAGTTTGCAAGCGCTTTCATTTCTGTAGGGTTTTAAGACGGGGATGGTGCGAAATTGGTGTTAAGAGGAGGCTGGAAAGGAAGGCGGGAGTCCATGGCACATAGATGCCAAGTTTAGCACTGAGGTTTGAAGAGCTTTTAATTTAATCAGGAGCAGGCAGCTACGATGATGGTCAGAGATAGAAGAGACATCTTCGGATAGCCTCTTGATGGGGACCGTATCACTTGAAGAAGTGCAGAAGGCATAAGGAAGCACTTATCACCCATGGAAAATGCCTTTTAAAAATAACAAGTGTTGGAGAAGATGTGGAGAAAAGGGAACCTTTGTGCCCTGTTGGTGGGAATGTAAATGGTGCAGCTACTATGGAGACAGTATGGAGATTCATCAAAAAATTAAAAATAGAACTACCATATGATCTAGCAATTCCACTTTATTCCAATTCTGGGGTTTATCTGAAGAAAATGAAGACACTAATTTGAAAAGATAAATGCACCTTCATATTCATTGTAGCATATTTACAATAATGATATTTGTATTATTAAATATAATAATATTTAGAAGATATGGAGATACCCTGAGTGTCACCAATATATGAATGGAGGAAGAAGACGGAATTTATCACACACAATGGAATATTATTCAGCCATGAAAAAAATGAAATCTTGCCATTTCCAACAACATGGATGGATCTTGAAGGCATTATGCTAAGTGAAATAAATTAGAGAAAGACAAATACTGAATGATCCCATGCATATGTGGAACCTAAAAAAAAAAACCAGAACCCAAAACAAGCTCATAGATGCAAAAAACAGACTGGTGACTGTCAGAGGCAGAGATGGGTGGAGGGGAGCAGAAATGGGTGAAAGGGGTCAAAAAGTAAATAAGAATAAAAAAAATGCTTGGTCACCAGAAGAGGAGTCGAGAGGATTTACGAGCAGTTGGCTCCCAGACCTAAGTCACACCTTGGGCTCTGGTTGTGTGGGGTGGGTTTACTCACCTGAAGCTGAGACTTGGCTGCAACCTCCTGGTAATACGGGGACTGGGAGTTATCCAGCTCTGACTTGAACTTCTGGTTTGCCAGAGAGATGCTTAGCTCTACCTTCTGCTCCAGGGCATCCTCAGCAGCATCAGTGAATTCTATTTTTCTTCCCTGTGTTAGAGTTAGAAAAAAGAGAAGTGATTTTGTTACTGTAAACCATAAGCAAATGGTTACATCATGTAATATGTATGCATTGCCCTTGTCTCAAGAGGTGGGTTATGAAGCATTACATGCTTTTAGAATAAGTCCCATTAACTAGAATTGACCTCTGAATTTCACTGAGAGACAACGTATGAGAGCTCTAATGAGTAAATTATGTAGAGTCCTCAAGAGCATTGTCATTTTATGACTGTATGCTCTTATGAAAGCGTTTACACACACACACACACACACACACGTTTACTTTTTACTATATCCTTTGGTTCATTTGAAATAATATCTCCTCTATTATCTAGGGTGGAAATCTTTGCCTTCTCTGAACCTTTGTACTGGTGAATACATCTGAACTGCTCATTTGGTACCTTTGATATACTTATATAGGTGTTTTGTTTAATGGTAATCTTGTCATCCCACAAATAATCCCCTTGAATCTGGTGTGATTCTCACACTTCACTGAGTCCCCCACAGCAAAAAATGTGAGACCATTTCTATACAAAACTCTCAGGGAATGTACATGATGAGGCAGGTCACATCCTCAGTAACCCATGTTGGCATATTGATTCCATCTTCTGTCACAGTACTTAGACAATTTTTGGTCCTTACTTGCACTATAAATTCCTTGAAGTCAGGGACTAAGTCTTGCTCATCTTAGTATCTTTATGTACAGTGCAATGTTTGCTGAATGAAAGCATTAGATGTAGGTGGGGAAAAGGTTGTTAGGAGGATGTGATGAATGTGAAATAAAATCTTCAGAGCATATTTCCTGCAGAAGGAGGGACCTATATCCGACTCTGAAGGAGATGGAACACAGGTAATGTGAGAAAAGAGAAGGCAAACTGGAGTTGTCAGAAATTTTGTAGTGAATATGCTTAATCTCATTAATTTTTCCAATGGCAGATTTCACTGTTGGTAGACCAGTATTTCTGAGAAAAACACACTATTGAAATTCGTTGTTCATGGCAATAGTCACATCAAGTCTACAGTCATCCAGCCTAAAACCCAGAGAGAATGGCCTGCAGGGTTCTCATCTCTGAGTTTCCGTGTGGAACTGATGAGACTGATCTTCCTGTCCTCACCTCCTGGCTTTGACCTGTGCCTTGGAGGGAGGGTCAGAGGAAAAGGAAAGGGCCCGAGAAGCCTCGCAGACCTCAGAGAATGGTAGACCTATCACAGTGGCAGCATAAGGATAAAATCCAGGTTCTGATTTGGGACCCTTTCCTTACATTACTTATGTCATCCTGCTTATTTAACTTCCATGCAGAGTGAAAGTGAAAGGCGCTCAATCATGCCCGACTCTTACAGTCCATGGAATTCTCCAGGCCAGAATCCTGGGGTGGTAGCCTTTCCCTTTTCCAGGGGACCTTTCCAACCCAGGGATCAAACCAGGGTTTCCTGCATTGCAGGCAGATTCTTTACCAGCTGAGCTATTGGGAAAGCCCATATGCAGAGTACATCATGTGAAATGCCAGGCTGGATGAAGCTCAATCTGGAATCAAGATTCCTGGGAGAAGTATTGATAACCTTAGATATGCAGATAATACCACTCTACTGGCAGAAAGTGAAGAGAAACTAAAGAAGCTCTTGATGAAGGTGAAAGAGGAGAGTGAAAAAGTTGGCTTAACATTTAACTTTCAAAAAACAAAGATCATGGCATCCAGTCCCGTCACTTCATGACAAACAGATGGAGAAAAAATGGAAACAGCGAGAGACTTTATTTTCTTGGGCTCCAAAATCAAAGTGGATGTTGACTGCAGCCATGAAATTAAAAGACACTTGCTCCTCGGAAGAAAAGCTATGACCAACCTAGAGAGCATATTAAAAAGTAGAGACATCACTTTCCCAACAAAATTCCATGTAGTCAAAGCTATGGTTTTTCCAGTGGTCATGTATGGATGTGAGAGTTGGACCATAAAGAAGGTTGCTGCTGCTGCTGCTAAGTCGCTTCAGCCGTGTCCGACTCTGTGCGACCCCATAGACGGCAGCCCACCAGGCTCCCCCGTCCCTGGGATTCTCCAGGCAAGAACACTGGAGTGGGTTGCCATTCCCTTCTCCAATGCATGAAAGTGAAAAGTGAAAGGGAAGTTGCTCAGTCATGTACGACTCCTCGCGACCCCATGGACTGCAGCCCACCAGGCTCCTCCGTCCATGGGATTTTCCAGGCAAGAGTACTGGAGTGGGCTTTTGGACTGTGCTGTTGGAGAAAACTCTTGAGAGTCCCTTGGATAGCAAGGAGATCCAGCTGGTCAATCCTAAAGGAAATTAGTCCTGAATATTCATTGGAAGGGCTGATGCTGAAGCTGAAGCTCCAATACTTTGGACACCTGATGTGAAGAGCTGACTCATTGGAAAAGACCCAGTACCTGGGAAAGATTGAAGACAGGAGGAGAAGGAGGTGGCAGATGGTGAGATGGTTTGTTGGCATCGCTGATTCAACGGACATGAGTTTGAGCAAACTCCAGGAGATAGAGAGGGACAGAGAAGCCTGAAGACCATGGGATCATGAAGAGTTGGACACAAGTGAGTGACTGAACAACAACAACCTTATATCATTGAGGCTTCCCAGGTGGCCCAGTGGTAAGGATTCTGCCTGAAAATGCTGGAGACTCCAGAGATGCATGTTGGATCCTTGCGTTGGGAAGATCTCCTAGAATAGGAAATGGTGACCCACTCCAGTATTCTTGTCTGGAAAATTCCATGTACAGAAGAGCCTGGTGGGCTACAGTCCCTGGGGTCACAAAGAGTTGGACACGACTGAGCATGCTGGCACAAAGGGCATAAGGGAATTATATTACTGCCTTCTTCTGGGTCTGCTGCCTGCCTGGTGCTTCCACAGCTCCACCACAGAGACAAAGGGAGTGATATTTGCCTGCTTCTGCACTGTCTGGGCCCAAAGCCTTTTGGAGGGGTTGAAAATATCCTCCTTTTGATTGTTTTTGTTTAGTAGCCCAGTCCTTCACTTTCACTTTTCACTTTCATGCATTGGAGAAGGAAACGGCAACCCACTCCAGTGTTCTTGCCTGGAGAATCCCAGGGATGGGGGAGCCTGGGGGGCTGCCATCTATGGGATTACACAGAGTCAGACACGACTGAAGTGACTTAGCAGCAGTCACTCAGTCATGCCTGACTCATTGTGACCCCATGGACTGTAGCCACCAGGCTTCTCTGTCCATGGGATTCTCCAGGCAAGAATACTGGAGTGGGTTGCCATGCTCTCCTCCAGGGGATCTTCCTGACCCAGGGACGGAACCTGTGTCTCCTGCGTCTCCTGCATTGCAGGTGAATTCTTTAACCACAGAGCCACTTGAGAAGCCCAAATCAGGCAGTCAATTAAAAAGTCCCTCTTTAGCGATAATCAGCGTTCAATTTCCTAACGATCCTCTCATCCTGAATGCCTTTTAACTAAAACAGAGTGGTGGCCAGCATTGTTTTTTGCCAGAAAACACTGTTTTTATTTTTCCCTAGCTTGACATGTAGGATTTCAGTCATTTGGATATTTTTTTGGACTGTTTGAGCTGGATATGACTGGGATAAAAGCCTCTGTCCTTGCTGTCAGTGTGGGATTACACTTTGGTGGGGAAAGGACTTCGTTGATGAGTTGAGAGACACATTCATTCATTCACCCATCATTTATTCACTCTAACACTAAGTGAAAATCCTGTTAGTCAAGGTCACACTTAAAGGGCTGTCTGCATATAATGTTGGCCCATTCTAGTAAGCTTTAATAATTAGAAAGAGGTAGCGCTGATGACAGCGAATGGCCAGCCCATCCCTGTTTTACTAATAAAACCAAGCAGACATGTGAAGAGCTAGACCGAGTCTGAGAACGTCTTACTCTTGTAGGCACTTTGATATCCGGGAGGGTGTAGTTGAGGATTTCGTTGAGCAATGTGTCATCAGTAGGGAGAGGCAAGGGCCCGGGTGAGACACTGGTAATGTCTGTGGAAATTTTAAAAAGAACAACAATGAGACTGGAGGAGTTTAAAGTAGAACAAGATCACCATGTCACATGCTTTTCCTGTCACTCTGGAAATTACTGATGTCAGAACTCATTTTCTTTCAAGATCACATAAATATGTTCTTGGGCAAAACATAACTCATACTCTTGATCCCACTTAAATTCCTCATTACTCCTTTCCAGGACCCAAGCTTGGTGCCCCCCTAGATGTGTTAGTTAAGTGGTTTTTGCCGAAAGAGACCCAGTTAATTTTTCTTTTTGTGACTATATTAAGGACACAAAGATATCTTATCTTGAATTTGTTTGTTGGAAAATATTGGTAATGATTGCCTCCAAGTGGTAGCATCATGGGTGATTAGGTTTTCCATTTATTCTTTCCTATATTTTCTAAGATTTATGCTATGAGTTTAGATTATAAAGTTAGAAATACAGTCAGTTTTGAAAAAGTGCATTGTAAACTGTGTCAGCTTCAATTAAGGATTGCTTTTCAAATAACATGCTTTCATGATGATGAGAATTAAGGTTCAGAAGCAGATGAAATGATGACATCTAAGCTTACCTGTTGAAGCCACAGGGGTTTGACCAAGCTCTCCTAAGGTCTCCTTTGTGACTACTTCATCTTTTCTATTAGCACAATAGAAAAAAAAAGGGGTGGTGAAAAGGAGCTTGATGACAACAGAGAAAACACATTTAACACATTTTCTTATACTCAGTAGACCCAAAAATTAGAGAGAAAATATACTTTAAAACTAGGTTTACCTATTTTCTTCTTCTTTTTTTTTTTTTTTACCACAAAAGCTATCTTCTACTACATTTTCATTGAATAAAAATTCAGACCACCTCCAACACAATTATTTTTGACTCCAAGGTTTTTCCTAAGCACCTTGGCTTTTTGTAGTCCTGGGGAGCGTTTTCATGGTAGACAAAGGTTTGGGGTTTATGCTTCAACTGTGCCCTTGACATCAAAGACAATCGGTTACACGAACTATGACTGAAACAATCTTGCTAAAATTTCAGACCCTCAAACCTGCAAACTCAGAGAGTCATTAAGTATATCTGACAAAGTAACTCCTGTGGTTACAATAATGAGAGAGAGATTTTTGGATAACGCATGGTGACTGTGGTGGGATCATGGTTTGTGGAGACAAGCCTGGAAAGGTCAGGGGGTGAAAGCTTTGATTAATTAATTTGGCCTCTTCCTCAGTGGAGGTCCTGACAGGGAACAGATGGGTCACTCAGAGTGTAATCTGAGCAAAGTTTAACAAAGGCCTTGCTAAGTCATGGGACAAGTATGAGAGCAGCCACAAGGGCGAGGGGCCGAAAGCTCCGCTCATCCAGGAGGGGTGAGGAGACCCAGAAGGCTCTGTGGGAAGAGAGGGCCGCTGACAGGGGCTGAGTGGAGGCTGAAGGAGGCCAACCGTCTGAAGACTTTGCAGGCAGGGGGTGAAGGAGGTGAGGCATTCATTCACCTGGCTCTGCTCTGCCCTCTGGTCTCCTGCTTCCCAGAAGTCAGAGGCCAGGGAGGCCAGCGAGGCAATCATTCCCACTCAGCCCTTGGCACAGAGCAGGTGGAGGTGGGTGGGGAGGGGAAAACCCCAAGGGCCAGAGGAAGATGCAGGAATATTTTCAAAAGCCATTGAACAAAGTTCAGTGCAACAAAGGGCCTATCTCAGACAAATAAATCCAGTGGAACTTATGCAAGGTAAGCAGGGGAAGAGGTTAGAGGCAGGAAAATCTGTTAGGGAGATGAGATTTGACTTTTTTCACTGTGTAAAATAAAAAGGTCTTGGGCCAGGTGGTGGCAAAGGGAGCAGAAATGAGGGAACAAATATGAAAAGCATTGTCAGTAATTCCTATAGCTGAATTTGTGTCTCTCTCTGCAGCATTATTATCTTCAGATTTAGATTTCTAAATGTTATATAATGTGTGTGATTTGAGAGTTTAGAGTTTGGCAACAGCATCTCTCTTCTTTAATCATCTTATCGAATGTACTTTTCCTTTACTTTTTTTTGCATTTCGATTTTCTTATTTGATATTCAGTTCTGGTTGAAGGCATAGCTCAGTGCTTCAGTAATTTAGTTTGAGAAATACTAACACTTTATATAGAATACCAAATGAGACTTCAAAATTCAGGTTGCTCTCTGATTGCATTAAATATATTCCCAATGTAACTAATATTTTTCAACAGTTCTAAAAACAACTATTTTAATTGCTCTATGTCTTATAAGTAAAAAAAGCATATTAGGTAATTGTCACCCAGTATTGCATTCATTTTTATCTGCAATCTATCTCAGTCTATAAGGTCTCTATTCCCTTTTATATACTCATTTATCTTCAGCAAAATACATGCACAAATTGTCTGTCAGAATAACCTACTCAGATCTCAGTAGCTGAAATAATGTAAAGGCATAATAGCTCAGTCTCACTCCATCATGTGATCCTTCAAAAGTCAAGAGCATGCCACACTCTATTTTGGGTACTTACCTCTCAAGGAAGTTTCTCTGTTTCATTCTCTGCAGAAAGATAAAAAATCATTTTACCAAGAGATAATGCCAACCGAAGAGCCAGAGTCTATTTTCATTCCTCTTTAACTTTACTTCAACCTGCCTGTGCAATGTTATTTTGCAGAAATGGAATTACCCTTGGCCTCCTCAGATCTTTCCAACCCATACACTGGGGAAACTAATTCTAAAGGGGCCAGGGCTGGAGGCCTGGGAGCTACTTTGGACCAACTTACATACCGTGTTTGAACTGACCTGCCGAAGAAGATCCAAGTGCTCCTGGGAGGTGCTGAAATTTTTCCCGATGTCGAAGAGGCAGAAGGTCTCCTGCTGGCAGATGCTGACCCAGTCCTGGTATTCCCCCGGCTCAGGGAGGCGATCCAGAAAGATCCGGTAGGCTTCCCACACTGCCTCCTGGCACACTGGAAAGCGGCACCATGAGGAGTGGAGAATGGCCACATCCTTAGAAGATGGCCTTCTCCCAGCCCAAACACAGTCCTAAACACGGAGAGCTCTGTCATGGCTGACATTGACACACTAGCTTATAGCCCATAGAGATTAATTCATTCAACAAGTATGTATTGAGCAGGGAGAAATATACACCTGGGAGAAATATTCCCAGGTGTATATATATATGCACCAGGGAGAAAAATAAAAGAAGGGATATAAGAATGTGTATGTGTGGGTGACTGCTATTTATAATAAGGTGGTTGAAGAAGTTCTCAAGATCAAGGTGACTTTTGAACAGTTTGGGAAGGGGCCCCAAGGCTGGAGAACATAGAGTGCTTGAAAGACTAGCAAGCAGGTGAGCTATGGCCAGAGCCAGGCTGAGAGTCCCAGGGGATGAACACAGACAGCTGTGGTGGGAGGCACACAGATAGTACAGGACTTGTAGCCCAGTCGTCTTCTGCTGGGCCACGGGTGCCTGGCTAGATCTGCAGATTTTCCAAGGGGTAAGCAGTCACACCTCTATTTAAACACTCAGGGTCTAGATCTCAGCTTTCCTAGCACGCTTTCCTAAATTTCCCTAAGGACACGGCCTTTCCTTCCTCATCTCCCCCTTGGCCAGCATCCTTGCCCGACTCCCCCATCCCTGACCTTCCTGCGGCATGCTGGCCCTGGGTAGCCACACAAAGGGTATTTGAAATAATTGTGTTTGAGGTTAAGACAGGGCGGGAACTTGGTGGACCGTTTTTGCAAGTAGGGCAGTTTCTGATTCTTTGTGTTAGAAGTCCTAATGGAGTCAACAGCTGATACATCATTAAAAATAATGATGGCAGATCATGGTGTGATTGTTAGCCTAAAATGCCAGAAGAACTTAAAGATTAAGAATATCACAATAACAGAACTCCATCTGTTCCTATCTACTTATTTATGTATCACGTTTTGCTAGCATTTAAACGAAACTAAGGAAAAGAACAAAGATAAAATTGATGCTAAGTTCTGTCTAATGTTCGCAATGCATAATAGAGATAATAAATAATGGCACATGAATTAACAGAGGAAAGGAATAGCGCCAAAGCAACTCCATCTCTCCACGGCAGAAGTTAGGAGAGCTTAAGCTACAGGCTCTTCATTTAAATTGGCCCTTTTCAAAGCCTTGTTCCTAATTTTGTATTTATAAACATTAGTTACCCAAAACCAAATATCTGAGCTTACATGCATCTGTCAGTACAAAAAATAAAAACGTGTCAAATTTATATCTACTAACTTTAATCAATCCTATATTAAAAATAATTATAAATATAACTGAATCCAGAAGAAATTCCTGAAAATAAGTAAAGTAAGCTTTTACTTAGGAAATAAATTAAAATAATTAATTTCAATTTATGTATATTTTTGTTACTGAGGAGTATCTTCAAGCACCCCATAACAGACTTTCAGGTGTGACATAAATCACATTAAGATAAGACTCTGCAGTGAGAAGTGGGATGGAAATGTGGGTGTGTGGAGAGAGAGGGACCATGCGACATTGCCTGCTGTTAGGAAGAGGTATTCATGCATTTGTAAAGAGTATTTGATGGTTTAAGTATTGAGTCTGTGGTAGATTCCACTGTATATGGGAGAATGCTCTAACTCCTGTTTTATTTTCAGTATCAATATTTACAGCTCATCAAACTTACACCCTATCCAATTATTTAAGCTTATAATGATAACTTTAGAAAAATGCAGTCAGTCAGTTCAGTCACTCAATCGTGTCTGACTTTTTGCAACCTCACGGACTACAGCACACCAGGCTTCCCTGTCCATTACCAGCTCCTGGAACTTTCTCTAACTCATGTCGATGGAGTCAGTGATGCCATCAAACCATCTCAGCCTTTGTTGTCCCCTTCTCCTCCTGTCTTCCATTTTTCCCAGCATCAAGGTCTTTTCCAAGGAGTCAGTTCTTTGAATCAGATATTGATGCAAAAGTATCAAAGTATTGGAGCTTCTGCTTCAGCATCAATCCTTCCAATGAACACCCAGGACTGATCTCCTTTAGGACTGACTGGCTGGATCTCCTTGCAGTCCAAGGGACTCTCAAGAGTCTTCTCCAACACCACAGTTCAAAAGCATCAATTCTTTGGTGCTCATCTTTCTTTATAGTCCAACTCTTACATCCATACATGGCTACTGGAAAAACCATAGCTTTGACTATATGGACCTTTGTTGGCAAAGTAATGTCTCTGCTTTTTAATATACTGTCTAGGCTTGCAATAGTTTTTCTTCCAAGGAGCAAGTGTCTTTTAATTTCATGGCTGTAGTCACCATCCACTTTGATTTTGGAGCCCAAGAAAATAAAGCCTGTCACTGTTTCCATTTTTTCCCCCCATCTACATGCCATGACGTGGTGGCATGCAAGGGGCACCTAATTTACAAGTAAGGGATTAAGTTAGATTTTTTAAAAAGTTAGATGATTTCGGTCATAGCAATTGCAATATATTGATTTTTGCCTCTGGAGGGATGGGGAGCAAGTGGAGACTTTGGAGCAGAAGTTGACATCATCTCACTTTCTAAAGGAACCCTGACTGCCAGGCAGAGAAAAAGGATTGTGAATCATGGGGAAGAACGAGGTATGAGAAGCCTAGTTTGGAGACTTTCATTCCTATGATTTACCCTCCCACACTCCTCACCTGGTCCCCATCTGGTTTGTCTGAGCTTTCTGTTTTGAGAAACAAAGAGACTTCCAGACCAACAGAAGCTCATGTCATTTATCAGCAGCAACTGGACCAGAACCCATAGAGCTGGGGGTGAGTGCAGTGCCCACCACTAGAAATGAGCTGCTGAGCTGCCCACACGTGGAGT
Source organism: Antilocapra americana (assembly GCA_007570785.1). Classification (NCBI taxonomy): domain Eukaryota; kingdom Metazoa; phylum Chordata; class Mammalia; order Artiodactyla; family Antilocapridae; genus Antilocapra; species Antilocapra americana. Next base: position 14,300,806 of record ML662442.1, read on the forward strand.
GTGTGTGCCCTGGAGTTCTTCCGACATCAGCAAACAGCCTAGGCTGAGACATTCAACAGAAAGGCTGAGGTCCTGTGGCCAGGTTGCAAGTAACTGTGAGGAGACTGGGGACTCAAGGCTCTGATTTCTCCAAAGTCCTTGTGACAGTCCTTCCCAACAGATTCAGAGAAGGATGATGCAGAGTGGTATACCGAAGGGTTACAAAATTCCAGACTTTTCTTAGCCCCTGAGATCTTTTGGTATCTCAACTTACAAGGTTTTTATTTGCTATACCTTCAGTAAGGATGGATGGCCGTCCCAGTGAGTCATGGGCTGGTGCCCCTGTTCTCCTGATCATAAAAGGATTCTTTCTCCTGGTTTGTGCTGAGCTTCCAGGAGGGCAAAGAAATGCCATCAGAGGAGTCATCAAAAAAAAAAAAAATGTCCCCCAAAAATAGTCTAAAGAAAAGACACTGGCCCCTAGATACATCTAACATTTTGATCTCTAGAAACTATAATGCCTTAGGGAAATAATTCTTTAAGCAGCTTCAGCCATTTGTGCTTCAGGGAGAATGTTCTCCCAAAACTTTGGTGAAAAGTTTTAATGGGGACAAGGGCTTTCTGTGTCCCCGAGGTGGAAGAAAGGGTGGTAGGCAAAGGAGCTGGATTTTCTGGAAAAATTATTAAAATGCAGATTATGAAGTAGGTCGGTTGTGGAGTCTGAGTAACAGCATCTCCAGTCGATTTCCAGCTGATGATGATACTGCTTGTTTGTGGACAGCAGTTTGAGCAGCAAGAGCTAGGGTTCCCTCCATCTTGAGCTTTCTCAGGGTCACACAGTAACATGAAAGAAAGATCTAACTTCTATCTAACTTGATATTGGGGTTGGGAGAGAGAGTGAAGAGAGACAGAGGAAGGGAGGAAGGGAGAGAAGCTGGAAGACATGGGGAGAGTGGCTTCTCAAAGGAAGCACAGAGGATGTTGAAGGGTGGCAGACTCAGCAGTTGGCTAGGTGGGCGCACAGGGAGCCTGGGAAGCTACTGGAAATGACCTTGGCTCCTGTGTCTGTGCTTTCTGATGAGCATGTCTGTGATTCCACCAGGAAGCACAGAACATTTTCCCTTGGGTTGCTTTAAGGATTGGGAAAAGAAATAGCTCAATATTCCACTTGATTTGAGGAATGCGGATGCTGTCTCCCTAAATTTGAAAGATAATTTTGTAAAAGCAGCTATGAGAACAATAAGTGGATTACTCTGTCAAAGAAGTGCCACTTTATAGCTGGGTCTTAGTTCTAGTTTCTTTGTGAACCAATTTGTTAGACTTAAGAACACTATGCTGATGAATAGTAAAATTTCATATCACCCAGGGGCAGCCATAAAGATAATGGGCTGTCATTGCTGTGGGGAGAAAACAGTGGCTTGTTTCATCCAGGGAAGCAAGAATGAAAGAGGCAAACCTAATCAAGGATAAAGAGCTATGAATAAAATTCAGAGCGAAGAATTTGGTTGCAGCAATGAGTAGTCTAGTCTGCAAATTCCTGTGATGAATCCTATTTGTGAATGTCATAAAAGATTAGAAGCTACATGAAAATAGTCAGCAACAGCTGTGTTCACGGTCAGTGCGATGCATGTATTATGTATCTGTATTTCTATCTATTAACAAATAACATGAAATTAACCAGTGCCATTAGCTGACTACTGGGTCGTCACATTCAAAATGAATGCTTTACAACCAGCCCTGTCTTTTCTTTGCGCTTCCAATGACTTCCTGCATCCATCAACAAGTATTTACTGAGAAACTGCTACACAGAGGTGCTGGGCTAAATATTATATTAATAAAGAATATTAATATAGTGCACTTGATTTTCTATAATTAGAGTCCTCCTTCTGACTCTGATCCAGTACCTGTCATTTCTTTGCAGGTGTGACTTCTATCAAAAAGCAAGTATCTCTTTACTTCCACATAAAATGAGGCACACATGGAACATAAGGCTTGGTATTTTTGATACTGTTAGTTAATGATGCTTCCCCAAACCAATAAGAAAGCACATTAATTTCAGTCCTTGCACATCATATAGATGTAAATACTTAAGAATTGGGTGTGATATTAGTGTGAAGACAATGCTGTTCAGTTGTCATAACGTGCAACACATCAAGGCTAGAATTGAACCAGGTCAGTAAGTCTGAAATATAGCACGGTGACTGTGCTGTTTGGAACAGAAGCAAACGTCTATAATGATCAAGGCTGTAATCAGTAAACCTCCTCAGTGTTCACAGGGAAGGTGAACTGAGTTTAGAATTCAGCTAGCAAGACTCTTTTCATAATGTGAGGCTACCTGGGGATGTAATTGTTGTTTAGTCCCTAAGTCGTGTTTGACTCTGCGACTCTGGGCACTGTAGACCGCCAAGCTCCTCTGTCCATGAGATTTCCCAGACAAGAATTCTGGAGTGGGTTGCCATTTCCTTCTCCAGGGAATCTACCTGACAGATTCTTTACCACTGAGCCAGCAGGGGAGTCCTGGGGATGTAATAGAAGCTACCAAAGATTCTTTCTTCCTTTTAAAGAAGCCATGGGAATATTTTTCATCCGTTGTAAGTGAATGACAAGGCTAGCCACTGTTGATGTCTGTGGTATGATTGAATTCCATCAGGATTTCCGGGAATCCTGATGTAAGCGTCTTGTGATGCTGGCTTGGGATAACAACTGCTCTGTAACTCTGCCGGAAGCCACCGTAATTGTGCTGTAAATCCCGTTAACACCTCTGCATTTATCTTGGTAACCACTGCTACTTTGTGCCTCTAGGTTTCCCAGCTTCAGGCCTTTTGGCTGAATCAGCAATAAACAATTGAAACTTACCAAGGAGGAAGGGAGGATCAGGATTGTAATGTGGTTTTTGAAAAGTGAGATCTTAGGTCATAAACCAATTTGCTTAGTTCCCTGATGATGCAATCATTCTTGTGCTTCTTCATAATAACAACATTTGAATTCAATACTGGGCTTTGGCAGAAATAAAGAGGTGAAAGATGTAGGTGAAGTCTTTCTGATGGCTTGTTAAATGCCCCGACGGTCCTGTGTTGCAGAGGACTTGGCTTTAACACATACAAACACAGATCTACCATAGTTTCAAAGGTTTATTATTCACAACTCTTAGTTCAGTTGGCTATTTTATATAATTCATGTGACTGAAGGAGAGATTGGAAGTCCTGGGCTGAAGACAACCTAGGTATGGATGAAAGAGAAGAGACAAAAAGAGGCTACATCTCTTTCCTTACCTCTCAATCTATAATAAGCTTGAAGACTGGCTAAAATCTGTTCCATGGATTCCTGTGGACACACTTTAACCCCAGTTGGGAAAAATGCTGATCTTTTGGTTCGATGCTTTGCCAAATTGAACATTCGTCTCATGGTTGACACTTTGTACATTTTTGCAGTATTTTTGGTTGCTTCGATTCTTGGGGCATTATCTATGTCTTTAATTTCAGACCCGTGTATTTTAATGGAGAGATCTGTAAAAGAAAGATTGATTTCCTGGTAATAGTACTCAGCCATAAAAAAGAGTAAAATAGTGCCCTTTGCACCAACATGGATGGACCTCGAAATTATCATACCAAGTGAAGTAAGTCACACAAAGACAAATATATGATATTGCTTGTATGTGGAATCAGAGAAAACGATACAAACGAAATCACCCACAAAATAGAAACATACTGACAGACACAGAAAACGGATTTGTGGTTACCACAGGGAATCTGGGATTAACAGATGCACACTGCTGCATATAAAATAGATAAACAACAAGGTCTACAATATAACATGCCCTTAGCCACTCAGTCATGTCCGACTCTTTGCGACCCCATGGACTGCAGCCCACCAGGCTCCTCTGTATATGGAATTCTCCAGGCAAGAACACTGGAGTGGGTAGTCTTTCCCTTCTCCAAGGGATCTTCCCAACCCAGGAATAGAACCCAGATCTCCTCCATTGCAGGTGGCTTCTTTACCATCTGAGCCACCAGGGAAGCCCACTATATAACATAGGGAGCTATATTTAATATCTTATAATAACCTATAATAGAAAAAATCTGAAAAAGAATATACATATGAGTATAACTGAATCAATTTGCTGTATACATGAAACTGTAAATCAACTAAATTTTGATTTAAAAAAAGATTGATTTTCTAGTGAACATATACATTTGTGTGTTATAGGTGAAGCATATGATAAACGGATAGAGAAAACTAAAAACTGATCCTGTGGTTTATGGAAATTTTACTTTAATGCAAATGCCAAATTCCAATGATAAAGCATTTTCAGAAATCAGGGAATAGCAGAATGAGCTTATCAAGTGTATTTTTTTAAAAAGTCTCGAATCATCTTGCCTTTAGGAATTGCCAAATATTGAAAGCATTTCCCACACATCTCTCTAAAAATCACTCCCCACTTAGCACTCAAGCCTCCCGAGAGATGCCTCTTTTGATAGACATTATAATTTGAGTAGGGAATGATATAGCATCGTGGTACCCAGAGGTGTGCTCTCGATGAGGAAGTGGAGTGCTTCTGAAAACCGAGGGGAAAAAAAAAGGAACCAAACAACCTCCCTGCCCATTAGCGGCAGCCCTAGGATTCCTGTGTGGGTAGGGCTCTGGGAGTGGCAATGCAGTTGAAAGTGATTTGAGGCGTTAGAATTTCATTTACAGAGCAGGCTTGATATTTTGTGAAAGATGATGAGAGAAGGGATGGAGAACAGAACAAAGAGAGGGTGTTGGCAGAGGATTAAATTCCTGGAGCCATTCATCCGGCCGCCACTGCAGTGTCTGGTAGGGTGAGGTCTGGATTTCATTTGTAACTTTGTGGGCCTCTCATAAAAATACCTTACATTCACAGAGCACCATTTTATTTTGCGTTTTCTTCCATATGTATTATTTCCTATCATTCTCATAAAAGCTCTACTATATAGATGTGTATGCATGCCAAGTTACTTCAGTCTTTCAGACTCTTTGCCATCCTATGGATGACAGCCCACTGGGCCCCTCTGTCCATGGGATGCTCCAGGCAAGAATAGTGGAGTGGGTAGGGATCTTCCCAACCTAGGGGTCGAACCCACGTCTCCGTACCTCCTGTACTGCAGGCAGATTCTTTACTGCTGAGCCACTGGGGAAGCCCCACCATATAGATGAAACAGATACTATTTCATATCTCCGTTTACCACCCAGTTGGGTACTGGGCTCCAGAGCTGTCAGAGCATGTTAACAGTGTGGTCACATCTCCATTCCTCCCCTCCCATTCCACCTCCTTCCTTTTAGCCAGTCTACTGTTGAAGAGATGAATTACTGATGTCCGGGGACCACTTACTCTGGTCCCTGGAGACCACCAGCATGTGGCTTACAAAGACTGATGCTGTCATTTTAGTAAAGAAGGCACTCCATCCCCTTAGCTTCTGGAATATGGTCCAGATGAGAGGATCAAGCAGACATGTAAGCACATAGCTCAGAGCAACTCAAACCTTGCCGCAAAGCATATAAAGCCCTCCTTCACTGGGAGTGGGGTGGGTGGGCTGACAGAGTCTGGGTAGGAACACATTCTCTGTCGCATTGAGGAGGCTCAGAGGACACTGTCAGTCTTGAGGAGTGACCCATTCTTAGAGACTCATCTGCTCACCTGGGCATGCACCAGAGCGATAGAGTGAAATCTCTGATTGGAACACAGGGATCAGCAGCTTCTGAAGGTCTCCAGGTGATGCCAAGAAGCGGACAGGTTTGGGAACCACTGTTTTGTGGATCTCTAAGGAGACCTTCAGCTGAAGAGTCAGGAGAACCCTCTTCACATTGGCTTAAACAATAAGGAAGTTATTACTGCATGTGAAGGAAAGCTAAAAGGTAAGAACTGCCTGGTGCGTGGAAACCCTGATTGCCTTTTTACTACCCTCTCATTTTCTCTGCTCCATCCCCTCACGTGGGACTTTATTTGTAGGCCAGCTTCCACCAAATTAAGTGCACTTGCCCTCTTCATGTTGAAAAATAGCCTTTCCCTACAGTCTGGCTGATCCACGCCACGTGCTTGGATGAATACCAGCTGCCAGTGAGGATACACTGGTGCTACTAGCTTGAGCTGAGTGGTCCTGGGCAGGAAACTGGGATGTTTCTGAGTGGCTCATTCTAACTGGAGGTGGGGGTCAGCCTTCTCTCTGTTAGGTGGACTGCACGGCAGAGTGGAAGGTGCCCATTCCACATCAGGGCAAAAGGTGCCCGAGGGGGATTCTAGAAGCTGGAATACACAACCATGAGTGGCCACTGCAGTTGGTAAGATGGGAATTTTAGTTTAGGAATTTTAATTTTTAATAAACTTTTTCCAACATTCACAAAGTTTTGTAATCGTATTTCAATCACCATTAAGAACGGAAGAGAAAAAAAAATGTGCATCATTGGATAATTCTAAGCCTCTCTGGGGTGGTGAGCACAGATCCCGTTTGGGGAGATCATGTGCCCACACTCCTATGCTTCCCATCCTTGCCACAGCACCTGCCTGCAGGGTGGGGGCCTGCTTCTAGGTTGGTTTCGCCTGAGCCACCTCCAAAGTCTTTGGTCCTTTGGGGTTGGTCTGTTCTTACTTGCTTGTTATACTCTGGTAGAACCCTCTGAATGGCTTGGTTTTTCGAATAGTATTTCCATCCTGGCTCTGGGAATAATGCCCACATCCTGGAATTTTCCCCAGTCAGATCCCTTTGTATCTTAACACTTTGCTGATACCCAGGCTCGCTCACAGAGATCCTGCTAGATCTATGACTTTGGACTTCATCTTATCAGGGTGGGAACAGAAGGAGAGATGAGAAGATCACAGATTTCCCTGTTTCCCTGCATTCTCATGGGATCTGACCTATTCCCTTTCCCTACCAGGGCTGATCTTTCACAAACCTCCACGTGTCCGTAAGTCCACATCCCTAGTGGTCAGCAATGAGGTCAACTAGGAGAGTGGGGGACTTAGTGTGCTTTGGGTCTCCTGATTTCTTGCTGCTGTCCTTTCATTCTCAAATATGTCCCTACTTGCAAAATAAATTATACAGTCACCCAGTTTTTCAGAGCTCCTTGTGGGAGGAAACCTAATGAGGGTACTCTGCAAATGGCTGCCTCCCTCCTCAAGGGAACACTTTGTTCCATTTTTGAATGTCTACTTAGATAATTCTTTTCTTTGAGCTGAAAATAATTTTCCAGTACCTTCCACACATTAGTTCTATTTCTGCCCTCTGGTCTAGCAAAGACCAAGTTACAGATGCTTCTACAAGCAGGTCCTTGTATTTTCTTTGTATTAGGCAGTTTTTTACTTTAGGATAAACATCCTCTACCTTTGGTTTCTTGCATCACCTAAGTATCGGATTCCTTAGCCTTCTGTGTTTCTACAGATCACATAAAGCCAATCACAGGGGACCCACTATAATACCCTCATTTGAGCAGGGTGCCCCCATCCCCTTTTATCTCTAGAGAAAATGTGGGCAAGATTTTTGAGAAAAAAGGCTTAGAGTTACCTGGGGTCAAAGATACTTACAAGACAGGCTAATTGGTGAAGTCTGTGTCTTTCCCAAGGAGTTCAAATAAAATAAACAAAAAATATTTAAAGAATTGAAACATGGAATGTTACAAACTTAGAGGAGATAAAAAGAGCTGATATTTATTGGAGCTAATGAAAGCTCTCTTGGGTAAAATAATTAGATTACATTAGATGCTGTCCTCCAGTGTTGCGTAAATTGTAATATTGATATTGAACAGAACTCTAGTTCTCTGGATACATTTTTATGAGTTGATATTTTTAGTTTATATAAGAATTTGGAAGGTATGGGCTAAAAGTTTAATGAGAATGAATTGAGAGTTGAAAGATTTGCTCTAAAGAGGGAGTGCGTTTAATAGATTGGAAAATTTTTTGAGGCAGAAAATATTTCTTTAAGATAGTGACAAAACATAAGTATAACTTGTATGATGATGAATTGGCTGTCATCAACAACTGTCTCTGGATGAAGTTCAAAGTTACAAAGAGAAAGGCAAAGTGATTTCATTAAAAAAACCAAAACTATGTTTTTCAGAGTGTTAGAGAAATTTATTTAAATATGCATTTGGATAACAATAAATGCAACTGAGCTATATTATATTGTAGGTTAATCATAAAGAAAACACTCCATAAGCCAGTAGTTTTGGGAAATAGTTATATCATTGAATGAAGGAAAGTGGAAATTAATATACTTGCCTATTCAGAACTTCTAAGTACAGAGGTGGTGGTGGTGACTTAGTTGCTAGGTGGTGTGAAACTCCTGTGACCCCATGGACTGTAGCCCGCCAGGCTCCTCTGTCCATGGGATTCTCCAGGCAAGCATACTGGAGTGGGTTGCCATTCCCTTCTCCAGGGGATAGTCCTAGCTCAGGGATTGAACCTGTGTCTCCTGCACTGCAGGCGGATTCTTTACTGCTGAGCCGCCAGGGAGGAGTAACAGTTAATATTCATGGTGCTTAACTTTTAAATTTAACTTTAATATGTCCATTATTTGTGAAAGAAAAATGCAGCAGCAACGCAAACCACATGTCACCCCACTATTCAAAGTGTTTTAATTAACAGTGCCAGCAGCGCCCGCGGCCCTGGATGTGACTGACCAGCTGTACAAGAGGTATACAATTGACCTGTCTGAATTTTCTCAACTGTAAAATGGAGAAGTGGTGGCTGTCTTACAGGGTTTCTGTGATATGAAATGAGCTGCAGTGTTGGGGACAGTGTTAAGTGCTGCAATAAAAGCTCATCCGATAGATCACGGATTTCGCGTGCTGCCATCGCCCTTCCTTTCTGATGCCCTTTCACGGAACTGCATCGCGGGCAGCCGAGCCCGCGCATGCCCCATGCATCCCTGCGCCTCCATGCTGCTTGTACATCTCAGGCTTTTGTGTCTTCGCAGAGAAGGGCTCTTTTCTTCCCTCCTTTTGTTTGTTGGGCTCCTGTTTTTCCTTCAAGATCCGGCTCTCCTTCTCTCCTAAGTTTTCTCAGATCTCACGTGCAGAATTCATGTGTTGGTCCCTCCAGCCCCTCTAACCTGGCTCAGGTCTTTATTACATTTACTGATTTACTATATTCCCTAGGTTTCTATTGTGTTTCAAGCCCACTATGGTAGGTGAAGGTAAATTAGGTGAACAACTGTCATGGAACTTGAGTGTAGTGCTTACTTTGCCCTGCCTTGCACAATAATTTGTTCTAAATGACTTTAGACTGCAAATACTTTTGGATTTGCAAATACCTAGAACTTTTAGACTGCAAATTCCTGTGTGTTATAATGTTATTCTCTCCCCAAGTCACCTCAGTGCTTGCCTAGTACAGTGTTTTGGATACAACAGATATGCAATACATAGCCATTAAGAGAACTAGTGAAAAATTCCTGTAGAAATAGTGAGCCTTTTACATATGAACATGAGTTAATTTGTTTTATAAACCATTAGACTACAAAAAATAGCTTCGTATGTCCTATCAACCTACAGTATTGCAATTTTCCTTTGAAATATCTACTCCTTTCCACAGTGTCGAATATCAGAAGTTTTGGATACAGTCATCTTATTAAAGATAATATCCTAAGTGAAAAGACAAATAAAAAGTTCGTTTGTGAAAGAAAACCAAAAGAACAGAAAGGAGATGGCTTATACACAAATTATCATTTAGTAAAATCATCATCCCCAGAATCTTATCTAAGAGTAAACAAACAAATAGGAAATTGAGTCATTAAAAACATGAGTGTAATAGGAAAGGAAATTAATATTGCCTGGCTCTTTAGGAGGACAAGCCCTCCACACTCTTACCGCCCCCCCACCGGCCAATTATTGTACTTGATAGGCAAAACCACAACCTGGGTTAACCAATTACTGTACTTGATAGGCAAAACCATAGCCAGGGTTAAACCCTGCTCTTTGCCTTCTCCTCACTTGCACCCTTGTGGCTGAACTTGGCTGGAGAAAAACAACCATTAAGACTCACTTTAAATTTATGGTCCTTAAATAATATCACACTACATTTCTCTGGTCCATTGAGTTTCTCTCTCTCTTGGAGAACTATGCACAACTTTTCTCAGATTTCCTGCACTTCTTGCCAATTCTCAGTCTCAGCTGATGACCTTGCTTCACATTTTTTTTGAGAGCAGGGGAAGCCAGAGATGACTCTTTGGATTTCTAGCACTGCATCAGCTCACCGGCTGCATCTGCCCTCAAATACTCACACTTTCCCTCCCGTGTCTGATGACTGGTCTGTGCTCTTGTCTAAGGCCAGTTCCTTTACTTATGCTCTGGATCCCAGACTTTTCACCTCTCAAGGGCATTCTTCCAGAAATGCTCTTTGTTCACCTACTGGATCATTTTTTTCTCTTTCTACTTGATCATTCTTTTTAGCCTGTAGACACTCTATTATTTTCTTCTTCTACTTAAAAGGTTTTATCTTGATATTACTTTCCCTCCATTTTTCTGTTTGCACTTTCAGCAAAATTCTTTGAAAGACCTGTTTTTACTTCATTTCCTGACAAAAGCAAGGTTCTACATGAGTGAGGGAGGATTCTTGTGACAGTATGTGCAAAGCTATCGGCATTTCCCCACTTCATTCTCTCCTCTTTTTCCCTTCCTTCTTTTTAGATTTTTATTTAAAAAATTTTTGTTTGCAATGTGCTCATAAGTGAAAAAGTGAAAGCAAAAATTGCTCAGTTGTGTCCGACTCTTTGTGACCCCATGCTCTGTAGCTGCCAGGCTCCTCTGTCCAGGGAATTCTCCAGGCAAGAATACTGGAGTGGGTAGCCATTCCCTTCTCCAAGGGATCTTCCCAACCCAGGGATGGAACCCAGGTCTCCCGCATTGCAGGTGCATTCTTTACTGTCTGAGAGAGCAGGGAAGCCTAAAAATGTTGGAATGTGTAGTCTCTCCTTTCTCCAGCGGATCTTCCGGATCCAGGGATCGAACTGAAACCTCCCTCATTGCTGACGAATTCTTTACCAGCTGAACTATCAGGGAAGAAGCCCTGATGTTGAATACACCTAGAGCCCGGTGTATTCAACATGTTTTTACGTTACTTCACCAGAAGGTGTCGCTATCCAACACATAATATAATGAAAGCTGAACACTGGATAATGAAACCCCAACAATCAGTTCTTTGACTTTGAGACTGTACCTGTTGAGTACCGACATTTGTTGATGGAGGTGATGGTGATGGTTCTGATTTTGCAGAAAAGCAGACCATTTGAGGAAGAGCTGAGACAATATGCTAAAATGGACTCCCACTGAGCTGGGAGATTCACTCCTGAAAGGCCTGCCAGATGGGAAATTTTAGGTGGTGGGAAGGAGGACCACCCATCCACAGGAGGCATCTTTCAGCAGATTGAAGAAGGTGATTGACACCGAAGTTTCAAGTTGGTGATCAAACTATGTTTCTTTAGAGCCAGACATCCTGGAATGTGAATTCAAGTGGGCCTTAGGAAGCATCACTACGAACAAAGCTAGTGGAGCTGATGGAATTCCAGTTGAGCTACTTCAAATCCTAAAAGATGATGCTGTGAAAGTGCTGCACTCAGTATGCCAGCAAATTTGGAAAACTCAGCAGTGGCCCCAGGACTGGAAAATGTCAGTTTTCATTCCAATTCCAAAGAAAGGCAATGCCAAAGGATGCTCAAACTATCGCACAATTACATTCATCACACACACTAGGAAAGTAATGTTCAAAATTCTCCAACCAGGCTTCAGCAATACGTGAACCATGAACTTCCAGATGTTCAAGCTAGATTTATAAAAGGCAGAGGAACCAGAGATCAAATTGCTAACTTATGCTGAATCATTGAAAAAGCAAGGGAGTTCCAGAGAAGCATCTATTTCTGCTTTATTGACTACGCCAAAGCCTTTGACTGTATGGATGACAACAAACTGTGGAAAATTCTGAAACAGATGGGAATACCAGACCACCTGACCTGCTTCTTGAGAAATCTATATGCAGGTCAGGAAGCAACAGTTAGAACTGGACATGGAACAACAGACTGGTTCCAAATAGGAAAAAGAGTACGTCAAGGCTGTATATTGTCATCCAGCTTATTTAACTTATATGCAGAGTACATCATGAGAAACGCTGGGCTGGAGGAAGCACAAGCTGGAATCAAGATTGCCAGGAGAAATATCAATAACTTCAGATATGCAGATGACACCACCCTTATGGCAGAAAGTGAAGAAGAACTAAAGAGCCTCTTGATGAAAGTGAAAGAAGAGAATGAAAAAGTTGGCTTAAAGCTCAACATTCAGAAAACTAAGATCATGACATCCGGTTCCATCACTTCATGGGAAATAGATGGGGAAACAGTGTTAGATTTTATTTTTCTGGGCTCCAAAATCACTGCAGATGGTGACTGCAGCCATGAAATTAAAAGATACTTACACCTTGGAAGGAAAGTTATGACCAACCTAGACAGCATATGAAAAAGCAGAGACATTACTTTGTCAACAAAGGTCCATCTAGTCAAGACTATGGTTTATCCGGTAGTCATGTATGGATGTGAGAGTTGTACTGTAAAGAAAGCTGAGCCTGGAAAAATTGATGCTTTTGAACTGTGGTGTTGGAGAAGACTCTTGAGAGTCCCTTGGACTGCAAGGAGATCCAAGCAGTCCATCCTAAAGGAGATCAGTCCTGGGTGTTCACTGGAAGGACTGATGTTGAAGCTGAAACTCCAATACTTTGGCCACCTCATGTGAAGAACTGACTCATTTGAAAAGACCCTGATGGTGGGAAACATTGAGGGCAGGAGGAGAAGGGTATGACAGAGGATGAGATGGTTGGATGGCATTGCCGACTCGATGGACATGAATTTTGGTAGATTCTGGGAGTTGGTGATGGACAGGGAGGCCTGGTGTGCTGTAGTCCATGGGGTTGCAAATAGTCAAACACAACTGAGGGAGTAAACTGAACTGAACTGAGACACTCAATCCTGGGGCTGATCCAGATTGCACCACCCAGGGTAGCAATGACAAGTTTGGAAATGTCTAAATGTACAGAAAAAGAAATCAATGAAACAACCATTAGATTAAAATGCTGAATTCCAACATTATATTACCCAAAGAAAAAGTTAAATCTGGCTGGGGTGGAGAGGCTGCTCTGAAATACTGGGCTTTTGACCCTTCATTTATCATGTCAAAAGTAGATTGTATGGGCACCGCCTAAACATGTCCACTAGGCTAGCCCCTCAGTCAAAAGTATGTTTTCTACTCTAGGCTCTAGGTTGGTTCCTTGATACTGACTGGCATCCTGGAAACCTTCTCTCTGTCTCGTCACTGAAGAATTTATTTTTTCTTTCATGTACCAAAGTTGGCCTCTAGTCATAGGTTGCTTGGGATTCCCAGGTGGCTCAGTGGTAATAAATCTGCCTGTCAGGGCAGGACATGCTGGAGACATGGGTTTGATCCCCAGGTTGGGAAGATCCCTCGGAGGAAGGCTTGGCAACCCATTCCAGTATTCTTGCCTGGAGAGTCCCATGGACAGAAGAGCCTGGCAGGGCAGAGTCCATGGGGTCACAAAGAGTTGGGCACAATTTAGTAGACACACACACACACACACACACACACACACACACACACACACACACACACAGATCGCTTGTAAGTTTTCCATTTCAGGGCTCAGCCTTGCCCATGAATCTGCTTCTTTCTAGGTTATGTATTCACGTGGATCCTTACTAACCTGTTCAGACCAGACACTCTTTTCTAGAGAAATATTTTCTCACCCTCTAACTTTGCAGGTTTATAATCTAGGATTACTGTACATGTATAGTGACAGTAATAGACGTTAGGAAGAGGAGAATGGGGTGTTTGTGGCATCATTTTTATGAGAGTAACAGCGGCTGGGCTGGTAAAAGCACTTAGTGAACCCATTATGTTTTCTTAAGGGAAAGCATTTCAATGCCTAATGAATGAATTAACAGGAGTGGAGACAAAAGTTACTGGAATCCTACAGAATAAAAATCTCCATTTGAAGAAAAGGACTCCACAGAGAGAAAGTAGATAACACTCCAGGACCAAATCAATGACTGGAAGTCTTAAAAAATAATAATTTAATCTCACATATGCTTTCCAGCAGACCTTATCAAAAAAGACTAAGCAGTTATGGCCTTTCTGCAAATGCTCAGCTTGCTTGTGATCTGTTATATCCCGGTCCACCCCCTCCATTAGAGGAAATGCTCAATTACCCACTTGAAATTGTTTTTCTTCAAAGAGCAAGGGCAACTAAATGTACGTCATGCTTAACGTACCTGAACATGCCTCAAAAATAACACAGATGTACTGTTCCAGAAAATGGCATGGATTCTAAGCACACTGTCTTCTTCATGATCAAGTAGAGATCACAAGAGCTCCTACCTTCTGCTTTGCCATCTCTCTTCTTACATGTAGTTCTCACTGAACTTCCATAATGACAACCCCAGTGCAAGTGTGTTGGAGTAAATGATAGAAAAAAGGACCATAGGGATTAAAGACAATTCCAGTGGTTTTCTTTAGGGAAATGTAAAGGGAATAAACTTGTGCTCAGTCGCTCAGTTGTATGTGACTTTTTGCAACTCCATGGACTGTAGCCCACTAGGCTCCTCTGTCAATGAAAATTTCCAGGCAAGAATACTGGAGTGGGTTGCCATTTCACACTGTAGGGGATCTTCCCGATCCAGAGATCTAACCTGAGTTTCCATTATTGCGGGCGTATTCTTTACTGACTGAGCCACATGGGAAGCCTTTGAGAGTCGGCATGCACAGTAATTATCAGTGATGCAGCTGGTGGATGCCACACCATTGTCCTCTCTGAAGCTTTGGAAGCTTGGATGCCATCACAGCCTTCCTTGCTTCCAGCGCTAGCCCTGTTCAGCTCCACTTTTCCCTGCTGATGGTGAAAGTTGGTGCTTCCTTCTCTCAAAGACTCAGAGCAGTTGCATTATTTTTCTTCACAATGCAAAAACCAGGTTTGGCCACTGCCTTTGCTACATCAAAAGGAGAGGATTAGGACCTGGGAAAACCATTACAAGAAACAACCGTTGCTATCTTCTTTTCTCTTGTATTGAGCTCGTCTTCCATCTCACTGAACTGAGGAAAACAAGGAGAAAGGACAGAATCTATAGGTGAGATGCTGGGAAATTTTGCTGAGGGCATTGCAGCTTGGTAAGAGGGCAGAAACAGAACTGAAATTGAAGGGAGAAGTAGAAAAGAGAGGGGCGAACAACAGGATCCCTGATGGATAGTTCAGGAAACTATATTCAATAATCTGTTATAAATCATAATGGAAAAGAATTTGTATAAGTATGTATGTATATGTATAACTGAGTCACTGTGCTGTACAGCAGAAATTAACACAATGTTACAAATCAACTCTATTTCAGTAAAAAATAAGCTAAATAAATAGAATAAAAATGCCTACCAAATTAAAAAAAAAGAGTTCATTTGAATTCTGGGCAAACATTAAAAATGATGGTTCGAAAATATATTTTGCTGATCCAATTTTTAAAAAATAATTATATATTCATATACTTGGAAGAATCTGAAAAGATCTATAAAAATGTTAACTACCAATTAAAAATAATAAGAAAAGAGAAACAAAGTGGTGTCTTTTGTGTCCTGGGAGGGGGATGCCCTGTGAGCAGCTGGAGTCCTGAGCTCTTCATGTCTGGTAGGTGGCTCAGACAGTAAAGAATCTGCCTGCAGTACGGGACACCCGAGTTTGATCCTTGGGTGGGGAAGATCTCCTGGAGAAGGAAATGGCAACCCACTCCAGTGTTCTTGCCTAGGGTGTCCCATGGACAGAGGAGCCTGATGGGCTACTATCCATGGGGTCAAAAAGAGTCCGCCACGACTGAGCGACTAACACTTTGGCTTTATTCAGGGAGTGAAGACACAGGAGTCCAGGAGGGCAGGGTCCTTCACTGTACCCTGAACAGAAATGGGTGCTTGCTACCCACTCCCTTCGAGGAGGGTGTTGCAAGGGGGAGGAGCATTCTCAGAAAAGACTGGCCTTCTGTGTCCTGAGAAAGCAGGGCAACACAGCTGAGGTGCTTGTCACGGCGTAGCTTGGAGATGGCTCATGGTGCCTTCTACTAAGCCAAGGAAGCGCTTCACAATGGAGCCTCTTGGCCGAGGCCCATTCCCAGCCACCTGCCAGGTCCAGAGACCCTGTTTCTGCTGCAGTTCAGGACCACGGGGTGCCCTTCACTGTCAAGTGCCCTCAAGGGTTGCAGGAGTGTGTCAGAGGTCTTGAGAAACCATGGGAGCAACACTTAGCTTCTTCATGTGGTGCTAAATTTACTTGAGCATTTTAGCAGAAAAGTTGAAAATGTGAAGGGCTGTAAACGATTTTCACATGAATATACAAGCAAAGTCAGCATTATTCTTTCTCCCTCAAATAAGCTGGTCTTGAAAGTGAGAAGAGTTGGGTATTTCTATAAGCTGTGATTAACTGTAAAGTGTGTTTCCTTGGAAAATGGTGAGTGGAGTTGGGTTAGTGCTGAGGTCAAGTTGAAGTAAACGGGATGTGAAACCGAGGTGAGAACAATTATGTTGAAGTTGCTGGTCGGCCTGGTTAAGCCTTCTTTTCAGGTGCTGACAAAAAGAAACCAGTGTTTTCCCCAACTAGATGTTTATCTACCCCTCAAATCACCCTGGGTAGACAGGTACCTTCTTGCATCCATGTAGGACTAACTCTGTTAAGCCACTTGAGAAGAGGGTGACAGAGGATACTGTCCTGGCCACCTGATGACTGGGTGGCATCGCTGATTCCAGGGACATGAGTTTGAGCAAGCTCTGGGAGATGGTGAAGGACAGGGAAGCCTGGTGTGCTGCAGTCCATGGGGTCTCAGAATTGGACATGACTGAGTGACTGAACAACAATCATCTTTTTCTTACATTAACCTCTCCTGGCTTCCTTGGTAGGTCAGTTGGTAAAGAATCTGTCTGCAGTGCAGGAGACCGAGTTTGATCCCTGGGTCAGGAAGATCCCCTAGAGAAGGAAATGGCAACCCATTCCAGGATTCTTGCCTGGAGAATCCTGTGGGTAGAGGGGCCTGGCGGGCTAGAGTCCAAGGGATCGCAAGAGTTGGACATGATTTAGCCACTCAACCACCACCACAAACTTGTGCTTCTTCCCAGTCACTGACTCATCACAAAAACTTTTAGGGCACCATCTCCATAGGTTTCAGAATGTGGAGCTTAAATAAATACACGGATTATGAATCAGAGAATTAGAACGGAATTTTACGAGTTCATCTGAGATCTGTGCACGATGAGCTGCGATTGTATCTCACAAATGTTACTGGGATGTGACAGTATTCAGAGCGTTTTTCTAGCCTGGCTGGACAGAAGTTTGAATGACATAGAGACCAAAGGATTTTGCTGAAACCATACCAGGTCAATCACAAGACGAGTGGCAGCAAATCCTGAAGACCTACCAAGAGCCTATACAAAATCCCCCCAGATTAGGAAGAAGCTAACCTCAGGAGCTGGGAGCGCACTGAGCAAATATCACAGGCAGGAACAGATTTGCTTAGGGGACACATTAATGACATGTGCAAAATACCCACTTTCTTCGGGTTCCAGCTGTGCTGGTGTGTTTCTCCCCGTGATCCCTGGGGCTACTATCTATTGGGGCATATTTATCTCAGTAGATTCTAACCATGTCTGAAGTACTCACATCAGAAAATACCTCTAATTTAGCCCAGCAGCTTTGTTTTTTGAATCTTTCTGTTGCTTGTGATTCTAATATTGCAAACTATGAAACAACTCCTCTTAAATTTAAGTATTCTCATGTATGCCTGATCCTAGAATATATTGGGAGTTCTGAGTAAAGAGACTTGCCTGTGAGGTGTTATTGTGTATATTGCCCCAAAAGAATGATACTGTAGCTGCTCAAGGAAAGTTGGAGACAGATTAAACAGTTTAAACGGCTATAAATCTCTGCCTTTCTTTTTTTTAAAATTTCTGTTTGTGTAATTCATTTTTTCTTACTTTTTTTAAAAATTGGAGTTAATTGTTTTACAATGTTGTGTTTGTTAGGTTCTGCTGTACAGTGAAGTGAATCAGTTATATGCATACATATAGCCCCTCCTTTTTGGATCTGCCTCCAACCACCCCATCCCATCCATCTCTACCTTTCTTACACACAAGAACCTGTCACAGTTCTTGTAGAGAAGAAAGGTGAACTGCAGTTTGAGTACCTGCAGTTAGACAGCTCTGCTTTCCTAAGTTGTTTCCTGAACTTGGGCAAATAGTCTTTAGATGCTTTAACGTTCTAACCTACAAAAAGTATAACTATAATCCCACCATAGTTTTGTATTAATGTTTGCATGTTATATAGTTCTGTTCTGTTTTGAAAATCAAATTAGAAACTAGATGTCAGGATTTTGCAGAAGGTCTGGCCTGTTGTCGGCTGTTATTCTATTTTGAAGTTTAGGGCTACGAATAGGATTGCCTGATTTAACAAATAAAATATAAAATAGTTTTGTCCCAGTCAAACTTGAATTTCCAATAAACAACTATGTAATTTTTATTATTATTTTTTGGTATAAGTATGTCCCATGCAATATTTGGGACACATTAAGTATAAATGGGCAAAAAAGATCCCGTTAAAAGACAAAGATGATCAGATTGCATTAAAAAAAAACCCCACTATATACTTTTAACAGACACATGCAAAGAAAAGATACAGGGAAGTTGAAATTAAAAAGGTGAAAAAAGTTACATTATGTAAACAGTAATCAAAGGAAATTTGGTTTAGCTATATTAATATCATATTAGATCAGAGGCCTGTTGGTAACCCCTCAGGCCTTGGGGCTGCTTGAGAAAGCCTGATTTGTAGCTTTTGTCAGTTTTTATGTGTTATAAAATACATGTACTACTCCATGGCTGATTTCAAGCCACAGAACCCAGAGAGATGTGAACAATTAGTGCCTATAAATCAGTGTGGGCCAGTACTAGCACACTTGTGGACGAAGTTCCTTACTTGGCAGAAAGCTTTACAAAGATGAAGATAGTTACAACATGATGATAAAAGTTTAAAAGCCACCAGAAAGATGTGACAAATAATAATTTTATATACTAAATAATATAATCTCGAAATATATAAAGCAAAAGTTTTTTTTTTTTAATTTTCTTTATTTTATTGTGTTGGTTTTGCCATACAATGACATGAAACCGCCCTGGGTTTACATACGCTCCCCCAAAGCAAAAGTTTAAAGAACAATAAAGAATGTAAAATCAACAATAATAATAAGTGGATTTTAAGAGATCTTTCTTGGTAATTGACAGCGCTGGCAGATTAAAAAATCAATAAAGATAGAAGATTGAGAACAAAAGTAAACTTAACCAATGGACGTATATGGAACATTATAAAAATAAACCTTCTTTTCAAGCTTAGGGAGAACATATACAAATATATGTATATTGACTATACATTGGACTGTAATGCATGTACATTATGCTCTCAGTCCAACAGGGAGGTGAGTTAAAAATCAGTTTCAAAAAACAAATAGAAAATCCCTATGTTTGGAAATCTTAAAAAATTCTTATAAATAACCTATAAGTAAAAAAATTAACCTATGAGTTAATGAAGAAATCATGCTGTGTATTAAAAATATCTTTATCAAGTGATTAAAACACTACATGATAAAACTTATGGGATATAGCTAAATCAGTACTTGAAAGGTAAATTTAGCTAATTAAAATGCCTATTTTAGAAAAAGAAAAAAGCTAAATATTAATGAGCTAAGCATCTAGATCAAGAATTTAACAAAAGAAAACAAAAGAAATTCAAAGAAAGTACAAAAATAAAGAGTAGAGATTAATAAAATATAAAAGAAAAGATAACAAAAAAATAAAAAGCCATATAAAAGCAAAAAATTTTTCCTTTGAAAATACTAATAACAGAAACAAAAAATATGAGAAAGAGAAGGTACAGTTAATTACTATCAAGATTGAAAAGGAGGACATCACTGTATTTCCTAATGGCATGAGAAACTTAATGTTTTGTTGATAAATTTGAAATTTTGATGAAATGGATAAATTCTAGAAATATGCAAATTACAAATTTATTATATAAAATGAATGTAAGCAGAGACTAAAGAGTTATTATAATCTTTAAAAAACTGAGTCAGTAGCCAAATATCTTTTCATAAATATAACTCTTCACCTGAGAGTTCTAGCAAATATTCATGGAAAAAATAACTTTATTTTCATACAAACTTTTACAAAACCTGATAAGGAAAGTATGAGGAAAAAATCATGGTCCAATATCACTTATGAATATGAATGTAATAATGTGAAATAAAATATTAGCAAATGGAATCTAGCAGAGTGTGAAAAAAGACAATGATCGGGTCAGATTTATCTCAGGAATGTCAGGTTGGTTTAATATTTGAAATTGATTAAGGTAATTTTTCACATTAACGAATTAAAAAAGAAAAAACATTTGATAATCTCAGTAGGTACAGAGGAAGTTCATGATATGTATCTGTGCTTATCCATGATTAATACTCTTAGGAATAGAAAGAAACTCTTTAAAACTTGATGTAGCAAATTTTCAAAAACAGAACAAGCACAGAATCTGAAACAAATCCCATTCTTAATGGTGAACTATGAAAGCATTCCCTTCCAGATCAGTATCAAAGTATATGCAATATCAAGGTATATGACGTATGCAATTACCATTTCTCTTTATATAGAATATAAAGGAAATAAACATAGGCAATAGTGAATGGCCTATGAAAGGCAGTAAGAAAATAGAAAGAAAGAAAAGATACAAAGACTGAAAAGGGAGATCTTTAGTTTTTGTTATTCAAAAATGATATAATTTTTAAGCAGAAAACTCCAAAGAATTGCTAGTGAATTTTCAGAATTAAGATTGTTCAGCAAAGCTAAGGGATATAAAGCCAATTACTTTTCCACACAGAAACTGCAATAAGAGAGCCATTTACATGATTACAGTTAATACCAAGTAACTAGAGATAAGTCCATGGTGTGGAAGCCCTTTACAATATAATTATTCAACTTTATTATAAGGTACTAATAACAGGAGAGCTATTCTGTGTTTCTGGATAGAAAGACTTAACATTATAAGGGTATCAATTTTTCCCAAAATTGATCTACAGATTTAACACAACTCCAATCCAATCTCAGTGGAACTTAGTGATCTAATTTTAGACATATTATGGAAGAGTACAGGGTCAAGAATAGCTTAAAACTCCTATAGAAAGAGAACAATGCCAGGGAAGCATGGTTACAAGATTTCAAGATTATTATAAATTTGTAATAATTAAAGCAATGTGGTACCAGCTCAGGTGTAATAAAATCAACAAACTCATGTTCAGGACATGGGGAGAGAGGAAGAGAGGGTGAGATATATGGAGAGAGTAACATGGAAACTTACATCACCGTAGGTAAAATATATAGCCAATAGGAATTTGATGTATGTCTCAGGGAACTGACAGGGGCTCTGTATCAACCTAGAGGGGTGGGATGGGGAGGGAGATGGGAGGGAGGGGATATATGTATACCTATGGCTGATTCATGTTGATGTTTGATAGCAAACAACAAAATTCTGTAAAGCAAGTATCCTTCAATTGAAAGATAAATACATTCAAACAAGCAAGCAAACAAACCCATGTTCATGACAGATGGGGCATCACAGACCAGAGAGAAAAGAGGAAACTATCCACTGAATGGTGATGAAACTATTGATGATCCATATATTTTTTTTAAAGAAATTGTTTTCCTGCTTCACATACATATACATGCACAATAAATTTTTGTGGATTAGAAATGGAAAATAAAACTCTACATCTTTTATGGGTCTTCCCAGATGGCTCAGTGATAAAGAATATGCCTGCAATGCAAAATAAAACTCTACGTCTTTTATGGGTCTCCCCAGATGGCTCAGTGATAACGAATATGCCTGCAATACAGGAGCCACAGGACTCATGGGTTTGATTCCTGGGTCAGGAATCCCCTAGGGCAGGGCATGGCAACCCATCCAGTATTCTTGCCTGGAGAATTCCATGGACAGAGGAGCCTGGTGGGCTACAGTTTATAGGGTCACAAAGAGTCAGACAGGACTAAAGCGACTTAGCACTCATGCATACATGTACATCTTTTATAAGGCAATAGAGTGGAATATTTTTATGCCTCTAAGATAATAAAGGATTTTTAAGGTAAGACAAAAAACTCTATAAACCATGAAGTTAAAGGCTGATGATTAAACAACATTAAAATTAAGAATGTGTGTTCATTAAAGGGTACCATAGAGAGTAAGAAGAAAAAGCTACACACTGAGAAAAGGTATTTGAAGGGTAATGGAATGCCAAAGGATTGACGTCCACAACTTCATTAGAACTGCTCAAAATCAATAAGAAAAGACATACCTTCCATATTCTAGAAGAGGAAGCAGAAAAGACCCCAAATGTATGAAAAGATACCTCACCTCAACAGTAATCTGAGATATGCAAATTAAAATCACAATGAGATTTTATTCCCAAAGCCGACAGACAAAAAATAAAGTCAGGCAATACAGAGTATGGATGAAGATTTGGAATCAAAGGAATGCTTACTCATAGTGGCATGAACATACAGGGAGACAGTTTGGTATCACCTGTAAAATTGAAAATGTCTTCCTCATGACACAGTGAGCTTTCTCTTCTACTCAGTAGAGAGAGACAGGGACAGACTCTGGAGAGATTCCTGCCTGGTGTGAGCAGCAGGGGACACTTGGGACTCTCTGTACCAGTGTTGTAAGTAATGTAGAGTCCATCAAAAGAAGAGCGAATGCCCGGTGGTGTGTGCATACCAGGCTCAGACGTTCCTCAAGCATCATCTCAGGTCTCAGCCTCACCTGTCTCTCAGATCGGCTCTTCACAAGCTCTGACCCAATATGGGAGACATAAACCCACAGCTCCCTGCCTCATGACTGTGTCACAGTGTCTGTTTTTCCTGCCCCAGGATTTTCTGTTGCTGCTGAGGTGTGAGAAGCACCATGAGCCACCCTGAGTCCACAGATGCATGCTCTGGAAGTGCAGGGAAGTTAATGTACTTTAAGGTGACTGTCTAAGGAGATAGCATGAGTTTTTCTCTATTCACCTGCAGGCTCCTAACCTCACTGGCCATCTGGAGATAGTGTGGTCTCTACGCATGGTGCCTTGAGATCAGCAGTTGGTTGCACTTGACGCCAAATGCTGGCCAGTTTGGGGAGGCATCTTTATGTTGGTTCCCCCTCTTTCACTGTCTTACTCCTCTTTTCCTTTCCCTCCTGGTTCCCTGAGGAGCAGGTGAGCTTTTGCCTCAGGGTCTGCCATGGACAACAATGTGGAAGACTTTTTTCTTTCTTTCTTTTTTTTAATCAAAGATTTTAATTGTACAATACTGAGAAGTAAAGAACAAATGCGATTACTGGAGGACAATTGTTCTTCAGTATGGTATTGGCCTCTGCTACACATCAGCATGAACCAGCCACAGGTAGGCATATGTCTCCTCTGTCCTGAGCTTCCCTCCCATCTCCCTCCCCATCCCACCCCTCTAGGTTGTCACAGAGGGGTGGAAACATCCATGCACTAGAAGTGGTTGTGGACCAGGCTCGCATTGGCATCCAGATCCTGAAAGACAATTATGTACGTCCCTCTTAGGAGATGTCATGCTGGTAGTCTGAAACTGGTCATGGTAGGAATCTTTATTTACACTATGAATATTGGCAAACACTGTGAGTATGGATTTTCACCCCTTGAAAATATAGTGGCTAATTGTTTATCAGCACAACATCTGGTATGGCAATCCACTCCAGTACTCTTGTATGGGAAATCCCATGGGCAGAGGAGCCTAGCAGGCCACAGTCCATGGGATCACAAGGAGTCAGACACGACTGAGCAACTAAACGACAACAACAACATCACAACTTGGTAGGATTTGGACAAACTAGATGTGAAGAAGAGGAAGATGTCTTAGATGATACCAAGATCCCCGACTTTAGAGATAGAAGATGACAGCACAAAATGAGGCCAAATGCAGAGAGCAGAGTGATTTATGCCTGAAAGCAGGGTGTTGATGATATTACAGAGAACAAGATGGATATAGCTGAGAAAAGAAGAGAACCGAAAGGCAAAGGAGAAAAGGAAAGATATACCCATCTGAATGTAGAGTTCCAAAGGATAGCAAGGAGAGATAAGAAAGCCTTCTTAAGTGAACAATGAATGCAAAGAGGAACTAAAAAGCCTCTTGATGAAAGTGAAAGAGGAGAGTGAAAAAGTTGGCTTAAAGCTCAACATTCAGAAAATTAAGATCATGGCATCTGGTCCCATCACTTCACTGGAAATAGATGGGGAAACAGTGGAAACAGTGTCAGACTTTATTTTTTTGGGTTCCAAAATCACTGCAGATGGTGATTGCAGCCATGAAATTAAAAGATGCTTACTCCTTGGCAGGAAAGTTATGACCAACCTAGATAGCATATTGAAAAGCAGAGACATTACTTTGCCAACAAAGGTCCATCTCATCAAGGCTATGTTTTTTCCAGTGGTCATGTATGGATGTGAGAGTTGGATGGTGGAGAAAGCTGAGTGCCAAAGAATTGATGCTTTTGAACTGTGATGTTGGATAAGACTCTTGAGAGTCCCTTGGACTGCAAGGAGATCCAACCAGTCCATCCTAAAGGAGATCAGTCTTGGGTGTTCATTGGAAGGACTGATATTGAAGCTGAAACTCCAATACTTTGGCCACCTCATGTGAAGAGTTGACTCAATGGAAAAGACTGTAATGCTGGAAAGGATCGGGGGCGGGAGAACAAGAGGATGACAGAAGATGAGATGGCTAGATGGCATCACCGACTCGATGGACATGGGTTTGGGTAGACTCTGTGAGTTGGTGATGGACAGGGAGGCCAGGTGTGCTGCGATTCATGGAGTCACAAAGAGTCAGACACTACTGAGCGAATGAACTGAACTGAATGCAAAGAAATAGAGGAGAAGAATAGAATGGGAAAGACTAGAGGTCTCTTCAAGAAAATTAGAGATACCAAGGGAATATTTCATGCAAAGATGGGCACAATGAAGGACAGAAATGGTAAAGATCTAACAGAAACAGAAGAGATTAAGAAGAGGTGGCAAGAACACACAGAAGAACTGTATGAAAAAGATCTTAATGATCTGGATAACCGTGATGGTGTGGTCACTCACCTGGAGCAAGACATCCTGGAATGTGAAGTCAAGTGTGCTTTAGAAAGCATCACTATGAACAACACTAGTGGAGGTGATGGAATTTCAGCTGAGCTATTTCAAATCTTGAAAGATGATGCTGTTAAAGTGCTATGTTCAATATATCAGCAAATTTGGAGTGCCACAGGACTGGAAAAGGTCAGTTTTCATTCTAACCCGAATAAGGGCAGTGCCAAAGAATATTCAAACTACCTTACAATTGTGCTCATTTCACATGCTAGCAAGGTAATGCTCAGAACTCTTCAAGTTAGGCTGCAAAGGTATGTGAACTGAGAACTTTCAGACATACAAGTTGGATTTAAAAAAGGCAGAGGAAGCAGAGATCAAAATGCCAACAGTCGGTGGATCATAAAAAAGCAAGAGAATTGCAGAAACATCTGCTTCTACTCCATTGACTTTGGCTACCTGATGCAGAGAGCCGACTCATTGGAAAAGACCTTGATGCTGGGAAAGACTGCGGGCAGGAGGAGAAGAGGGTGACAGAGGATGAGATAGTTGGATGGCATCACTGAATCAATGGACATAAGTTTAAGCAAACTCCAGGAGATAGTGAAGGACAGAGAAACCTGGAATGCTGTAGAGCATGGGGTCACAAAGAATTGGACATGACTAACAGGCTGAACAACAATGAAGTTAAAAAGAAAGAAACAACATAATGAAGAGAATGATTATACAAGTCATTTTATCAATCATATTAAATGAGATAGCTCCTTCCAAACTGGAAATACATTTATGATATAACATTTACCAAAAAAAGTGAGAGAAAAACAACCTCCCCAGTGGCCCATATTATAATGACCCACATAAATCTAGAAGACAATAAATCATGGTTCTCAAACCTGGCTGCAGAGAAGGAAATCACCTGGGTAGCTTTAACAATTATTCCAGCTTGTTCTAACTGCTGTTTTGTTAATTGTTTTGGATTTATTTTTGGAAAACTCTTTCCCCTTTATTAGTCTTTTGTTCTTTTGTTCTCTTATAACTCTCTTTAGTGTTATGTTTGGACTTTCCCTCATGGCTCAGACAGTAAAGAATCTGCCTGCATGCTGGAGACCTGGGTTCAATCCCTGGCTTGGGAAGATCCCCTGGAGGAGGGAATGGCAATCCACTCCAGTATTCTTGCTTGGAGAATTCTGTGGACAGAGGAATCTGATGGGCTACAGTCTATGGGATCACAAAGAGTCAGATATGACTAAGTGGCTAATACACACATTGTTATGTTTGGATTCTGTTTTGCATGGATATCTGTTAACAGATTTTTTGTCTGTGGTTACCATGAGGTTTTTGTATAGCAGTCACTATATATATACATCCATCCATGAGATTTTCCAGGCAAGAATATTTTGAATTGCTGATCTTTTAATTTTAAATGCATTTTAAAAACCTGGTATTTGCATGATATGTTCAGTATCATGTTTTACATCTACTCATATTTTACATCTACTAATACTCATTTTGTATATCCCCTAACTTTGTGGATTATATATTATAGAATAGATGACTTTGGTGCTTTTGTCTTTTAATCTCCCTACTAGTTTGAACCCCACCTCAAGCAACTTAAATTAGAATCTTGAATGCTGAAGCCTCAGAACTGGTGTTTTTACCAGTGTTGAGAAATGTCACATAAAATTCTGCAGGCCAGGAAACTGCAGTCAATGGAAAAGGGGATGGTCAGGGGAAAGCCTTGGAGTTGGTGGTAAATGGAGTTAACATTATAGGTAGATAGAAAAAAACATTAGCAAAGACATGAAATATTTTTATTCTCTCTGAAACAAGAGGATGAAAAGAGTTTAGATGGATGCAGAGAAACTTTGAAGTGGAAAGAAGAGATGGCAAATGAAATCAAATGACCTCAGTCTTCTCAGTACAGAGGAGGTAGTAATAGTAACTGTGATGGTCCTCACTGTCATTTAGGAGCTGGCGTTTATTGAGCAAAAGTTTCTACAAAAGTAATAGATGCTTCACTAGTCTTCATTACAGCGCTATGAGGCAGATTCTATTATTTTTCCCATTTTATAGATTAGAAGCCATAAGATGGAGAGGTGTGTGGGACTCAGCAATTTGCCAAGGTTACACAGCTCATAAGTGTCAGAACGCTTCCTGTATCTGTGTGCTGTGCTGGGCACTTCTCAAGTGGTCCTGGTGGTAAAGAATCTGCCTGTCAATGCAGGAGATGCGAAAGACTCAGGTTTGATCCCTGGGTCTGGAAGATCCCAGGGAGTGGGAAGTGGCAAATCATTCCAATATTCTTACCTGGAAAATTTCATGGATAAACAAGCCCGGCAGGCTACAGTCCATGGGACCACAAAGAGTCAGATACCACTGAGCTGTGTTGAATGCACTACTGTGCAAACCTGAAAGCTTTGGCTTTTAACTGTACCATTACAGAAATGAGGAAGACTCAGACTGCAGGTTCAAAGAGAAAGAGAAGCTTCGGAAATCAACTTTGGACTAGGTCAGGGAGTCAGAGATGAGTTTGACTGTGGAATAGTGTGGGGGGGGGGCCCAATGAAGTTTTGCTGCATGAATTCGTTTATCAAGCATTTTGTTTGGCTTTCTCTAATGACATTCTCTAAAGCTAGTTACCCAAAATGGGATTAATCAAAGCAAGTGGAACAGAAGGTCAAGGACTAAGGTCTCTAATGTACTAATAAGAAGACTGTTGAGAGAGGTTCAGAAGTAGATCCCAGTGCCCAGGATTAATATGAAGTATTCTGAGGCCTGGATGTGCTGAAGAACTGGAGAAATTAGAGAGGCTTCCCAGGTGGTGCTATTGGTAAAGAACCTGCCTGCCAATTCAGGAGACATAAGAGATACACGTTGGATCCTTGGGTTGGGAAGTTCCCCTGGAGGAGGGCATGGCAGTCCACTCCTGTATTCTTGCCTGAAGGATCCCATGGACAAAGGAATCTGGTGGGCTACAGTCCATGGGGTTGCAAAGAGTAGGACACGACTGAGGTGACTTGGCACACAGCACACAGAGGGATTGGGGTGTTTTGCTGATAGTGAAAATCATATTCCATAAGGGCAAGAAGGAGAGATTATTAAAAAGGGGTGTTTCAGAATTGTGTATCTTGAATCTGGAAATATTAAAGACCTGTGGGTTAAGTTTCAACATTTTGATAGAGGGATGTTTCTGATTCAGGAGAGGCTTTTCAGCTGTGTTTGATTTCACCCATTTGGCCAGGTACTATCTTTAGATACATAACATACTCTTAATAAGTCACTTGCACTAATATTGTCGTTCAGTTGCTCCGTCATGTCCGACTCTTTGCGACCCCATGGACTGCAGCATGCCAGGCCTCCCTGTCCCTCACTATCTCCCAAAGTTTGCCCAAGTTCATGTCCATTGAGTTGGTGATGCTATCCAACCATCTCATCCTCTTCTGCCTCCTTCTCCTTTTGCCGTCAATCTTTCCCAGCATCAGGGTGTTGCCACTAAACTTAGACCATAATACTGGGCATTTGAAATGACACCATGAAAAAACAACTCTATTTCTTTGAAGAGTTCAGAGTGTCACACTTTCTTAATGAGTAATAGAACTTTTAAAATTGATTCCACTTTCAGGGTAGAGCTGAAGGATGTGGCCAGCTACCCTGAGATCAATCATGCAAATAGATATTGGAGATGGTCCAGAACTAGCCATCATCTGGTGCTGCTAGCAGAGGAAAGTTGGCTTTCGAACGACTAATAAAAATCATATTAATTGTACTCATTATATTATATTGAATTGATTAATAGACAAAGTAGATGTAAAATGGGACTGGATACAGCTCAAATCTCAGGTTTGATCCTAACCTTCCCACCTCAAGTGATTTTAGGAACGTTACTTAGCATTCTCTGCCATAGGTCCCTGACCAGAAATGAGCACTTTGTCTTCTAAGCAGAGAAATCTTAAGAAATAAGATTAATTAAAATTTGGTTGAACTTTTACAATAAAAATATAATATTAAGCAAAAGGATTGCTAATATGCTTGCTAGCTACAAAGCATTGTGATCAGCTCTGAATAGAATACGGTTGTTTAAAAATAGTGCCCTTGGGTTTCATGCATGCCTGCTAAATTGCTTCAGTCACGTCCAACTCTTTGTGACCCTAGGGACTGTAGCGTCCAACTCTTTGTGACCCTAGAGACTGTAGCCTGTCAGGCTCCTTTGTCCGTTGTATTCTCCAGGCAAGGATACTGGAGTTGGTTGCAATTTCCTCCTCCAGCCGTGGTGTGTGAGGGGATGAAAGACAATTGGATGAAGAAACCCAAGTTGGAATGAAAGAAGATGCCTTTACAAAGGTACCCAGAAAGACCCTTTCCCCAAGAATGTGCTGTGTGTGCTCAGTTGCTTCAGTCATGTCCAACTCTTTGTGATCCTATGGACCCCCGCTAGGCTCTTCTGTCCATGGAATTCTCCAGGCAAGAATACTGGAGAGGGTCACTGTGTGTCTCACTGGGATTCCAGAGAACTGGGAGTGGTTCCCGCCCCACATGGGCAATGCTGTTTTCACAAAAACCGGGTAACCCCTAGTTACGACAGGTACTGGGCAGGCACCTCTAGTCGTCCTTGGCCTTTCTTTCTTCTTCAGAGGAGCACCCGCTTCCTGTTTCACTGCTCCTCCCAAAATGCTCTGCAGCAGGAAGGCCTATGTCAGACATGCTACTGTGCTTCTCAAGTTTGGTCCTTGTTGGCTACCCTCTTGATCAGTGTGAGAATGAGAAGGAGGGGATATAAGTCCTAATTGAGATGCCAAGTTCTCTGGGGTCCTTCTGGCCCCTGATGTGGAGCAGCTGGTTAGTTTTGCTTGTTGGACTGGCAACTATTGAGAGATCAAGACCTGAGCCTTTGGAGTGCCACCACTAACTCTAAGATCCTAGAAGTGAAAGTGAAAGTAGCTCAGTCATGTCCAACTCTTTGTGACCCCATGGACTATACAGTTCATGGAATTCTCCAGGCCAGAATACTGGAGTGAGTTGCCATTTCCTTCTCCAGGGGATCTTCCCAACTCAGGGATCAAACCCAGGTCTCCCATATTGCAGGTGGATTCTTTATAAGCTGAGCTACAAAGGAAGCCTACTACCCTAGACTACCCTAGACTGCCAGAGAACTAACCCTAGTGGGTATGAAATTGTGTAAACTCACACAAAGGAAACCACTTGAATACAAGACCTGGCATCACCCAACCACCCTGTGCAGCACGCCTCATCTAAATAACAAACAAAACAAAAATACAAACCCAATCATCAGCAGACAGGATTACCACTTCACTAAGCCTTGCCTATCAGAGGAAAAACAGCCAAAAACTCAGCACAAATCTCACCCTATATGAAGCTTGCACAAACCATTGGATCAATCTTAGGAGGGAAGAAAGCAAAAGGAAGAAAAAATTCAACCTTGAAGCCTGGGAAAAGGAGACCTCAAACACAGTAAGTTAAAAAAAATTAATGAAAAGGCAGAGAAATACTACACAAATGAAGGGACAAACTAGAAACACAGAAGTCCAAATAAATAAGGAGGAAATAGGCAAACTACCTGAAAAAGAATTCAGAATAATGATAGTAAAGATGATAAAAAACCTTGAAAATAAAATGGAAAAAATGCAAGAATCAATTAACAAAGACCTATAAGAATTAAAGAATAAACATGCAGAGACAAACAACACAATTACTGAAATTAAAAATACTTTAGAAGATATCAATGGCAGAATGTCTGAAGCAGAAGAATGAATCAGTGAGCTGGAAGATAAAATGCTGGAAATAACTTCTGAAGAGCAGAATAAAGTAAAAAGAATGAAAAGAACTGGGAATAGTCTCAGAAACCTCTGGGACAATATCAAAAGCACCAACATTTGAATTACAGGGGTCCCAGAAGAAGAAGAGAAAAAGAAAGGGTATGAGAAAATTTCTGAAGAGACTATAGTTGAAAATTTCCCCAACATGAAAAAGGAAATGATCAAATCCAAGAGGCACAAAGAATCCCATACAGGATAAACCCAAGAAGAAACATGCCAAGACATATTCTAATGAAATTAACACAGACTAAACACAAAGAAAGAAAATTAAAAGCAGCAAAGAAGAAGCAACAAGTAACAGGCCAGGGACACCCTATATGCTTAATAGCTGATCTTTCAGCAGAAACTCTGCAGGCCAGAAGGGAATGGCAGGATATAGTTAAAGTACTAAAGGGAAAAATCTACAACCAAGATTACTGTACCTGGAGAGGATCTCATTCGAAATTGATGAAGAAATAAAAAAGATTTCCAGACAAGCAAAAGTTAAGAGAATTCAGTACCACCAAACCAACTTTAAAATAAATGTTAAAGGGACTTATATAGTCAAGAAATATAAGAGAAGAAAAAAGATCTATAAAATCAACCCCAAGCAATTAAGAAAATGGTAATAAGAACATATATATTAATAATTACTTTAAATGTAAATGGGTTAAATGCTCCAACCAAAAGCCACAGACTGGCTGAATGAAATCAAAAAACAAAACCCATATATATGTTGTCTACAAGAAACCCACTTCAGACCTAAAGGCACATGTAGACTGAAAGTGAGAGGATGGAAAAATATATTCCATGCAAATGGGAAGCAAAAGAAAGCTGGAGTAGCAATCCTCATGTCAGACAGAATTGACCTTAAAATAAAGAAGATTACAAGAGGTAAGGAGGGACACTACATAATGATCAAGGGATCAGTCCAAGAGGAAGACCTAACAATTGGACACATCTATGCACCCAACATAGAGCACCTCAATATATAAAACAAACACTAATAGACATAAAAGAAGAAATTGACAGTAACACAATAATAGTTGGAGACTTTAACACCCCACTCACACCAATGGACAGATCATCAAAACAGAAAGTTAATAAAGAAACTCAAGTCTTAAGTGATACATTAGATGAAATGGATCTCATTGATATCTTCAGGACATTCCATCCAAATGCAGAAGAACATACCTTCTTAAGTGCACATGGAACATTCTCCAGGATAGACCACATCTTGGGTCACAAATCAAACCTCAGTAAATTTAAGAAAATTGAAATTGCATCAAGCATCTTATCCAACCACAATGCTATGAGACTAGATATCAATTACAAGAAAAAAACTGTAAGAAACACAAACACATGGAGATTAAACAATTTATTTCTACATAACTAACAGTTTACTGAAGAAATCAAAAGGGAAATCAAAAAATTTCTAGAAACAAATGACAATGAAAACATGATAACTCAAAACCCATGGGATGCAGCAAAAGCAGTTTTAAGGGGGAAGTTTATAGTAATACAATTCTACTTCAAGAAACAAAAATCAAATAGACAAACTATACACCTAAAGCAACTGGAAAAAGAAGAACCAAAAAAATTCAAAATTAGTTGAAGGAAAAAATTCATAAAGATAATGAGCAGAAATAAAAGAAAAAGAAATGAAAGAATAATAAAGATGAATAAAACTAAAAGCTGGTTCTTTGAGAAGATAAACAAAATTGACAAAAATTTTATGAGACTCATCAGAAAAAAAGAGAGAAGAATCAAATCAACAAAATTAGAAATGAAAAAGTAGGGATTACAACAGACAATGCAGAAATACAAAGGATTATAAGAGACTATTATGAACAACTATATGGCAATAAAATGGATAACCTGGGAGAAATGGACAGGTTCTTAGGAAAAGTTCAATCTTCCAAGACTGAACCAGGAAGAAGTAGAAATTATGAACAACCCAATTACAAACACCGAAATTGAAGCTGTGATCAAAAATCTCCCAAAAAACAAAAGCCCAGGACCAGATGGCTTCACAGGAAAATTCTATCAAACATTTAGAGAAGAGCTAATGCCTATCCTTCCAAAACTCTTTCCAAAAATTTCAGAGGAAGGAACATTTCCAAACTCATTCTATGAGACCACCATCACCCTGATACCAAAACCAGACAAAGACAACACAAAAAAAGCTTCTGCACAACAAAGGAAACTAAAAACAAGGTAAAAAGGCAGCCTTCAGAAAGGGAGAAAATAATAGCAAATGAAGCAATGGACAAACAGTTAATCTCAAAAATATACAAGCAACTCCTGCAGCTCAATTCCAGAAAAATAAACGACCCAATCAAAAAGTGGGCCAAAGAACTAAACAGACATTTCTCCAAAGAAGACATGCAAATGGCTAACAAACACATGAAAAGATGCTCAACATCACTCATTATCAGAGAAATGAAAATCAAAACCACAATGAGGTGCCACTTTACACCAGTCAGAATGGCTGCCATCCAAAAGTCTACAAGCAATAAATGCTGGAGAGGATGTGGAGAAAAGGGAACCCTCTTACACTGTTGGTGGCAATGCAAACTAGTACAGCCACTATGGAAAACAGTGTGGAGGTTCCTTAAAAAACTGGAACTAGAACTGCCATATGACCCAGCAATCCCACTGCTAGGCATACACATAGAGTAAACCAGAATTGAAAGAGACACGTGTACCCCAATGTTCATCGCTCCATTGTTTACAATAGCCAGGACAAGGAAGCAACCTAGATGTCCATCAACAGACAAATGGATAAGAAAGCGGTGGTACATATACACAATGGAATATTACTCAGCCATTAAAAAGAATTCATTTGAATCAGTTCTACTCAGGTGGACAGAACTGGAGCCTATTATACAGAGTGAAGTAAGCCAGAAAGAAAAACAAAAATACAGTATACTAATGCATATATATGGAATTTAGAAAGATGGTAACAAGAACCCTGTATGTGAAACAGCAAAAGAAACGCAGATGTATAGAACAGTCTTTTGGACTCTATGGGAGAGAGCAAGGGTGGGATGATATGGGAGAATGGCATTGAGACATATAAATTATCATATGTGAAATCAATCGCCAGCCCAGGTTTGATGCTCAGGGCTAGTGCACTAGGATAACCCAGAGAGAGGGAATTGGGAGGGAGGTGGGAGGGGGGTTTTGGAAGGGGAACACATGTATACCCATGGCAGATTCATGTCAATGTATTGCAAAACCAACACGATAATGTAAAGAAAATTAAAAAAGAAAAGAAAACTACAGGCCAATATCACTGATAACCATAGAGGCAAAAATCCTCAACAAAATTTTAGCAAACAGAATTCAGCAACACATCAAAAAGCTAACACACCATGATGAAGTTGGGTTTATGCCAGGGATGCAAGGATTCTTCACTATATACGAATCAATCAATGGGATACACCATATTAACAAATTGAAAAATAAAAAGCATATAATAATCTCAATAGATGCAGAAAAAGCATTTGACAAAATTTGGCACCCATTTATGATTAAAACTCTTCAAAAAATGGACATAGCAGGAACCTACCTCTACATAGTAAAGGCCATACATGATAAACCTAGAGCAAACATTATCCTCAATGGTGAAAAACTGAAAGCATTCTCCCTAAGATCAGGAACAAGACAAGGGTGTCCAGTTTCACCACTATTATTCTACATAGCTCTGGAAATCCTAGCTACAGCAATCAGAGAAGAAAAAAAAGAAAAGGAATCCAGGTTGGAAAAGAAGACATAAAGCTCTCACTGTTTGCAGATGACATAGTACTATACATAGAAAACCCTAAAGATAGTATCATAAAATTACTAGAGCTAATCAGTGAATTTAGCAAAGTTGCAGGATACAAAGTCAATACACAGAAATCACTTGCATTTCTATATAGTAACAATGAAAAATCAGAGAAATTAAGGAATCAATGCCATTCACCACTGCAACAAAAAGAATTAAATATCTAGGAATAAACTTATCTAAGGAGACAGAAGAGCTGTACACAGAAAATTATGACACTGATGAAAGAAATCAAAGATGACATAAACAGATGGAGAGACATTCCATGGTCCTGGGTAGGAAGAATCAATATTGTGAAAATCTCACACTACCAAACTCAATCTACAGATTCAATGTGATCCCTATCCAATTACCAATGATGTTTTACAGAGAACTAGAAGAAAAAAGTTCACAGTCCATTAGTCAGTCAGTCAGTCAGTTCAGTCACTCAGTCGCGTCCAACTCTTTGTGACCCTATGGGCTGCAGCATGCCAGGCCTCCTTGACCATCACCAACTCCCAGAGTTTACTCAAACTCATGTCCATTGAGTTGGTGATGCCATCCAACATCTCATTCTCTGTCATCTCCTTCTCTTCTTGCCTTCAGTCTTTCCCAGCATCAGGGTCTTTTCCAATGGCTCAGCTCTTTGCATCAGGTTGCCAAAGTATTGGAGTTTCAGCTTCAACATCAGTCCTTCCAATGAACATTCAGGACTGATTTCCTTATGGAAACACAAAAGACCCCAAAGAGCCAAAGCAGTCTTGAGAGAAGAATGGAATTGGAGGAATCAATCTTCCTGACTTCAGATTATAGTACAAAGCTACAGTCATCACGACAGTGTGGTACTGGCACAAAAACAGAAAGATAGACCAGTGAAAAATATAGAAAGCCCAGAAATAAACCCATGCACCCATGGGTACCTTATTTTTGAGAAAGGAGGCAAGAATGTACAATGGGGCAAGACAGTCTCTTCAATAAATGGTATTGGGAAAACTGGACAGCTACATGTAAAAGAACGAAATTAGAACACTTCCTAACACCATACACAAAGATAAACTCAAAATGGATCAAAGACCTAAATGTAAGGCCAGAAACTATCAAACTCTTAGAGGAAAACATAGGCAGAACATTTGATGACATAAATCAAAGTAAGATCCTCTATGACCCACCTCCTAGAGTAATGGAAATAAAAACAAAAGTAAACAAATGGGACCTGATTAAACTTAAAAGCTTTTGCACAATGAAGGAAACTCTAAGGTGAAAAGACAGCTCTCAGAATGGGAGAAATTAATAGCAAATGAAACAAATGGCAAAGGATTAATTTCTAAAATATATAAGCAACTCATACAACTCAATGCCAGAAAAACAAACAACACAATTTAAAAGTGAGAAAAAGACCTAAACAGAAATTTCTCCAAAGAAGACATACAGATGGCTAAGGAACACATGAAAATATGCTCAACACACTCATTATTAGAGAAATGCAAATCAAAACCACAATGAGGTTATCACCTCACACCAGTCAGAATGGCTATCATCAAAAAATCTATAAACAATGAATGCTGAAGAGGGTGTGGAGAAAAGGGAATGCTCTTGCACTGTTGGTGGGAATGTAAATGGATATAGCCACTATGGAAAATGGTATGGAGATTTCTTAAAAAACTAGGAATAAAACCACCATATGACCCAGGAATCCCTCTCCTCAGGCATGTTCACTGAGAAAACCAAAATTGAAAAAGACACATGTACCCCATTGTTCATTGCAGCACTATTTAGTATAGCTAGAACATGAAAGCAGCCTAGATGTCCATCGATAGATGAATGGATAAAGAAGTAGTGGTACATATACACAATGGAATAGTACTCAGCCATAAAAAGGAATGCTTTTGAGTCAGTTCAAATGAGGTGGATGAACCTAGAACCTACTATACAGAGTGAAGTGTACAGAAAGAGAAAGATAAATATATTCTAATGCATATATATGGAATCTAGAAAAATGGTACCGAAGAATTTCCTTATAGGGGAGCAATGGAGTAACAGACATAGAGAATAGACTTATGGACAAGGGGAAAGGGAGGGAAGGGTGAGATGTATGGGAAGAGTAACATGGAAACTTACATTACCATATGTAAAATAGATAGCCAACAGGAATTTGCTCTATGGGTCAGGAAACTCAAACAGGGGCTCTGTATCAACCTAGAGGGGTGGGATGGGAGGGAGATGGGAGGGAGGTTCAAAAGGGAGGGGATATATGTATACCTTTGGCTGATTCAGGTTGAGGTTTGACAGAAAACAATAAAATTCTGTAAAGTAATTATTCTTCAGTAAAAAAATAAATAAGCAAATAAAAGAATACTAGAGAGGAGTGCCATTTCCTCCTCCAGGGGATCTTCCCAACCCCGTGATTGAACTTGGGTCTCCTGTGTTGACAGGCAGATTTTTACTGTCTGAGTCACCAGCGAAGCCCTCCTCAAGAATGACTGAGTGTAAATGGGAGAATATTTATCTACTGAATACAGTCACGTGTTTCGAAGTGTTTATCACTGTTTTGTAGCTCTTTTATATTCTTTCCACACTCACTATGGCCAGAAGAAAGGGGCTGCAGTGGGGGTATGTTCTCAATAAATAATCATAGCAGTAGGGAGGGGGGTTCTGGAGGGGGAGCATATGTAAACCCAAGGCGATTTCATGTCATTGTATGGCAAAACAAACAAACAAAAAAAAACAAAAAAAAAACATAGCAGTGCATGCCGCAGTTCAGACTTTACAGTGGCATTTCCATATATGAATTCTCATTACCATGGCTTTGCCAGTCAACCACATCAACTCACTATAGGATAAGCTGTGGCATGCAGTTTGCCTTGGACTCAGAACAAAAAGTACACCCATTTCCCTTATTAAAATAATTCCATCTGACTTGGTGCTCTTCATTTGTGGGGTTGACTCCCAGACACTATCTGTCACTCTCAGACAGGGAACTCAGACCCTGTGGTTGCTGAAAACCAGACTTTTATTACCGTCACTTGCACATATCTACTGAATTATAAACTTAGAGATGATTGTGAAAAACAAGCTTGATTGCCTTAGATGGATTATTTTAAAACAGCATAAAATCTGCGAACATGACTGAGGCACCAAAAGTTTACAGGATCTGAATTTGCAGACAGATTTAGCGTGCAAATACAGTTGATATTTAAGGTGGTGGTTTGCTCATGAATGACGGAAATGGCCAAGAAAGTGATAGATAATGCCAATGCTGTCTAATTAGTTCACACATACAATAGCCCTTTAGTGTTATCCTCAAAATAAGCATACAGGGGTCACAAGGCAGCAATCACTTTTTCTTTTTAAAGTATATAATCTAATAAATGGTTTGAGGTATGCTTCTATGGTTTGTTCAGTTGGACACAAAGTGTCTTAAATTTACATGACTTCGATTTTAAGGACATCTTTTCAAGTATAATTTAACAGAAAAATCTGCCTTCAGCCTTTTGAATTACACTATTCTGAAACTGTAGCCAAGATGAAAAAATAGAGGAGTCACAAAGTTAATGTGATTGTCATTGGGCAGGTATCTCAGGGATATAAATGAAGCTTTGTTCTCTGTTCTTGGAGCCATAATAAAGGAAAATACCTTCCTGGGTAATTTTATGAAATGAGAACATATCCCAGTAGTAAAGGATTAGCAAGAACTGGAGAGTCTTCAAATGCAAATTTCCTGACATTTCACAGTTGTTAAAATAGTTACTTTACCTTGGGGAACTAATAATAACTTAGCTAAAGGTTTCATTTAGTATAACCAAATATAATGCAAAAAGCACAGACTCTGATAAACACCATTTTCATTTTAGGGCTTGCTAAGACTGGGTTTCATCTCTTCTCTTTTTCCACACATAAGAATGTTACAAGCAATTAGATGAAATTATTTATGTGAACTGGAAAGCTAAGAGCATAAAGCAGTGCTGTACACACCAGATGTAACTAGCATCACCATTTTGAAAATCGAAGACAGGCCCCTTTGTATCTTGATGAATTGTTCTTTGAAACTACTGAACTGTCTT
This sequence comes from Antilocapra americana, assembly GCA_007570785.1. Classification (NCBI taxonomy): domain Eukaryota; kingdom Metazoa; phylum Chordata; class Mammalia; order Artiodactyla; family Antilocapridae; genus Antilocapra; species Antilocapra americana. Next base: position 14,339,657 of record ML662442.1, read on the forward strand.
GTTGCCCTAAACAGTTTTATTTAATGAATGTTTTGAAATCAAAACCATTTTATTTTCATGTATCAATGGAAAAACTACATTTGGAATCTGCAAAGCTTAAAGGAAACTTTTTGAAATGTTGGTGTGTCTCTGAATCTCTTAATAATCTGTGTTGGGTACAAATACTCTAATAAATAGCAAATACTGTACTTGTGGACTCAAATTGGGAAAAATTACCTAAGAGAATTGGAAAACTTTTGAGGAGCAATTTGGCAATATGAATGAAATACTATCGAACTGTTGATATTGCTCAGATGCAGTAATTTTACTTCATTGAATTTATGCTAGGAATCTTAAACACTGAAAGAGGCTTATGCACAAAGATATTCATTGTAACGTTGCTCATCATAAGAAAACAGTTAGAAACAGTTCTTTCTTTTTGTTGTGTATTTAGATAAAGCAAATCATGGTGTAACAACTGAGAGGAGCAATATGCAGCCAATAAAATGATGCTTGTCAAAGCAAGACAACAATGGAGACCAATGTAGATCTAATAGAAAACTTGTGCAAAAAGCTCTATGTAAAATTCTGTGCATAGTAGAACTGCAATCATGTAAATATTAAATAAGCATAGAAAAAAGACTGAGGAAACATAAGAAGATGCCAGCATAGGTTGTGTTTGGATAGGTGTACTATGGATAACTTTCCATCCCTGTTTTTAAAATAATCTATAACTTTAAAAAAATATTCAAGCTGGATTTAGAAAAGGCAGGGGAACTAGAGATCAAATAGCTGACATCCATTGGATCATAGAAAAAGCAAGAGAGTTCCAGGAAAATATTTACTTCTGCTTTATTGACTGTGCCAAAGCCTTTGACTGTGTGGGTCATAACAAGCTGTGGAAAATTCTTCAAGAGAAGGGAATACCAGACCACCTTACCTGTCTCCTGAGAAATCTGTATGCAGGTCAAGAAGCAATAGTTAGAACCCAACATGGAACAATGGACTGGTTCCAAATAGGGAAAGGAGTACATCAAGGTGTATATTGTCACCCAGTTTATTTAGCTTATTTGCAGAGTACATAATGCAAAAGGCCAGGCTGGATGATACTCAAACTGGAATCAAGATTTCTAGGAGAAATATCAATAACCTCAGATATGCAGATGACACCACCCTTAGGGTAGAAAGCAAAGAAGAACTAAAGAGTCTCTTGATCAAAATGAAAGAGGAGAGACAAAAAGTTGGCTTAAGGCTCAACATTAAGAAAACTAAGATCATGGCATCTGGTCCCACCACTTCATGGCAAATAGATGGGGAAACAGTGGAAACAGTGACAGACTCTATTTTCTTGGGCTCCAAAATCACTGCAGATGGTGACTGCAGCCATGAAATTAAAAGATTCTTGCTCCTTGGAAGAAAAGCTATGACCAGCCTAGAGAGCATGTTAAAAAGCAGAGACATGACTTTGCCAACAAAGGTCCACGTAGTCAGTTATGGATTTTCCAGTAGTCATGGATGGATGTGAGAATTGGACTCTAAAGAAAGCTGAGCACTGAAGAATTGATGCTTTGGAACTGTGGCATTGGAGAAGATTCTTGTGAGTCCCTTGGACTGTGAGAAGATCAAACCAGTCAATAGTTAAGGAAATCAGTCCTGAATATTCATTGGAAGAACTAATGCTGAAGCTGAAACTGCAATACTTTGGCCACCTGATGCGAAGAGCTGACTCATTGTAAATGACCCTGAAGCTGGGAAATATTGAAGGCAGGAGAAGGGGACGACAGAGGATGAGATGGTTGGATGGCATCATTGACTTGATGGACATGAGATTGAGGAGGCTCTGGGAGTTGGTGAAAGACAGGGAAGCCTGGTGTGCTGCAGTCCATGGGGTCATAAAGAGTTGGAAGTTGGACATGAGTGAGCGACTAAAGTGGCTTACTGATTGACTTAAAATTTCCAGCTTTCATACTCAAAAGCTAGTTTTATTGAGTTGAACTCCTCTGTCTACCAGAGGCATTTTCTATGTAAATGGTTAATTAGCCATAAATGGGAGACCAGTCATAATGCCTAATTAGCCATAAATGGGAAACCAATCTGCCTAATGTACATAAACTCTAATTAATGTAAACCTCACTAATGAAGATTAATAGAAATTCACAGATCAGAGATTCCTATGGAATAAAAAGCCCCAAACAAGTAACCATGTAAGATCTTTTATTATGCAGTTATAATACTTTATTTCTTAGATATCGGTATATAACAAATTACAGTTCTTTTGGTAAGCTTCTTTCACTTAACTTTCTATGTATAATTATGCTATTTGAAATTGTAGTAGCTGATATATAATATGTGAAAATAGAAAAAAATAGCTAAATTAGTTAGCAATTAATTAAACAAATAAAACCAAAGCTGATTTGATGGGTCAGGTTTTGGAAAGTGACAAATTGGTTTGCTTCAGCAGATTAAGCTCAGAATATACTGAAATCTCATCATTTGTTTCTAATTAAAATATTTTTATAAATGTAAACATTTATGTATAATTGACAACTTAAAGGTAAGTAAACTTTGTCTCCATCTTTTATCATTTATAGATGGCAAAACATAAAGGGAGTTTTTATATAATTTTTCCATAAATGTTCTCTTCCCTCCAAATGCAATGACTAAGATATTACATATAAAATAACTGATGGAATCTGTTATTTTGTGACTTCAGAAATGCAATCAAGTATGTGTTTTACTTTTCCACAGGCATTTTAAAATCAGTGCTTCAGTTAAAAGGTTGATTGTCGAAAGTTACATCATCCTTATAGAACTGAACATTACTGATTTCAGATGCCTTAAAAAGATAGTATGTTATAATGATCAGTCTTATACTTAAAAAAATGAAGTTTTCTTCAACAGAAAATAGTACACTATTTTTCTGAAATATACCTATTTTTGTGACTTGCTTTAGATTCACTTGAAGATTTGCCATAAAAACTTGCAGTGCCTAGTTCTTTTATGCATATAGCTTCACGAGCAACCAAGTTTCTGAGTTGGTCCGCATCATGGACTGTGAAGGTGAAGCACATTTGCTATTTTCTAAGGGAAAGCAGCTCATGATTTAACTATGAGAAAGTAAGGAATAGGTTTTTTATCTGATCATAAGTGACAAAGTATTAACTTCATGTTTTTTGTGGAACTACTAATGCTATTAACATTAAAGTTATGAATTTTGTTCATTTTTTTAAAGAGCAAATAGGATGCATTCATCTCTCTTGTTGGGTTTATGTAAATTACACTTAGCATGAAACTATAAAAAACATATAATGTAAATATAAAATAAATATTTCAAAAAAATCAAGTGAAAACTATTTCTGACAATCATTCAGTCATGATTTATTCAGGGCCTACTGTATATGAGCCCTTTGAAATACAGTGGTGACTTTCCTTATTTTGACTGTTCATCTTTGTAAACAGATTTTATATATAAGCAGTTAAAAAAATAAATAAGTATTTAACTTACCTTTGATTCCTTCAACTTGGAGAAAAATACAAAGGAAAAAAATAACTCTTCTAGCTTCCAAATGCATTCTGGCTTTTGTGCATTGATATTTCTGATTATAGCCACAGAACAGCCCAAACTCACATTAAAAAAGTGACAGAAATATGAAAAATAATGAAATATTGAATTGACTGAGTGAGGATAACCTTCTTGGCTTACCTTTATGAGGGTGCAATTTATGAAGAACACAAGGCAGTGCCTGCTTCTGGAATAATCTCCTTATCTTCCCCTCAGGTGTAATCTCTGCTTAAGGACCAGCTGGAGAACTTTATCTCATTAACCTTCTGGAAGAGCATCTGTCAGCCCAGCTCTGGGACCCCAAATGCCATTAAAAACAAGTGTCCACAGACAGAAGGAATGCTTTTTTCCTTAGTTATTCACCTATTACAGGGACACAGAGAGCCATGGAAGTCCTGACAAATGCAGAAGGCGGCTGACAGTTCAGGTCAAATGTTTTCCAAAATGATATGTGCAGGATCAGCCATTGAAGGAACTTAATTGTGAGCCCATGAAAGTATGTGGTTATTTGATACATTCGTCTCCAGAGGTAGCAAAGCTGTCTCCATTCTCATAGAATTGAATTGCTTTGACAATTGCTTTCTTTCTGGCATCTGTGACTACATAGATGACCTTTTAAAGTCCAATTTAAATTAAAAAAAATTTTTTTTTTTGCACAGAATGTATTGAGTCAAATAGTTCTACAAGATTTGTGAAAAGTAATGGTACCATACCTACCTGCATTCAAAGGTAATGTTGACTTAAAAAAAAATACCCCACATGAGAGCTGCTGGTTTTATTTGCAGCAAAATGAAGACTGCAGCCCAGGAGACAGTGCTTCAAATAGTTCTGAGAAACTGTTCCAAAGAAGCAGAGGGGAATGGCAGTATATATGAGATTTTGGTGAAGGGGGGGTACATGCCACCAAGCACCTATTTTTCCAGAAGGTTTCTGCTAGTCATGAGGAACAGTCATCACCATGTAGGATTTTAGTGCTCTTCTAGATTTGAGAAGATACAGGAATTCAGCTCATAAATTTGGCTCCTGAAAACATCTAACTACCTGAAGACCTGTTCTGCCAGTCCCCCTGCCCCTGAGCACAGTGTGCCTCATTTCTGCTCCCCACCCTGAACTCCTCTCAGGGAGTATTGATGATCAGCCTCTGCAGCAGCACGTGATTTAATCGTGGTAGGGATAGATAGCAAGCACCCATGGCATCTGCCAATTTTGTCGTGGACAGCAACCGCTTTTAATTCTTTAAGCTAATTCTTCTAGTCGTCTCATTAGTACCTCTAAATAGTAGGCTTCTGTTGCTAATCTTTTTGTTTTTCACTTTCAGGCACTGTCAAATAAGGAACGTTGACAACGCCCTCTCCCCTGACCCCCACCCAACTCCTCCCCACCCTCATAAACATGCTCTAGTCCTGTCCTTCCACCTGCCTCAATTTTATTGGATTTTCAGTGTATTGAAAATTCAGCCTTACCTTATTGTTACTGTATACATGCTACATGTAGCTGAGCCTGGAATATACTATAATTGCTAACAGGCATTGAACTCACATGTTGTGATCAACATTGTTCTTAGAGATTTCTATAGATTCCCCATCCATATTATTTGAATGGTGGCGTTCTTGACCTGATTCTCTGACTTTTAAAATTCACACTTTCTTTTATTTCCCCTTTACTCTTTCTACTCTCATTTCTAGAAAATTTTCTCAACTGAATCTTTTAACCTTAAATTTTTACTGTCATTTGTAATTTCTGGGGAATTGTTTTTGGTGTTTTTTTTGCCTTAAATTCTTTTCTTTTTTTAAAAAATTAATAAGATACTGTTTCAGGATTTCAAGGATAAAAATTCTTTTGCTTCTTTAATGATATTAGAACATTTTCAAAAATTACTTTCTTCTTTTGTAGCCTCTGTTTCATCCAAACTGAATTTAAATTTTTAAAAAATTAAAACTTAAAAAAAAATCTTTTATATTCAAAGCTTTTACAAATATCTGATAATTCTTGGCTGACCACTCACCTATTTTTGAAGTCTGTAAATAGTTGATTGAAAGTTTTGTACATAGGATTGGAACCTGTGAACTGTGGTCTTCAGTGTAGTTGTATAAATTTGTCACAAGTATTACATGTGACATACTATAAAATTATTTGTCTATCTAAGATCCAAATTTAACTGAGAATTCTACATTTTATGTTACATTTGGAAAATCTTTTTCCTGAATATCTGAAGTAAGTATCTTTAAATATTTCCTCCCCAGGTGGTCAGATCTTCCCGAAAAGACTATACTCATCTCTTGATTTTAGGAGGTAGCCTAACTCCCAATATATCAGTACCTGAGTGAGGAAATAGGTCTGGGACTTGGGTCTTTCTAGTCTTATATATATTTTAATTTAATCTTCTTGTTTTCAGAAGATTCCAAAATCTGCCCTTATTCTCAAATCTGCCAAATATTTAATAGTCCAGAGGATGTTGTACCCTGTTCAGAAAATAAACATTCAGCTTTCTGTAAGATGGCCAAAAGACAGCTATACAAATAGTGGAATAGGGGAGGGGAGTTGGAAATCTAAGTGATTATTAACTACTTCAATGCATTCTTCTATTTTTAATGTAATCGTCCATTAAGTTACCTATATATCTAGAAGTACTTTGCATATCTTTAAATATATATATGTATATATATATATATATTTATATTTATATGCATGCTTGTGTGCTCAATGGCTCAGTTATGTCCGACTCTTTGCAGCCCCTTGTAACTGTGGCCCACCAGGCTCCTCTGTCCATGGGATTCTCCTGGTAAGAATACTGGAGTGTGTTGTTACACCCTCCTCCAAGGCATCTTCATGATTCAGGGATCAAACCCTGTCTCCTGAATTTCAGGCAGATTCTTTACCTGCTGAGCTACCAGTAAATTTGATTGTTTCTGAGTTTTCTCTCTAGCCAGTTTAAGATTAGTCCTTTGAGGTCTGCTGCCATTTATCCATATTTTAAAACATGGCTTAAACCTACATGTTCAGCTCAATAAATTTATTATGAAGTGAACACGCTGGTAACATACAAGTAAAACCAGAGAATATTGATAGCCCTCCAGAGGTATCAGTATCAGTTCAGTCGCTCAGTTGTGTCTGACTCTGTGACCCCATGAACCGCAGCATGCCAGGCCTCCCTGTCCATCACCAACTCATGGAGTCCACCCAAACCCATGTCCATCAAGTCGGTGATGCCATCCAGCCATCTCATCCTCTGTCTTCCCCTTCTCCTCCTGCCCTGAATCCTTCCCAGCATCACGGTCTGTTCATGAGTCAACTCTTCGCATGAGGTGGCCGAAGTATTGGAATTTCAGCTTCAACATCAGTCCTTCCAATGAACACCCAGGACTGATCTCCTTTAGGATGGACTACTTGGATCTCCTTGCAGTCCAAGGAACTCTCAAGAGTCTTCTCCAACACCACAGTTCAAAAGCATCAATTCTTCGGCACTCAGCCTTTTTCATTGTCCAATTCTCACATCCATACGTGACTACTGGAAAAAGCATAACCTTGACTAGACAAATATTTGTTGGCAAAGTAATGTCTCTGCTTTTCAATATACTATCCAGGTTGGCCATAACTTTCTTTCCAAGGAGTAGGCGTCTTTTGATTTCATGGCTGCAGTCGCCATCTGCAGTGATTTTGGAGCCCAGAAAAATAAAGTCTGACACTTTTTCCACTGTTTCCCCATCTATTTCCCATGAAGTGATGGGACCAGATGCCCTGATCTTAGTTTTCTTAATGTTGAGCCTTAAGCCAACTTTTTCACTCTCCTTTTCCACTTTCAGCAAGAGGCTCTTTAGTTCCTCTTCACTTTCTGCCATAAGGGTGGTGTCACCTGCATATCTGAGGTTATTGATATTTCTCCTAGCAATCTTGATTCCAGCTTGTGCTTCCTCCAGCCCAGCATTTCTCATGATATACTCTGCATGTAAGTTAAATAAGCAGGGTGACAATATACAGCCTTGACGTACACCTTTTCCTATTTGGAACCAGTCTGTTGTTCCATGTCCAGTTCTAACTGTTGCTTCCTGACCTGCATACAGGTTTCTCAAGAGGCAGGTCAGGTGGTCTGGTATTCCCATCTGTTTCAGAATTTTCCACAGTTTATTGTGATCCACACAGTCAAAGGCTTTGGCATAGTCAATAAAGCAGAAACTTTCTTGCTTTTTCGATAATCCAGTGGATGTTGGCAATTTGATCTCTGGTTCCTCTGCCTTTTCTAAAACCAGCTTGAACATCTGGAAGTTCACGGTTCATGTATTGCTGAAGCCTGGCTTGGAGAATTTTGAGCATTACTTTACTAGCATGTGAGATGAGTGCAATTGTGTGGTAGTTTGCTCATTCTTTGGCATTGCCTTTCTTTGGGATAGGAATGTAAACTGACCTCTTCCAGTCCTGTGGCCATTGCTGAGTTTTCCAAATTTGCTGGCACATTGAATGCAGCACTTTCACAGCATCATCTTTTAGGATTTGAAATAGCTCAACTGGAATTCCATCACCTCCATTAGCTTTGTTTGTAGTGAGGCTTTCTAAGACCCACTTGACCTCACCTTTCAGGATGTCTGGCTCTAGCAGAGTGTGAGTGATCACACCATTGTGATTATCTGAGTTGTGAAAATATTTTTTGTAAAGTTCTTCTGTGTATTCTTGCAACCTCTTGTTAATACCTTCTGCTTCTGTTAGGTCCATACCATTTCTGTCTTTTATCGAGCCCATCTTTGCATGAAATGTTCCCTTGGTATCTCTAATTTTCTTGAAGAGATCTCTAGTCTTTCCCATTCTGTTGTTTTCCTGTATTTCTTTGCATTGATCACTAAGGAAAGCTTTCTTGTCTCTCCTTGCTATTCTTTGGAACTCTGCATTCAGATGGGAATATCTTTCCTTTTCTCCTTTGCTTTTCACTTCTCTTCTTTTAACAGCTGTTTGTAAGGCCTCCTCAGACAGCCATTTGGCTTTTTTGTATTTCTTTTTCTTGGGAATGGCCTTAATCCCTGTCTCCTATACAATGTAACAAACCTCCATCCATAGTTCATCAGGCACTATCTCTGTCAGACTTAGTCCCTTAAATCTATTTCTCACTTCCACTGTATAATCATAAGGGATTTGATTTAGGTCATACCTGAATGGTCTAGTGGTTTTCCCTACTTTCTTCAATTTCAGTTTGAATTTGGCAATTAAGAAGTTCATGATCTGAGCCACAGTCAGCCCCCCCGTCTTGTTTTTGCTGACTGTATAGAGCTTCTCCCTCTTTCCCTGCAAAGAATATAATCAATCTGATTTCGGTGTTGACCATCTGGTGATGTCCATGTATAGAGTCTTCTTTTGTGTTGTTGGAAGAGGGTGTTTGCTATGACCAGTGCATTCTCTTGGGAAAACTCTATTAGCCTTTGCCCTGCTTCCTTCTGTACTCCAAGGCCAAATTTGCCTGTTACTCCAGGTGTTACCTGACTTCCTACTTTTGCATTGCAGTCCCCTATAATGAAAAGGTATACATGATTCTATTCACAAAGAAAGATCTTTCTTCTCCATAATCGCTAATTCTGATTTATATGGTGATCACTTATTTGTTTTTCATATTTATTTATGTTTTGCTGCTTAACTACACATCTGTAAGCACCATTGCTTACTTTTGCTTATCCCACCACCATCTATTGAAAGAATCATTTTCCATATTGTTCTGATGCTCCACCTTTGTCATAAAATCTCTGTATATCATATACTCATGTTTTCCCTACCTTTTTCCCCACTCTTACTTTCATTATATTGACTCATCTTTTATTTCACTGTTATCTCTTCAGCTGGGTATAAGTTACTAATTTTAATTTTAGTTACTATATTTTTCTGTTCTGGGATATCCATTTAGTTTTTTTAATTTAGATTTATTTATCTTTTATTTAAGGATAATTTAGTTCTTTTTCAAGTCTGTTTCATCATTTGTTAAAAATAGTTTATGCCTCTGTGCTAAAATCTTTAATTTTGTGTTTTATCTCATTGAACATAGAAAGAATAGTTTGATAACTCCAAATTATGGAGCTCTAAGTATTGTGTTTGTTGTCTTTTTCTTATTCATTATTATTTCATCCCCTTGTACAAGTGGTTATCTTTTATTATTGTATGATAAACATTATATTTTAAGAGTTATAGTACAATGAGCAAGACATAGATAGCATTGTATTGGTGAAAGAATAGACACAAAGGTTAATGGAATGGAATAAAGAACCAAGAAGCGGTCACACAGATACAGTTGACTGATTTTGGATAAAGGCACAAAAACAATTCAATGAATAAAAGGATTATCTTTTCAATAAGTGTTGCCATATGAATCCTCCCCCTCACCAAAAAATCCTATAAAAGACAAACAAGAAATGAACCTACACGCAAACATTACACTTTACCCAGAAATGGAGTAAAAATGAATCATGCACATAAATGAGAAATGTGTACAAAATTCTATAAAACCATAGAAGGAAATCTTTAGTTCAGGCTTAATGATGAGATTCTTAAACAGAAGTTGAAAGCATGAACCATGAAAGAAAAGAGTAAACTGGATTTTATTAAAGTGGAAAACTTCTGGCCTTCTAAAGAGACTGTAAACAAAATTTAAAGTTAAGTCACAAAGGGGGAGATAATATTTGCAAAACATATTTCTGATAAAAGACATGTATCCCAACTACATGAAGAAAGCTCAAAACTCAACAATAAGAAAACATAACAAGTCAATTAAAAATGAGCCAAAGGTCTGAACAAGACACGTTGCCAAAGAAGATGTACAGATGGCAAATAATCAAATGAAAATATGCTCAATGCCATTTGTCATTAAGAAATGCAAATTGAAACATCAGTGAAATATCACTACATACCTATTAGGGCAGCTTAAAAAATAACACTACCAATTGCTGGCAAAGATGTGGAGCAATATGAATTCTCCTTCATTATTGGTGGGAATGCAAGTGGGCACAAGCAGCTGAGAAGATAGTTTGGCAATTTTTTTTACAAAGCTAAACATAGTCTCACCATACAATCCAACAATCACACTCCTAGGTATTGACCCAACTGAACTGAGAATGTTGGTCCATTAAAAACCCTGCACTTTAATATTTATAGAAGCTTTGTTCATAATCACCAAAATCCAGAAGCAACAAGATGGTCTTTGGAAGATGAATTAATAAGCAAACTGTGCCTACCCATACAAGAGAATACTATTAGTAATCAGGTATGAACTGTGCCATGCAAAGACATGGATGAATATTAAATGCACATTGCTTCGTTAAGCAAGCCATTCTGAAAAGACCACACACCATGTCATTCCATTTATATGACACTTGGGAAGGGACAAACAGGTGAAACATTTGTGGGCATTTTGGTGTACTTTGAATAGATGAACACAGAGATTTAGAGCATGAAACTACTTTGTATCATACTGTAATGCATGACATTATACATTTTTCAAAACCTATAGAACTTTATAGCAGAGGAATGAATCTGAAAGTGTGTATATTAAAAATCCTTCAGCTAGTACCTAACTATGCTAATTGTGATAGTGCAGGCTGTGACTAAAAAATCTAGCTTGGTTAAAAATGTCTGAAACAGTCACTGAAGAGGGTGGGGGAAAAACTGACCTATATAATTTTGGAAATGTCTGTCAGACAAAAGGCAAAAGGAACTATACCTAGGCAGTGTACGCTAGTTGAAAATTGTTTCCTGCAAGGGTATGAGTTAACAATTCTGAAACAACTATACGCAGGCTGAAACTGAACAGTTAGGTAAATGAATGATGCAAGTTAGATTTCTCACTGTTGGAGTGGAGGTGGAGACAAGCAAGTGGAAGAGGCAAAAATAACATATAGTAATGGAGTAGAATTTGAGACATCAATATAAACACATGCTTAGTTTTATGTAAATGGAGATGGCTGTATTAATTTATTGCATACAAATGTATATTAATTACCAATATAACATATGGTAATGAACAAACATTAATTGGTTTGTTGTATATATTTATACATTTGTGGGTTTGTGCATATATACTGGCTAGAATACACATTTTTTCTTTCTCCAACAGCTGAAAGATCCTAGAAGCTATGATACCTCAGTAGTGAGTGCACTTAGGATCCAGATCTTGGTTCTTCCTGTTCTTCAGTAAAATAAACCAGGACTCCTGGAGAAACGGTTGAGTTTAAAACTGGGGCAGAAAGTTTGATAAACCTGAAGCATCTTGTAAGTAAGATGCCAGAAAGTAAGGAAGTGCTCAAACAAAACAAAACAAGAACCAAAAAGCTGAACACTGGTGGCATATGTCAAAGGGACGTGGGAGCCAACCGAGAGAGGTCCCAGTGACTCAGACTGAAGCAATTTGAGGAATAAAGTAGTTTGGATTATAACATAAAGTGTAAAATAAATGTCCACAAGTCCACGGTGATACATAAATTATGGACTAAATGAACAGGAGATAATAGGTAAGTATCCCATGTAGAACAATTCCAAATAATTTGTGTAGATAACATCCCTTTAATAAGTGGAGCATAATTCCCACTCCTTTAAGTATGATTTGTGACTTCCTTCCAAAGAATTCAATATGGAAAGGAGGAGGAAAAGAGTAACTTTAACAGTGGGGAACCCTGACGCACCTCTCGTTCGATTAAGGTCAGTTTCAACAAAAGAGTCACTTTGGCAGCATAGGCAGGTTGCTGGCGTGTTGATAGCACCCACCTTCATACAGAGTGATGGGAATGGCACTTTACCTCTGCGGTCTTCCTCCAAAAATCTCGTGATCCCACTCCTATCATGAGAAAACAAGCATCAGACAAGTCCCAGTTGAAGGACATTCTACACAGTGCCTCACAGTTTCTTCTTAACAACTGTCATGCTCATCAAAGATTGGGAAAGTCTGAGGAACTATCACAGCTGGAACTTGCCTAAGGAGACCTGGTGACTAAGCGCAATGTGGTGTCCTGGAGCAGATCAGCAGAGCACGGATGTTAAAATTAAAAACAAGCCCTAGGAAAACTTTAAAAAAGTATGGGCTTCAGTTAATAGGCTTCAGATATCAATATTGGTTCATTAAGTGTAACAAATGTACCATAGCAATAGAAGGTATTAATATTAGGGGACACTGGGTTTCCATATGGGTATAGGGGAACTCTAATATTTTCACACATTTTCTGTAAGTCTAAATTTATTCTAATATAAAAAGTTTATTAAAATATAAAAAATAGTTTTATAGAAAGAATTTGAAGTCTAAGATATTTCCTTCCAGAGAGAATTTTCCTTTGCTTCTTCTCAGCACTGGGAATTACTAGCAATACAAGATCAGTGTAATGACATTTCTGAGTTAGACGTTTTCTAGGCTACACAGGAGCTGGACTGTAATTGGTGGAAGCATGGATCACCTAGTTTCACCTTTGTTTCTAGGAGGCAGCTCTTCAGAATTTACCAGGGCCCTGCCATGACCTGGACTCCAGGTTTTGTCCGCTTCCTACCAAGAGATTTTCAAAGCCCTGTTCAGCTGCTGTGTTTCTTATAGATTGCAAATGCTTTGGGGCAAATTCAGCCCCCAGAACTAGGCTCACTTGTTTTGATTCTGACCTCTTGTAAATCTCTGTTCTGCTTCATTATTTGTTAGTTCTCTGTTTCCTTCCATCAGATGCTTTTATATTGCATCCAACTTTTCTACATTTCCTCAGCAGGAGAATTGGCTCAAATGTCCTAATTGCTTTACCTACTGCAAAAATTTTTAATTTTTATGACTATTGTCTCCTTTCTCATTCTATTTATTGTTGTGGCTTTATACTTTAAAAATGCCTTTGCTTTTATTTTGGGGGAGTATCTAGAGGGTAGAATAGAGTAATAAGTTTTCAGCTCTCCTCTTCAACTACAGATTATTTTGGTGATAGCTAAAGAAAATTAGAATCATTAAATTGGTGTAGAATTTTACTCAAAATGATGCATCTGAAAATGAGAAATGAACTCAATGAAAGATGCATTAACCTTTAAATAACCATATCCAGGAAAAATGATCTGAGGACTGAGTGGATACTTACTTACATGTGGGTGTGTGTGCTCAGTCGCTCAGTCGCGTCTGACTCTTTGCAGCCTCATGGACTGCAGCCTGCCAGGATCCTCTGCCCATGGAAATTTCTGGCCAAGAATATTGGAGTGGGGTGCCATTTCCTACTCCAGAGGATCTTCCTGACTCAGAGATTGAACCCAAGTCTCTTGTGTCTACCACATTGGTAGGTGGATTCTTTCCCATTAGTGCCACCTGGGAAGCCCATACTTACATATAAATACATTTATAAATATTTCTAATGTATATTTTTATGGGCTGAAAGCTGAAAGATGATAACAAAATACTTTCTTTGTTTGCTATATATCCCTGTGTAATACTTAGTTTTTAACCCTGTTGTGAAACATCAGTATTCTTTCTCTAGGATAAAAAACAGTTTTAATTTTGAAAATAAATTCTACTTAATAGCCTCCTTAATAAAACATGTTGCTTAAAGGAAAATATGGTATATACTACTTTGCATTCTTAAAAATATCCTATACAATATTGTTACTGAACTAAATTTGAGTCTGCTCTCCCACCTGCAGTAAAACCAATCTACTGACACTAGGTTAGTGAAGTACAGCCTTTATTACAACATGGGGACAAGCAAAGAGAAGTGGTGGATCATGCTCAAATGACCCAAAGTTTTCAATGGCTTTCAGGGAAGGGATTTTGAAGGTCAGGTTAAGGGTGTGGGTTGCAGGGTGCTGATCAGCTTCTGCATACTTCTTTGAATGATTGATGGTGAGGTAAAGGATAAAGTTTTGGGAATCTCAATTATCAATTTTCTAGTTCCAACCTATCAAGGGTCTTTGTGCTGGTGATTAGCATGCAGTTAACTTCTTCCCATGGTGGAGGTATCAACATCTGAAAAACAGCTCAAGGATATAACTCAGAATATTGCCTATAGTCCTTGAAGACGAACTAAAATTTGTTGACTTGGTTTCATAGCTAAACTATTATTATTTTGTCTGACTTGACTATTTTCCTCTATTTTTTCATTTCTGATTAAATTTGCTCTTTGAAACTGGGGATGGCCTGGGAGGCTAAAGCTTGTCTACAAACAAGAGGCAGGGGACACAGTGTGTGTGTGTGTGTGTGTGTGTGTGTGTGTGTGTGTGTGTGTGTGATCTGTCCCTGGGGCATTCTTCACTGGGTCCTGCTCAGTGGCAATAAATATGATCATGAAGGCATAGAATTTATACTACAATGATAAATATTTAAAAGTTTCTTTTGACAGTAGTACCTTATTAATTTTTTCACATTGGTAACTTAACATTGATACCTGCTATTTGGGAAGCAAACAAAAATGATAAACACTCATTATTCCTGAAATGATGCTTTATGGGACCATCAGGTCTTTCTACAAGTACTGTTGTTCTAATTGTGAGTCACTGTTAATTTAGAAGTACTTCTTCAAGGTGGTTAACTATCAATAATAAGTATATGTTATTAAATAAATGAATGTTCCCCTTTATTTGCTGGCAAAATTTCAGAAGTGCATTTAAAATGTACAAGGTAGGGCGAAAAGGGCAGTATATATTCCTTCACCTGAAATCAGTGGAAGTGAGAAATGGTTGCCAAAATGAATCATTCAGTATTACAAAGAAGTTTTTCCATTTGTTAATCAACTGATATAATTGTTTGTGACCACTACATGTTAAGCTTTCCATTAGGTGCTACATATTCATGGATGACATTTTCTCAGCACCTCTAGGAGGTAAATGCTATTGATACTTTTATTTCTGCTCTATAGATGAGGAAATTGAGGCTCAGAAAGAATGCTATTAGTAGTAGAGGTAAAGCAGGGTTTTCATCCTGCATCTAAATTTCAAAGCCTGTGTTCTTTTCTTGGGTTCTCACTAGTTTTCCCTCTAGAAGGAAAACAGATGTTAAGTGATTTTGTTGTTATTGTTCAGTCGGTAAGTCATGTCTGACTCTTTGCAACCTCATGGATGTCGCATGCTAGGCTCCTCTGTCCTGCACTGTCTCCCAGAGTTTGCTCAAATTCATGTCCATTGAATCAGTGAAGCTATCTAACCATCTCATCCTCTGCTGCCCTCTTTTCCTTTTGCTTTCAATCTTTCCCAGCATCAGGGTCTTTTCCAATGAGTCAGCTCTTTGCATCAGGTGGCCAAAGTTTTGGAGCTTCAGCTTTAGCATCAGTCCTTCTGATGAATACTCAAGATTGATTTCCTTTAGGATTGATCTTGCAGTCCAAGGGACTCTCAAGAGTCTTCTCTAGAACTACAATTCAAAGGCATCAATTCTTTGGCACTCAGCCTTCTTTATGGTCCAACTCTCACATCTGTACATGACTACTGGAAAACCGTAGTTTTGACTATATGGATCTTTTCTGGAAAAGTAAAGTCTCTGCTTTTTAATATGCTGTCTAGGTTTGCCACTGCTTTCCTTTCAAGAAGTAAGTGTCTTAATTTCATGACTATAGTTAGCATCTGCAGTAATTTTGGAGCCCAAGAAAAGAAAATCCGTCCCTGCTTCCACTTTTCCCTTTTTTATTTGCAATGATGGGACCAGATGCTATGAACTTTGTTTTTTTCATGTTGAACTTTAAGCCAGCTTTTTCAGTCTCCTCTTTCACCCTCTTTAAGAGGCTCTTTAATTCCTCTTCATTTTCTGCCATTAGAGTGTTATCATCTGCATATCTGAGGTTGTCGATTTTTCTCCTGCCACTCTTGATACTCATCAGAAAAATTAAGAACTAACGGATTCTGATCACTCATTTCAGAATGTGGGGGTATTTTCTCCCACACCAATGAGCAGTTCTTGGATACCTACCAGCTGGGTGTCATATGTGTGCTTAGTAACTCAGTTGTGTATGACTTTTTGAGACCCCATGGACTGTAGCCTGCCAGGCTCCTCTGTCCATGGGGTTCTCCAGGCAGGAATACTGGAGTGGGTTGCCATTTCCTTCTCAATGAGTGTCCTGTAACTCATCTCAGTTCTGTCCCTGTCTACATGGTGATAGTGTCTGATCCCACAGGTTAAGAGTTCTGTCCTGTCCCACCTGAAACCAATTGCAAGTCCAGGTTGTCACCTGGCTTTCTGACCAGCTGGCTACAGATTGAAGGCTACAGTGATCTCCTTGGGTTCCACGAATTTTCTTTTTTTTCTTCATGTTTTTTTTAAAATTTTAATTGGATTGTATGGCAAAACCAACACAATAAAGTAAAGAAAATTGAATAAAAAAATTTTAAGTGGAGGCTAATTGCTTTATAATACTGTATTGGTTTTGCCATACATTGACATGAATCCTCCATGAGTGTACATGTGTTCCCCATCCTGAACCCCCTCCCACCTCCCTCCCCATCCCATCTCTCTGGGTCATCCAAGTGCACCAGCCCGGAGCACCCTATATCCTGCATTGAATGTGGATTGGCGATTAGTTTCACATATGATAATATCCATGTTTCAATGCCATTCTCTCAAACTATCCCACCCTTGCCCTCTCCCAAGAGTCCAAAGGACTTTTCTATACATCTGTGTCTCTTTTGTTATCTCACATATAGGGTCATTATTACCATCTTTCTAAATTCCATATATATGTGTTAGTATAGTGTATTGGTGTTTTTCTTTCTGGCTTACTTCACTCTGTATAATAGGCTCCATTTCTCACATAACTCAGAAGCACTTTACTGACTAGGTTACTAGTTTTTTTTTATCATAGGATATAACTCAGGAAGAGTCAGATGGAACAGATGTGAAGGGCAAGGTCTGGGGAAAGGATTCAGAGCCTCCATACCCATACAACTCTCCCTAAATCTCTATATGTTCAATAGCCCAGAAGCTCTTTGAACCTTGTTCTTTTGGGCTTGAAAAACCAAATAGAGGCTTCATTATGTGGACACAGTTGATTAAATCATTGGCCATTGGTGACTGAATTAAGTTTCCAGCCCATCTCTGCTCCCCAGAGAGGAAGTGGGACTGAGAGTTCTCACCCTCTAATCTCATGGTTGGCTCCTTGGCAACCAGCCTCCATCCTAACATGGGGTCCTAAGCCATCTCATTAACATAATCAAAGACACCCTTCTCACTATGCTCACTTAGGAAATTCTAAAGGGAGAGCTCTGTGCCAGAAACAGGGAAGAAGACCAAATAGATTTTCTTATAAATCACAATATTGAATAAAAAGAGAAGATGATGAAAACATAGGGTCACATCTGAAGTTGACTGTTGGCATTGGTCTTTTCCTTCACATTGCATCTATTAATTTGGATATCATGGATAAAGTGGCATCATAGGAATCTGGGCAGTTTCCATCTCTGGAAACTTGCACCTCTTTTCTTTGGTAGAGGAACGACTGTCCACTTAGGTTTCTAGGTTTCTTTTTGCTTACGTGGTTGCTTTGCCTTTTCAATTTGGGCAGGCAAAGGGGAGTCTTGAGGTACTTCCATCACCATCAGGATGACTGACTACCCAGGAGTGGCTGAACCACTCCTAGAAGGGACCAGTCCTAGTGAAGCAGAAAAGACAGGGCTAGGCATTAGGCAGAAAAACAAAGCCACCTCCTTGCTTTGCACTTAGGGAGGCCATGGTATCATGGAGGCATGGCATCTAAAACAGAAACTTTGTAACATCTGAATAAGAAACTCTGACCATGAAAGAGTTTTTATGGAGCTTGTGTGATAAAATTGCATAGGAAGCTGATGACCTCTGTATAACCTTCCACATGTGGTGCTGGACTAGTAAGGGAACATTTAAAGGAGAACAACTTTTACAGCCACTGTCCAGTGACTTCAGGAGACAAATGGCAAGACCAGGGGCTGATGGAAACTGGTGCAATACAGGCCCTGCCTCAACTCAGTGAATATCCCACCTTTAATCGAAAGACCTCCACCCATTCAAAGGGGTAGAAATAATATTAGAGGGGGTCAACAACCCTGCAGTTGTCCTCACTTCTGAGGACACTCACATTCATCTTCTCTGAGCATGCAACTTCCGCTTCTGCACTAAATAATTTACTTCTTTGTTCTCATTGCTCCTCTCTGTGTGTTTGTGTTTTCCTTTGTGCTTTGTGTTCCTCACCCAAATTCTTTTGGATGAGTTGGATAAAATCCTGGACTTCTGAGAAAGCTTTTCCTGTATCAGTAGGAAGGGCAGGTAGACAGTGCCATGGGTATTAAATCCATGATCTGGGGTGAACAGGTTCTGTGACCTCTGATAAAAAAAATGCAGTGTCCTCCTCTGCCCTTTGGGTGTCTTAAGTGACTTTCTTGTTAATAGAAGAGTCACCCTGTGTAGCTTAGAGAGCTTCCCCTGTATATGTTATAAACGATGGATAAAACACCCAGAAAAACAAGGGGAGCATGGATGGGAATGTCATCTAAGAAGGGTGCCTGTCTTTTGGGTTTATCCCCCAGATCAGCTCCTGTTGACTTCCAGGATTAAATCAAAAGGGCTTCCTTGGACATAATGAGGGGAGGAGCAGAAGATAGAATCTGACAAAAACTGCATCAAAACAGGGATGGATGGAGGGAATCATAGGGCTGAGAGAGGACGTGAATGATAGCAATTCAGGGATGACTGCCCTGAATCCCCATCCACCTTGGTTATCTTCTCATAGACCTGACAAAGAATCCTGGTGTGGGAGGACTCGGATGGCCTTGTGCTCTTGTGAACACCAAGCAGCCCAGTCTTTTCCCTGCAGCTCCCTGACTTTCTTCCCTGCCTCCCTGCAAATCCTTGGTAATAAACAGAGTAAAGCACAATAAATGGAACTAGTCTCTCCTTGGGCAAAACAGTTCTAAGTTGAACACTAGAAAAGTAGGTGACTTTTTAAAATATCTTAAAGGTGTTAATCTGCATGCATTTTAGTTAATTTTTTTCACAGTCTGTGAGCTTTTATTTTAATCAGGAAGTGATTAAAACTGTGTACAATCTAAAAAGGTCTAGGAAAAGTAAGTGAAAAGACCTGCAGTCTATCTGGAATGGGGACAGAGGTGGGCTGGACCAGCATTTTTCTTGGTACCCAGAGAGAGGGTGCTGAGCTTTGTCCTAGAGGCAAATGATGACAGGGCCAAGCAGAGGGAGGCTTGCGGGGAATAGGATGGGAGGGAACTGCCCATCTGGCTGAGCCTGTCTGTTTAGCCTGCTCTTTTGTCTCACAGGGTAAGCAGAGACCCTGAGATCACTTCTGTGGTCAGTCTGGTTCAGACAGGCCTAGGAAGCAGTCAGAGGAAGTCAATAGCTGGCCTGGATTCTCAGTGAGCAAGTCCAAACTTTCCCAGCACTGACTGTGTTATCCTTGAGGGACCATAGAATGTGCTCGAGACTGATCTGGTCTGGTGACAAGATGCCATGGCAGGCATGCTGCTCACATGGCCTTTTAAGATCTGCACCTGCTGCTTGGACCTCATGTCAGACAAGTGGATAAGGTTCTCCTGGTGTGGAGGACACTGTGGTGATTCATCATGGTGACCCCTCTGCTAATGTCTGCAGGTCATGGATAGAGTTGAGTGTCCAGACACCCCAGGTCTTGGCTATTTGATTAGGAGTGGCCTTCCAGGTACAGGTGGCTCTGGGTGGTCACCAGGGCCTGCACTTAGTGGTTGAGGCTCATGGGTGGCTTCTTCAAGGTCATCTCAGTGCCCATCCATGATGTCCCAGACCCGATGGTCTTCATGAAGCTGCTGAAGAGAATGCTGAGTTGGTCAGCATGCACAATGCTTGTCTGGGCCCAGTGGGTGTTCTCCTACAGGCTCTGGATGTCCCTAAGGTGATGGCACAGTCTACCGAGCTTCCATACCATACCACTGCTTGCCATGCCAGCTTGCACCCTGATGCAGGGTGCTGGCATAATGCCATCAGAGCCCTGCAGGATCTTCTGACACTTGCTCATAGTACAAGAGTCTTGTTATAGGAGGTCACCCATGGAGTAGACATAAGGACACCAGAAAGGGCCCTGATTACTCTGCAGTTTCCTTTGCGCTTAAGGATCTGCTGAAGGTCACAGGAGCCTTGGATGCCCATGTTCAGCGATGCACTGATTTTCCAGTTGGTCAACCTTCTCTGAGGGCTTGCCCATTGAGGAGGACAGGAAAGCCATCTTCTGGTCCTTTTGGGCCATGAGTGCCTCCATGTTAAGTTGCTTCAGTCTTGTCTGACTCTGTGCGACCCCATGGACTGTAGCCCACCAGGATCATCTGTCCATGGAATTCTCCAGGTAAGAATACTGAAGTGGTTGGCCATGCCCTCTTCCAGGGGAGCTTCCTGACCCAGGGATCGAACCTGTGTCTCTCACATCTCCTGCATTTGCAGACGGATTCTTTACCATGGGTGCCACTTGGTAAATCTTGTGGAAGTTTGGCCATCTACTGCAGGCAGGAGGTCTTTCAGGTCCTCTTAGGGAAATGGCAACCCACTCCAGTATTCTTACCTGGAAAATCCCATGGATGGGGGAGCCTGGCAGGCTTTACAGTCCAGAGGGTCACAAAGAGCTGGACATGACTGAACAACTAAATCACAATAATAACAGTAGTGACTCCTGGCCAGATGCGCCTCATGTGCATCCTGGTCCTTTATGAACGTGCCCCTACCTGTACTTGAAGTGGGGAGACCTGACTTGTTCCCACTGTTAGAGGTGGAACTCCAGACTCATCTCCAGGAGGCAAGAACAACTGGGGTTGTTGGGGCCCCACAGGGGCCCTGAAGTTGCAGCTTCCTTCCTGATACTGCCAGCTGCAGAACTTGATGGTGAAGGGGCACCCTCAGGGGTCTTTCAGAAAGACCTGGGCCCTGCCCCTTGTCCTCCAGTGCCCAGTGCCCCTTGTACTATAGTGGATGAAGAGCTCTGGGCATGCTTACCACCATATCAGCTTGGAGTCATCCTTGGGACCCTTCTCTGACCTCTAGGCACATCTTTGACTGAGCAGACTGGGGCAAAGCTGCCAACAGAGCTTCACCGAGGCTGCCCACAAACGCCAGTGGCTCTGCTCATCCTTGTCCTTGGGTTGTGAGAACGTGGGGCATAGGGACAGGCTGGACTCAGCGCAGGGAGCAGCCAGAGGTGAAGGAGTCATCAGGCTGGTCCCATCTGGCTTTTGTGATGGTGGTGACAGCCTCAAGGTCATTTCCATTATGGCCCCGATGGTGAAGTCTGGGATGGAAATGTTGGTGGGACCCTGGGAGGAGCAGTTGTGTTGGGCTTTCTTGCCAGACTTCATGCTCCAGAGAGGCTTCTAGGATTCCTCAGTAACATCTCTTGACAGTGGCACCAGGACCTTCAGCACTGTCCTCCCACTTCACAGGGTTCCCTTGACCTCTGGTAGAAAGAGAGACCTGGATGCATTTTAAAATACAGCATTTTCAAAATAATTATTAGTCATATCTACTAAAAGAAGCAGTAAGGTATGATTTGATGTCAGCAAGTTGCATAAATTCCTTTCAATATGAAGTCACAATGAATGTTGCACATTCTGAGAGCTATAGCGTTTTCATCAGTGACTTGAATTTTATAGACATTAAAACCAGTTTAAATGATCCTACTGAAAGATCTTCCATGGCTGAATTCCTCCAGCGCTCATGGCCTGACACAGAGCAAGATAGGGTGGTCATCAAGGTCAGGAGCTGCAAAAAGAATACAGACTATGAGGCTGAGGAAGTGCTGAGATCTGTGATAGGGAGGAACCCACCACCTCTGGAAGCATATCAGGAGCACAGTGGAGACAGAATCCACTTATAGTGTGTTATACAGTCATGGGGTAGCAAAAAAGGGACAGTGAGTGAGACTTCTCTTTGTAGCAGTGAAATATGGGAGAGATTTAGTTTGACAAGCAAGCTGGGTCAAAGTATAATTTTTTGAAAATTTTATTGAAGTTGATTTACAATGGTGTATTTAATTTCTTCTGTACAGCAGAATGACACACACACACACGCACATATATATATAGATGTCCTTTTTTTCATATTCTTTTCCACTATGCTTTATCACAGGATATTAAATATAGAACCCTGTGCTATAAAGTAGGATCTTGTTGTTTATCCATTCTATGTGTAAGAGTTTGCAACTGTTAATTCCAAACTCCCAATCCTATAGAGTGCAATTTTTTAAAGGATTGTTTATAAGCCCAGAAGAAGGGGTGGGAAAGATACGCATTCGTAGCAGAGTTCAGGGTGACAGAGGCAGACAGAGCGAGACAGAGAAAGGCACTTGTTAGCAAAACTTTCCAGTAGCCAGTGCTACAGTTAGCTTGATAAGCAATGACCAAAAAAGGAAGTTTCAAGACTGCCTAATTGTTGTAGGACTCAAAGGAATTTTAGAGCATGAAACACATAAACATTTGTCCTGGAGGGGCTGACAAAAAGTGACACAAAGCACATAGAGATAATGAAATGGCCTTACCGGTTCAACAGCTTTCAAAATGATACCAGCCAAAAGATTGTAGCCAGAAGAAAAAACATTGCATGACTTTGTTCCGTATATTTACCTCGTATCCACGTCAAGTCTGTACAGTTATCATTTTGCAACTGAGGAAACTGAAGTTTAAGCAGGCTATAGGCCAAGGAAGTCCCTAACTAATCAATGTTAGTCATAGCTAGTCAATGATTTAAATCCAGGCTCTGATCAAAGGCTGGGATCTCACCTAGTCAGTAGAACTCCTGAGTGAAGCTTGTGACTTCAACTCTCCAATGAAAATTCAATAATGTCTATATCTTACTTTACGTAGGATAATGCATCTTACTTAAAAATATTTGGACATAAATCCACACGTGTGCACATATATTTGTGTGTGTGTTTGCCTGTGTGAGTTCGAGCTACACTCTATTTATGGTCAATTGCCTGGTCTCAGTACATACTCTAGAAGGAGAAAGGGGATGGTCAACATTTAATAAAAAGGCCACACTCCAGAGATCAATATAGCAATCTTCAATAGTCTTTAATTCCAATTAATACCGGATTTTTCAATAGCATCATAATGAAAGATGGAGATGGGTATTCATTGGTGAAGTCAGTGGATTATTAGTTAGATAATAAATGTTGAAAATGGGCTTTCATTAGTGAAATTAGTAACAGCATGTACCATAGCTCTTTGCTAGACTCCAGAGAGGTTAAGAAAAACTATCACTCAGTTCTCTCACACTTTCTTAAGGAAACTTTTAAAAATCAGGCCAGCAAATAACCTTGATTTCTTTTTCTCAATCTGAGTTTATCCACAGATTTTTTTCCATATATTAATATCAATATTCTGAACTTTGGTTGGAAATCTCTCTTTGATTTAAAATTTATTTTGAATTTGAAAATAAAGAGCTGTTTTCATCTGTGAATATGCACACTTTTACCACTTTTTTTTTTTTTAAACAGTGGTTCAAAATGCTCAGAGTGGCTTTTGCCTGTGAAGATTAGGAGCAGTAGATTAGAAGAATCTGCCTGCCTGGATTTACTGTGCCTGAACCTCAGTTGCCCTGCTTAACTTTCCATTTTTTCCCAGGAGCTTCTTAAGGTGGTAATGAGCACAGTTCTAATGAGCTGGAACCTTCTTTCTCAGCCACTGTTTTGACAGCTTGTTTGTGTCTAGCTTGAAGAGATTCTTATTGAGGTTAAATAGAAGCGGTGCAGAATCAAGAGAAATCATTAGATTAGGAAATTAAAATGTATCTGCCTCTTCTGTTTTAAAATAACTGCTAAATACAGTGCTTGGCCAATTTGTTGACAAATCACTCCAGAATGACTTAGGAGGCAGCAGCATACACATCTTAATTGGCTGTTCTTGCCCTCAAAACTTGATCAAAAACTTCATTGACTCATTGCTGTGAGCCCAGCATTTGATTAATGCATTTGACTTTGCAGGCATATTAAAAGCCATGAATTTGATTTGTTAATTTTTTTGAGGATTTTTGAATTTATGTTCATCAGTGATGTTGTTTAGTCACTAAGTCGTGTCTGACTCTTCTGTGACACCATGGACTGTGGTCTGCCATGCTCCTCTGTCCATGGGATTTCCCAGGCAAGAATACAGGAGTATTATATAAGCAAGAATACATTCCCACAGAAGTGGTTTGCCATTTCTTTCTTCGGGGGACCTTCTGGACCTAGAGGTTGAACCTGCGTCTCCTGCATTGGTAGTCTCCTGTATTGCAAGCAGATTCTTTACCAGTTCATCAGTGATATTGGTCAGTAATTCTCTCTCTCTCTCTCTCTCTTTTTGTGGTATCTCTGTCTGGTTTTTGTATCGGAGTGATGCTGACCTCTTAGAATAAATTCAGAAACATTCCTTTCTCTTCAATAGTTTGGAATAGTTTGGTTGGTCACAAAGAGTTGGACATGACTGAGCAACTGAACTGAACCTGCTGGTGGGTGGGGCTGGGTCCCCATGTGGTTGGCTGTGGGTCCCTGTTGTTCCCAGAACTGGTGCCATTTTGTTGGTGGGCAGATAAGCCCTTCACGCTATTGGGCTAGAGGAAGGACTCCACAATAATGCTTGCCAGCACTGGGTCCTCATGGTAGAACGTGCTCCCCAAAATGACTGCAGCCAGTGTGCTGTTGTTGTTGTCATTCAGTCACTAAGTCATGTCTGACTCTTTGTGACCTCATGGACTGCCACATGCCAGGCTTCCCTGTCCTTCACTATCTCCTGGAGTTTGCTTAAACTCATGTCCATTGAATTGATGATGCCGCCCAACCATCTTATCCTCTGTCATCCCCTTCTCCTCCTGCCCTCAATCTTTTCCTGCTTCAGGGTCTTTTCCAACAAGTCAGTTCTTTGTATCAGGTAGCCAAAGTATTGGAGCTTCAGCTTCAGCATCAGTCCTTCCAATGAATATTCAGGACTGATTTCTTTAAGATTGACTGATTTGATAGCCTTGCTGTCCAAGAGACTCTCAAGAGTCTTCTCCAGCACGACAGTTTAAAAGCATCAATTCTTTGGCACTCAGCCTTTTTTATGGTCCAACTCTCGCAACCATACATGACCACTGGGAAAACCATAGCTTTGACTATACGGACTTGTGTTGGCAAAGTGATGTCTCTGTTTTTTAATATGCTGTCTAGGTTTGTCATATCAGTGTAAATGTTGTCAAAGTGACTCCAAGTTGTCTTCTACCTGTCTGGGAGATTTTCCAAGGTCCAAATCAGGTATCTTTCAAATTACTTTCTCTACACTGGAGATTGGGTTATGTGAAATTTTGTATGTACTCTTTAAGAGCACAGTCACTGTTTCCTACAGCCCTCTAGCCCTCCTGTATATAGGCCCTGCTGGTCTTCAAAGCCAGATGTGCTGGAGGCTCATCTTCCCAGTGCAGCACCCCTGAGCTGGGGAGCCCAGTGTGGGGCTTGGAACCCTAGCTCCTTGGGGAAGAACTTTTGTAATTGTGATTATCCTCCTGTTTGTGGGTTACAGGAGTGTGAGTCTTGACTGTGTCATATCTCTGCCCTTTCCACCCATTTTGTGGTTTCCTCTTTATGTCTTCAGTTGTGGAAAATTTTTTCTGTTAGTCTTCAGGGATTTCTCACAGTTGGTTGCCCATCAGTAGTTCTAATCCTGGTGTTCCCTTGGGAAGTGAGCTCAGAGTCTTCCTACTCTGGCACCTTGGCCACAACACCAAATAAAACTTTATTTAGGGATACTGCAATTTAAATCTCATATAATTTTTGCATGCCATAAATATTATTTTTCTCCTAGTTTTTCCAACTGTTTAAAATTGTAAAAACCATTTTTAGCTCACAGGCCATAGAAAATGTGGCAGGCCATAGTTGACCCTTGAGCAGCAGTTTTCAGCGTCATGATGAGCACAGAAATGTGTTTAAATGCAACAGTAAAGAATAAGTGTATTAAAATACTTGTGAAATGAGGTTGCTATAGGAAAAAGCATTTTGTAAATAATTATAAATGACAGACACATGGGTTGCAAAATAATCTAAGCCAAGTGGGCTGTATACAATCCATGGATAAGTTTTAATTGGTAGAGCCATTTATTTATTTTCATGTAGGTGACAACTATAGGTGTCCCCTAACCAAACCTCCATGTCTGTTAGGCAGGTTACAGGGAAAGCAAGACTCATCTCAGATTTTGCATATGTGTAAACATCAAAGCCTTGACTGAAGGCCATGCCTGTGACTCCTGCTGGGTGCTCCCCAGGACTAAATAAGACTGGTGGGCACTACCTTTGCATCTTTCCTTTATGCCCAGCATGTCTGTGTGTTAAGTTGCTTAGTTGTGTCCTACTCTTTGCAGCCCTATGGACTGTAGCCCACCAGGCTCCTCTGTCCATGGGATCCTCCAGTCAAGAATACTGGAGTGGGTTGCCATGCCCTTCTCTAGGGGATCTTCTCAACCCAAAGACTGAATCCAGATCTTCTGTGTCACCTACACTGCAAAGGGATTCTTTACCACTGAGCCATGGGGAAGCCCATCATTGGGAAAATGCCATTAAAAAACAACAAAATCTGATCCCCCCTTCTTTTTTTCCCTCTTTCCTTTAAAAAAAAAATCCCAGTGATTGTCATCTTTGTGCTCTCCCTCTGCAGTGTTGCAGAGCACCTGTCCTTTCTGTAGGGGGTGGGGAGTTTTATTCACATCTTGTGCCCTGGCTTTATGTCTGGGGCTTTGCCTTAGTGGCTTCAGCCAGGGGACATTGACTGACTCTGCTGGTCACTGTGGTTTACACTCTTGGGTCCTACAAGACTGTAACCAATGGACCAAACATCAAATGGATTAACAGTGACATTACAGTGACTTTACTTTGTATCCATCTTTACACCTTTCCTCTCCTTTCCTGACCCTGAAACACTACTGAGATGTGAGTAAAAATCATTTTTAAAAGCTTTGTAAAGTGGAAAAGAGACCATAGATGAAAACAATATATTAAAGTCTTACTGCTATATCCCAAATCACAATAAAACTGATAATAAATAAAACTCTGATGGAATTGTGGATGTTTCTGTATCACTTCTTGTGTTTTTAAAGTTTTAAGCCTCTTGATGCAGGTGAAAGAGGAGAATTAAAAGCCCGACTTAATACTCAACATTCACAAAACTAAAATCATGGCCTCCTGTCCCATCACTTCATGGCAAATAGATGGGGAAACGCTGGAAACAGTGACAGACTTTATTTTCTTGGGCTCTAAAATCACTGTATTTGGTGACTGCAGCCATGAAATTAGAAGGCACATGCTCCTTGGAAGAAAAGCTATGACAAACCTAGATAGTGTATTGAAAAGCACAGGTGTTACTTGGCCAACAAAGGTCCATCTAGTCAAAGCTATGGTTTTTTCAGTAGTCATGTATGGATGTGAGAGTTGGATGGTGAAGAAAGCTGAGCATGGAAGAACTGATGCTTTTGAACTGTGGTGTTGGAGAAGACTCTTGACAGTCCCTTGGACTGCAAGGAGATCCAACCAGTCCATCCTAAAGGAAACCAGTCTTGAATTTTCTATGGAAGGACTGATGCTGAAGCTGAAACTCCAATACTTTGGCTACCTGATGGGAAGAGCTGACTCATTAGAAAAGACCCTGATGCTGGGAAAGATTGAAGACAGGAGAAGAAGGGGATGACAGAGGACGAGATGGCTGGATGGCATCACAAACTCAGTGGACATGAGTTTGAGCAAGCTCCAGGAGTTGGTGATGGACAGGGAAGCCTGGCATGTTGCACTCCATGGGGTCATAAAGAGTGGGACATGACTGAGCAACTGAAAAACAACAACACATTTTCAGTACAGCATTAATTAGAACAGTATCAGATAGTGATACTTCTCAGTTCTTCCTTTTTCTATAACCACATTTTTTATAATTTATTTATTTAAAAAAATTATGACATATATGAAACATATCCAAAAATAGAATGACTTCATCTAATCTCATTTCAGCTATGTCTCCGTATCCTTGCTCTGCTCCCAATATTATTTTCAAGAAAATCTCACGTTTTTTCCTTTATAAATATTTGAGTTTTTATTTCTAGAAGATATAAACTCATTTAAAAAATAATCATAATTCAAGTATCATCCCTCTAAATTAACAATAACTCTGTTGTCATTGTTCAGTCACTCAGTCATGTCCAACTCTTTGCAACCCCTGCACAGCAGCATGCCAAGCTTCCCTGTCTTCACCATCTCTGGGAGGTTGCTCAAACTCATGTCCATTTAGTCAGTGATGCCATCCAACCATCTCATTCTCTGTCACCCCATTCTCCTCTGTAGTATCATCAAATATCCAGTGTTTATAATTCTATCATAAGATCCACACAATGCAATGGATTGATATGTTATTTTAGTCTCCTTTAACCTATAAATCTATAAATCCTTTCCTCTTTTCTCTCTCTTCCTTGCAAGTTTCTAAAGGAAGATACTTTTACATTTTTGGGAGTTTTCCAATAACCTGAGTTTTGCTAATTTACATTTGATTCTGAGAATTCCCTTTAATTTCTTAATATTTTCATTATATTTCAGTGTATGCTCATTTTGCTTCATGTTGCAGGTTATTTTTAAATAGAGAGAAATCTAGAAAGAAATATTTCAATATTTCTTTTAAATATTTTAGGAGACTATCCTCTCCGTTGTTAGGATAGTCTTTCCATTAGATCTTTTTCTATTGGGTTAATGCCTTCTGGTCTCTTAGGAATGAAACTGTGTCCTAACAACTAACTTCCCTCCCCTCTTTCTAACCAACCGTCATTCTTTAACCCAATGGTTCTTGGTTGGATAGTATTGTCCCCAAGGGCTGTTTGGGAAATTTCTGGGTTTGCCTCAATTGTCAAATATTTGAGAGCTAATGGGTTCAGCAGGCAGGGTTGAGGAGATATCTTGCACTTTGTCCCTCACAGTGAAGAACTGTCCCGTGTATTGCATTGCTTGTGAATGTTAACACCAAAGTCATGTAGGTAAAAAGCTGTCTGTATTTATCTGAGACTGGACCATAGTTCTGTTCTCTTATAACCACAAAGTTATTTTTCCATAGTTTCACTATTCATTGAATTTTCTATAAATACAATTTTTTAATAATTTGAAAGAAGATAGAAAGCTGTTTTGTTTGGCTGTTTCCATTTCAGAAAACTGCTAGTACAATTGCTACCTACAGTATTTAATTCACCAACACAACACACTCATTAATGTGCTGTTTGACCTTTGCCTTCACAAGGCTACCTCTAAGTACAATTTGTTGCTATTGTTCAGTCACTCAGTCATGTCCCACTCTTTGTGACCCCATGGACTGCAGGGGGTCCTTACAGTCCAAGTATGAGCACACGACAACTCTCTTTCTTAGACTACACTCATTCAGTGTAGTTCCTCCCAAACTTTAATGTGAGGATGCTATTGTAGTTTGCCCAAGAATTTATGTCCTGGAAATAATAGTATTTTATTATAATTTATTATAATAGTATTTTTTATTTGTTTTTGTTCAGTTGCTAAATCATTTATAACTCTTTGTGACCCCATGGACTGCAGCACATCAGGCATCCCTGTCTCTCACTATCTCCTAGAGTTTGCCCAAGTTCATGTCCATTGAATTGGTGATGCTATCCAACCACCTCATTTTCTGCTGCCCTCTTCTCACTATCTCCAAGGTTTTTTATATCTCATGTTTATTATAGTTGGGGCATTATATGAATTACTTTGAAATTATGTACTTAGGTAGGTTATATTACCAATGGATGAGATATTTGTATTAAATGGGGAATTGTGTCTGAAGGGCTTAAGCCCCACAGATGTAACCTGGGTTAGGGAGAGTCCAGGTTGCACCGACCAGTCAGGGATTTTTGAACATATGAAATATTTAAACAGTTTAGTTCAATTCAGTTCAGTCACTCAGTCGTGTCCTACTCTTTGCGACCCCATGAATTGCAGCACTCCAGGCCTCCCTGTCCATCACCAATTCCTGGAGTCCACCCAAATCCATGTCCATTGCGTTGGTGATGCCATCCAACCATCTCATCCTCTGCCGTCCCCTTCTCCTCCTGCCCTGAATCCTTCCCAGCATCAGAGTCTTTTCCAATGAGTCAACTCTTCGCATGAGGTTGGCAAAGTAATGTCTCTGCTTTCTGATATGCTATCTAGGTTGGTCATAACTTTTCTTCCAAGGAGTAAGTGTCTTTTGATTTCATGGCTGCAGTCACAATCTGCAGTGATTTTGGAGCCCAGAAAAATAAAGTCTGACACTGTTTCCACTATTTCCCCATCTATTTCCCATGAAGTGATGGGACCAGATGCTGTGATCTTTGTTTTCTTAATGTTGAACCTTAAGCCAACTTTTTCACTCTCCTCTTTCACTTTCATCAAGAGGCTTTTTAGTTCCTCTTCACTTTCTGCCATGGGTGGTGTCGTCTGCATATCTGAGGTTATTGATATTTCTCCAAGCAATCTTGATTCCAGCTTGTGCTTCCTCCAGCCCAGTGTTAATCATGATGTACTCTGCATATAAGTTAAACAAGCAGGGTGACAATATACAGCCTTGACCTACTCCTTTTCCTATTTGGAACCAGTCTGTTGTTCCATCTCTGATTCTAACTATTGCTTCCTGATCTGCATACAGGTTTCTCAAGAGGCAGGTCAGATGGTCTGGTATTCATATCTCTTTAAGAATTTTCCACAGTTTATTATGATCCACATAGTCAAAGGCTTTGGCATAGTCAATAAAGCAGATATAGATGTTTTTCTGGAACTCTCTTGCTTTTTCGATAATCCAGTGGATGTTGGCAATTTGATCTCTGATTCCTCTGCCTTTCCTAAAACCAGCTTGAACATCTGGAAGTTCCCAGTTCACGTATTGCTGAAGCCTGGGAGAAGGTGAGGATGGGATGATTTGAGAGAATAGCATTGAAACATGTATATTACCATATGTGAAAGAGATGATCAGTCCAAGTTCTATGCATGAAACAGGGCACTCAAAGCTAGTGCACTGGGACAAACCAGAGGGACGGGATGGGGGGAGGTGGTAGGGGTTCAGGATGGGGGACACATGTACACCCATGGCTAATTCATGTCAGTGTATGGCAAAAACCACCACAGCACTGTAAAGTAATTAGCCTCCAATTAAAATAAATTAACATTAAAAAAATCCAGAAAAGATGCAAATTAGCTATGAAATAGGTATAATTAGACCCTTAATTAGTAAAGATTGAGCATATTATAATGTCCATATGGATTTTATGCTACTGCCTGTCATTTTTGAATTTATTAAGCAAATAATTCTTTCCTTGATGTATTTTCCTTGAAATAATTTTTAAAATATACAGTCCTTCTTTAAAAAAAAATAAACAAGAAGACATTTATAAGATGGGGAGAAGTGAAGTAATTTACCAAAGGTCATATAGTTAATAAGTGCCAGAGTTTGGAGATCAAACCTGGTGATGAGCCTGAAAAGTCTATTCTGTGAACCACTGCATTTAGCTGCTTTTCTTTTGAAGCCTAATTTACTGAGCACAAAGGAAGGAAAATCAAGCATATTGACAGAAATACACTGATGATACGTTTAGAGGGAAAATGGATTTGCAGGTTGTGCCTTTTAGAGGCCAGGTAATCTGAGCTGATGGTATTGTACCAGGAAAGCACCGAAAGCACATACTAGCTTCCTGGACGGGCTCGATAAATATTTGTTGAGTGAGTGAATGAACTACTTTCCAGGGTGATAAAGAACACAATGATGGAAGAATCTCAAAGTTAACAAAGAAAGCAGAACAGTATTTGGGCATCTGTACTACACAAGCAACTTGACCAGTTTTTGTAAAGTGGATATATATGGACAGGGGGCCTTAACAAGAAGAATTTCATGTGGAAGTTGCTTCATTCACCCACTCAGGATCACAGAACTTTATCTACAGTTGTTAAGTATCAAATATTCATCTTGACACTACTTTAAAGGAAGTGGGGTGGAAGGGGGGTGTTTTTTTTAACAGAAAAATTTAAATGAATTTCCAGAATTTATATTCTATAAAGAGCCACTTATTTCTACATATACTTAAAGTGTTAGCTATGGAAACAAATTTATTCCCAAACTGTTCATTAGCAGCATCTGCAGGAACCATCTTGGTCCTAGTCTTACTGAGAGTCCTCTTTGGTTCACCCCTTGATTCTCTGCAGTGTCCTTCACAAGTCTGGGTCTCATGCCAGCCCTGTCTGAAATTGCCTTTGGCTTGCTTCTGCCTGCAACTGGACAGTGTTTAAAAGTTCAGACTAGTTGTAGATTTTTGCTAACTGAGTTTCTATAGCTCTAGCTGCCCGGGTGGCTCAGTGGTGAAGAATCCACCTGCCAATGCGAGAGACCTAGGAGACTCAGATTTAATCCCTGGATCAGAAAGATTCCCTGGAGCAGGGCACGATAACCCCCTCCAGTATTCTTGCCTGGGAAATCCCACGGACAGAGGAGCCTGGTGGGCTGCAGTGTACGGGGTTGCAAAGACTCAGATACAACTGAATGACTGAGAATGCATGCTGCTATTACACAGACTGGAATAAAGCAGGAACACCTGCAGGTTTACTTCCTTCATATTCCTTGTGTTTTCCATGCAATATATTCTCACGTTAGCAGATCTACTTAATATGTTGGCTTATTCTTAATTCTCCCCAGGAGAGCATATTAACAAATAACATGTTAGATACAAAATGGAGACATTCACTTATTAATGTGATACAATTATGACTTAGGAGAGCAGTAGGATTTAATAATCTCATGGAACTTGCTGAGGGCAGCTATAAAAGCCCCATCCTGGACCAGTGAGCCCCACTGAACAGCTATTTTGAATGTCGCTACACGGCTGCAACGTGGTAATGGAATCCGTTTTAGAACTGCCCCACGTGGCACAGGAAAAGGCAATGGCACCCCACTCCAGTACTCTTGCCTGGAAAATCCCCTGGACGGAGGAGCCTGATGGGCTGCAGTCCACGGGGTTGCTAAGAGTTGGACACAACTGAGTGGCTTCTCTTTCACTTTTCACTTTCGTGCATTGGCGAAGGAAACGGCAACCCACTCCAGTGTTCTTGCCTGGAGAATCCCAGGGACGGGGGAGCCTGGTGGGCTGCCATCTATGGGGTCGCACAGAGTCGGACACGACTGAAGCGACTTATCAGCAGCAGCAGCAGCATTGGGCACATCTGAACATCACTTCAACTCTAAGTCTCGAGAAGGCTGACATGGAGCACAGGACCTGCAAAGTCAGTACTTTGATGTCATTTTTAGTTAATTTCTTGCTTCATTTTTTGTTTTAATTGCCAGTCGACCCTCTTGAGGCTAATGGTGAGTGATGATCACCTTTGGCCTGTCTCTGTTTCCCTTTCTAACAATGTACTAAAATTGAGAACTCATACCAGGTGTGGCTCTGACCTAGGTTTGGTCTTACTTGGAAAAGTCTTCTCGAGGCAGCCAAACTCTGTGACTCTAATTTACTTCATATTAACAATGACTTCTTAGATTGCTTTTAGAAAACTCCTTTCTTTATACTCTTGATAAATCCCTTTTTGATAGGTGTTCACTTTTCCATGCACTATACCCTTCATTCTCACAAAATATTGTGAGGGAGAAGATCTCAAGCTCCCTTATAAAGAAGAGGAAACCAAATTGCCATGGTTAAGAAATTTTTTGAAGTCATTTTAGAAGCCCTCAGATTTCCTATATGATTCATCCTTGTATCCTGTCATCTCTAAGTCTACAGTGATTCCTGATTTTATCCCTCATTTCTATTCTCACTGCACCTGCCCTAGAATAGCATCTATTAGCTCTCACCTGGAGGATTGAACAGTTTCCTAACGGGCTTCACAGCTCTAGTCTCTCCATCTTCTCACTCTTTCTACCTTCTGTGGCCACAGCTATTTTTCTCCAGTACAAAATTGGTCATGCCATTTTATTTCTCTAACCCATCCTCCTTCCCCCTTATACACACACTGACTATAGAACACATTTTCAGAAACCTTAGTGTGTGATTCAGGTTCAAACCTACCTTTCCAGTCTTTCATATCATGTCTTCAGGCAATTTATACAACATCCAAATCACAGTCCTGCTGTTTCCAGAACAAGTCCTCTGGCTTCCAGGCTCTATACTTTCCTGCAGTCTCTTGCCTGAGAGGCCTTCCTTCTTTCTTACATCTCTGTCTATGCAGACTACACCAGTCTCTCAGTATCTACCCAGGACTTCAAGAACTTTGTGGACTCTTACTAAGCTGAGAAATCTATCCCCTGCATTCACATCCCTCAGAGTTTATACTTTTCATGACATTTACCACCTCCTCTGACCCTTCATTGTAGTCTGTGTGTGCTTTTCTGTCCCCCTTTGGAATGCAAATAGAATCCTAATCCTTGTGGTTAAGAATGCTGTCCTCTACTTTTAAACATGGTAAAACTTAAGAGAGTTTTCTAAATATATATGAGGTAGTCAATAAATGCTGACTCTTTGTGACCCCATGGACTGTAGCCCACCAGGCTCCTCTGTCCATGACATTCTCTCTAGGAATACTGGGGTGGGTTGCCATTCCCTTCTCCAGGGGCTCCTCCCAATCCAGGGATTGAACCCAGGTCTCCTAAATTGCCAGGCAGATTCTTTACCATCTGAGCCATCTTCTTTTAAAATGAGCATGTATTTGGAAATACTTAGTGGAAAACACTTGAGCATTCAGACCTTTGTTTAGTGGTTCTTGACTGGGGGCTCCTAGGAGTTCATGAAGATCATATGTGGGTCCTTGAGCTACTTTTAGTATTTTAGGAGGCATAATGGAAATGACCACTTGCCTATAATGAGACTAAAATGTCAAATGTTCTTGTTTTTGTTTGCAATTAACTCTGTAAGAAGGGTATTAATCTTGGTCTGGTGTTGTTCGGTAGAGAGTAACAGACGGTAGTAAATCCACTACCTCCAAACAAGTTCTATTCAGAGAGTGCATTCATAAGTCCAATTTGGTCATGAGTCCAACAAAGTTAGTCTAGGTACCCAACTAACACAATCAGCTAAATGGTACTGTACTACTGTAATAGGTTTATAACAGTTTTCACACAAACAATACATATAAGGCAAACACAAAAATAATGAAAACATTTTTAACCTAACAGTACAGTGCTTTGAAAATTACAGTAGTACAGTACAACAGCTGGCACACAGGAGCTGGCATCCAGTGAACAGGCAAGAAGAGTTACTGACTGGAGGAGGGAAGGGACGTGGGAGATGGGAGGGCTGAAGGATCATCAGCAATGGAAGATGGAGGGCAAGCTGCAGTTTCATTCACACCTGACATTGATGACACAAGTTCTGATTCCTTTCTGGAAGAAATTCTGGATTCAATTCTGTTTGCCCTCTTGAAAAAACAGTCCCCTGATGTTTGGCTAGTAGTTCTTTTTTCCTTGTCCTGGATGACACGGTAGCACTGGACTGCAGTCTGAATAGCTGTTGCAAACTTCGTGTACTGTTCTACATTCAGGTCCTGCACCTCAAAACTAACAGAGCCTCCTTAAATTAAGTCCCCTTGTCATTTCCTATATCATGAATCTCTTCAGTTCTTCTGTTACTTCTTCCTCTTGTCTCTGTCCTTTCTCTGGACCTCCAAATCCATCAGGTCTTCATCAGTAAGCCCCTTGTGATGTACAGCAAGGAGTTCAGTAATGTTGTCTTCTTGTAGATTTAGCTCCAGCTTCTAACTGAGGGTCACTAAGTTGCTGAAGACCTCTTCAGATTCTTCCTCCACCTTCTCAAATCCAGAAGAATTGTGGACAAACTGTGGGCAAAGGTTCTTCCATTCATAGTGGAGGAAGGCATGGCAACCGACTCCAGTATTCTTGCCTGGTGAATCCCACGGACAGAGGAGCCTGGAGGGCTATAGTCCATAGCGTTGAAAAGAATCTGACATGAATAAGTGACTTAGCACATACATGATGATGTCTAGGATTGCCTGTATCAGCTATGGCTCTGTCGACTAAGGGAGAGTGTGTTACCACCCTCCTGGACACGACTACAGTGACTTAGCACACCATTTTTTTTTTTTTTTTGCTTCACTTTACTCCCTCAATTATTTTCACTATTGTTTCCATCATTATCACTTGGTACTTCTTAGCAGTACTAGCTACATCATTGCTGCTTTTATGCTTGCTTCCACACATCCTGGGCTTGAAATAAAGATCTTGTACTACTGTACTCTATCCAGTACTGCCCAGTAAAGTACACAAAAGCACAACCCCCTGTCGAGGATGTACATATGTGATAATGTCCACCAGACTTGTGACCTAATTTACCTGATTGGATATACCAATGCACATTCCATCTGAAAGTTTGAAACTTGAAGGTTCATATATAGAGGACTTGTACACTCAAATTAGTTAAGGAAAAGGGAAAATTGAATATAATGATATTTGTATCTTATACAAGCCAAAATCAGGAAGTACATCTAGGTCTCATACAATACTGAAAGCAGAAGGAAGGAATTTACCAAAGATGAAGGCAGCTGTCTTGAGTGCTCACTTTGCAGCTTCAGATGTCCACTCCCTGCTTCTGAGTTGGCACAAGTTTTACCCAGTTCTCTGTGGACTGGTGACTTACCCTCTGCAGTGACCAAGGAAGCCGTTTAAAGGTCAACAATGCTAAAGAAAGCCTCTCCCAGGAGCTGGGGGGATGCACCTTCTGAAAAGCGGGTCCAGGCTGGGTTGTGGATGAAGCGCAGATTTCATAGAAAAGAGCGTTCATAATGTAAGTGCTTTGAGATCTCATCATGATCCGATTCAAAGCTAATATGTGTCTTTGATCCAAAAAAGGATATAAAATTTATAAAGTTTCAGCAGACATTTAAAAAAATAAGTTAAAATTTACAAATAACAGTGTTGATTGGTAAAATAATGAAATGACTCTTGACAGGTAATAATTTTCTTTTTCATAGCTTCGTTAATGTGATACATTTTCCAACTGGACTTGCCTGAGCATCCAGTGGATGACCATATGACATCAGAGCGCCAAAAATGCCACCCTCAGAACATCCTAACACCACTATTTTCTAAATATGCATCCTATAAAGAGCCATGTAGCTTGGCTATGCTTTTCCAGACCACCTTTTAACCTAACTTTTCTTACCTCCAATCACCTTTCCTCATTTCCAATGGAATGGGGACTGATCCTTGAAAGAAGGAAGGAAGTTTTGCAGAAGGCAGGGAAATAGACCACTTGCTTATTATGGGATAGAAGCAGGGAGAAGGGTGAGAAGAGGAGCAAGCAGGACTTTTCAGACAAACAGACTATTTTCATATTTACATCTAAGGCCAGCTCTGCCTGCTTACAATGCAAACAGCAAACAATACCCAATTAAATGTTTTTCTCCAGGGAGAATGACTCTGACATGGAGTGTGATTATGACAAGGCCATGGAATAGCAAGTGTTTGTTGTGTAAAATTCGTTTTGACTAGACCAACAAGGCTGTTAGGATGGGCCATCTGCTAGGGCATCTAGCTTTGTTAGGCAGAATCTTTGTTTAACCTACATCTATGAACAAGGGGCCGCTAAGTAAATTAATAGAGTAAACAAGGGACATCTTATGCTGATTTAGAGTGAAGACCTTCAGCTGAAGCATTTGTATTCAAACAATGGATGTGCTAATTATAAATACACTATCGGTTGAAGTGCTTTCGCAGCTTGCCTTTCTGTGACAGCAGTTTCATCGCTTTGTCCTGGAATGTTTTGAAACCTAGTTCCTTTAGGAAAAGTGTTCTTCCTCAAAGTTTCCACTAAGTTATATAAACTTTTTTTCCCCCTCATGATTATGATGAATTACAGAAATTTCACTATATGAAAAAACCTTGAATTCAACCGTCACAGCTTTCAGGAATCAATATGGTGAGCTGGAGGGAAGGCAGAAAGGTGGTTAAGATAGGACTGAACGAAGAAGTGCATGGGCTTAGGCCCTCAGTCGTGTCCTGCTCTTTGTTATCCCATGGACTGTAACCTGCCAGGCTCCTCTGTCCATGGAATTCTCCAGGCAAAAACACTGGACTGGGTTGCCATGCCC
Source organism: Antilocapra americana (assembly GCA_007570785.1). Taxonomy (NCBI): domain Eukaryota; kingdom Metazoa; phylum Chordata; class Mammalia; order Artiodactyla; family Antilocapridae; genus Antilocapra; species Antilocapra americana. The sequence continues at coordinate 14,378,180 of ML662442.1, forward strand.
TTCTCCAGGAGAGCTTCCTGACCCAAGGGTTGAACCTAGGTCTCCTGCATTGCAGGCAGATTCTTTACCAACAGAGCCACCAGGGAAGCCCAATGAATTTGGCAAAGGGAGTTCAAAGTAAAGAAAGAAAAGTGAAGAGAGAGAAGAGGAAAATTAGAAAAAATAATGAGCAGAAAGAAAGTGGGATAAAGAGAAGCAAGGAAGAAAGAACTGTTGAGGTGCAAAGAAAAGGAAGGTGAAGGGTGGAGAAGAAAGCGAACAGCCAAGTAGTGTCAACTGAAAAAACACACAGCCTAAAAGTTGAGCATTATGTTTTATTCAGTGGACAAAACTGAGGACTTAGGCCCAGGCCACAGTATCTCAGATAACTCTGGGAGACTGCTCCAAAGAGGCAAAGGGGTGGAGGGGAGCCAGGATATGCAGGAATTTTTGCAACAAAAACCAGGTAGTCAGAACATCAAAAGGTTACTGCTAATTAAGAACAACCAGATATCCCAAGTTAACGAATTTAGTACTTTTCTGTACATGGGAAGATGAAAGTGTCTAGGCTCATAGGCATCATTCCTTTGATCTGCACCTCAGCTCTCTGGGGCCAGTACCCCATGTTTTCACATCCTGAGTCTCCTGAAGTGCACCTTTGTGAGTGACCGCAGTAGTCGACCGCCAGCTGTGGGGAGGCATCCTGACTCCATCCTGCTTTCTCTCAGGGCTCACCCTCAGGGCAGCTGTAATGTGATGGCTCAATGGCTGCAACATCCTTTGTTTACTGATATGACAGAAAGTATTTTTCATTCACATTATAAATACAATTAGCAGTGAACTAAGAATGAAGTCTCTTTCAAAATTGCTGTCTTTGTTATTACTATAGGAAGCATCAGAATGAGATGGAAAGAGAGCATAAACAAAGAAGAACAAGATAGCATTGCCCACCACCAGTTCTACAAGGATTAAGGCATCACCCACTGCAGTCGCCCACCCATGGTGCTACCAAGAGGAACCCAGGATGAAAAATACGCTGCATCACTCAGCGTATAGATAAACAGGCTTTTCCATAGATGCATATCTCTAGAAGACTTTCAATGGCCTTAAATTCTTGTGTCTTCCCATATGTGAAAAACCACTAAAATTGTTAACTGGAGATATTGTTCCTTGTGATTAACATTTTATCAAGATGTGTGCTTGATTCTATGTTTTTCCAGACAAAAATGTGATATATAAATTGGCCTTTCCCCTATGTCTTGGGGGAGCAGATCCTCATTGCTAACTGAGATGCTGTGTCCTGGGCTCTAGTCCTCTGTAAGACTCTGAATAACACAGACTCACAGCTCATATATTATGTGTTTTCTTTGTCAACATCAGGCAACTGAAAAAGGCTACTCTTTGTTCTGACCTTTGCAGCTAATTGGGTTGACTATCTCTCCTCAGACCTAGAATTCCAGCACAGATCTGTGGGCAAGGCGAGCGTACTGGCTGATTTGGGATGTAAGGGAAATGACATGACCTTGGAACAGAGTTCATGTTCAGGAGCTGTCTCTCCTATGCCCTTCTTTCATGTCTGTGCTGGCTGTTTCTCATTCCGTCTCTTTGACATTCTCTCTCTATATATCTCTCTGTTGACCTGTCCCTTGGTCTCATTTTCTGTCTTTCTCCCCACCCCACACAATAAGACACACACACAGTGGATGCAGGCTACAGAGTTGCTTTAGGAGGAGGCCATGCTTGGTGAGAGTAGGATGTCTCTACAGTTTATACAGTTTACGAAAAAACTCTCAGACTCAGGCAGGGACACTGCATATTCCTTATTCTCTGCCGTATCTGTGCACTTCTTTGTGGTTGTAACATAAATATCAGACATGACATTATTTTCCTCTTAAAGTGACTGTGCTTTGAGAGTCGAAGGAAGATTGCATACTACTTTTTTTCTTTGTCCAACCTGGGGCAATTTCTCCCTAAAGGTGAGGTCTAGGTGAAGGCAATGTTCTCTTTGCCCACTGAGATTGATTTCCTGGTTGTAAGTTTTCCAGGGAAATTTGTAGGCTTGAAGAAATTATTTGAAAGCAGATTAATGATAATCTCTTCTTTTTCTTGGCAAATCTAGGAGACTAGACTTTTTGGGGGATTGGGGCTATTATTCGTGGATCCTTTTAAATCTACTGTATATCCTGCACTCATTGCATGGTACCTGGACTCTGAGACCCATTATGCTAATGGATGCTTATTTTGTTGCCTCACTTCCCTGTCAAAGATTTTCCCTGAAGCTGGTTTCATTATAATTTTAAAAATACCATCTGTCTGTCTAAGAGCTTTCCCCCTCTCCTTTGGACAGATTTATATCTGATTTCTTTCATATGGTTCTATTGAACTTCTCCAGGTGAAGAGAGTAGCCCCTGTACAGTTTCTGTCTAAAGTAATCTTTTTTTCACATGATTGCTGGGCAACAGTTGGGGCAGTTTATCACTGTTGGCCTTGGGCTTTTGTTGCAGAGATGAAGTACCTTTATTGGTTTATCCAGCATGACACCAGCATAACTTAAATCTCATCCTCATCTACGTACAGTCCATTGCTTTCACCCCAATATCTGCAGGACACTCTACGAGTTTCCCCCGCTCATAGTATCTTAAAGCGATGTCCTTCAATCCTTTGTATTTTGCATCTGTGTTTTTTTGCCCACAGTACTCTTCTTTACTTGTGTTCCAATGACCATTGCATACTGTACTGGTGTAGCCAGCACTCACAAAGGCTCTGGATGTGTTGTCTAATTGACTTTTTAGCTATCAACATTTTTGGTAGTGACATCTTGAAAATTAAACACAAGAAAAATGTAGCAGTTTTCTGGATGACCACTTTTATTCTTTCTTTGTTGTTGTTGCTGTTACTTCCTTTGAAGAATTTTCCCTTCTCTAAAGTAGTTTTTAAAATGTACTTTGCCTCCTTCTAATAATTTCAGTCACACCCATAGTCTCAATTTGTTCCATCTTTCTCATATTTTTCAACTCACCTATAAAGTACATTTTTATGTTACTTTTAAAAAAGATTAAAAGCACATACTTTAGCTTCACAAACTGGAATCAAGATTGCTGGGAGAAATAGCAATAACCTCAGATAGGCAGATGATACCACCCTAATGGCATAGAGTGAAGAGGAACTAAAAAGCCTCTTGATGAAAGTGAAAGAGGAGAGAGAAAAAGCTGGCTTAAAACTTAACATTCATAAAACTAAGAGAATGGCATCTGGTCCCATCACTTCATGGCAAATAGGGAACAAATGAAAAAGGTGACTGATATTATTTTCTTGAACTCTGAAATCACTGCAGATGTTGACTAAAGTCATGAAATTAAAAGATGCTTGCTCCTTGCAAGAAAAGCTATGACCAACCTGCTACTGCTAAGTCACTTCTGTCGTGCCCGACTCTGCGACCCCATAGACGGCAGCCCACCAGGCTCCTCTGTCCACAGGATTCTCCAGGCAAGAACACTGGAGTGGGTTGCCATTTCCTTTTCCCATGACAAACCTAGATATTGTAGTAAAAGGTATTGACAAAGCTTTGCCTACAAAGGTCAAAACCACATCTAGTCAAAGCTGTGGTTTTTCGAGTAGTCATGTATGGATGTGAGAGTTGGACCAAGAAGAAGGCTGAGCACCAAAGAATTGATGCTTTCGAACTGCGGTGCTGGAGAAGACTCTTGAGAGTCCCTTGGACTGCAAGGAGATCAAACCAGTCAATCCCAAAGGAAATCAGTCCTGAATATTCATTGGAAGGACTGATGCTGAAACTGAAGTTACAATAGTCTGTCCACCTGATGTGAAGAGCTGGCTTATTAGAAAAGACCCTGATGCTGAGAAAGATTGAAGGCAAAAAGAGAAGGGAGTAGCAGAGGATGAGATGGTTAGGTAGCATTTCCAACACAATGCACAATGGACATGAATCTGAGCAAATGTTAGGAGATGGTGAAGGACAGGGAAACCTGGTCTGCTATAGTCCATGGAGTCTTGAAGAATCAGACACAACTTAGTGACTCAACAACAACAATTTTAGCTTTATTTTATCTTCTTGCTCTGCCTTTTCATTATTCTGATTTTAGCAGTCAGATTATCTGTGGCCCAATTTACAGACAGATCCATTTCTTTTCATGCTTTAAACAAACAAAATGCAATGCTAATGGTATTCAGGGGTGGGTGACTATCCAGACTTCAGAATGTAGAGAGTGAATCACCATCATTCACTCTTCAACATTTAAAAAAAAATATTCCCAACGTTTGTTGTAGAAAATGAAAGTTTCACAAATCATGAACAAGGAAACAACTCTTTCTTGTTTATACATCTGTTGCAAGAGGCAGCCCATCACAAAAAACTGTAGCTATTTGGAACTGAAGACTGCCAATATTACCTCCACAGTTTTGCTTTATGGTCAGCAGGAGAAAGCCCTGTGCAGAGCTTTGTATTAGCCCTTCTTGTCTCTTTCTGTTTTAATCTGGATTCCCTACTGATCCCCCAATCTGGAGACTATTTTTTTTTAAACACATTTAATTTTCTTCCTTTAATTTCAGAGCTAACTCTCAGGGTTTTGGATGATTGCAGCCTTCTTCCAGTTGGCTGTTTTTCCTCATATTTTCTCACCCCAGACCAAGAGGTAAAAATTGGTCAAACAAGCCTTCAGAGAAAGTTACCATGCTAGGTTTTTCTTTCTCAAAAATATGCCTAGATTTTTTTTTATTACTCACTCATTGAAGTTCTGCCTTCAAGTTCCCCCAAAATTTGCCTCCTTCATTCGGTCCCCATCCAACCACATTCTTCCTGTGGCCTCATATACATCCTTGTATTGCACTTGACTTTAGCACATGTGATGTCAATTCTGGCTCTCTGTCTCTCTCTTTTAAAGTTTTGTTTATTTTGGTTGTGCTTGGTTTCCATTGCTGTGTGCAGGCTTTCTCTAGTTGTGGCAAGCAGGGGCTACTCTGCAGTTGTGGTGTGTGGGGTTCTCATTGTGGAGGCTTCTCTTGTTGTGGATCATTGGCTGTAGGCATGTGGACTCAGGAGATGTGACACATGGGCTTGGTTGCTCAGCAGCATGTGGAATCTTCCTTGACCAGGGATCAAACCCACGTTCCCTGCATTGGCAAGCAGATTCTTAACCACTGGAGCACTGGAGAAATCCCAACTCTGGCTGTCTTGCTTGGAAAACACTTCTTTATTCTCCACATCAACATATTCTCTCTACAGACTTCACATCCACCCATGTAAACCAAGAGGATGTCAAACCCTAACTCTTCCTTGGCATTCCCCCTGACTACTATAGACCTTCTTTTGTGGAAACTCTGAGAGTTCATTATCTGAGAGGTTAAAAGCATGAAGTAAGAACAGATGAAAGGGTTTATAGCAGAAAAGACTTTGTCTTGCTTGTGAGATAGGTTGGGTACCTAATTTTTCTACTTGTTTAGACTCTCTCAGGATAATTCTATAGCTGATGCTCACTGTTTTCTATCTTCTTCTCTGGTTTTATTTGAATTCCATTTGGAAACTTCCCACCAATTCTGCTGAATTGGGATTTTGGTGAATGTGAGGACTACATGATCATGACCCACGAAAGTAGGACCAACCACTTAACTTATGGAGACTGGGTAGAATAAGGGCCCCTTCCACAAGAATTATTAAGAATTTCAAGACAGTGATATCAGAGGATTAAAGCAAGCATGAGGTACTGCGAACTGCATTGGTCACAGGCCCACAAACTTCCCCTCTCTCAGATCTGAATATATTTGACTAGTTCATGTCTCATCAGTTAACTTAATCTTTTGCATGGTTAGAAGCTCCAACTCAATGCACATAGTAAATTTATTTATTTTAGTAAGTTCCTAAGCCTTCACATGGAGCTACTGAAACACCATGTGATATGAGAATTTTGAACTCTGTAGGTGATTGTGAGAGATCATAAAAGGCAAGGTCAAATTGATGATATTGACTTTTTAAAAAAAGTTATTTTGATATGGACCATTTTAAAGTCTTTTTAAATTAGTTTCAATATTGTTTCTGTCATTTATGGGTTTTTTGTTTGCTTTTTTGGATGTGAGACATCCCAACCAGGGATAGAACTTGAATCCCTTGTATGGGAAAGTGAAATCTTAACCACTGGACAGCTAGAAAAGTTCCTAATACTGACATTCTAATAGCAAGTTCAATCTTTCACACGATGAGACAAAAATGAGTATTTGTGTATGTGTGTGGGCAGGCAATAACCTTGAGTGTCTTCTGAACTCCACACTGTGTACCAGGGCTTCTGGAGAAAATCAGTAGGAGATAGTGAATAGCTATTACAAGCTTTTGACTGAAAGAAGTCATGACAACTGAGGGATAAAGGACAGGGAAAGAGCAGGAGGTAAAAGCCAGGTGGGTGTCTGAGGCTGGATTCAGGAATACAGACCGAGGACTTGGTTCGGCTATCAGCCCAGGGGAATGAGAGATCTTGGGAGGATAAGGTGGGAGGCTCTGTTATTTTTGGATGGAGGAATGAGAATGGAAGATAGGATAAGCTCGCTTATCTCAAAGAACAGACATGTGGTGGGTGTTTTTGTTTCTACTAACACATCCCAGAACTCCTTGCTGGCTCTAGAGACTAATATGTCCATCTTAATCTCTGCAAGCATAGAAGTGTTTCCCCAGCACCAGGTTCATAGAGTCACAAGACCAGCTCAGCCAACGTCAGCTCCCTGGAAGCCTCATTTCCCATCACTGTTTTCTGCTCCCAAGAAGAGTGTGCGAGGATTCTTCTTGGAGGTGACGCATTGCCTTTCCTCCCTGCCTCTCTGCTGCTCGAGCGTGGGTGTTGCTGCCCTCCTGCCAAATTTCCCCATAGGACATACGGTCAATGCTGTTTTCATAGCAGTTTTCGCTCTTGCGGCTGCCACCACTACCATGTCCGTGATCATCACCATCGCTTTCACGCCTGGTCCCAGTTCTTTCACCAGCCTGGGCCCTGGACCATGGCAGCTGAGATGCTGCAAATGGTTTGTGCACGTGGGCCAGGGTGATGGGAGTGAGTAACTGCTTTGGCCTAACATGGCCTGGGGCTATGATCTGCTCTGCTTTACCCTTGCAGACAGTTGGAACTGTTAGGGTCTGAGAGATATTAGGTCTTCTCCCCCCCCCCCCCCTTTTAAAAATCTTTATTATCTTTTTTTTTTTTTTTTAATGATTCCTGGCACCTCACTGGCGAGGGAGCAGGAAGACCTTCTGCCTTCTCATCCACAGCCCTGTCTTCCATCTCGCAGAGGCCTCCTGCCTTGGAATATCAGTACAAAAGTGGGGATGACCAGGTAGATGGTGATGGTGGTGGCAGTAAAAGTGGAAATTGTAATGGTTGCACGGGCAGATTTAGACACCTTTGTCTTTGGGCTTTTTCTACACAGGACACTTAGCAGAGCTGCTGGCCAAATTAACTCTAGGAGAGAGCTGCAAGACCAGCCTCAAAGGCAATTCTGAATGAGTTGGGACAACGCTGTTTTCTTATTTCCAAGACAGTTCAGAACCTCTGTTGGCTATTTGTGCTCTGAAATCCATGGTTGCTGACTGTGGCCAGTTATCCTGAGTGCCCTGTATCACAGATAGAGAAGGAAATAATTGTGAAAACTTTACCTAGGGAGGGATCTATAATTCAATTTCCTAGGACTGTGCTGGAAAACATCCAGGTAGTTTTGACTGTTCCTCCAAAACTTTTCCGAGAAGGTCAAAATCATTGGAATCTTTTATTATGTTGACCTACTTCGAGGATAAACTTGAGCAAATTGATTTTCTTCTCTTCATAGCACAGATTCAAAAATTTCCTCATTTTGTGTTTATATAGTCACTCTCTTGCAATTATATAATTCTCATCCCATTTTATTTTATGATTATTTTTTTGTCTCTTTCTTTGTACAATGAGAGCTTTATGAAGATGAGGATTATATTGGTCTCTTTCCCCACTGCACTTCTAACATTTAGGAGTCTCTGGTAAAAAAAAGGCACCGAAAAATGTTTGCTGAATGAATAAATGGATGAATTATGGTGACCCAGCAGTGCCTTGGATTCAGACAGGATGACACATGTCTACAGGACTGGAGGGACAGGTCTGCCTCACTCACTGTATGAACAGAGAAACTCCTTTAGAGAGAAATGAAGCAAAGGAAAGAGGAACATCAAGACACGTGCCTGCTGTCGCAGCCTACTCTTTGTGACGCTATGAACTGTAACCTGTCTCTGTCCATGGGATTCTCCAGGCAAGAATACTGGACTGGGTTGTCATGTCCTCCTCCAGGAAATCTTCCCCACCTAGGGAGAGAACCTGGGTTTCCTGCATTGCAGGAGGATTCTTCACCACTAAGCCACCAGGGAAGCCCAACATCAAGACATAAACTTAGCCAAAAGGACTGTGTACTAGGGTCTGAGAGGAGGAAGGATTTTGATGATGGTGCATGTCATCATTCAGGTTTCACCCTGACTGCAGCCTCCTGGGGCTTAACTCTGGGGTGAGAGACTCAAAATTATGCTCCAGTGAAAACGAAAGGAGTATCTGCTCCATCGACGCCAGTTACAGAACCATTACAGTGACCACAGCTAGCCCTGGAAGGGATGACGATCCCCGGAGGTAGCATGGTTAGCAGCTTTGCACCATCAGTACTGGGAGGGTAGCATATACCTACCTGTGTGTGAGGGTATTCACAGTTGTGACCTCAACTTTGGTGAGCAGAGTAGCAGAGATGCCTCCAACAACACCGTTCTGGGGCAGGCAGCACGGATTAAGAGGGAATGGAGGATGCGTGTATCGCGGAGAGGATGCCCTGCCCTCTCTTGAGATTCCCGCTGGGGCTGCTCAGAAACGTGGGTGGGGAATTGAGGGGAACAGAGTGCTAGCAGGTGGCTCTGGGAGTGTGCTGTGCTGCACTTAGTCGCTCAGCTGTGTCCGAATCTTTGCAACACTGTGGACTGTAGCCCGCCAGACTCCTCTGTCCATGGGGATTCTCCAGGCAAGAATACTAAAGTGGGTTGCCATGCCCTCCTCCAGGGGGTCTTCCCAACCCAGGGATCGAACCCAGGTCTCCTGCATTGCAGGCAGATACTTTACTGCCTGAGCCGCGAGTAGGAGAATGTAATTTTCAATGGCGATTTCCCTCTCTTTCTGTTGCTGTCCCCTCCAGTGTTTTTCACTGGCTTGGTATAACCTGGAAAACATAAATTAATAAAAAAAAAAAAAAAAGAAACTAACTGGTTAGGGCTAGAGTTATCTCCATCTGGAGTTTCAGCGCAGGGAACTTTGCATCTGCCTTCAGATCAGGGAACCTAATTTACTCCCTCACTTCATAAAAAAATGCAGCCTTAATTGAAAAAAAAAAAGAAAAAAATCACCTTAAAATAGTAGAAGTCCTACTGCAAACGTCCCTTGTTTATCTGGAGAAAAACTGAACAGCTTTTCGGGTTAGGCTAGAGGTCCCATAGAGCACAGCGCGTAATGCCAGGACCCATTTCCCAGTGGGAAATCACTTTACTAACAGTCTTTCCTTGGATTTAATTTCCCACCTTCCTTGGTTTGAATTCATTTGTGCAGTTCATTTGATTTCCTACACATAGCGACCCCATTTCCCCGGTAATTGAGAAACTCAGTCAGTTGACTCCCCTCACATTTGCCCATTTTTTTAAAAAAAAACCTGAATATGATCTCTTTCATTTTCTCTTCCTGGAGCCTGGTGTTTAGTCCCACGCCCATCCAATTTCATTCTCATCAACTCCTGCGTGCTCTTGGCCCACAGAGCTGGCTGACTTCCCCCAGCAGCCCCTTTCTTCTTGAGCATGTTAACTGAAATAGTCTCTAAATTCTCCCACTCCAGGAAATTGGTCAGGTGCGTTGTATTCACCAGGCTTGTCAAACCCTGTCAAGAGTTCGCAAATCAGGAACTGGAGACACATCCTATATGAAGTTACAAAAGGCAAGCAGCTGCATAGTCCCTGATCCTGTCAGCCCTGAATGTTTCCAGAAACATCAAAAAGGGGTTGTATCTTGAAATTTGGCAAGGCAGAGAAGTAAGCACACCGGCTGCCTCCTCAATTCTGTTCTCCCTGCTTCTTTCCTGCTGTCGGGGGGCGGGGGGTTTGACGTGCTCTGCCTATAAGTGATCTGAAGAATAACTTAACTTTATGTTCGAGGTCTTAGGTTTCTTCTCCATGATTTTCTCATCAGATAATGAAGTTAATAACTCAAGGGGATCAATAATACTCAAGTATTATTAATTATTTGTTGTATTGATACTCTCGATCACTGGCTAAAAGTGATAGCTTCTTTAATCCCCAATTCCCCTCCTCAAAATAAAATGGGGTGACTGGGAGAATCAGGAAGTGCAGAGAGAAGAAGAGCCTATTGTGCTGTCAGTATTCCTTTTACAGTCCAAGGAACAGACTATGATTTGCTATGTGTGTGCTCAGTCACTCAGTCATGTCCAACTCTTTGAGACCCTATGGACAGTAGCCCGCCAGGCTCCTCTGTCCATGGCAAGAATCCTGGAGTGGGCTGCTGTTTCCTTCTCCAGAGGGTCTTCCTGATCCAGGGATTGAACCTGAGGCTCAGCCATGGCCATGTCTCCTGCATTGCAGGTGGATCCTTTGTAGCTGAACCCCCGGGATGATAGCATGATTCACTGTGGATGCTTTTTGTAAGCCATTTCTTCATTATTTTTGCTTGACCCTCCCTAATATCAGCCTAATATCAGAAAAGCCTGTGTGTGTGTCTGTGTGTGTGTATGTCCTCAAATGTGGTCCCTGGATTTTTATGCTGTAATTCTTAGTAGAGATTCTAGGGCTTTCTAATGGAGAAAGAAATGGCAACCCACTCCAGTATTCTTGCCTGGACAATTCCACGGACAAGGGAACTTGATGGGTTATGGTCCGTGGGGTCACAAAGAGATGGACATGACTGAAGTGGCTTAGCATCCACATGGTGTTGTGTGGGTTGTCTGTATCAGCTATGGCTCTACCAACTAAGGGAGAATGTCTCACAACCCTCCCTGGCAGCTGACACACCTTAGATGGTGGCGAGTCTGTGGATACATAGCAGAGGATAAATATTCTGAGGCAGGATAGGAAGCCTGCGGGTCAGAGTTCCTAAAATTGAACTTTTATTTTCCTTCTAACCAGGTATTCCTCAATCATGTGTATGGTTAAGTATCAGACAACTTCTGAACGCCATATTTAGGCATGCTAGACGCTTATTTCTTGCTCCACAGTAGCTGACTGTTTGGTGGTTGATGCTGTCCTTTGCTTGAGACTTGAATTCAGGCACCTTCTAGAGATGGGGAACTGGCCTTTTGTAGCTTGAAAAGCTTCACAGACTGTTCTGGTTTTCAACTGTAGTTGGCTAACAGAAAGATGAATAACATGTCCAGAGATGATCTTATGTAAGTGCTCTTGAAACGCTTTTCTTACTATGAGTGTGAATTCTTGCTCTGTCAGTTATTCTAATTCACTGTCCATAGAAGGAATACAAAGTATGATCTCATTCGTCTTTACACATCTTGACCACTTACCTCCGTTACACGTGCACCAGGATTCTGAATAGTCTCTCAGATGTTCCCAACATTTTTTTGTCTAACTTTGGCATCAGTTTTATAATTTGCCTTGTCACTGTGGTTGTGATTTGCATTCCCTGATGATTAGTGATATTGAGCATCTTTTCATGTGCCTGTTGTCCATCTGTATGTCTTCTCTGGAAAAAAAGTTTTTTCAGAGCCTCTGCCCATTTTTGATTCAGGTTTTTGTTGTTGTTGTTGACTTGTATGAGTTCTTTATATATTTTGGATATTAGCCCCTGATTGGATATAAGATTTTTAACTATCTTCTCCCACTCAGTAGACTGTCTTTTCATTTTCTTGATGGTTTCCTTTACTATGCAGAAGCTCTTTAGTTTGATGTAGCCTCATTTATTAATTTTGCTTTTGTTTCTCTTATCTTTGGTGTTAGATCTACTAAAGTCTTGCTAAGACAGATGTTAGTGAAATTACCATTTATGTTTTCTCATGGGAATTTCATGGTTTTGGGTCTTTAATCCATTTAGAGTTCATTGCTGTGTACGGTGTCAGAGAATGGTCTAGTTTCATTCTTTTGCATGAGGGTGTCCAGTTTTTCCAAACCATTTATTAAAGAGGCTGTCCTTTCTCTCTCTCTCTCTCTCTTTTTTTGCCTCCTTTGTCATTAACTGACCTGATAATTGTAGGTTTGTTTCTGGGCTCTCTTCTCTGTTCAGTTCCATTGACCTATGTGTCTTTGTCAGTATCATGCTATCTTGAATACTGTAACTTTTTGATTAAAGTAGAGTTTGATCAGGGAGCATGATAACTCTAGCTTGTTCTTTCTTAAGATCGTTTTGGTTCTTTAGGGAATGGGGTGATTTTTCCTTGGCATGACTGTATATCTACTTTTCCTCTCCTCAGTGCTGTTCCTTTACCCTTCATGTGCAAATCTGTTCATCTAGTATTCAGAAATTAATTCACGTGTGGTTGTAGATTTGTTGTATCCTTAGGAAGATGCGAATTCAAGATCTCCCCATGTTGCCATCTTGAACCTTCCCTCTCCTCTTTGTTTTTTTCTTTTTGCATTTCTCTAATTTTTTTTTTGATTCACTACTTTTTGCTTTTATGTTGTTTACTGATTAGATCAAATGTTGTATTCGGTAAACATTTTGGCATTTACATTATTTATTACTCAATTCAGCAAATATTTTTTGAGTTCCTACTAAGTTCCAGGAACAGTGGTAGGCTTGTAGGGGGAAGGATTGTTGGAGAACTGAGCAAGAAGACATTCCTTGTATTTTAAACACTTAAGATTTTTATAATCTTTGCTTTTGTTGTGAACTGCCTCACAGTATTTTGGGAGAATTAAATGTAATATTTACTTCATCTCTCCCTACTATTGTGACACCTCAAGCTTTCATTTCCTGCAAAAAAAAAAATTCTCTCCAGTTAGATTTCAAAGTATGCAGGCCATGTCTGATAATCGCTTCTGGGCATGTGTTCTTATGGGCTTCCTTCATGGCTCAGATGGTAAAGAATCTGCCTGCAATGCAGGAGACCTGGGTTCAGACCCCTGGGTTGGTTAGACCCCTTGGAGAAGGGAATGGCTACCCACTCTAGTATCCTTGCCTGGAATTCCATGGACAGAGGAGCCTGGCTGGCTGCAGTCCATGGGTGGCTAAGAGTTGGACACAACTGAGCTTCTAACACTTTTCACTTTTCGCGTGCTCTTAGGTCCTTCTGTCTTCTATTCCTTTCCTTCTCTGGCTTCTTTTCCATATTTTTGTTTAGAGCCTGTTGAAGTCATCATCTTGCTGCTGTTGCTCCCTCCTCTGCCACTGTTGCTTCTTGTTTGCGGCTGCCCCCCTCTCTCCAAACTATCCTACACCAAGGCCACCTTGAATAAGAGCATTCTGTCAACAGGAGTGGAATCTCTTTTCCTCTCTTCCTCTACTCTCCAACTCATTCTGCCATGGTAAACCACCAATGTTGCCTTGCTTGCCAAGTGTTATTGTTGCAGGAGGTCATCAAGAGGATGTGACCATCAGTTGACCCATTTCCTGGACTGGGGCCATAAGAGGCTCCTCACCCCTTCCCCTGATTTGAACTGTATATTTTAAACACTATTCCCACAGTGGGAGCAGCCCTCCACAGCCTCAAGAGAACAATGTGTTATTGAGACTATCTGGGTGTATATGTGACTGAATCCTATTAAGGTCTCTGGATAAACTCTCAAGATTCTGACAAGCAGGTGTGGAGATCTATTTGTCATACAACTGCCCAAGACAAGGCTTGTATGTAAGTTCCCTTGCTTATTAAACCTCCTGCATATCAGTCTATAGTGATCTGCTTCTTTGGTTTTTCTTTGCCTTCCAAGTATGGTGGCCAGTTTTAGATTTCACCTGGGAAGCTTCTGAGGTTTCAAACCAACAGGTGCATAGAGATTTCAATGAGACAGCCATTCTTGTAGCTTTTTTCTGTGACTCAGTCTCTGGAATTCTCACCTGAGTCCTTGCTTCTGGCGATCCAAACCCCCCAGAGCTCATAGTTCATCCAATATTTGTCATTTATGTTAATGTACATTCACTACAATTAACTAAATGTGAGTATAAGCTGATGTGGCATTTCAAAACTTTTCCTGTGCTGTTGTCTTTCTATTGGTTTTATCCTCACTGATCAGCACTGCAAATAGTTTGGATGATGATATTTTCTATCAGTGTTACTGAAGTTATAGAGAAAAATTACAGTTAATGGTTTAGTGACTCACAAAAAAGGAGATATGCTTATTTTTTGAAACCCCTTATTTCTTTCCTTGAAGATCAGGAAGTCAACCCCTGATTTGTATTGACTGGTTGGCTTTTGTGAAATCTATGTTATCTTCTTTGGAAGTTACCATGACCTCCAAGAAAATGTAGTTGATACTCTTTGTTTCCAATACACAGTCAAGAGGACAATTCATTACTTGCAAGAAAGTTTAGAAAACTTATCATATTAGCATTTTAGTGCAGAGTATTAAACATTGCACTAGGGAAGGGAGACAAAAATTGAATCTCAAAAAATATTATGCTGAGTGAAGTAAGTAATGTCCAAAAGAGTACCTACTATATGACTCCATTTTTATGTCAGTCTAGAGCTAAACTGGGGTTGCTTCTGGGGGACAAATTACCTTGGTGGGATGGTGGAAATTAGAAATGTTCTAGATCTTGTTAGGGGTGGTTATACACAGGTTCATGTATTTGTAAAAAGTAATTAAATTTTACACTGAAGATCTATGCATTTCACTCTGTGCAAATAAATGTCAATTAAAAAATTAAAATAATTCAACTACCAGAAGCAACTGAGTAAGGAATAAACCAGATTGTCTTCTGGTTATCTTTTTGGTCAGCCACTTGGAGTTCCTAGGACACCAACCAGAAACATATTGCTGAATTATTTATTAATTTAATGTCAGAGGTATAATTAGGCTTTGCATTTTGTAGCCATATCAGAATACTATGATAATGGCTGGGAGAGAAATTGATTGAGAGGCTGATGGGTCTTGAGGCATATAAGAAAACATCATGAACCATTCATAAGAAATGATTTAGTATACATAACATGTAGCAATTCTTTCCAGGATTCTGAAAGACAATTTGTTTTTGAAAATACCTAAGAGACTTCATGTTAACTTTATCAGTTAAGATATATAGGGAGGGGTGGGATGAGAGAGTGGGAGGGAGGTCCAAGAGAGAGGGAATATTTGCATACCTATAGCTGATTCACTTCATTGTACTCCAGAAAGTAGCACAACTTTGCAAAGCAATTATTCCCCAATTAGAAAAAAGAGTAGGACCACTTTGAGTTTATGAGATAAAATATTTCTGGCCCATGCACAGTTGGGGAACTGGAATCTGAAAGTTCTAGGGTTAGAGGAGGAGTTGCTAATTAGTCTGCCTGATGGACCAGCGTTAGTGGATAGACAAGAACTTACAGGGCAATCTGCTAAGCTAGCACATCCAGCTATTGAACTGGAGTGAAGGGGCAGTTCAGGGAATGACCCACGGGAAGCAGCTGCTGTGCAATTACTGCTTCTGTGTAGCTGATAGGACCAATGCCTGGGATGGCAGCAGAGTGGAGGAGAGTCGAGACCCACCAGGCACCTCCTCTGTCCTTAATAGTAGCTTACCACAAAGGCTTCGAATAGTTTTGTTTTGCTTCTGTTTCCCAGTCTCATGCAAGTTCCTCTTTCGTCCAACTCTAAATCAGATACACATGTATTAGGAAACACTGTTAAACAGAGTGTTCCCAGATGAATCAAGTCGACATAGCAAAGTTCAGCAAATTCTTTCACCTGTAAAAGAGGACTCAGCTCTGACCGGAGAATGGGATACTATGGAAAGAGTTCCCATATTCATTTCTGTAACACTGTGATTCCCCCAAGGCTGTGACCTAGTTCATAATGGTAACCTCTGGCAGCTGTTGCTGTGCTGGGCTCTGAGTAGTTGCATAAATATACACTGTAAAGGACTGATTCTAAATCAGAAGCTCTGAGTTCAGGTCTCTTTCCGCCACTGTGTCAATTATCTGTCTTCTGGCTCTTAGCTTCACACTTGCCATTTTGTATTCTCTGGCTTGCACATGCTTTGCAGTCTAAAAAACGTTATTTCCTAAA
Source organism: Antilocapra americana (assembly GCA_007570785.1). Lineage (NCBI taxonomy): Eukaryota > Metazoa > Chordata > Mammalia > Artiodactyla > Antilocapridae > Antilocapra > Antilocapra americana. The sequence goes on from ML662442.1 coordinate 14,394,357, forward strand.
GGCGCATGACTTAGTCAATGGAACAACTTGTATAAGATCTTAGAGAGAGAAAGAGAGCAGTTGTATTTTCTTCTGCTTCTGGCTTCAGCAGCTGCAGGAGCTGTTGCAAATGACTATGAAAATTAACAATGAAAGCAACCAGTCAGAAGCTTCAGCAGAGCCTTCAAGAGGCACCTGGGGTCCTGCATTTCTGCTCAGCCGTGCAGTGTCTGTCGGCTCAGGACAACATCGCTTTCTTTTCTGTTCATTCTCCTCTAATGATGATAGTGGTTCCATGCCATTACTCATTCTTTTTTCTCCTCTAGCCTTTTTGACAGTTTGGTAGCCAATTCCTTGTTCCAAGTCACCTTCAGTTGAAATAAAGAGTGTGTTTGCGGTTTCTCTGGATGGATACATACTGATGCAAAGTTATCTCGCTTTGGAAACTTAAGCATTTGGCTCTCAGTTACTGCAACCGGGAAGTGATGGTGAGAATTCTCAGGCCATTGTTAAGGGCTAATGCAGTGATGTTTGTTAGGGTGCCGTGAATATTGTCAACCAATCTGCACATATAAATTATTATTAGATAACATATGGTTTTTCTGAAAGGAGAGTAATATAGTGTCTGAATGCATGGGTTCAGTCTCTTCAGCTATTGACCAGCTGTGAGAAGTTGGGTGGATAGCATATTTCTCTGAGATTAATTTTCCCTATGTATAAATGGGATAATAATAGTACTTGTCTCACCAGATATGAGGTATAAAGTGGGGTATTACATATAAAATGTATATATAAAGTGGGCTATCATAAAATATATTGAAAGTGAGGTATCACATATATAAATTGGGGTATCACATATAGGCCCTTGGTGGCTCAGACAGTAAGGAATCTGCCTTTAATGTGGGACACCTGGGTTTGATCTCTGGGTTGGGAAGCTCTGCTGGAGGAGGGCATGGCAACCCACTCCAGTATTCTTGCCTAGAGAATTCCATGGACAGAGGAGACTGGTGAGTTACAGTCTATGGAGTCACAAAGAGTCAGACACAACTGAGTAACTAACACACACCACATACAAAGTGATTGTCTGACACATCATAAATGACCAATATTGTTGTTATTATTATTCTGTGCAGTTGGTGGTGGGACTAGGGAGTAGTGTTCTATGGGAGAGAGCTATATAGCAGATCCAAGAGAGAAACAGTAATCAATCTGAACAAATTTTAAAAAGGTGATTGATGTAAAAAGCAGTTTACTCCTATGATCTAACAAACAAAATAAATGTGACTAAAGTTGCATGGTTTTGAAAAAAGAAAAGTTGTTGTTTTTCAGTTGCTGAGTCATGTCCAACTCTTTCAGACCCCATGGACTCTAGCACCCCAGGCTCCTCTGTCCTCCAGTATCTCCCGGAGTTTGCTCAGATTCGTGTCCATTGAGTCAGTGAAGCTATCTCACCACCTCATCCTCTGCTGCCCCCTTCTCCTTTCCCCTTCAATCTTTCCCAGCATCAGGGTCTTTTCCAATGAGTCAGTTCTTGGCATCAGGGTGCCAAAGTATTGGAGCTTCAGCTTCAGCATCAGTCCTTTCAATGAATATTCAGGGCTGATTTTTTTTAGGATTGACTGATTTGATCTTGCTGTTCAAGAGACTCTCAGAGTCTTCTCCAGCCCCAGAGTTTGAAAGCATCACTTCTTTGGTGCTCAGCTTTCTTTATGGTCCAACTTTCACATCCATACATGACTACTGGAAAATCTATGGCAACTATACTAAAATGTGAAATAAAAAGTGAAATTAAAAAATGAAATGAAGAAAAATCTGCATAAATATAAAGCAGAAGGAACGATGTGAAGATACTTTCTTACCAATGAAAGGAAAACCAAGTGAAGTGTGTTGGTTTTGATGTAATGCAACTGAGAAGTGAATCTGCTCTCTCTGCCTTTTCTTTTCTGTCTGGCACTAGAGGATGATGGAGCCATAGATGGAAGGTACCTGGATCACTGAATCATCACTTTTCCATGGAGGAAAGCTTTTGGCAGGCCAATAACACACACACATTAGATTTACATAATGGAGGTATATATTTCAATTGGATTAAGCCACCAAAATTAGCATTGTCTTAATACACATCCCAGGGATTCACTGGTGGCTCAGATGGTAAAGAATCTGCAGTTCAGGAGACCTGGGTTCGATCCCTGGGTTGGGAAGGGAATGGCTACCCACTCCAGTAGAATTGCGTGGAGAATTCCATAGACAGAGAAGCCTGGCAGGCTACAGTCCCTGGGGTTGCAAAGAATCAGACAGATCTTAATACACATCCCAAACCCAAAGTGAATGTACTTTTTTCATCTTCTTCCTTCCCTTAATCTCTCCCTTCCATTGTTAAATCTTTATATTTTTCACTGCTCCTAGCTCTGTCTTATATACACTTATATACCATGTCAATTAAAATTAGACATGGTTCCTGGACTAATATAAATCCTTAACAGGATCTTGAAACACTTGCAAGGCAACATATGGAAAAATGCAATAGTCTTATGATGTAGTGTAGACTGAATAGAAGAAAATCTTTATTATGACTAGAAAAAAAGCATATAAAATAAGCTCATGTGAAAGATTATTCTCCATTTCTAGAGGCACTTACAAGAGAAGATGGAGAAACATGGCATTTATTTTATGTTGCAGGGCTAGCCTTTAATAAAATTAAAAATACTTTTTCTCTTTTTGTAATCTTTCTGGGTGAGCCCTTTCTTATATTTCTCCAGGCTTTTAATTCCTTTTTATATAAGAGTGCACCAGAGAGCTCTTCTCAATTAACCCAAGTGCATTTGACAACCATCTTCCCAAGGACCTGTTTCCCTGTCTGAAAGGTAAACTGCAGTGGTGAGTATTTCAGACCTGGAGGGAGGCACTGTCATGCCAACTTGCACGGAAGCATTTTTCAGCTGACGGGCCTGCTGGCATCTTTCTCATTACTCTGAGGAGGCATGTTCCCTATGAATATGCAAATATTTCACTCCTAGACATAAAAGATCCCATCGAACTCAATCACGCTTCAAATCTCGGAGTGGAGTTCCCGTCAGAATTAATCATAATTTCGAAACTGACGTTCAGCAAGAGGAAAATTTGTATGTTCGGTTTTGCTCTCTTTCAACAGCTTTTGGTTCCAATATTTTATATTTAATTTGTGAATGACTTCAAGTAAAATATGTTTTTTCATCATGCAAAAAATTCAGACAGTTGTTGGATTAGACTGATGACATAAATAACATGGCTGGAAATCACAGTCAATTTCTATGGCTTCATATACCGTTTTATTCTCCGATGATTATCTAAATGGCACTTAAAAATTTAGATCCAAGATCACCTCAGAATCCTTGCCTACAGAGTCAAGCTCTACAATATCAAAAGAGCTTGGAAATCATGATGACTAATTAAGTACTCTGTGAAAACTGCAACTTTTTTTTTGCCATCTAATGGTTCTACTAAGGTGAGGGCAAGTTCAGGTTATCAGGTAGGTGTATAGCTCAATGTCTAAGACAGAAAAACAAAGCCTGGCCCTTTTGTCTCCTCCTCCTGTGTGTTTGGAACTCTGCAATGTCACACATCCACGAAGAAAATATTTCAAGTGAGATGTCTAATATCGAAAGCTTCACAATAATTGGCTCTCTGGAGGCATAGTAGGGCGCGTATATTTGCCTTTCAGGGTGTTAATCATGCCCTTTTCAACTCTGTCTCCAGAGTTAGCGGAAAACTTAGAAAACAGTAGGGATACTCTATAACTGTGTTAATGAAAGGATTTAGATGGAGAAATCTGGGGTTTAAGTCTCAGTTAACCGCTTATCACTCTGCCCATTTCATTTACTCATTCCCTTATTTTCTTTCATTCTACCTCCATAGATAGAGCATCTGTCCCATTTCAGATAGTGTGCAAAAATGCTAGGAATATAGAAGTAAGAAATCATTATGGGTGCTCCCTCAGCATCTAAATGGAGGCGTAGGGGGCAGACGAGGTTTCAAGTCATGTGATAAATTTGTGAAAAGGTGGAAGCAACCTGTATCCAGAGAAAGTGCGGAAGGAAAAATCAAGGCTGATTCCTTTCAGGAGGCATCACGCTTAAATTAAGCCTGCTTCCCTGGTGGCTCACCCGGTAAAGAATCCACCTGCAATGTGGGACACCTGGGTTTGATCCCTGGGTTGAGAAGTTCCCCTGGAGGAGGGCATGGCAATTCACTCCAGCATCCTTGCCTGGAGAATTCCCATAGACAGAGGAGCCTGGTGGGCTACGGTTCATGGGGTTGCAAAAGAGTCAGATATGACTGAGTGACTGAGCACAGTACAATGCTTAAACCTAGTCTATCTTATTTAACTTTTTATTTTACGTTGTGGTATAGCTGATTCACAATGTCATAATTTCAGGTGCACAGCAAAAGGACCCAGCCATGCACATACATGGATCCATTCTCTCCCAAACTCCCCTCCCATCCAGGCTGCCACATGACCTTGAGCAGAGTTCCCCATGCTATACAGTAGGATCTTTGCTGCTTATCCATTTTAAACATAGCAATGTGTACACATCAATCTCAAGCTCCCTCTTTATCCCTTCCACCCATCCTTTCCCCCAGGGAACCATAAGTTCATTCTCTAAGTCTGTGAGTCTCTTTCTGCTTCGTGTATAAATTCATTTGTATCATTTCTTTTTAGATTCTGCTTACAAGGGATGTCATATATTTCCCCTTCTCTGCCTAACTTCCTTCACTCAGTGTGACAATCTCTAGGTCCATGTGGAGAAAGACATGATATGAACATAGTCTTGATAAATAAGTAGAAGTCAGCCAAGTGGCCAAGAGTTAGCTTAGAGAGGAGGTGTTTAATTCCTGTCTGAATGAATGAGGTTGGTGAACTGGAAGAAAGTGATGTGGCTTGTTGAAGGGTGTGTGTAGGACCATGTTAGGAGTTACCCTAGAGAAAAAGACTGAATTTTATTCTAAAGATGAAAGATGAAACAGTTTAAAGTGTATGGTGGGGAGTGACATGATGGAATTTATGTTATTTAACCTGATAACTAAGCTTTTTATATCCATAAAATGTAGAAAATACTAGCTATCTGTGAAAGCTTCTGTGAAGAGTGAATGAGATGATAAGCTTGAGGGTCTCCTATAATATGTGACAGAAATGTTTACCAGTATTATTGATACTAACTGTACACACTTCTTATGCATTTATTTCTCTAAGTACTCTATGTGAATTGAGTCATTTAATTCTTACTGTATAATTAACTAAATCTGTGAGTGGGACCCCCACTTTGCATTGCTTTCATAATGATAATGCTGGATTTGACTTGAAGAAAGGGGTTTATTTTACTTTTCTCCATAATCACCTACAGGTAGATGTGAAATGAGCTTTCGGATTCATGCACATATATATAAAGGTGGATTAAGAACCAAATTATAGGGTAGAAAGGAGAAAGAAATAAGTGGTATTAATCAACATGTTTCTCTCTCTTTCTCTCCTGCCTCGCAACAAAACACACCCATGGGCTTCTCTGCTGGCTCAGTGGTAAAGAACCTGCCTGCCAACGTAGGAGATGTGGGTTTAATCCCTGGGTCAGGAAAATCCTCTGGGGGAGGAAATGGCAACCTACTCCAGTATTCTTGCCTGGGAAATCCCATGGACAGAGGAGCCTAGCAGGCTACAGTTGCAAAGAGTCAGAAAAGACATAGCAACCGAGGACATGTTTTATGGCTGCGTTCGTTGAGATGGAGGTGGCTCCTCTCAAATCATGCCTGGGCTGAGGTTAACTCTGTCCAGGGTCCTGGCCATGCGTTGCTTCTAGAACTGGCTCAGGTCTCAGGCCATTGTCTGAATAGGAAGGCCGCATCAATCAGGTAAGGCTATTCTTATTACTCAGTCAGTAAAAAGAATCAAACAATGCCATTTGCTGCAAATGATGGACCCAGAAGTAATCATACCAAGGGAAATAAGTCAGACGGAGAAGTGAAGTCGCTCAGTCGTGTCTGACTCTTTGTGACCCCGTGGTCTGTAGCTACCGGGCTCCTGTGTCCATGGGATTTTCTAGGCAAGAAACTGGAGTGGGTTGCATCAAACCTGGGTCTCCCACGTTGCAGGCAGATGCTATACCATCTGAGCCACCAGGGAAGCCAGGAGAAATACAAAAGAGAAATAGATTCATAGACTTAGAAAATGAACTTATGGTTGCTGAGGGGAAGGTATAGTTAGGGACTTTGGGTAGTTCTTGTACACACTGCTATATTTAAAATGGATAACCAACAAAACCAATTGTATAGCACAGGGAACTCTGTTCAATGTTATATGCCAGACTGGATGGGAGGGGAATTTGGGGGAGAATGGATATATATATATATATGTATGGTTGAGTCCCTTTGCTGTTCACCTGAAACTATCACAACGTTGTTAATCAGCTATACCTCAATACAGAATGTTTTTGGTGTTAAAAAAAAAAAACAGTAAGGCCATTCTTTCTCCTGGGCTCTGTCCTATGATAGTGTTTCCTCCTGTTCATCATAAGCAGATTTCCTCCTCATCGTTTCACCTCCCCTAAGATTGATTTATTAGAAGTAACTGATTATTTATCACCATAAATAAAGATGATTTATCTTTGCACTGGTTCAGAGAAGTGAAGTCTAAATACTATTGGCTCAGTAGCTTCATTATGTCAAAGGAGACGGTATTTAGTAAATTAGACTCTGAAAGCAAATTATTCAAAGTCAGAATATGTGGTAAGACTCTCATTGTCCTTTTCCCCAAGCTGAGACAACTGTAACAATATTCTTCGAATTTGTAGAAATTCTACAAAGAGCAACAGCATTTTCTAAGTACCACATATTGTTTAGGTACTTACAATTTGTGTATCAGATACTAATCTTTACTCAAGGCAAATGGAATGCTTAATCTTAGCTCCAATGATGCAAAGCAAAAACAGTAATACAAAGGACTTTCAAAACCTGGATGAATGAATCAGTTACTTAACTAACTAATTAATTACGATGAAGACTACTGAAGCCAAATTTTCTTTTATCATAGAAAATCTGCCCAGAGCTCAGTGCGATCAAATAACAAAAGGCATACTATCTAACTTAATCCTTAAAAATGTGGCCATTAACTAGTACTGCATTCTGAATGATGATAATTGTCAATCATATCTATAGTTTATAAACAGTCTGTGACAGGACATACAAATTTTAAAGCAAAGTCATAATTTTCAGTTGCATTTGGTATAAACAAGTGGCATCTCAGAAGTTTCTTACACATGGAAAGTCTTTGATAAGATAAAATTACATTTTTAAGAAAATTATTACTGGTGGTAAGTTTCTATAAAAGGAAATTAAGAAGTAGTATTCTGCATTTTGGATCTATTTTTCTAGTTAGCTGCTAAATTGCTCATGGTCACAAAAATTTCTGGGCTTTATTGATTCAGTGGCAAATGCAAACATCTATTGTACTTTCCCAATGTCAGCAGCATAATGAAGTTTTTTTGAAATAATGAAATTTTTTTCAACATCCATTAACATTTTTAAAAATTTCAAGGTAATAGATAAAATTAACAATGACTTTCTTTGCTACTTTTCTGCAACCAAAAGCTGATATTCACTATACAGGCTTTGAAATTTCTCACCCAAGATTTTGAAACAGAAGCTACTTTATGGAGGCTATAAATTTGCACATAACAGTATAAAGTAAACTTTTGATGAAGAGAAAGAGATGGCACATGAAAGTCTAGTAAAAGACTGGCTTCATTGCCTCATCAGCAGACCTCACTGAACGAGCGTATTCTCCTAACCATGAATAATCATGTAGACCATTTATCATAGTGATGCCACAGGGAAACAGAAAAAAAAGCAACAAAGCCTTTTGAAGTCTGGGCCATCTAATAGGAACCACTAATCTGTTTATGACATGTAGCCCCAGTGCAAATACGTGTCCAACAGTGTTTCAACATTTACTGACAGCTAATTTGCAGCAAAAATGCAAGCTTGCTGACTCTATTAATGGGTAAGTTTTTGAAGGTGAGCAAGCAAGTGATATTTGGTATTTAGACATTCAATACATAGTTATGTGAATTTTTTCTCTTACTTTGAGTAGTATAGACAGTACATTTTCATCCTGGATTGACCTTTCCCCTAAAAGCCAGTATCCTTCTTTGAATCTTACCTTAATACTTTTTTTCAAGTTAGTGCAAACACATTTTAATATGAGCCCAAGGAAGGCAATTCAGAAAAGTGAATCTTTTAAAAATCAAAACTTGTATTTTGATTATAGTCACTTCTTTGCTTTGCTTCCTCAGAACAGATAATAGAAAGTTTACTATAATCATGAGCATCATTCCTAAACAAGGGAGACAGGATCACTGGTGGGCTGGTAAGCCAAAGTCCATATGAGAGGATCCAATAGATTTTAGAGAGAAAAAAACTGAAGATTTTTCTACAGTGTTGAGGAGTGTATAGGCAAATGAGGTTCTATTTATCAAGTTCAAAGTGTTAGTTTCAATTAATTAATTTATTCTTGCATCCACTATTTTCTGATAGTGGATTGGGTGCTATTTTGACTACATAAAAATAAAACTAACCTTTCAGTTAGGAAACTTCCAGTTCATTATTAGTTTTCCAGGTATAGATGGTATAGGAAGAGGTTCTGTTAAAGAAAATGATAATAAAAAGTAAAAATTGTTTTTGACCTAGGCAGTTCTAGAAATGTGAAATTTATTAAGGAAGGGATGGCATAAAATTAAAAAGAAAGCAGTACTTTTATTAGTGAGATACAAAGAAGATCAATATCAGACAAAACGTCTATCAATAAGATACCATAAAAATCATGCTGAAAAAGTTAGCTTAGTTAAGTTTTTTTTGTATGGAGCAAAATTGCCCCTTATCCTCATTTTTTTAATTGAATTTTCTAATTGTGTAGAAATCTGACCCACTTCTGAAAAAAGTGTGTGTCTTTATAGGTTATCTGTAAATGAAAGCTTTGTAAAGTCTTATTTGAGGGCTCAAAATTTCACAGTCATTTTGGCTTCATGTAGACACACACAATCTGTTGGAAAATAAAAAGATAGGGCAAAATTTATGGCTTAATTTTTAAACAGTTTGCAAGTATAGAACACAGCTAAGAGAAAATTTCTTGCCTACAAAGATGCCAGTAGGTGCAGATGTTTTAATTTACATGAAAATCTGAGGTGTATTATGGGCCTTATCTGTGAGAATTCAAGCCTATTCTGCAAAGTGATAACACAATTCATTCAAATTATGATTAGATGAAACATAAAGGCAGACTGATATTAAGAAATGTTTTGGGAACTACATAAAGATCTAGAACTTCAAAACTTCACTTCTGAAGATGTGTGAATGATTCAACATGACTTCTGAGATGATGCTGATAAGACAGGTACAGTGCTTATTTTCCTGACTTTGGTTGAATTTTCGACCAATGAAAGACGGGAAACTAAATTTGCTCATGTTTCCATGCATATGTAACTCAAGGAGCATATCTGTGCAGAAATATGCCTGGCTAGGGAGAGTTTCTGTAACTGGGGCTCACTGCTTGTTTTGTCTACTCTGATATCTGAATTTTGACTGCAAGAGTTAGACAGGATCTCTTCATTTTAGCTCTCTAATTATGGCTATATTTGGAGGGACTTTTAAAAAAACTTTTTATTTTGTATTGGGGTAGAGCCAATTAACATTGTTGTGATAGTTTCAGGAGAACAGCAAAGGGACTCAACCATACATATACACAATGATATGGGGCAGCCTGGATGGGAGGGGAGTTCGGGGTAGAATGAGGGATGTTTTTAACCGAAGAGTTTATGGAGATGATAGGAAAGTCTGGTGGAGAATGCCCAGATGCTCACTAATGGATGAGAACTTTATGTAGTTGATTTAAGCACAACTTTTCCACTGCAGTGTGATTCCAAATCCCAATGCCTAAGAATATGTTAAACCCAGTACCCCAGCTTCTAGCCAATATATTCAAATCTGTTTTTGATTATTTCTTTCTTTCTTGTTCTGAATTTTTCTTATGTTCCAAACAGTTTCTGACACATGCCATTTTTGAGCCAAGTTGCCATTTCCTAGTATTAGACTACTTTCAGGGAAGTTGGGACAAGTAATCAGTTCCTAGTCTGTAACCGCTTATGGTTTCTTTCTTTCTATTTTCCTCCCTCCCTCCCTCCTTTCTTTTTTTCCTCTCACTTTTCCTTTTTTTCTTCCTGTTTAAAAATATTTTATTTCATAGTTCACTAAAAAGTTTAGGTGTGTAGGATGCAAAGTAAATTAGGTAGGCAGGTTTCAATCACAAGTGGATGGAACAGTAGTAATTCAACCTTTACTGTGGAAGCATATTTAATGTACACTCTTCAACATTGTGTATAAATATTTTTAATGATGCAGTCCAAGTTCTGGGTTTAAAAATATTAAATCTGCACATATAAAACATTTGCAGTCAAATTTTAAGATCAGTAAAGCCAAGGAGTTCCCTAGCAGGTCAGTGGTTAAGACTTCACCTTTCAGTGCAGGGGTGTGGGTTTGATCCCTGGTTGGGGAGCCAAGATCTGGCATGTATCACAGCCCAAAAAACCCCCAAAAAACCAAACCATAAAATGGAAGTAGTATTGTAACAACTTCAATGAAGACTTAAAAAAACTGGTCCTCATTAGAGTTAGTCCTTTCTTCTTGCTCTCTTGTATATTACAGTATTTTGGCATTGGCTACAATGCGTACTGTGGAATTCTATTTTCATCAATCTGCCCCAGAGTATATATACATCTTACCCAGTTTCCTCAAGTCTCTATCACAGTACTTGGTGCATACAGGCACCAGAATTTGCATGATTTTTCAGTGATGAGGTTATCAATCTTGGACCTCTCTGCATATTAGTCAGAAGGTCAGCGCAGAGCACCAAGGATGCACAGGTTCTGCAAGGCTTGAGTATTTCTGCAAGTTCTGCTGTATTTCACCATAGACCCCAGCCCATCATCATCTTCTGAGATGTTGATTTTTAGAGGCTAATTTTCTCTGCCACTATTGAAATCATAAGGATTGTTGTTTTAAAACAAACCTTATTGATACCTGTTTGATACTAGCCATAGGAAAGGAGCAGATATTTTGAGGATTTCTTTAAATCTAGAATGACATGATGACTTTCAGGTTGTGTATAACTTCAAAGGATGGGGAAGGGACTATTGCAAGGAACTGTGAGCATTTCTGGAATTCTTTAAATGAGTCTGCTGTGTTCTAAATCAGTTGTGGATGCTGAGAGATCTGATGAGTCTGGTGCTCTCAGTTCCTGTGAGGAGCACAAGATGCCTTTTATGTAAAGCCTAAACTTTTGACTTTACCTGGGAAATACCATGAATAGTTCACATAAGCAGAAAGGGCCGAAAAAAAAAAAAAGCATGGTTTTGTTGTTTCAAAACAGACATACAATTTTAGTTTAAAATAGCTTGTTTCAACAATATTTGATGCATTCTATAAAGACTTGTAGATGCTGATTGTTCTCTATTGAAAATTATTTCCTGTTTAAAATAATCAAAGATGACTATTCTTTATAAATGCACACATAGAAGAGATTCAGTAGATGTCTCAAACCTGCAGATAAAGAGTTTTGATTTTTGGCTCAGTGTATATTATAGTTACTAAACTGTAGCTGTGATTTGGAGCCTCTTATTAGAAGTCTGTCAGCTTTATTCATATGAACAGCATCCATTTGGAGGAAGAAGTTTTGAACTTCAGGATTGCTATCCCATCTTCACACTTGCAAACTCCTGTGATGGGAACTTCATATGCTCTTAGAGATTTTTTTTTTTTGAGCCAGGGGTATGAAAAAAGAAAAAGGAGAATGAGAACAGAAACAGCTGCTGAAAGAGATTAAGGAAGACCTTAATTATTCAGTGGGTCTTTGTCACTTTTCAGCCAGGGACATATTTTTGTAAAAAGAGGAAAACTTTGATTTAACTAAATAGCACATAGAACCCATCTTAATGAGCTTCTGCTTGAGCTTTCTTTATCTTTTAGAATGTCCTTGTTCCCTCTGAATCCCTAGATCTCTGGTCTTTCGGTTACAATATCATTTTTCAAAGGGAAAAATATTGAACAACCCTTTGTATTTTGTAAAGTTTTGTAAGACATTATCTGTTATAGATAACAGGTTTTTTTTTTTTTTTTTTTACAAAAATCCTCTGTATTTTGAAATGTTTTGTAAGGCATTACCAGTTATGGATTTGGGATCTTTACAAACTCTAGGAAAAAATAAAAACAGAAAAGAGGGAGTTCATTCTGACAGATTTAGTTCTACTCTACAGCATGAAACTAGAACATTCAAAATGTGATATAAATAAGGAAATGGTTAAATAGATTATGGTACGTCCGTCTTATGGGATATAGTGAAGACTTTAATTTTTTGATATCTTAAAAATTGAAGTATGGTTTTTACACAGCATTACAAAAGTTACAGGTGTATGACACAGTGATTCTATTTTTAGAGGTAATATTCCATTTATAGTTATTGTAAAATACTGGCTATATTCCCTGTGTTGTACAATACCTCCTTGTATATAGCGCACAATTTGAAAGAACAATATGAATATATCTAAGCAGAGGTAGCAAATTTGGAGATTTAAAGGGCCAGCCTGAAAGTAGTGCTGGGGATTATAGGAGTTTGCGGTGCACTGAGAGTGTGCATTGCAACAGAGGGACTCCTGATTATGATCGGACAATATTGCTGGATATTTTCATTAAAAAAGGAAAATAATGACTTTGTATAATGAAACAAATAAAATTTTTAAAAAAGATTTGTGAACTGTGAGCTTCTAATTTGTAACTTGTAGTCTATACACAATGACCTGGAATGATGTCTGAGACAAACTGTTTAGTTCAGTTCAGCCGCTCAGTCGTGTCCAACTCTTTGTGACTCCATGAACCACAGCATGCAAGGCCTCCCTATATCTATCATGAATTCCCAGAGTCCACCCAAACCCGTGTCCATTGAGTCGGTGATGCCATCCAACCATCTCATCCTCTGTCGTTCCCTTCTCCTCCTGCTCCCAATCCTTCCCAGCATCAGAGTCTTTCCAAGGAATCAGCTCTTTGCATCCAGTGGCCAAAATATTGGAGTTTCAGCTTCAAAATCAGTCTTACAAATGAACACTTAGGACTGATCTCCTTTAGGATGATTGGTTGGACCTCCTTGCAGTTCAAGGGACTCACAAGAGTCTTCTCCATCACCACAGTTCGAAAGCATCACTTCTTTGGCACTCAGCTTTCTTTATAGTCCAACTCTCACATCCATACATGACCACTGGAAAAACCATAGCCTTGCCTAGACGGACCTTTGTTGACAAAGTAATGTTTCTGCTTTTCAATATGCTGTCTAGGTTGGTCATAGCTTTCCTTTCAAAGAGTAAGCATCTTTTAATTTCATGGCTGCAATCACCATCTGCAGTGATTTTGGTCAGTAGGTGCCCAATATGCTACTGGAGATCAGTGGAGAAATAACTCCAGGAAGAATGAAGGGATGGAGCCAAAGCAAAAAAAAAAAACACCCAGTTGTGGATAGGACTGGTGATAGAAGCAAGAATCAATGCTGTAAAGAGCAATATTGCATAGGAACCTGAAATGTTAGGTCCATGAATCAAGGCAAGTTGGAAGTGGTCAAACGAGATGACAAGAGTGAACATTGACATTCTAGGAATCAGCGAACTAAGATGGACTGAAATGGGTGAATTTAACTCAGATGACCATTATATCTACTACTGTAGGTAGGAATCCCTTAGAAGAAATGGAGTAGCCATCATGGTCAACAAAAGAGTCTGAAATGCCCTACTTGGATGCAATCTCAAAAATGACAGAACGACCTCTGTTCGTTTCCAAGGCAAACCATTCAATATCATGGTAATCCAAGTCTATGCCCTGACCAGTAACGCTGAAGAAGCTGAAGTTGCATGGTTCTATGAAGACCTACAAGACCATCTAGAATGTACACTCAAAAAAGATGTCCTTTTCATTATAGGGGACTGGAATGCAAAAGTAGGAAGTCAGGAAACACCTGGAGTAACAGGCAAATTTGGCCGTGGAGTACAGAATGAAACAGGGCAAAGACTAATAGAGTTCTGCCAAGAGAAAGCACTGTTCATGTGTCACTTGAGTTGAGGGTCAACGCAAACACCTTCTTCCAACAACAGAAGAGAAGACTCTACACATGGACATCACTAGATGGTCAACACCAAAATCAGATTGATTATATCCTTTGCAGCCAAAGATGGAGAAGCTCTATACAGTCAGTAAAAACAAGACCGGGAGCTGACTGTGGCTCAGATCATGAACTCCTTATTGCCAAATTCAGACTGAAATTGAAGAAAGTAGGGACAACCACTAGACCATTCAGGTATGACCTAAATAAAATCCCTTATGACTATACAGTGGAAGTGAGAAATAGATTTAAGGGACTAGGTCTGATAGACAGAGTGCCTGATGAACTATGGATGGAGGTTTGTGACATTCTATAGGAGACAGGGATTAAGGCCATTCTCAAGAAAAAGAAATGCAAAAAATCCAAATGGCTGTCTGAGGAGGCCTTACAAATAGCTGTGAAAAGAAGAGAAGTGAAAAGCAAATGAGAAAAGGAAAGATATACCCACTTAAATGCATTAAGATATACCCACTTAAATGCATAGCAATGCATTAAGATATACCCACTTAAATGCATAGCATTTAAAGAATAGCAAAGAGAGATAAGAAAGCCTTCCTCAGCAATCAGTGCCAAGAAATAGAGGAAAACAACAGAATGGGAAAGACCAGAGATCTCTTCAAGAAAATTAGAGGTACTAAGGGAACATTTCATGCAAAGATGGGCTCAATAAAGGTCAGGAATGGTATGGACCTAACAAAAGTAGAAGATATTAAGAAGAGGTGGCAAGAATACACAGAAGAATTGTACAAAAAAAGATTTTCACTACCCAGATAATAACGATGTGATCACTCACCTAGAGCCAGACATCCTGGAAGGTGAAGTCAAGTGGGCCTTAGAAAGCCTCACTACTTTGATGCTTGATACAGGATGCTCAGGGCTGGTGCACCAGGATGACCCAGAGAGAGGGAATCGGGAGGGAGGTGGGAGGGGGGTTCTGGAAGGAGAACACATGTATACCCATGGCGGATTCATGTCAGTGTATGGCAAACCAACATGGTAATGTAAAGAAAATAAATAAATAAATAAAAATAATAATAAGTTTAATTAAAAAAAAACTCACTACAAACAAAGCTAGTGAAGGTGATGGAATTCCAGCTGAGCTATTTCAAATTCTACAAGATGATGCTGTGAAAATGCTGAACTCAATATGCCAGCAAATTTGGAAAACTCAGCAGTGGCCACAGGACTGGAAAAGATCAGTTTCATTCCAATCCCAAAGAAAGGCAATGCCAAAGATTGCTCAAACTACTGCACAATTGCACTCATCTCACATGCTAGTAAAGTAATGCTTAAAATTCTCCAAGCCAGGCTTCAGCAATGCATGAGCCGTGAACTTCCAGATGTTCAAGCTGTTTTTAGAAAAAACAGAGGAACCAGAGTTCAAGTTGCTAACATCTGATGGATCATCGAAAAAACAAGAGAGTTCCAGAAAAACATATACTTTTGCTTTATTGACTATGCCAAAGCCTTTCACTGTGTGGATCACAATAAACTGTGGAAAATTCTGAAAGAGATGGGCATATCAGACCACCTGACCTGCCTCTTGAGAAACCTGTATGCAGGTCAGGAATCAGCAGTTAGAACTGGACATAGAATAACAAACTGGTTCCAAATAGGAAAAGGAATACGTCAAGGTTGTATATTGTCACCCTGCTTATATAACTTTTATGCAGAGTATATCATGATTAACGCTGGGCTGGAGGAAGCACAAGCTGGAATCAAGATTGCCAGGAGAAATATCAGTAACCTCAGATGTGCAAATGACACCACCCTAATTGCAAAAAGTGAAGAAGAACTAAAGAGACAAACTGTTGAAGGAAGAAAAGCCATCCATAGAACAATACACATAGAATAATCTTATTTATTTAAGAAACACTCTCCTCCATTACAAACGTGAGTGTGTGTGTATGTATGTTTGTAGTCACATAGATAAAAGTCTGTAAAATACTCTCAGTTTGTTAACTGCCTGGTGGCTCAGAGGTTAAAGTGCCTGCCTGCAATGCGGGAGACCCGGGTTCCATCCCTGGGTTGGGAAGATCCCCTGGAGAAGGAAATGGCAACCCACTCCAGTATTCTTGCCTGGATAATGCCATGGAGAAAGGAGCCTGGTAGACTACAGTCCACGGGGTCGCAAAGAGTCGGACACAACTACTAGTGAAGAGGGAAGTTTTATGTCTATTTTGGGGGATGGGATTGAGATATTTGAGGGAGGCTTTTGTTTTAATATTGTATACTTGTTGTATTCATTGGCATTTAAAAACGAAAGTGTTTTTATGAATTGCTTTTGTAGTTGAAAGCTCATTAAAACTGGATCTTAATGTTCAATTGCAAAATAAATCTTAAAAATATTGATAAAGCCAGTTTCAAGCTACTTTTGAGTACAAGTTCACCATTACAAATATATGATGTTAACTAGTGAAATAGTCATCCTCAGAGATGCTTTGTCCCACATAGACACACTTGTCATCTGAGTCCATGTGCTAATTTTCCTTTCTCTCAAAATTACAATGATCATGCATTGAGTTCCATATGCATTTCTCACATCTCCTTTATCTCAGCCATCCAATACTTTGTCATTCTCTTCTTCCTGGAAAAAAAAAAAAAAAAAACAGTGCAGTTATCCCAGACATGATTACTGTTGCCATGGCCACAGCGATAGTAATAAAACCAGCTCTTAGACCCTGTATTAAAAATCCAGGTGCTCTAAAAAAAACCCAAAAAACTGGGGTGTAGATCCTTTATAATGTTGTGTTAATTTCTGCTGTACAACAATGTGAATCAGCTATATGTATACATAATATCATCTCCCTAGTGAGCCTCCCTCCAACCCCACCTCTCTAGGTCATCTGGAGCAGTAATCAGAGCTCCTTGATATACAGCAATTTCCTACTTGCTATTTGTAATACACATGGCTTTTTAAAAAATTAACATAGTAAATTAAAGTTTGACCAGGACTCAGCATTCAAATATACTTCAAATGCTTCATATTTATATGAGGTGTTTGTAAGGAAACATTTTCTAAAATATCTGCCAATAATTACTAATGGCTTTTGTCCTATCTTTTTTTGCCAGGACAGTATTTTTGCAAGTTTTCATTATGATTCACACTAAGAAACACATTTTACATGATGATTCCTTACACAAGCATATGTACATATACTAATGAAAAGCGAGTTCATGGTAAAGTATTTTCATCATTGTGATCCACAATGCACTCACTCATGTTTCTATGTTAGTCTCATCTATTTCATTAAGAAACATGGTTTGAACATGCAATCCTCAGTTGATAAGCAGTTGCAAACACACCTTGGCTTCCTCTCCAACCACTTCCTGCTTTTGAGCTCCCTGATCTCTTCCTGTCTTGATGAAAGGAGTCCCAGGAGTCAATTCCTTTTGGCAGGAAGAATGATATCTCGGGCTAGGTCTGTGTTGAGCATTTTTCATTCTTGGTTAGAACCACAGACACCACAGCATCTGCTGTGAAATTTGCCAAGTGTCCTTCCTGGAAAATGCAACAACTTTCTCAGCAGTTTGAGGTTCACTCTGCACTCTTTCACCCCATTCATTGTTGTGTTGGCTCTAAGTGGGACTTTCTGACAGTGTTTTCTTATGTTCTGACAGTGGTCCTGCTACGTTCGTGTTGTGCTAGTGTTCATGGGGCAGAGCGAGCTGATGTGCTCTAGATTTCATTCTGACTTCTCAACTATCAACCATGATAGATGATGCCCAGGAAAATACATTTTCTCCCTCAGATTTATTGAAATATTATTGATATACAACAGGTAAGTTATATGTCATATAACAATGTGATGATTTATACACATACATGCATATATATATATATATATATATACACACATTGCAAAATGATTATGGCAATAAAGTTAGTTAGCACCTCTATCTCCTAATACAATCACATTTTGTATGTATGTATCTGTGTGTATGTTAGTCCCTCAGTCGTGTCCAACTCTTTGTGACTCCATGGACTGTAGCCTGCCAGGCTCCTCTGTCCATGGAATTCTCCAGGCAAAAATACTGGAGTGGGTTGGTGTTCCCTTCTCCAGGGGTCTTTCTGATGCAGGGCTCAAACCTGGGTCTCCTGTATTGCAGGCAGATTCTTTACCATCTGAGCCACCAGGGAATCTCATATATGATATTTAAGATTTACTCTCTTAAAGAGTTTCAAGTATATAATGCATTATTGTTAATTACAGTCAGCACACTGTACCTTGGATCCTCAAAATGGATTAATCTTATAGCTGGAAGTTTCTACCCTTCAACCAAAATCTCTCCATTTCCCCAATCCCCAGCCTCTGGCAACTACTTTCTGTTTTTTTTTTTTTTCCCCAATCAGGGATTTTTATAATTTTATTTATTTATTTATTTTTGGCTGTGCTGGGTCTTTGCTGCATGGCTTTCTCTAGCTGCAGCAAGCAGAAGCTACTCTCTAGTTGCAATGCCTGGGCTTCTCATTGTGCTGGCTTCTCTTGCTGTGGAGCACGGACTTCTCTTGCTGTGGAGCACGGGCTTTTAGCACCTGAGCTTCAGTAGTTGCAGTGTGTGACTCGGTCGTTGCAGTTCGCCAGCTCTAGAGCACAGACTCAGTAGTTGTCCCTTGGCATTTGGCATCTCCCTAGACCAGGGGTCGAATCTGTGTCTCCTGAACTGGCAGGTAGATTCTTTATCATTGAGCCACCAGGGAAGCCCCTACTTTCTGTTTTTATGCGTTTGGTCTTTTTAGATCACATAAATATGTGATAAATCATGCAGTATTTGTCTTTGTCTCACTTATATCCCTTAGCATTATGCCCTTATGTCTATTCATGTTGCTTCAATTGGTAGGATTCCCTTCTTTTCCTTGTTTTTACATGGAACAATAATGGAATAATATTCCATTATATCTATGTCTCAGTCTCTGTCTGTCTCTCTCACATACTCTCTATCCATTCATACACCCCAATTAAAATAAAAGATAAGCTCAAGAAAATAAAGCTTTTGGGGACATCTCTAGTGGTTTAATGGTTAAGACTCCTTGCTTCCACTGCAGCGAGCATGGGTTTGATCCCTGGTCCAGGAACTAAGATTCCACAAACCTTTCCACTCTTGGCCAGAACATTAAGGAAATTATATATGTAGCTTTTAAAATTAAGGATTCACTTGAAAGGCTTTGATAGGTCATGTGTGACTTATCTTAAATGAAGGTAAAATTTCAAAATATGTATTATATCTGCTCTGTGGTATGGATATTTGTAATATTAATAGACTAAAATCATATAAAATACATATATAATACCCATGTACATTTAACCAGAATGATCACTTTTAAGTGATTTTTTGATATAGAGTTGTCTGCTGTGATACGTATTCTCATATTCAGTATAAGAAGGAATAGATTTAATTTCCTTTGTGGAGAAAAGACTTCCTGGGAAAAATCCAACAGGCTCCATGGAAATTCATATCACAAGAAGAAGACCTCTTACTCAGCATTTGTTCTATTATTACTAGAGAAATATTCTGGAGTATTTAAGAGAAAAATGCTAAAAATTAGCAGAGACATAATTTCCCTTCCACCCAAATTTAATGAGTTGCTTTACTGATGAATCTTTGTACCTTTCACTGCCCAAACTTTGGTGGTCAACTTTTTTTGTTATTAATGAAAGTAATTAAAAGGAACAATTATAGATCTTTCTGTGGAATTTAAGCCATTTCATCAAATATTCTAAAAGTTTCCATTTCACCTGATAGAGGACTTGAAAAAATAATGTCCTTGAGGAACAAACCTTACAGCCCAATATTATACCACCTCTCTGCATAGTTCATTACTCTATAAGAAATTATGTCCTTGGAAATTGCCAGCGACTATTTTTAGAAAGAACAATGTATTCTTATTCACAGTGGTTAATAGAAAAATGAACATGAAACTGTACTTTAGAGGACAAAACAGATGTTTTAGAATTTATTTAATTAGAGGAGCTACTTCTGGTGTCCCAAACTCACTTTCAATTAATAAAAAGTTTTGGAACTTTTTCACACTTTATGTTGAAAACGAAATAGTAAAAAAACTTCCTCAATAATATTTATGCAAAATTTGTTTTATTATTGGTTCCTTTCTGTCTAATGTTTGAAGTCTTTTTTTAAAGAATAAATGCAATTACTGCATTATTTTAGTACATGTTTGTCTTTTTAAAAACAAATTGGAGTATAATTGCTTTACAATGCTATGTTAGCTTCTGCAATACAGCAAAGTGAATCAGTTATATGTATATATTTATATCCCTTCCATTCTTGAGCCTCCCTCCCATCCCCATTATCCTACCCCCCAGGTCATCAGAGAGCAGAGGTAAGCTTCCTGTGCTATACAGCAGCTTCCCACTAACTATTTATTTCACACATGGTAGTTTCTCCCTGAAATTGAGACTAATATCACCAGTTTTGCTTACTCTTTGGCTACTAAGTAGACATTAGATAGTAAATACATTTAAAATACAGTAATTTCTATGAACATTGGGATTACTGCATTTTAAACATATTTACAATCTAATGTCTACTTAGTAGCCAAAGTGTAAGCAAAGTTGGTCATATCAGTCTCAGTTTTGGGGGGAAATTGTCTGTATGCTGGAGAGTGTGCTTTTTAATCATTCACCATTGAACTTAATTTTAATAGAGGAAGTAATCAAGTCACCAGCAATTATAACCCAGAAGAACTATTGCTGTGCTGCAGGCTTTCCAGGGGAATGATGGGAAAAGAGGAGGGAAACCAAATATGAACTGAGGAGTGTGTGGCTGGAACATGAGCGGAGAAAACCATATTGGAGTGGTTAATGCTCGACCCGAGGGCTGAAGGATGTGTGGGATCCGGGCAGAACAAATCAAACTTAAGAAGGAACTTGTGTCCATGCCCTACAATTGGTGTGAAAGACGCGGTTTGGAAGGCTGAGAGATGGCACTGATGAGGAAGCAGTGGTTACATCATGACAGGTCTTATGTGACACACTATGAAAATAGAACTTCACCTTGAAAGATTTAGGTAGGTGGGGGAAATGATGATATTTCTACTTATAAAGATGCATTTCCATGCTACAGAAATTATGATAAGCACCAGCAGGGATTTATATGTTTTTTCAATTGTGTACTTGCTATGTCCCAGAGATTGCTATTATATGTAACCCTCAAGGCAGCAACAGTTATTTTATAGCCTACAAAATAAGCTCTGAATTGTTGTTACTTGCTTCGGGTACATGTGTTGGGAGAGGCTGAACTTGAATGGAGACCAAGACAGTACAGCTGACAGTAACTTGATTTCCCTGAACACTGTGCAGTCTGCCTTCCATAAATCCTAAAGGAACCAAAAGTTAAGCAGATAAAAAAATCAATGAATTTTAATAAACTCTCAAACATTCATTTGGAGAGGTTGTTTCATTTTCCGTCATTTTCTGTTAGACTTGCTTGCCCAATTACTTGCATTTGTTAAGTAAATTTTTCAGAGGAAAAACTTTAAAATATCATGGAAAATCCAAAGTTTAATGCCAAGTTGGTATGTCAGTGTGATGTCACACTCGCACCTTGCAGAAGGGAGAGAAACATAGAGGTAGTAGTGTAAGAAGAATGTATATTTGGAGGCAGAGAGATATGTGGTGGATACAAAACAATTAAAATTTCGCATGAGACTTGGGGCTTTCCTGGTGGTCAGATGGTAAAGAATCTGTCTGCAATGAAGGAGACTCGTGTTCAATGCCTGGGCCAGGAAGATCCCCTGGAGAAGGAAATGGCTACCCACTCCAGTATTCTTGCCTGGAGAATTCCATGGACAGAGGAGCCTGGCAGGATACAGCCCCTGGGGTCACAGAGAGTCAAACACGACTTAGTGACGAACACTTTTCACTTTCACTTTGAAGGAAGGAGGAATATTAGCTTCCTCATACTCCATTTTATTACAGGTAAATAGAAATAATAACAATTACCTTTCAGGGTTGTTACCTACATTAAAAGAGATAATGCATATAAAATTCCTAGTTTAGTGTTTAAACAGATCATTGTTACCTGATCCATGGATTTTGATTTTGGTGTATGGGGCACCTTGGAAAAAGTGTTTCCATGTATTTTGGAAACATACATGTGCAATCATAGTTGAGCTTATTCAAGAATTTTGAAAATTCTGTTGTAAATTTTCAGAAAGCCAGATAGTAATGTATATACAATTTTCTATTACCCAATGGTAGAAAGATGGTAGATGCTTAAATGATATTTTTATTGTTGGATGCCCATGAGAATGAAGATATTTCTTTATCATTTTGAGGCATAGAAGTTACACAGTGAAGAGTAAAAGAATGAAGTAAAGAGAGGCCGTATAAAGTAATTACAATTGTAAAACTAATAGGACCAAGAGGAAGAAAATAGCAAGCAGTAGAATTATGAGAGCTTAAATGTGAGTTAACAATGTGGTAATACAAACTGGGGAAAACAACTCAAGATGAAAACATGGCTCTAATATTCTATGGCACTTAATGTGCAGTTCCTGTGTTTATGAAGTGCGTTAATTTTACTGTGAGGAGCATTGCTTAATTGATGTGATCCATCAACCAGGGCTAGAAAAGGATTTTGCTAGGCATGCAGTCCCTTTGGGTTGTTACTTCTTGTAGGGACATTTGGTCATATTGCTTTAACTAAAATTGTTTTTAGCTCTGGGGATTAGAATTGGTATATTTAGATTAATCAGTGCTTTTGCCCAAGTATTGCTGAAACTGATGTATGAGGAATCAAAGATGGAATGAGAGTGGCAGGTGGACAGACTGTGAGTGTGGCCCAAGGCCTTATCTGGCCAGGAGGATGGGCTTTAGTTGAAGGCTCACCCTCCTTTGGTCTGTGATGGACACATATTACTTGTGAGCCACAAATACTAAACTGAAAACAATTACTGATCCTTTAGGCAGAAACTGATAATTAGAATTGTATTTTCATATGTTAAAGAAGCATGGCATATGATTTTGGGTTATCGAAATGAGAAATCAATTTTCTATTATATATCAGTTTTATGGATAAATCACTCTATCCCTATTGCCCACATTCTCTGAACACAACTGTTGTCTAATTCTATCGTTATGGAAATGAAACATTTAGTATTTCTGTAACACCTTATGGAAAAACTCAAATGATCTTTTTGGCCAACCCAAAACATTGTGGCCCATCGTATGTTGTTTTTAAACTAATTTTTGCCTTAGATTAATATTTAAGCAACATTGGTTGACTCTCATGTTTGCTTTCCTTGTTTGTCAAATGTATCATAAACTATCCAGGCAAAGAGCTAGGTCTGATATTTGGGACCTCAAATTTCTTAGCACTGTGCCCTATAGTGCTTAATAATTGTTGATTAATTGAAAATTAGTTTGATTGTCCTTAAAGCTGCCACTCAAATACAAAAAAGCAAAGTAATTTCAAACAAGCCAACTTTTAAATGATTAACAATTTGATAAAATTACATGCAAGTTGTCAGTAGGATTTTAAAAAATAGATAATGATGTTTTAATTGTCTAATAATTCCATTGAATAAACATTGCTTTTGTTGCTGTTCTGTCTCCCAGTCATGTCTGACTCTTTGTGACCCCATGGACTGCAGCATGCCAGGCCTCTCTGTCTCTCACCATTTCCCAGAGTTTGCTCAAGTTCAGGTTCATTGCATCAGTGATGCCATCCAGCCATCTCATCCTCTGACGCCCTCTTCTCCGTCTGCCCTCAATCTTTCCCAGCATTAGGGACTTTTCCAGTGAGTCTTCTGTTCTCATCAGATGACCAGACTACTGGAGCTTCAGCTTCAGCCTCAGTTCTCCCAGTGAATATTGAGGGTTGATCTCCTTTAAGATTGACTGATTTCATCTCCTTGCTGTCCAAGGGACTTGGAGGAGACTTCTCCAGCACCACAGTTCGAAGGCATGAATTCTTTGGTGTTCTGCCTTCTTTATGGTCCATCTCTCCCAACTCTATGTGACCAACCACTGAGAAGACCACAGCCTTGACTATATGAACCTTTGTCTGCAGAGTAATGCCTCTGCTTTTCAACACCCTAAGTTTGTCATTGCTTTTCTGCCAAGAAGCCATCGTTTTCTGATTTCATGTTTGCAGTCACCATCCGCAGTGATTTTAGAGCCCAGGAAGAGGAAATCTGTCACTACTTCCACATTTCCCCCTTCTGTTTGTCATGAAGTGATGGGGCCGGATGCCATGATCTTAGTTTTTTTAATATTTAGTCTTAGGCTGGCACTTTCACATTAGGATTCACTCTTGGTGTTGTATATTCTGTATGTTTGGAAAAATATGTTATGACATTTATCCCTCACTGTAGTATCATACAGTTTTAATTTCATTGCCCTAAAAATCTTCTGTGTTTCACTTGTGTATCCCTCCCTTTCCTTGGAGCTTCCTTGATTGCTCAGTTGGTAAAGAATCCACCTACAATGCAGAAGACCCTGGTTCAATTCCTGGGTTGGGAAGATCCCCTGGAGAAGGGATAGGCTACCCACTCCAGTATTCCTGGGCTTCCCTGGTGGCTCAGCTGGTAAAGAATCTGCCTGCAGTGTGGGAGATCTGGGTTCGATCCCTGGGTTGGGAAGATTCCCCTGGAGAAGGGGAAGGCTACCCACTCCAGTATTCTGGCCCAGAGAATTCCATGGACTGTGGTCCATGGGGTTGCAAAGGGTGAGACACTACTGAGCGACCTTTGCTTAGCTCACTTTCCCCAGTCCGTGGCGACCAGTGACCTTTTTACTGTCTGCACAGTCTTATACTTTTGAGAATGGGAGGAAGCACGCACAATGTAACCTTTCCAGGTTAGCTTCCTTTCACTTAGTAAGTTTCTTCCACGTCTTTTCATGGCTTGATATCTCATTTCCTTTATGCACTGAATGACTTTCCACTGTCTGGAAACAGTGAATGTGTGTTAGTCACTCAGTTGTGTCCAACTCTGTGCAAATCCCTGGACTGTAGCCCACGAGACTCCTCTGTCCAATTGATTTAACCATGCATCTACCTAAAGATATTTTGATTGCTTCCAAGTTTGGGTAATTATGAATGAATAAAGTTGCTGTAAACATCCATGTGAGGATTTTGTGTGAACGTAAGTTTTCAATTCCTTTGGGTAAGAACCAAAGAGTGGGTTCGCTGGATAGTATGCTAAATGTATGTTTAGTTTTATAAGAAACCACAAATCTGCCTTCAAAAGTGACTGAACCATTCTGCCTTCCCCTCAGCAATGAAGGTCGCAGTTCTTGTTGCTCCACATCTTCACAAGCATTTGGTTGTCAGTGTTCTGGATTTTGATCATTTTAAGAAGTGTGTAGTGGCATCCCATTGTTGTTTTACTTTGCATTTCCTTGATGGCATATGATGTGGAGCGTATTTTCATTTATTTATTTGCTATCTGTATATCTTCTTTGGGGAGATTTCTATTTAAGGTTTTTGGCCTATCTTTTAATCTGATTGTTTGAGCTTCCCTCATAGTTCAGTTGGTAAAGAATTTGCCTGCAATGCAGGAGACCTCGGTTTGATTCCTGGGTCGGGAAGATCTGCTGGAGAAGGGAAAGGCTACCCACTCCAGTATTCTGGTCTGGAGAATTCCATGGACTGTATAGCATGGTTGCAAAGAGTTGGACATGACTGAGAGACTTTCACTGTTCACTTGCTTTTCTCACTGCTGAGTTTTAAACAGTTCTTTGCATATTTTAGACAATAGTCCTTTAACTGATATGTCTTTTGAAATATTTTTTCCCTTTCTGTGGCTTGTCTTTTCGTTGTCTTAATAGATAGTCTTTTGGCAAGCAGGAATTTAAATTTTAATAAAATGCAATTTAGCCACCATTTCCTTTGTACATCATGACTTTGGTATTGTTTCTAAAAAGTTACCACCATACCCAAGATCATCTAGGTTTTTGCTATGTTTTCTTCTAGGAGTTTTATTTTTGTTTTTTTACATTTAGGTTTATGATCCATTTTGAATTAATTTTTGTGAGGAGTGTAACGTCTGTGTCTAGCTCTTTTTTTTACATCTAGATGTCCAGTTGTTTCAGCACCATTTGTTAAAAAGACAATATTTTCTCCACCATGTTGCCTTTATTCCTTTGTCAAAGATCAGGTGATTATATTTGTGTGAGTCAGTTGCTTTTCTTAAAGAGTGAGATATGAGGTTTCTGAACTAGCTGTTATAGTTTATGTTAATTTAGCATCATCATAATCAACAAATGTGTGCAAGTCACTTCAGATTGTTCCAAAACAAGCTTCTTATTCTCAGGCATTAGAAGGCAGATTATGAAAATCCTTACTGGATCTCCCTTTTAAAATCAGTCCTTGTTGAACTGTCTCCAGTGATTGAGCAAGGTTTTGATCTTTTGATTGAAACAATTTAATTAAAATAGCATCTCATTTGGTTCACCATAATTAGAGGTGCTCCAAGAAAGCAGGTTTTGGAGGTAGAGGGAGTTTCATAAGCTTACCTTGAAAACAGCCCTTGGTAACTTGGAATGACATCTTATAGGTAATGTCAAATTGTACCTCTCAGGGGAAAAAGAATTCTGTAGGAACAAAACCAAAGTCCTGTCCTGCCCTCTCTGACTATCTGCCCCGCTTCTGCAGTATTCTAGGGTTAGGAGTTGTAGTTTTGCCTAGAGAAGCATGGGATATGAGACCCTTCTAACGGTCGTTACTGATTAGAGGAGAGCAATGACACGAAAGCACCATCCTGTCCCATCAGCACTGCCTGCTTTTTTGCAACAGCTTCTTAATTGGTCCCCCTGATTCTCTCCTCACAGCACTCAAATCCATCCTACAGACTTGTCACTAGAGTGCTATTTCTAAGGTGGCAAAGAGCGCTGAATGGCTTTACTTTTCTGCTTGCAACACACAAGTACCAGCACCTAGGACAGCACCCAAAGCCTTGGCTGCTACGACGGGCCCCTCCCTTGGGGTCCTCTCCCACGCTTTAGCTTTGAATGTCGTCGTTTCTCTGGATGTTCCGCCATTTCCCCCTTTTTCCTGTTGAATATGTACATTGCTGTTGAGTCGCTCAATTGTATCTGACTCTATGCACCCCATGGACTGCCGCACGCCAGGCTTCCCTGTCCTTCACCATCTCCTGGAGCTTGCTCAAACTCAGGTCCCTAACCATCTCATCCTCTTGTGATGCCTTTCTCCTCCTGCCTTTGATCTTTCCCAGCATCAGGGTCTTTTCTAATGAGCTGGCTCTTTGCATCAGGTGGCCAAAGTATTGGAGCTTCAGCTTTAACATCAGTATTTCTAACGAATATTCAGGACTGATCTCCTTTACAATTGACTGGCTGGATCTCCTTGCAGTCCAAGGGACACTCAGGAGTCTTCCCCAACACCACAGTTCAAAAGCATCAATTCTTTGGCACTCAGCTTTCTTCACTGTCCAACTCTCACATCCATACATGACCATTGGAAAAAACCACAGTTTTGACTAGATGGACTTTTGTCAGCAAAGAAATGTCTCTGCTTTTTAATGTGCTGTCTAGGTCTGTCATAGCTTTTCTTTCAAGGAGTAAGAGTCCTTTAATTTCATGGCTGCAGTCACTATCTGCAGTGATTTTGGAGCCCCCCAAAATAAAGTCTGCCATTATTTCCACTGTTTCCCCATCTATTTGCCATGAAGTGATGGGACCGGATGCCATGATCTTAGTTTTTTGAATGTTGAGTTTTAAGCCAGCTTTTTCACTCTCCACTTTCACCTTCATCAAGAGGCTCTTTAGTTCCTCTTTGCTTTCTGCTGTAAGAGGGATGTCATCTGCATATCTGAGGTTGTTGATGTTTCTCCTGGCAGTCTTGATTCCAGCTTGTGCTTCCTCCAGCCTGGCATTTTGCATGATGTACTCTGCATATAAGTTAAATAAGTGGGGTGACAACATATGGCCTTGATGTACTCCTTTCCCAATTTGGAACCAGTCTGTTGTTCCATGTCCTGTTCTAACTGTTGCTTCCTGTATATTCCTGCATATAGGTTTCTCAGGAGGCAGGTAAGCTGGTCTGGTATTCCAATCTCTTTAAAAATTTTCTACAATTTGTGGTGATCCAAAGGCTTTGGCATAGCCAATGAAGCAGAAGCAGATGTTCTGGAATTCTCTCACTTTCTCTATGGTCGAATGGATGTTGGTAATTTGATCTCTGGTTCCTCTGCCTTTTCTAAATCCAACTTGAACATCTGGGAGTTCTTGATTCATGTACTGTTGAAGCCTAGCTTGGGGAATTTTGAGCATTACTTTGCTAGCATATGAAATGAGTGCAATTGTGCAGTAGTTTGAACATTCTTTGACATTGTCCTTCTTTGGGGCTGAAATGAAAACTGACCTTACCAGCCCTATGGCAACTGCGGAGTTTTCCAAATTTGCTGGCATATTGTGTACAGCACTTTCACAGGATCATCTTTTAGATTTGAAAGAGCTCAGCTGGAATTCCATCATGTCCGCTAGCTTTGTTTATAGTGATGCTTCCTAAGGCTCACTTAACTCACATTCCAGGATGTCTAACTCTAGGTAAGTGATCACACCAATGTGGTTATCTGGGTCATGAAGATCTTTTTCACACAATTCTTCTGTGTATTCTTGCCACCTCTTCTTAATATCTTTGCTTCTGTTAGGTCAATATCATTTCTGTCCTCTATTGTGCCCATCTTTGCATGAAATGGTAGGGTAAGGTTCCCTTGGTATCTCTAATTTTCTTGAAGAGGTCTCTAGCCTTTCCCATTTTATTTTTTCCTTCATTCCTTTGCATTGTTCACTTAGGAAATCTTTCTTAGCTCTCCTTACTATTCTCTGGAAACTCTGCATTTAGATGGGCATATCTTTCCTTTTCTGCTTTACCTTTTGCTTCTCTTATTTTCTCAGCTATTTGTAAGGCCTCCTCAGACAACTATTCTGCCTTTTTGCATTTCCTTTTCTTGGGGATGATAATACCTACCTGGGGAGCTAGGTGAGTGAGTCTTATGTTATTGTCATGTTCAGATGTGAACACAGCTGACATCACTCAGCTGTGTCTAACTCTTTTGAAACCCAGTAGACTGTTGACTACTAGGCTCCTCTCTCCATGGGATTTTCCAGGCAAGAATATTGGAGTCATTGCTATTTCCTACTCCAGGGAATCCCTCCTGCATTGGCAGGGGGATTCTTTACCACTGCATCAACTCAGAAGGGTGTATATACACACATATATTTCAATTCAGTGTGTCTATGTAGATATTCAATGTATATATGTGTATATATGTATATACACACACACACACATATATATATATATACATATTAACATATATATATATATATATATGTTAATACCGGCAGTATTTTCCCCTAGATAAAAACACTGCTCAAGTATTATTTCTTTTCAGAAGCCTTCCTGACTGCCACAGACAGATGTAATCACTTCTGGCTCTCTATTTCTGTCTTTCATATATACTAAGCCTCCTTTTAAAAATATCTTTTACAATGTCATATTGCATTTCAGTGATATAAGTTATGTTTCAGGCTGGTCGTGGTGGTGTTATCCCATAGGATGTTGTAGAAGCTAATTAGGCTGAATTGCATATCAGAGAGCCATGCACCTCTGGAACTGAGGGACTTGAGTTGTAGCAATGAGAAAACTAGGTTTCAGTTAGAATGGAGGCTAGTTACAAATTTTCTTTTGGCAGTAGATTTAATCTTACTTACCATTTGTTATTTGCCTTAAAATCACTGTGACTATCTTAATGGCAATAAATAATGTTGTAAAGAAATTTTTTAACAATTTTGATCCCACAAAAATTACTTAGTTGATAATCATAGGTTAATCATTAAAATGTGACTCTTGAGTGCTTGTGCAATACCTACTGAGTGCCAGGCATTTTGGGAGATGCTGAGGTTAGAAAAGGCAGTGAGCTTAGCATGGCCCCCAACTTCCCAAAGTGCATTGGCCAGTGGATCTCCTAGATAGTAGACAGGAATTACCATGCATGGATAGGGGAGTTGTGATATAAGTGTGGGTTTCTATGTGATGGAAGGACATGTAGGGAAGCTTCATGCAAACGTGAGGGTCAGAGTTTGCTTTCCTGAAGGAATAAAGGAACCTAAAGATGACATCAAGTAAGATGTGGGGGTGTGGCATAGATAAAATGATAGATCCTTTCATCACAGTGCATCACACATATTTGTTTAAATGTCTAACTGGTATATATCCTGTTGGAGAAATTACTTTAAAATTCGCTTATACTTGGTGTCTTATTTTCAGTAAATAGCATCTGTAGTCTATACATTCTCTAAAAGGCAGTAAATGGACTTACATCACCCATACTTTGGATGTTTCAAACAGTTTTCAAAGCATGATCTTCCATCTTGACTATTTTAATACACCATCAATCATCATTTAAATGATAAAATGCTAATTTATTTTTCCCCATCTCCTGTCACAGGACATTAAGTGTAGCCTAGAGGAAGAGGGTTAGTGGCTTTCAAGGCCATTTTCTATGCAGAATTGAAATCAGAAAGACTCATTGGCTTCAGGATCAGAACACTTTTTCTTTTTTCCCTAGCTTCTTGTCTCTTACACACATGAAAATCATAGTTTAACATTAATTTTAATATTATAGTCATGTTCCAGACATAAACCATGTTGACATATATTTTATATTATTCTATTAATATAATTGAGTCATTGAATAAGATTTCTCTTGATGCATTTTACATGAAGAAAATAAAAAGTAAAGTTGGAAAAAGAATGGTGGTGATAGTTTCAGAATGGGCCTGAGGCGATGTTACTGAATCCAAGTTCGTACTGCTCGCAGCACCACAGGCCAACAAATAATAGAGTGATGAATTGCTGAGGCAAGGAAAGGCAACTTTATTCAGAAAGCCAACTGACAGAAAAGATGGTAGACTACTGTCTCAGAAAACCATCTTAACTGAGTTAGAATTCAGGCTTCTTTTATACTAAAAGAAGGGGATATGGCTGGTTGTTGCATACTTCTTGGTATCAGAATCCTTTGTTCTTTTAGCTCTCTACATAGGTTAGGTCACAATGTTCATATAGACCTCCAACAAGAAAAAAAAAAAACACACAACAAAAAACAACAACAAAAAACCCAAAAACCTCCAAAACGTTTTTTTTTTTTTTTTAACTTTCTGCTCTGCAGCTTTTAAGAAATCAACTTTTAATCTCTATATGAATGGACCTTTATACCTTTAAAGGTCAGAGCCTTGAGAATGGGCTATATTGTATACCTCAGGCTATAGGCAATATCTTTTAAAAACGTGCAGGGTCAGCATGACTAAGCACAGGCAATAGAGCACAAGGGTTCGAGCTAAAGAAATAGATCATACACAGAGTCAGATTTGTTCTTGGTTATATAGACATAATTTGTATTGATATTCCTTTCTGTGGTTAACTTCTCTTCTTCTCCAATTAGCTAGGGTTTCTCTTTTCCCAGCCACCATATTTTTAGCCACAACATTATAACAGAAAATTGTGTTTGGCCTATTTGGGCTATTGTAGTTAAATTACGCTTGTGGCTACTAATTGCCAAATTTATAGCAATACAAGTTACATTTTTAAATCAATCTAGCCTCAGTGTGTAGACTTAAAAAGCTCTATTCCTGACTTCAGACTATATTACAAAGCAACAGTTATCAAGACAGTATGGTACTGGAACAAAGATGGAAATATAGATCAATGGAACAAGATAGAAAGCCCAGCGATAAACCCATGCACCTATGGGCATCTTATCTTTGACAAAGAGGGCAAGAATATACAATGGAGAAAAAAATCTCTTCAATAAGTGGTGCTGGGAAAACTGGACAGTTATGGGTAAAAGAATGAAAGTAGAACATTTCCTAACACCATACACAAAAATAAACTCAAAATGGAATAAAGACCTAAATGTAAGACCAGAAACTATAAAACTCTTAAAGGAAAATATAAGCAGTGCACTCTTTGACATAAATCACAACAAGATCTTCTTTGATCCACATCTTAGAGTAGGGAAATAAAAACAAAAATAAACAAGGGAGACCTAATTAAAGTTAAAAGCTTTTGGACAGCAAAGGAGACCATAAGCAAGATGAAAAGACAACCCTCAGAATGGGAGAAAATAGCTGCAAATGACACAACTGACAAAGAATTAATCTCCAAAACACATAAACAGCTCATGTAGCCCAATATCAGAAAAATAAACAATCCAGTCAAAAAATGGGCAGACCTAAACAGAAATTTTTCTAAGGAAGACATACAGATGGCCAATAAACATATGAAAAAATCTTCAACATTTTTTATTATTAGACAAATGCAAATCAAAAATACAATGAAATATCACTTCCCACTGGTGAGAATGGCCATCATCAAAAAAGCTATAACAATAAATGCTGGAGAGAATGTGAAGAAAAGGAAACCCTCTTGCACTGTTGGTGGGAATGCAAACTGATACAGCCACTATGGAGAACAGTGTGGAGATGCCTTAAAGTACTAGGACTAAAACTATCATTATTGTGCATATATGCTGAGAAAACCATAATTCAAAAAGACATATGTAAAAAGAAACAAAATGACCCATGTACCCCATTGTCCACCACAGCACTATTTACAATAGCCGGGACATGGAAGCAACCTAGACGTCCATCAACAGATGAATGGATGAAGAAGTTGTGGTACATACATACAATGGAATATTACTCAGCCATAAAAAGGAGTGCATTTGAGTCAGTTCTAGTGAGGTGAATGAAGCTAGAGCCTATTATACAGAGTGAAGTAAGTCAGAGAAAAACAAAGATTGTATATTAATACATATATATGAAGTCTAGAAAAATGGTACTGATGAACCTATTTGAAGGGCAGCAGTGGAAACGCAGACATAGAGAACAGACTTGTGGACACAGTAGGGGAAGGAGAGGGTAGAATGAATGGAAAGAATAGCATTGAAACATGTACATTACCATAAGTGAAACAGATACCTTGTGGGAAGTTGCTATATAACACAGGGAGCTCAACCCAGTGCTCTGTGACAACTAAGTGGGGTGATAAGGGGTGGGATATGGGAGAGAGGTTCAAGAGGGAGGGGACATATATATATATGCTTATGGCTGATTCACGGTGTTGTGTGGTGGAAACCAACACAACATTGTAAAGCAATTATCTTCCAGCTTAAAAAAACAAAACTCTGTGATAAATTTTCCTTGTAACTATGCTGTTGACCTGTGAGTACTCCTTGCAGCCTGATTTCTTTCTTTTAAATTGTTTAGTTTCTTTACAATGTTTTGTTAGTTTCTGCTGTACACCAAACTGAATCAGCGATAGGTATGCATATATCCCTTCTTTGTTACCAGAGCACTGAGTAGCATTCTGTGTGCTATACAGCAGGTTCTCATTAGCTATCTACTTTATTCATAATGTCAATAGTGTCTATATGTCAATCTTAACCTCCCAATTCATTCCACCAAGTTTTGTTTGTTCTCTACATCTGTGTCTCTATTTCTGCTTTGCAAATAAGGTTCATCTGTACTATTTTCTAGACCCTACATAAATGTATTAATATTTGATATTAGTTTTTCTTTTTCTGACTTACTTCACTCTGCATGACAATGCAATATTACTCAGTCTTAGAAAGGAATGACATCGTGCCATTTCCAGAGACGTGGATGTATCTAGAGACTGCAGCATGATTTCTAAGTCTGCATTTTGATGGTGTTGCCACTGTGGCAGCTGATTTAGAATGTGTGATGGCACCTGGATCTGCATGCATACACCATTCAGGAGGAGTTAGGAAAAAGTTCTAGGTGATGGCTGGTTCATAGAGCAGCTTTCTTAGGACCCGCTGTTTCTTCTGCTTCTTCAGCACTTTGAAGTGTTGATATTCTGCAATATTAGGGCCTTTCATAATAGGAACATTCTAACTCCCTACATTTTTATATTTCTGTACCAAAGAGAGCTAATATTTTTTAAAAGCTATTTTATTGAGCACAACTCATGTAGACAATGGCTTCCCAGCTGGCACTAGTGGTAAAGAACCTACTTGCCAGTGCAGGAGACATAAGAGACTCAGGTTTGATCCATGTGTTGGAAAGATCCCCTGGAGAAATGACAACCCATTCCAATATGGAAATGTCAACCCACTCCATTATTCTTGTCTGGGAAATCCCATGGACAAAGGGAGCCTGGTAGGCTACAGTCCATGGGGCTGCAAAGAATCAGACAGGACTGAGTGACTTAGCACACATGTAGAAAAGTTGATGGTGAGAAAAATCACCATTTGTCTTTTCACCAAATGCCAGTCCCTTCTATCCTCATTCTCCTAGAAATTTAATAGGGACCAAATGCCACTTCTCTTAATATTTCTCTAGAAGCTCTGGTTGGTGCTGAATATACTTGCAAATTATCCCAGAAAGTAATCTCTCAGTGTGATGGTGAGAAGCAGCAATATGCCTTACTGGATGCCTTTGGATATTAAATGAGGATTAACTCTGTTTCTCAGAACAATACCAATTATTTGGAAAAGAAATCAAGGGCCTAGAGTAAAATGAAACATGTACTTTTTACCTCTAAATTCTCTCACAAACATCCAATTTTTCCAGTTCTCTGCTGTCAGATTTGACTTTCTTTCTGTGGGTATGATTCTTTGAAGTGGAGAGGCCTTCCTATACTGAGTATCTTGACCACCCCTATTCTGTCTCTCCTAACATCTGTGAGACCCAGCGCAGGAGCACAGATGGGCGCTCACATACCATACATCTCATCAAAGTTATTTAAAGAAAGCTGGTCTTAAAATATTTCATTAAATCTTATTTAATATTTTATCAGAACATTTACAGTTCTAATCACTGTCCATTTTGTTGGCAATGGAGAAAATTCATATTTTCCTGAAGGTCAGACTAGATATTGCAGAATTCATGAAATGGGTATACAAATTAGTGATACCAAGTCCCACACGGTGAAGAATGAACCAATATTTAAAAGCTATTTCATGCTAGGGCCAGGAAATATTATATAATAGTATTACTATGTATATTTCTGAAATCTGAAAGCTCATGTTTGATCACAGGAAGTTAACAACAAGATTGCAAAGTTTAGCTCAAACTGTTTTGAACCTGGTAACATCAGTTCAGTTCAGTCACTCAGTTGTGTCCAACTCTTTGTGACCCCATGGACTTCAGCACACCAGGCCTCCCTGTCCATCACTAACTCCTGGAGCTCACTCAAACCCATGTCCATTGACTTGGTGATGCCATCCAACCATCTCATCCTCTGTCGTCCCTTTCTCCTCCTGCCGTCAATCTTTCCCAGCATCAGGGTCTTTTCCAATGAGTCAGTTCTTTGCATGAGGTTGCCAAAGTATTGGAGCTTCAGCTTCAGCATCAGTCCTTCCAATGAATATTCAGGACTGATTTCCTTTAGGATGGACTGGTTGGATCTCCTTGCAGTCCAACAGACTCTCAAGAGTCTTCCCCAACACTACAGTTCAAAAGCATCAACAGCTGGCAACATAGTCCTCTAGTATTATAATTTTTAATTTATTGAGCTCACAGCAATCAAACAAAGATTTCTAGTTACATGATTGTAACGTAAACATTAACTCAAACATAGCTAAAACTATCAGTGAGTGGCTTTGACCCCTCTGTATTCAGCATGAGAATGGAAAAGAAAAATAAATATTGACGTAAAGATCATGGCTTCAGACTGATGCCTGAGACAAGGAGTTGAGCATAAAACGTTTTATTTGGGAGGTGATCCCAGGGAATATTGTCAGAAAAAGAATATTAAGTGCATTAATAAACAGATGGTCACTGTGGGCACCTGAAGCTCAATGCCAGTGTAGACCTCTTCAATACTATGTAGAACATAGCCAGGTTGTCCCTCAGAGGGACAAACCAACCAAGTAGCTCCTGTCCATCACTGATGAAGAGATGCCCCTGAGGCATTTCCTTCCCAATATCTCTGACCTTCCCAGCAATACCTGCTTCTTTAGTCTGAGAGGCTCCTCAGACAGACTTGCAATGAAGTTCTTGGCCTGAATGAGAATAACAGGAGATGAGGAGCATGAGTAGGGCAGAATATGTCTGTTACAGAAGGATTCTTATGGGAGAAGTGAATTTCAGAACATAGAAAATGGGAGAGAAGAGAGGGAAACGGTGGCAGGGTGGGGAAGCAGGGGACTTTTATCAGAAGTAAGCAAAGATTTTCATCTTCTTGTGCTTAGATGAGTCCCATATAAATGAAAAATCATGTGTTTGAGATGGCCAGAAACTGATGAGAAAGTGTGACCCAGCTGGAACTGTGGATTTAGTGCTTCCACATTGGGATTAACCCATCCAATACAATTAAAACAAAACATATGAATTGATTTACAGGTCAAATTTTTGTGAATTTCTTATTTTCTATTTGTCACAAATGTGATGAATTTAGCTGAGGAACACATTAGCTACAAAAAACTATGAAAATGATAAATGTAAAAGATGTAGAAATTGGGTAGTTGAAGCCACTCCAGAAATTAGTATGCTGGCACTTCCTCCCTGAGCATTGGTAGGACTTTGGTAGTTTTATACGTAAATAAGTCAAATTAACTTCATGAGGTGAAGATAAACCAATAATAGGTAAGCTTTAGGAAGATAAAATGATTCTTTTCCAGATCACTTTATGTAGATTGACTCTTGTGTTATTATAATCCATTGTCAGACATATCTTGTTTAACCTCAGCAGTTATAAAAAGAGAGGTCAGTGAGTCTACTTGTAGAAAGGAAAAGGCTAGAATTTTGAAAGTAATTTTATGAAGCTAGTTCTTTATTATTTATTGAAGCAAGGATTGTCCATAATAACCTATTATGGAGCATGTACTAATGTAGTCAAAATATGCATTTTGAATGCTAAACACTTGGTTCTGGGAAAGTTTCAGTGGTGTTTCAATTTGCACAGTGTCATTTTGGAGAAAGATATTATTTCAATGACAATATAATTTCTATATCTTAGAGCCAAGTTTTGGCATTTTATTTTCAACTGCAGAGTCTGAGTATGGCTTAAGAAAAGGGTAAATCTGAAGGATGAAATTTAGCAATGCTGTTGTAATGCTGCAAATCTGCTAAATAGTTTGTTCTTTTGCACTGTTAAGACTTTTTAACAAAAGATGTTAAAAAAATCATGAAGATGATTAAATACAGAAAATATGACCCATGAGGGAGAAGGTGAAATAGTCAAAGTTATTTGGCCTCAAGACTAAAGGTCGTTTTCATAATTGCCTTTAAGTACTTGTATAGCATTTACCCACATTATGATACACCACATTCATGTCTTCACCTAGAAAAATCAAAAGGAAGATGAGCTGAAATTGTAGTATAATGAATTTAATTAGATTGTAAGGAAGAATTTGGGGACAGGACAGTAAAGTAACTTAATTGTAGCAATCATCAACTGATGAAAGCCTTGGGTCTTCTGTTGAGTTTTTTTAAAACGTAGGGAATAACTACACTTGATATTGTCTTAGAGAAAAAGAAAAAGGCTCTATTTTTTCCATTCTTAGCATTTACCTGGCCATTCAGTATGAACAGTCATTTCAGTATTCACCTTGCATACTTCTGAGTATCATTGACTATTCCTATTTGTTTTGTTTTATTATTAATGCATTTTTATTTTTTAGATTTTAGGTTATCAGAATAATATCAGACTAACAGAAAAGTTACAAAGAGAGTGCAGAGAGTCCCCATATATGTCACACCCAGGTTTCCCTTTGGGGGAACATATTAGTGTATATATTATACTACACTACATTAATATGGAACATTTATTCCAACTAGTGAACCAATATTTATTTACTATTGTTGACTAAAGTCCATAGTTTATTCAGATTACTTAATTTTTAACCTAATGTATTTTTTCTATTCCAGGATCAAATTCAGTATATAAACCACATTACATTTTAGACATTATACCTCCTTAGACTTCTCTCGGATGTATGACCTTGACAGTTTTGAGGAATACTGGTCAGATATTTTGCAGAAGAAGATTTAAGCATTTTAAAATATGACCCATAAAGGAAAAGTAAAAAACAGACATCTGATCTTAGGACTAAATTATCATTTAGTTTTTTAGATCCTCAATAAGGATTTGCCTGATATTTTTCTTATGATTAGAATGTGGTTATAAGGGCAAATGGGCAAATCTTAATTTCTGGAGAGGAAGACCATAAAGGTAAAGTACCATGCTCATTTCATCATTTGGGTGCATACTGTCAACACGACTTCATAGTTGATATTGGCCTTGATCACCTAGCTGAAGCAGTTTTTGTCAGGCTTTCCCACTGCATAGTTCTCTCTCTCTCTTTTTTTTGACTGCGTTGGGTCTTCACCGTGGCCCGAGGGCTTTCTCTAGCTGTGATGTGGAGATTTCTCTTGTGGAGCACAGGCTTAGGGTGCTTGGGCTTGGTAGTTGTAGAGCCTGGGCTTAGTTGCTCTGCAGCATGCAAAATCCTAGTTCCTCAACAGGGGATCAACCTCTTGTCCCCTGCATTGCAAGGTGGGCTCTTTACCACTAGGCCAACAGGGAAGTCCTTAGTAATTATCTCCTTGATTAGATTCATTCATAGGTATTTCATTCTTTTTGATGTGGTTGTAAATGGGGATGTTTTCTTAGTTTCTATTTCTGATATTTTGTTGTGTATAAAAAAGAGATTTCTACATATTAATTTTATATCCTAAAACCTTACTGAATTCATTGATAAATTCTAGTAGTTTTTTTGATGATGTCTTTAGGATTTCATAGTATCATGCCCTCTGCAAACAATGACAGCTTTAGTTCTTCCTTACTGATTTGGATTTCTTTTCTTTCTTGTCTAAATGCTGTGGTTAAGACTTCCAATATTATGAGGAATAAAATTGGTGAGAGTGGTCATCCTAGTCTTGTTCCTGATCTTAGACAAAATCCTTTCAGCTTCTCAATGTTTTGTATGATACTGGCTGTAGGTTTGTCTTGTACATACATGCTTAATCAGTTATGTCCAACTCTTTGCAACCCTTTGGACTGTAGCCCGCCAGGTTCCTCAGTCCCTGGGATTCTCCAGGCAAGAATACTGGAGGGGTTGCCATGCCCTTCTCTAGGGGATCTTCCTGACCCAGAGGTTGACTGGTGGATTCTTTAGCTGCTGAACCATCAGGGAAGCCCAGGTTTGTCATATATGGCCATTATAATGATGAGGTATACAGGCCATTGGTGGACTCAGAATGAGACTTTCCTCATCAGTATTTTGGCATAGTTTGAGAAAAATAGGTGTTAACTCATTTTTAACTGCTTGGTAAGCCATCTGGTGTTGGTATTTTGTTTGCTGGAAGTTTTTAAAATGCTGATAAATTTCATTGCTGATAATTTGTCTGCTCATGTTTTGTATTTCTCTTGATTCAGTCTGGGGAGATTTCTATGAATTTATATCTAAATTCCAAATCCATTCGCTCTAAGATGCCCATTTTATGGGCATTTTCTTAGTTTTGTTGCTGTTGTTGTCATCATCCTAATGGATATGAGGTGGCATCTCATTGTGGTTTTGATTTGGATTTCCTGAGTGATTAGTTTTGCTGACTATTTTTCATATGCTTGCTGGCCATTTGTGTATCTTCTTTAGAGAAATATCTATTCATATATTTTGCCCATTTTTATATTGGCATGTTCCTTTTGCTATTGTTGCATTATTAGGAGTTCTTTTTATATTCTGTATATTAATCTCTTAATGGATCAATGATTTGCAAGTATTTTCTCATATTTTAGGTTGCCTTTTCACTCTGTCAATTGAGTGCTTTGAAGCACATTAGTTTAAATTTTATTTAGTGCAATTTATCTAGTTTTACTCTTGTCCTCTATACTTTTGTTGTCACATCTAAGAAATGATTGTCATTTGCAATGTCATAAAAGTTTCCCACATATTCTCGTCTAAGAGTTTTATAGGTTTATGTTTTCTGTTTACATTTTGATCCACTTAAATTTTTTGTTATGTAACATAAGAGTCCAACTTCATTTTTTCTCATATGTTTATACACTTTCCCCAACACCATTTGTTGAAAATATTGTCTTTTCTCCACTGAATGATCTTGGCATCCTTGTCAAAAGTTATTTGACTGTGTACATGAAGTTTTATTTCTGGCTTCCTTATTTTATTTCATTGATATATATGTCTGTGGGAAGATACACTTTAAAATACGTTTTATGTCTGAAATATCTTTAAAAAACATCATCAAAACTAGCTAATATTTTGGCTGGGTAGAGAAGTGGGTTTCCTTTTATAATTTAAAGGCATTATTCTACTAACTTTTATCTTCTAGAGTTGCTGTTTAAAACCAGTAAGCTGGGCATTTGGTGTAACCTTTCAATCTGGAAACTCAAGGTCATTTTTTCTGTTGAAATTTCCTGTAATATTTCTTAAATACTTTTCTTCCTTCTACTATCTCTCTTCTCAGCATATTTTATATGGGTGTTGCACTTCAGGAACTAATTCTCTCCTTTCTTATTTTCTTTCTTGTTTCCATTTCTTTCTTGTTGCTGACCTTCTAGGGATTTGTACACATTTATCTTGCAATCCTTCACTGATATTTTTAAATTTTTGCCTTCATGAATTTTGTTTCCAAAACTGCTTTATTGCATCCTATGTATTTTTACAGAGTAAGTATCTTCTCTCATTTTTTTCAAGATTATTAGTATATTTTTGAAGTTTTATTCACCCTCCATGGCCTCAGTGTCTTTTATTTTGATCCTGTTTTCTTATCCTCCAAGTTATAAGTCTTGCTCAGGTGTCTGATAATTCTTGGTTTCCAGTTCCCAGTTAAAAAAATGGGGGACAAAAATCTTCTTGGTAACTTTGATGGATTGTCAGGACTTGTCTCTCTGGGGTAGGATTTCTCAACCTCAGCACTACTTAAAATTTGGGATAGATTATTTTTTCTTTTTTTTTTTTGTCATTAGAGGTGTAGACTGTCCTGAGACTTGTATGATACATAGCAGCATTTCTGACCTCTATTTGCTAGATGCTGGTAACACTCCCTTCTGTTGTGTCAGCAAAATGTGACCAGATATTGCTAAATTTTTCCCTGGGGGAGTGGGGTGGGAAAATTGCTCCCAGTTGGATACTAAAGTATAGGTTGCTTTTTAGAAAAACGTCTTAGAATTGGGCTTCCTCGGTGGTGCCATTAGTAAAGAATCTGCCTGCCAATGCAGGAGATAAAAATAGATGGAGGTTTGATCCCTGGGCTGAGAAGGTCTCCTGGAGTGGGAAATGGCAACCTACTCCAATATTGTTTCTTGGGAAATCTCAAGGACAGAGGAGCCTGAAGGGCTTCAGTTCAAAGGTTTACAAAAAGTTGGCCATGACTGAATGCGCCCATGTGCATGTGAGTGCGTATGTGCACTTACACTTACACACACACACACACACACACACACACACACACACACACACTCTCCTAACTCCTCTTTGGCTAGTCATATTCCCAGGAAAGAACCTTCTAATCCCTTGTTTGTAGGATAAAGATGTGACTGTCAGACTTCTGAGAGCTCAGTGGGGCAAGGGTATTGGGAATCTCTGCATTTATATTGGTGTGCTCTTTCATTATTTCCCCTTGTGTAGATGTAATAATTAAGCCCTCAACTCTTTCCAGTATTCATCAGTCTAGAGATCTTCTGTTTACTTTATCCAAAAATATAAACTTTCTGTCAAAAATGGGATGGGGGTAGGAGATTTAAAAATGTAAATGTCCTTTAAAGCTAAATTTTTCTGAATTGTCTCCACAGTTAAGCCCCTCTACCAGAAACACCCGGTGCCACCTGTCCCTGAACGCTTTGGGAACTCTATGCTGTAAACTGGGCTGATTCTTAGCTTTCCTTATTACTTACTTGGTTTCTACCTTTCTTGACTTTAGGCTTTTTAACTTCCAAAATTCTGTGCTGTAGTCTTCCGAATGTATCTGTGGGTTTTGTCTTAGTTTAGGCTGCTATAACAAAACACCATAGATTAGGTGGCTTATAAATAACCAAATTTCATTTCTCATATTTCTGGAGGTTGAAAGTCTGAGATTAAGTGTATTTATTTGTTTACAAAATGTTTTTTACTCTGGGTTTTAGTAGTATTTCAGGAGAGATGACATCTAGATATATGTCTTCACATTTTTAGCCCAAAAGATTCTTGTTTTGTTTTCCAAGATATTTGAAATGTGTAACAAAATATGACCTGTTAAAACAATGTGTGACTTAGACTTACAAGAGTGATGGTCTAAGAAAATGTATTTGTTCAATTTGTAAGTCTGCCTTTTTGTGTTTAACATAGTTGAGAGAGTCAGGTATACTGAGTGGGTAATTAAGACTTGAATTGTCTAACAAGATTTGATTAATTATGTATGTAAGTGATATTAAATGTTTTAAAAAGATTTAATTTGTTAGACATGAATTATTATGCATTATTCAAAGAATAGATGAAATTGAGGTTTTTATTTTTAGCTAAAAGTTCAGAATAAAATAAGATCTTTCAATTTATCTTATGGAGCTAAGTAAAGCAATATTTTAACATGTGTAAATTTAATAAATTAAATATTAATCAAAATAAGGAAAATATCAGAAATAATTTTTCCATGTATGAAATCCCTCCCTCCACCTCCATATGTTAAAATACTTTAACTGACAAATATTTATCTCAGATTGTAGATTACATAGAAGTAAAAAGTAACCAAAAGATAAGCTGCTGTAACAGAGATAATGCAATTAGGATACAACAGTTAAGTCAGGGTAGACTAGTTCTGTGGAGAAGGCAATGGCACCCCACTCCAGTTCTCTTGCCTGGAAAATCCCATGGATGGAGGAGCCTGGTAGGCTGCAGTCCATGGGGTCGCTAAGAAGTG
Source organism: Antilocapra americana (assembly GCA_007570785.1). Taxonomy (NCBI): domain Eukaryota; kingdom Metazoa; phylum Chordata; class Mammalia; order Artiodactyla; family Antilocapridae; genus Antilocapra; species Antilocapra americana. The sequence continues at coordinate 14,437,422 of ML662442.1, forward strand.
GACAGGACCGAACGACTTCACTTTCACTTTTCACTTTCATGCATTGGAAAAGGAAATGGCAACCCACATCAGTGTTCTTGTCTGGGGAATCCCAGGGATGGGGGAGCCTGGTGGACTGCCGTCTATGGGGTCGCACAGAGTTGGACACAACTGAAGCGACTTAGCAGCAGCAGCAGCAGACTAGTTCTGAAGGTTTGCAGTAGTTTAGGTGTGAGATGAGGATGGAATGGGATGGAATGAGGGCATAAGCCATGGAGAGAAGTGGATAGAGGAATGCTTTGAGAATAATTGCTACTTGGTTACAGGCAAGTTATGGGACACAAGGAGAAGGAGCTTTCATGGGAAGCTCCAGGCTTTCTGGGATAAGCAAATTTGGAGATGAATGGGTCATTTACTGAGACTTGGAAAATTGGAGGAAGACTAGATTGTGGGTGGAATCTAGCCTTTAAGAGCTCAATTGCAACAATAATCTTTTGGACATACCTTTTGGCTATCTAAATGGAACTACAGAGTAAGAGATACAGATATGGAGCTCAGAAGAGTGATCTGGCTTAGTAATAGATGGTATTTCAAGTCTTGTGGGGAGGGGAGTTTATAAGTTCAGTCCTCAAAAGAGAAAAGTAGAGTGAAAAGAAAGGGAAGCCTATATATGGTTTGTCCCACATAATGGTAAATTAATTAGTAGGCTGTATAGCCTATAAAGTGTTAAACTTGTAGGATGGATTTAAACTACATTTTAAACTTACTTCATTAGACAACATATTATTTTGATGTGTAGAAAACAGTTTTATTTATTTAGAGACTATTTATTAAGCCATTTATGAGTATGGCACTATGCAATTAATGTGCTGTCTGAAATAATTTAAGCAAGCATAGAAGTCTGTAACTTCTGTCAGATTAAAATCTTCCTACTCTTGTTCACACATGGAATTACAAAGCTGAAAGGGATATATTAAGTTTATATATTCTGAGCCCTAGTCCCTTGCCTGGATTTGCTTGCATAATACTTCTGACAAGTGATGGTTGGCCTTTTGACTAGACACCTACAATGAAAGAAAATACTCATATTCTTAAGGAAGTTCATACAATTTTGTTGTTCTTCAGTTGCTAAGTTGTGTCTGACTTTTTGTGACCTCATGGACTGCAGCATACCAGGCTCCTCTATCCTCTACTACTCCAGGAGTTTGCTCAAATTCATGTCCATTGAGCAGGAATGCTACCCAACCATCTCATTCTCTGTTGCCTCCTTCTCCTCCTGCCCTCAGTGTTTCCCAGCATCAGGGTCTTTTCTAGTCAGTCAGTCCTCCACATCAGGTGGCCAAAGTATTGGAGTTTCAGCTTCAGCATTAGTCCTTCCAATGAATATTCAGGACTGATTTCCTTTAGGATTGAGTGGTTTGATCTCCTTGTTGTCCAAGGGACTCTGAAGCATCTTCTCCAACTCCACAGTTCAAAATCATCAATTCTTTGGTGCTCAGCCTTCTTTATGGTCCAACTCTCACATCCATACATGACCACTGGGAAAACCATAGCTTTGACTATATACAAACCAAAGCTTTGCACCTTTGTTGACAAAGTGATGTCTCCACCTTCGAATACACTGTCTAGGTTTGTCACAGGTTTCCTTCCAAGAAGCAAGCATCTTTTAGTTTCGTGGTTGTGGTTACTGTCCTAGTGATTTGGGGTGCCATTTCCTACTTCAGGGGATCTTCCTCCCGGTCTGTTCTGCCCCTCCTCCCCGCCCAGGGATCTAACCTTTATCTCTTGTGCCTCCTGCACTGACAGGCATATTCTTTACCAGCATTGCCACCTGGGAAGCCCCTCATACAATTCTGTGACTTTAATTGCTTCTGAAAGTTTTCCTTATAGTGAACTGAAACATTCTTCCCTGTATCTTCCAACCATGATTCTTATTTTGCTTTAAAGGATCATCTAGAATATAAAATTTTCAAATATTTAATGATCATTAGTGTGAATTTTTTGGTACAGTGTCAGAACTTCAGGGTCCAGTGTGGCAGATTTCTGAGTTCTCTGCTCTGTTCTGTCATCATTTTCTCTAAAATTGAGTGAACCCCAGTACTCTGGACATGATCCAACCAGGGCAAATTGAGTCCCATTATGGTCCATCTTATTTGGTCACTGAATTTCCATTAAAGTAGCCTAAGATAACTTTGACTGTTTTTAGGGGAATTGTTATATTATAGTATTGTCTCCTGGAGCTTGAAATCTACCAAAACCCTTTTATGTGCCAGCTGCTAATCAGGCCTGCTCTCTTCAGAACAGGTACATTTGATTTTTTTAAATTTAATTATAGGGCCTGGCCGTTGTCCTGTGAAATTTTCCCTTGTTAATTTGGCCAACCTTTAGAGCTTGTCAAGGATATTTTAGAGCTGAGGTTTCTCCTTAGTACATTAGTTGCTATCATGTATGATTCTGTAAGCAATGCTGACATTTTTTGTGCTAGCCATTTCGCAAGCATTCTTTCCCCTGCTCCTTCTGACACCAGGTGCGGTGTTGATGACAGATTTTTTCAGATCCTGGAGGCAGTGTAGCACGTGATGGAGAGGAAAGTGGGCCATGAAGTCGAGGTCAACCACACAAGCTCTGGGGTCTGGGTGAGTTTCCACACTCCTTGGGCTTGTCTTTCCTTATCTCTAAAACAGGGATCATAATAAGTGCCTTGTGAATTTGTTCTGAGGACAAAATGAAACAATTCCCATAAATCACTTACCACAGCTTATGAACAAAGTACATTTTCAATAAATGTTAGCTTTTGATTTTATTTTAATTCCTTTCCAGCAAGGGGACTGAGGTCTGGCAGGTTTAACTCACTTTCCCAAGGTCACGGGTCAGTCAGAGAATGAATTAGGGCTTAGTCCACAGGTGCCAGAGTCAGAAATCATGGAATTCTAACCTTGGGCTTGACACTTGCTAATTATTGGTCAAATCATGACCTTGGATTAGTGATTTGAACCCATTTACCTTCAGTTTTTTTCATCTATAAAGTGGAGAATTTAGTGTCTCCATCAAAGGTTGTTAGGAGAATTCAATTAATGATATGAACAAAATACATAATGTTTAACTCCTCAAACAATAATTCTCTTTCTCATCTATCTTAATCTACTTCTTGGCTACCCAAACCCATTAGGTTTAAATTAAACAAGATAGGAAAAGCACATAGCCTACAGTATGGAACATAGAATACATTCACTAAATAAGAAGCAATTTTACAACAACTTACACCTATGGGATTTGAGGAAATCAGAAATATATTTCTGAATGTTTTCCCTATGATTTAATTAACATAAAGGTATAATTTCCAAGTGATTTTAGTTTGTGTTTAAATTGTTTTCAATTTTACAATATGCCGCAATAGAATCAAGTGACATTCAGGCTATGTAGTTTCCTTAGAAGTTGAGGAAAGGCAAGGTGCCAAGTTGCCTGTTACAGTCAGAAGAGAGTTTTGACAGAAGTTCTATTCAGGATGGACTGTAAAAGATGGGTACCACTTGAAAAATTTTATCAAAAGAGAAATCCATAAGAGGTAAGAGAACTGTTTTGCCTTCAGCATGGAGGGGCAGCCATCAAATTATGTATGAGTGGTGGGGAGAAACATACTAAGACAATTTGAACCTTTATTGATTTAAATACCTACCTGAGAAAGACTTATTTGAATAGATTTTTAGCTAAAATAAAATAGAGCTGCATTTCCATACACATTCATTTGCACATGCCATTATTCACCCATGTTTCAGACTGAACTTTGCTAGGCAGAGAGGGCCAGTTCCTCTCTCAGGCATTGAGCTCCTGTGGAGACAAGGTGGAATGTCTCCGTGACACAGCATGTGATGTAGGACCATCACACTGTGTTTAATGACTGTTTAGTATGTACGACCCTGTGTGCACACTTAATCCTCACAAGAACCCTATATTGAGGAAGGTACAATTATTGTGTTCATTTCCCATGTGAGGAAACTGAGCTCAGAGAGATTAAATAATTCACTGGAGGCCATAGGATGAGTCAGTGATGGAGCTGAGATTGACTGGGAGAGTTGGGTTCAAGAGATTTTGCTCTCATCAGTTCAGTTGCTCAGTTGTGTCTGACTCTGCAACCCCGTGAGCCGCAGCATGCCCTGCCTCCCTGTCCATCACCAGCTCCTGGAGATTACCCAAACTCATGTCCATTGAGTCAGTGATGCCATCCAACCATCTCATCTTCTGTCATCCCCTTCTCCTCCTGCCTTCAATCTTTCCCAGCATCAGGGTCTTTTCAAATGCTCTCATAAGTTTATATATATATGAAAGAATCTCATCTCAGAAATGGCCGAAATTAACAGTCACACATATTGACGCTAAGCATAGAGCTTTCTCCTCTAGAGAAAGCATTTTTCAGAACTGTCACTTACATTCCATCCAGTATTCCTAATTGAGTTTCAAACTCAACATGGGATGCATAACAGAATGATACATCTCACTTACACTCAGAGACAATGAAATTGTTAGTTGCTCAGTCATGTCTGACCACAATCAAAATTTACAATATGATTGGAAACAAGTCCATGTTTTAAAGTCCATCTTTAAAAATTAAAGATGATTCCATGAAAGGAGAGGATAAAGAATGAGATGACAAGAAATATTTGGTTATATGTAATATATATATATATATATATATATATATATATATATATATGACCTGAAAGACAATTTGAACTTTTATTGATTTAAATACATACCTGAAAAAGACTGACTTGGCTAGATTGTTAGCTAAAATAAAATAGAGCTCTGTTTACACACACATTCATTTGTACATGCCATTCAATCATGTTTCAGTTTGAAGTTTACTAGGCAGAGAGGGCCACCAGTTCCTTCCTCAAGCTTTGAGACAAGGTAGAATGAGAGGGATCATTATGCTGTGTTTAATGACTGTTCACTATATACCATCCTGTGTGCACACTTAGTCCTCACAAGAAACCTATTGGGAAACGTATTTATTATATATACATATCATGCATGCATGTGTGCTAAGTTGTTTCAGTCGTGTCCGACTCTTTGTGACCCCATGGACTGCAGCCTGCCAGGCTCCTCTGTCCATGGGATTCTCCAGGCAAGAATACTGGAGGGGGTTGCCATGCTTTCCTCATGTATATATCACCTCCCTGTATAATTATGGCAGGTTTGCATTGTTGTATGGCAGAAACAAACAACATTGTAAAGCAATTTTCCTCCAATTAAAAAACAAATAAAAAAGAAATATTTGGCCTTAATAAGTAATGAAATATAGACCTATTAATCTTTCATTTTAAAATATGATTTAAATAAAGCTGTTTACAGTTATTCTCTCCCACAGTAGTTAAGCATGTTGGCATTTAAGAATTTTTTTATATACATTTATGAAATACTGAAGACCAATTAGACCATAAATGAGCACATTACAACTAACTTTTTTATGAAGAAAATAATGCTAAAGACCAAAACTGATGTCATCATTGAAATTAACAGCTTTATATAACAATAGAATGGGAAAGACTAGAGATCTCTTCAAGAAAATTAGAGATACCAATGGAACATTTCATGCAAAGATGGGTGCAATAAAGGACAGAAATGGTATGGAGCTAACAGAAGCAAAAGATATTAAGAAGAGGTGGCAACAATACACAGAAGAACTATACAAAAAAGATCTTCATAACCCAGATAACCATGATGGTGTGATCACTCATCTAGAGCCAGACATCCTGGAATGTGAAGTCAAGCGGGCCTTAGGAAGCATCACTATGAACAAAGCTAGAGGAGATGATGGAATTCCAGCTGAGCTGTTTCAAATCCTAAAAGATGA
>ML662442.1:14448254-14461098 GCA_007570785.1 Antilocapra americana
ATATATATATATATATATATATATATATATATATATGACCTGAAAGACAATTTGAACTTTTATTGATTTAAATACATACCTGAAAAAGACTGACTTGGCTAGATTGTTAGCTAAAATAAAATAGAGCTCTGTTTACACACACATTCATTTGTACATGCCATTCAATCATGTTTCAGTTTGAAGTTTACTAGGCAGAGAGGGCCAGTTCCTTCCTCAAGCTTTGAGACAAGGTAGAATGAGAGGGATCATTATGCTGTGTTTAATGACTGTTCACTATATACCATCCTGTGTGCACACTTAGTCCTCACAAGAAACCTATTGGGAAACGTATTTATTATATATACATATCATGCATGCATGTGTGCTAAGTTGTTTCAGTCGTGTCCAACTCTTTGTGACCCCATGGACTGCAGCCTGCCAGGCTCCTCTGTCCATGGGATTCTCCAGGCAAGAATACTGGAGGGGGTTGCCATGCTTTCCTCATGTATATATCACCTCCCTGTATAATTATGGCAGGTTTGCATTGTTGTATGGCAGAAACAAACAACATTGTAAAGCAATTTTCCTCCAATTAAAAAACAAATAAAAAAGAAATATTTGGCCTTAATAAGTAATGAAATATAGACCTATTAATCTTTCATTTTAAAATATGATTTAAATAAAGCTGTTTACAGTTATTCTCTCCCACAGTAGTTAAGCATGTTGGCATTTAAGAATTTTTTTATATACATTTATGAAATACTGAAGACCAATTAGACCATAAATGAGCACATTACAACTAACTTTTTTATGAAGAAAATAATGCTAAAGACCAAAACTGATGTCATCATTGAAATTAACAGCTTTATATAACAATAGAATGGGAAAGACTAGAGATCTCTTCAAGAAAATTAGAGATACCAATGGAACATTTCATGCAAAGATGGGTGCAATAAAGGACAGAAATGGTATGGAGCTAACAGAAGCAAAAGATATTAAGAAGAGGTGGCAACAATACACAGAAGAACTATACAAAAAAGATCTTCATAACCCAGATAACCATGATGGTGTGATCACTCATCTAGAGCCAGACATCCTGGAATGTGAAGTCAAGCGGGCCTTAGGAAGCATCACTATGAACAAAGCTAGAGGAGATGATGGAATTCCAGCTGAGCTGTTTCAAATCCTAAAAGATGATGCTATAAAAGTGTTACACTCAATATGCCAGCAAATTTGGAAAACTCAGCAGTGGCCACAGGACTGGAAAAGGTCAGTTTTCATTCCAATCCCAAAGAAAGGGAATGCCACAGAATGCTCAAACTACCATACAATTGCACTCATCTCACAGGCTAGCAAAGTAATTGAACCGTGAACTTACATGTGTTCAAGCTGGTTTTAGAAAAGGCAGAGGAACCAGAGATCAAATTGCCGACATCCACTGGATTATCAAAAAAGCAAGAGAGTTCTAGAAAAACATCTACTTCTGCTTTATTGACTACACCAAAGCCTTTGACTGTGTGGAACACAACAAACTGTGGAAAATTCTGAAAGAGATGGAATACCAGACCACCTGACCTGCCTCCTGAGAAATCTGTATACAGGTCAGGAAGCAACAGTTAGAACTGGACATGGAACAACAGACGGGTTCCCAATTGGGAAAGGAGTACGTCAAGGCTGTATATTGTCACCCTGCTTATTTAACTTATATGCAGAGTACATCATGAGAAATGTTGGGCTGGATGAAGCACAAGCTGGAATCAAGATTTCTGGGAGAAATAACAATAACCTCAGATAAGCAAATGACACCACCCTTATGGCAGAAAGTGAAGAAGAACTAAAGAGCCTCTTGATGAAAGTGAAAGAGGAGAGTGAAAAAGTTGGCTTAAAGCTCAACATTCAGAAAACTAAGATCATGGCATCTGGTCCCATCACTTCATGGCAAATAGATGGGGAAACTAGAAACAGTGAGAGACTTTTTTTGGCGGGGGGGAACTCTAAAATCACTGCAGATCTTGACTGTAGCCATGAAATTAAAAGATGCCTGCCTCTTGGAAGAAAAGCTATGACCAAGCTAGATAGCATATTAAAAGCAGAGACATTGCTTTGCTGACAAAATCCATCTAGTCAAAGCTATGGTTTTTCCAGTGGTCATGTATGGATGTGAGAGTTGGACTCTAAAGAAAGCTGAGTGCCGAAGAATTGATACTTTTGAATTGTGGTGTTGGAGAAGACTCTTGAGAGTCCTTGGACTGCAAGGAGATCCAACTAGTCCATCCTAAAGGAGATCAGTCCTGGGTGTTCATTGGAAGGACTGATGCTGAAGCTGAATCTCCAATACCTTGACCACCTGATGAGAAGAACTGACTCATTGGAAAATACCTTGATGCTGAGAAAAATTGAAGGCAGGAGGAGAAGGGCATGACAGAGGATGAGATGGTTTGATGGCATCACTGACTTGATGGACAAGAGTTTGAGCAAGCCACGGGAGTTTGGTGATGCTGCAGTCCAAGGGGTCTCAAAGAGTTGGACATGACAGAGCAACTGAACTGAAGTATTTGTATTTTATGTCACAATGGGAAACTTGGAAATTCCTAATAACTGTGTAAACCATGGAAGATTTAAACTATGATGTTGTTTTGATAATGTTTTAAATTTGAGTCATATTTTTTCCTCATCAGAATTTTTATCAAGACATTGAGTTTTGGGATTTTGAAACTAGTTTGTCATAATACATTGTGCATAATCATAGTATTTATTCTCTAGGATTATTGTTAATGTGTAAATTAGGGACAAGAGAATAATTATTTATAAAGTAAATAATTCCAGTTTTAGATGCCTATTTTAGACACTTAATACTTGCAGAAATCCATGTTATATTTACCACGCTGAATTTTTTTTTTCTTAGGGTGCACATTTTTGTGTTCTGATAAGCCTGTGATTATATTAAAGTGATAGTAGGGGGAAGAAAATCTTGATTCCACTGGGAATCTTAGGCTTTTATAAATTTATTGGGAAAGTAATTTTTCCTACACTGTTGAAGTTTCTTTTTGGTAAACAGTATTTTCCTAAAAGAAAAAGGATGATGGGGAAGTTGAGGACTGTACATTTCCTCAAATGACCTGCACTGTATTCTGGGTGTCTTGCAATGAATAGAGTGAAAAGTGTTCATTTTTCATTCTGAAGTAAAATGCTTTCCAGAACCTTTAGTTTGCTTGTCCATTTGTTTTGTACATTTCATCTCTGTTTGTGGCTCCTGTCTTTTTTTAAGTTTTAATACTTTCTATAAATATTTTGTAAATATGTCAAAAACAAGAGACTCTGCTTTCAGACATGTGAAGGAAGAAAGACTCAGACCAGAGCGTGAGAGGCGAGATCATGAAGAGAAGGCAAAGTTTGAGGGACAGTTGGGGTTGAACAAAGGTCAGTCTCTGACCCATTTGGGTTTTGGTCTTAGTCTTTAACCCAATAGTGATGATACAATTCTTTCAACATGAAGTATTGAGTGGATCTTTGGGATTTTTGCTGACTCTATATGACTGTTGTGTCAGTTCAGGTGGGACAGAGCAGAAGACATTAATAGATCATAGTTGTGCTGCATTTTTGTGCACAATTTTCAAAGCTTTTCTATTTTATGGCTTAGATATCTCCTCTACGATGTAATTCAATTCTCTCAGCTCTTGAGATCTGTTGAAAGCTCTGTGCTGATTTCCTTGTCTTCTCTTGTTCTCTACTGAGCTTTAGGCAGCATGATGAGCACTGGAGTCAAGAGTTGTGAACCAGTCAATCAGAAGCTCATGGGCAGCCTATCATTAAGGTACCTCTTAAGGCTGGAAAAGTCTGTTCCAGTATATACTGTGTTGCTTAGTACCAGCTGTAATTTGAGTTCAGAAAGCAATAGTTAAGGGAAAGATAAACTTGTCCCTAGAGCCGATTTTACTGCTTAATAATCACCACACAGTATCTGTCTTCAGGCAAAGGCAGTGGGACTGCAGACTGGCTTGCACTTCATTCCATGTGATGTAAATTGGAAACCACAAACTAGACAAGCAAAGCAGAATGTAAGCAGACTAAAATCTCTATCTTTTCTCTGCACTATATTGAAGAGGCACTGGGAACAAAAGTAATATTATCATCAAGCCATATGAGTAAAAATATAAAGATTAAACTTTATTGATGGGATTAGCACTTTGATTTATGATATTGCCTTTCTGCCTCCTGTAAAAAATTTCTGCATTAGTCTTCTGGATGCACAAAATAGCATACGAATTTTTGGTCCATGGAAACCTGGGACATATAATGAGTTCACAATGTAATGACTAATCTATAACATCTTAAACTTTTTGCAAAGAGCTGGATAATTAACAATCAAGTAGTGAAGTACACAGTAGTAGTGTCTCCTTGAAACTGAATTACTTTAAGAATGTATTAATACTATAATTAAGAATCATTGATAATTAACTAAGGAAACAACTAAAGCTGTGAAGAAGTGTTTATATACTTTTCTCAGTTGGGATGCTCATTATCTGCTGATTTGGGGCAAGATTTTGATGAAATAGTGAGTATTTAAGCTATAATTTGCCTGAGAAATGATCTATGTACATATGATAAAAAGTTCTCATGTACAATACTTACAGAGGAGTCATAGAGTAAAAAGAACAAGAACAGCAAGTAAACTATACATTTTAATAACACACTTTGAAAATAACATGTGCTTTGTAACAATGATGTACACGCACTGAAGAAATTTTGAAAAAACACAGAAACCTTAATGAAAATAAAAATCATGAATACTCCTATTACTCAGAAATAATTAATATTTTTGATTTTTAATTTTTCCTATCTTTTCAAATTAAATATTTTTATTTTTCCTAGCTTTATTGAGGTATATGTAATAAATTATATATATTTAAATGATTTGATATATGTATATAGTGTGAAATTATGACCATAAGTCAAGTTAATTAAAACATTCATCATCTCACATAGTGAAAACACTTAAGATCTACTGTCTTAGCAAGCTTCAAATATGTAATACAATGTTATTACCTATAGTCACCTAGATGTACATCAGATCTTCTAATCGATCCATTTTACAAACCAAAATTTGTACCCTTTGAGCAACATCTACCTATTTCCACCACCACCGAGCCCCTGGCAACACTATTTTCCTCTTTGTTTCTATGAGTTCAACTTTTTTCCAGATTCCAAATGTGAAATTACACAGTATATGTCTTTCTCTGTAGGACTTATTTCATTTAGCATAATGCCTTTGTTTCATTCATGTTGTTGCAAATAACAGAATTTCCTTATTTTTTTTTTATGGCTGAATACTATTCTGTTGAATCTATATACCACATTTGTTGGGAAGATTCCCTGGAGGAGGGCATGGCAACCCACTCAAGTATTCTTGCCTGGAGAATCCCCATGGACAGAGCCTGGTGGGCTACAGTCCATAGGGTTGCAAAGAGTAGGACATGACTGAGTGACTAAGCACAGCACAGAGCAGGTCTCTGGCTTTAGTAAATACTGCCAGTTTTCCAAGGTGGCTGCACAAATTTATAGTCTCTCCAGCAGTAATGAAAGTTCCAGTTTAACTCACCCTCCTCATTTCTTGGAATTGTTGACCTCTTTAATTTCAATCATTATGATGGGGAATTTTTACTCAGTTTTCTTTTATCTGATGAATAATGATGCTGATCATTTAAAATTAGCTTATTATTCCCTTGGGTATATAGTTTTGAAATGTTTATTAGCTCTTCTCATTGAAAAATTAGATTGTCTTTTTTATGGCTTTGTAGCAGTTTTTCCATATTTGGGTATATATTTTGGTAGATGTATATATACATTTTGGTAGATGTATGTATTATGAATATTTCCCAGTCTGTGGTTTGCCTTTTCACTCTCTTAATGGTATCTTTTGATCATAGTATGGTCTTTTAATAACTATACAGTCACTCTCTCTCCTTAACAGTTTAGTTTTAAAAATAAAGTGACAAACACTATTTGGATATGGGTTAACATTTTATGAAGTAAAACAAAAAATAACAATTTTTTTTAGGACTTGATACTACTTTCAAAGTAAAAGTTTTCTAAAGTTTCTACTAGCATCATTATTTCTAGATAGAAATGTGAAATAGAGGATTCTTAGTTCTGGCTTATTTCCTACTCTTTTGGATACCTTCAAAACACCTGTCTTGTAAATCATGTTTTCATGTCATTAGGACTTAACTCTGAGGTAATGCGCTCATGGGTGAGCACTGGGTACTTTAAAAGTGCTTCTAGAGACAAAGCCACTGCATTTGTTGCTTGTTTCAGATGAGCTTTGGAAAATGATGTTGATCAAAAGAGTGTCCTAAACTAACAGAGATTCACAAATATCTGCCAAGTGAGACCATTTTCCTGCATAAAAAAAACATAGACATATTCTCTATCAGTGGAGTGGCTTTCTTTGTCCATAGTTGGCAGGCAAAGTTCTCCATGCAAAATGAAACCAGAAATTCAAACACCTTATTATGGGCTTCAAGACACTGACTAGTCTCTACCTGGCCTGTGTCCAATTCATCCTGGACCACCCTCTCCCTTGTTCACAGCTCTTCAACCACACAGACTTCTTTTGATTCCTCAAATAAGACAAGCTCCCTCTTGCCTCAAAGCCTCTGAATTTGAAAATACTTTCACTGAAACAATAAATGGTTTGCTCTCTCATTTTTTTTAAAAACCATTTGGTTTTAAATCAATGATCATACTGTGGGAAAGAATCCTTTCCTGTCCACATTCTCTAAAGCTCCTCTCTCTTTCTGCCATCATGCCATCCTGTTTATTTTTTGTCACTTATCACTATCAGAGGTAATCATGTTTATCAATTTGCTTAATGGTTCTTTATGTTTTCCCCACTTTTAGAGTGTAACTCTAGGGACCAGGTCTGTCTTTTTTACTGCTAGGTCCTAGGTGCTTATAGCTGTGATTGACACATGATAAATTCTAGTAATTTTAATTGACTAACTGAATGAATAAATTGTGAGTACAACCAGGTGAACAAATAGAAAAGCTGCTTTTAGAAAATTCTAATTGGTAACTGGTTTCTTTGAACTGGTGTTTATTTGAATTGGTAGCTATTTCATATGAGTGGGTTTTCTCTCTGCAATGAAGATTTAAGCTTCTGTGTCCCATACTCTTTTGGAATCTTTCAGGGAGCTGACCTTTCCTAGTTCCCCTTCATCCCCCACCATAGAGTTAGTTACTTTCTCTTTTAATCTCTTAACATACTTTGTGTTTGACTTTATTAAAGCATAACTTACGATATTATGATTATTTGCTTACAGGTCTGTCTCCTCCTTCCTTTTTTCCCTGTTCCTATAATCTCATCCACAAATTTCTATGAAAGGAAAGACATTTAACTCATTCTTGTTTGAAACCTCAGTCCCTGACACAGTATTGAGCTCAGCCTAGATGTTCAATCAATGCTTAGTGACTAAATAAAATAAATATTTGTTGAATTGAATTATCACTATACATTTTGATCACTGAATATTTCAAAAGCTTTTTGAGCTTTTTCATTGAGCATAGTAGACTTCATGGCTTTTTAATACATAATAAAAGCCTTCTATTTTATTGTATATCTCTTAGCTCACATTGGAGTTCTTTATGGGATAATGTGATTTTACTCTCATGATATTCTTTTAAGCAAAAGGATGCAAAAAATGCTTTTAAAAAACCAGTTTTGTTAATTCTTTTAATCAAATCACTTTGTTTTCAAGATATGAAACCGAAAGTCTCTTAGTCGTGTTTGACTCTTTGCAACCCCATGGACTACACATATCCTTGGAATTCTTCAAGCCAGAATACTGGAGTAGGTAACCATTCCTTTCTCCAGGGAATCTTCCAAACCCAGGGATTGAACCCAGTTCTCACACATTGCAGGCAGATTCTTTACCAGCTGAGCCATCAGGGAAGACCAAGAATACTGGAGTGGGTAGCCTATCCCTTCTCCAGGGCATCTTCCCAACCCAAGAGTCAAACTGGGGTCTCCTGCATTGCAGGCAGATTCTTTACCAGCTGAGCTACCAGGAGGCCCCTGTTTGTAGGCTTTATCTCTCTTTGTTAGAAAACAGCAAAGTGATTAAAACTAGTCCCTGAGGAAAGCAGTTTATACTTTTTGAAAATAGAATAACCACAAGAGATTTATTTTTCTTCTCATGAAATTATTATCAATTATCTTTAGGAGAGAAGAAGTTGTCCAAATGGTGGGTAAACATTCTAAGGTTTAATTTAGCCCAAACTTTACAGTAGAGGATCACTAATTATTAATGGACACTTCTGGTTGGAGGGGAGTCTTAGAGTTATATTTGAGGTCCTGAAAGGTGGAAAGAATAAAAGAAAAGGGCTTCAGCTTTGAGATACCCACCTAGAGGAGATCATGAACTAGGTTCTGCTGCTGCAATGACATCTTGCTTTGCTGAGGTTTGAATTAATTCCCATGGGTGTGTAAATGAAACTGTGCTCAAAGAGCAAGTTATTTTGGGAAAGTGAACAGTATGATTATTTTACCATATCCTATTGCTAGTACTTCAGGTGCTTCTAAGATTGTTTGTAAATGGCCACACTTCCCATATTTTCTAAGAACAAGACAGCCTTTCTAAAGCAAGGAGAATATTAGTAGCCTTGATCAGACACAAGTTTGGACAAGTATGGGCCTAGCACACCTGTATCTCAACATTGAAAGGATATAGTGAATGGGTTCCATGATAACAGGATAACTGTCAGTTTAGTTTTTAAAAATTTTTAAAAAGTTTTATTTTATATTGGTGTAGAGTTCATTTACAATGTTGTATTAGTTTTAGGTGTGCAATAAAGTGATTCAGTTATGCATAAATATATGTCCATTTTTTTTCAGTTTTTCCCCATATAGGTTAATAGAGAATATATTTTTTAATTTTAATAATTTTAAAATGCATATGATAAAGTTGGAACACCAACACTACTTGATAATAGGACATTATAAAATTATAATAATCAATACCATATTGATTCAGTAGTGACAGACATCAGTAGATCAATGGGACAAAATAGTCCAGAAATTAACCCACAAGAATATTGGTAACTAATTGTCTACAGAGATGCAAAGACAATTCAGTGGAGAAAGAATCATTTTTCAACAAATGGCTCTGGAACAAGTGGATAGCCTCGTGCAAAAAAAAAAAATGTTTGGCTCATTTTTGAGCAGTACACAAAAATTAACACAAAAATAAATGATAAATGTAAAAATTAAACCTAAATCTATAAAACTTCTAAGATAAACATAGGTGACAAATTCCGTGATCTTAACTTAGGCAAACAGCTTTTAGATACAATACTAAAAGCATGATCTATAGAAGGACCAATTGATAAGCTGGACCTCATCAAAATGAAAAAAATTTTTGCTCTTCAAAAGAGATTGTAATAGAATGCCATGACAAACTACATGCTGGGAGAAAATATTGGCAAATTTTATATTTGATAAAGGACTTGCACCCAGAATGCATAATGAACACTCAGTTCTTAGCAATAAGAAAACAAACAAAAAAATTTAATTAAAAAGGAAATGGATTTGAAAAGATACTTCACAAAGAAGGTAAACAGTTTGCAAATAACCACACAAAAAGATGCTCAACATCATTAGTCATTAGGGAAGTGCAAATTAAAATTCCCAAAGAAATACCACTTTAGCCATTAGAATAGAAACAATTAAAAAGATTAACCTTACCAAGTGACTAGATTCCCCTTGGAGTTTAAATACATTGGTAAAAATAACACACGCCTTAGCCCTGCTAAGAGAATCTGGAAAGTCAACTTGCAGAAGAAATCCGGAGAATTAAAGTTGTTGTGAAAATTAAATTGAGTCACAGACAGAATACCTTGAAACTGTTTATGTATCATAGTATTCTTTCCTGGAAAATTGTGTGGATAGAGGAGCCTGGTGGGCCACAGTCCATGGGGTCACAAAAGAGTCTGATACAACTTAGCACAGTAGAGCACATTGGTTGCTCACAAAATTATTTGTTAAATTCCTTCCAAATGATACGTTAATTGTTTAGAGACTTTCCAACCGAGCGGAGTTGACATGATGGATAAGCTTTACATTTCTAAGGCGTCTGTACCTCTTCATAGTGGAGGCAGTGAAATATGAAACAGAGATACTATTCACTGAGGCCCCTCTAAGTCAAAACTCTCAGGCCATAATTAAGTTTCATTCTGTTGTTAAAACTAATGAATGAAGAAAGCTAGTATCCGGTCACATACTTACAATGAGTACCCCTCACCTAAGCTTGTTTCATTTACTTGACTCTAAATGGAGAAACGACCTAAACATCCATCAACAGAAGAATGGATAAAGAAATCATGTTACGTATACAATGGAATATTACTCAGCCATAAAAGGAACAAAACTGGATCATTTGTGGAGCTAGTGATGGATCTAGAGACTGAGTGATATAAGTTAGATAGAGAGAAACACATATTGTATATTAACACATATATGCAGAATCTAGAAAAATGGTATAGATGATTATACTTCCAAAGCAGAAATAGAGGCACAGATGTAGAGAAAAAACATATGGATACCAACCGAGGAAGGGGGTTGATGGGATGAATTGGGAGATTGGGGTTGACATATATATACTACCATATATAAAATAGATCAGCTAATGAGAACCTACTGTATAGCACAGAGGACTCTACTCAGTGCTCTGTTATGACCTAAATGGGATGGAAATACAAAAAAGAGGAGATATATGTATATGTATATGCATATTTGATTCACTTTTCTGTACAGCAAAAACTAACACAATCCTGTAAAGCAACTGTGTTCCAATAAAGATTAATTAAAAATTACAATGCAGGATCATCATTATCGGTGAAAAAAAGGGCAGTGGTAGCCAGTTAGATAACCAAAGGGAAAAATTATTTTGTTGCAGGCGTGATGCTATTTCAGCTGCTACTGACTATGGGTCACACACCTGTACTGAACTATCAGCATCTGGACAACAGAGGAAAAGCCACTTGGACTTGCTGCTCAGAATGGCGGATCCCAAAGGGCAATGGGGGCTTCTTTTAGCGTCATTGGTGATTTTGAATAAACTAAGCTTCACTATTGGGGAAAAAAAATTACATGCATGGAAAAAGGATATTGTTGGTTAAGATCTGTATTGCATTTACAGTTTGGAACAAGGAATGAATGATAATTTGTAATGTGCTTTTGCTTATGTGCCAACTCCCTGGAGCTTATCCTGACACATAATTTGCAGCACAATACTGTCTGAAACCGAAAGGCTGGTTAATAATAAGTGGAATAAGAGTATAGTAAGTTCTTTCTGAGATAATTTAAAAATACCGGAGAAAGTCTAATTATATTATATGAAAAACTGAAGTGCAAATTTTTTCTTTTAACCTTTTACATTTGACAGAAGAATAAATAAGTTGCTGATGAAATAAGAAGCCCTTGAACACTGAAAATTAACATACACAATCTCTCTCTCTAGAAGGCTGCACCTTTTCCCACTCTTTCTATTCTTCTCTTTATTGCTGAAAAAGGTCTTTGTATAAATTAGAAAAAAAAAATCATGGAGTTGAGGTCTCCTAGTGCAAATATAAAGCAAGAGTAAATTTAATCTTCCCTAGCACTTGCTTTTTGCTAGATTATAAACAGAAAACAAACACTTTTGGATAAAATTTTAGGAAGAGTGAGAATAATTATAGCAACTACTAATAATCTCTCTCCCCTAAAGTTCAATTATGGTACAAAAGAAGAACTTTACATATGCTAGTCACGGTTTTACATGAAGTATCTAAAAGTTATTGGATTATATCTAATTACTAGTTATAGGATTGCAGGGTGCTTTTTGGCAGTCAAGAGTTATATTTGCAAAAATAGACGAACAGTCTCATTACCTGAAAGATACTTAGTCTGGTTATGCTAATCTTTTCTAAAATAAGTTCAGAGAGTGTCATGTCTTGAAACATGGCAAAAACTGCAATTCAACAGCATTGTACGAGGATTAAATCAAATCTTCTCCAAGTTTATCTCTTTCTGCTTCTTAAGTGAAATTGCTGATATATCTAGACCTGGCTGCTCATCAGCACGCCTGTCCTACCACTTCTAAAGCAACGCAAACGCTAACATTCTTCCCTCATGACCCTACCCTTCTCTTCAGTATGAATCCCTTGCTTTGCCCTGATGCCTGCCCTCCCCATTTTCAGAGTAACTTCTCTCTCCAAATTTTCTTCTCTATTCCTTCATGTCCAAGTCACAGGTCTCCTGAAAAACTATCCCAGTGATTTCTTTATTCTCTTCAATCCACAGCACACATTGTTTGTATCATAGTCTTGGCAATTGATTTTTTTTTTTTTGCATGATGTTTTATTTTTTATTTATTTATTTTTTATTATTGTTTTTGCCATACATTGTCATGATATCACCATGGGTTTACATATGCTTCCCCTCCGGGTCCCCCCTCCCTCCTCCCTCCCCCCCCGGGAAATCTCGCTGCACCAGTCCCGAGCATCAATCCTGGGCTGGCGATTGATTAGACACATGACAATTAACATGCTTCAATGCCCTTCTCCCATATCATCCCACCCTTACCCTCATCCACAAAGTCCACAAGTCTATTCTATACATCTGCGTTCCTTTTGTTGTCTCCCATGTTGGGTTCTCATTACTGTCTTTCTAAATTCCATATATATGTGTTAATATACTGTATTGTTGTTTTTGCTTCTGGCTTACTTCACTCTGGATAATGGGCTCCAGTTTCGTCCATCTGAGTAGAATTGCTTCAAATGAATTTTTTTTTAATGCTGAGTAATATTCCATTGTGTATATATACCACAG
>ML662442.1:14461108-14520780 GCA_007570785.1 Antilocapra americana
GAGTAATATTCCATTGTGTATATATACCACAGCTTTCTTATCCATTCATCAGTTGATGGGCATCTAGGTTGCTTCCATGTCCTGGCTATTGTAAACAATGCAGCGATGAACATTGGGGTGCACGTGGCTCTTTCAATTCTGGTTTCCTCGGTGTATATTGATTTAATGTAGTGTCAGTATATTTTAGTTAGTAAGCTAACTAAAAGCCCCAATAGTTCAAGAGCCTCGAGGCATCAGGACAGTTTTGTGTATATAGTATTATTTCAACTATGGATAGAAAAAGCATAAAAATGAATTTTAGGAAAAAAGTAATGATTGATTTCATTTTTGTGCATGAAAAAAATATTTATATATTTTAGTTTTCTATATAGTTTTCTATAATGAGCTTGTGTATTCAGAGAAAAAAGGAAAAGAAAAACATGAAAGAAATATGAAGAAAAAAAGGAGTCTCCTTGGACAAAGTCTAATTACTATGTTATACTATTTTATAAAATAGGCAGCATGAAAGTGAAAGTGTTAGTCACTCGCTTGTGTTCAACTCTTTGTGACCCCTGGACTTTAGCCTGGCAGGCTCCTCTGTCCATGGAATTCTCCAGGCAAGAATGCTGGAGTGGGTTGCCATTCCCTTCTCCAGGGAAGCTTCCTGACACAGGGCTCTAACCCAGGTCTCCCTCATTTTGGGCAGATTCTTTACCATCTGAGCCACCAAGGAAGCCCAGGCAGTATACTTCTTTTAAAAACTTAATTGAAAGCAAAAATGAATTTAAAAAATAATGAATTTTCATTTTAACTTCATTTTCAGTTTAGATATTTTCATTAATATTATTTCACCTAAGTGAATTTAGGAAATAAAATTTCCACACATTTTTTCTGTACCTGTGAGTAGCTGGGTAAAAAGCAGGCAATTTTAATCCCACAGGAATTATGTGCAGAGACTGGAGGGTAAAGAAGCCTGAGATCCAGTCTTTGAGAGTTCCTCCCTATGTAACGGGTAAGGCGTGAGGACCTCTCTCAGAGCGTATTAATGAATCTTCGGAGGTGTGTAAGGACAGCTCTGGAAGAGAGTAGGAGGTCAAATGCGAATTATTCTGTATAAGGAAATGAGAAGGTGGAGCTTTTGGAAGAGAATTCTGCAAACAGGTATCTGGATGCTCCATCGCTGCAATCGACAATAATCTGTGTGTCTCATATGGGCAGACATTGGTCTACTTTCTAACCCCGTGGACTGTAGTCACCATGCCCCTCTGTCCATGGGGTTCTCGAGGCAAGAATACTGGAGTGGGTTGCCATTCCCTTCTCCAGGGAAGCTTCCCCACCCAGAGGATTGAATCCATGTCTCCTGCGTTGCAGCTGCAGGCAGATTCTTTACTGTCTGAGCCACCAGGGAAGCCCCTGGATCACCAGGGAATTCCCCTGGCCCATTTCCTTGAACACAGGGTAGAACTGCCACACCTTCCGATGCCTATGGACCCCCTCTTTGAACTTGCTGGAGTTGAGTCCCTCACATGGATCCTTAGGGCCTTGGCACAGTTTTATCTTTCCATCCCTAGCCTCTGGAGCTCCTGCCTGGTTACGTCTCAGTTTAACTGTCTCTTCCCCAGAGGAGCTTCCTTTGACGTCCCCAGGCTAGAACCCCTGTCTTGGTGCTCTGACACAGTCTCACAGCTCCTCACACACTGAGCCCGCCGGGAGCTGCTTGCTCTGCAGGGCTTGGTTAAGTTCTAATTGTTCACCGATTGCTTTATCTTGCTCACCTCTGCATCCTCAGAGCCCAGTCTAGTGAGAGCAGGAGCTTAATTGAGCAGACAGCAGTTTCTGGGCATGCGGAGACCAGTTAGGGTGACAAACTCCAGGCTGTGTTCAGAATTTACCTGCCTTTCCGTGACCAAGGAGCTTTGTGTCTGGAGGAGGCGGGGGCGGGGAAGAGGGATGGGGGTGGGGATGGGGAGAAGGGTGGGAGGTGGACCTGAGGGCACAGTTTCTGGCTGCTGAGATGCCTCCACTCCCCAGAGACCCCATATTGTTCCAGGTTGCATATTTCTGGCTTGTCTGGGCCCAGGATGGGACCTTGAGTGCAGTCCATCCATTCTCTTCTCTACAGAGAAATAAAAACCAGATAGCCACTCTGCAAGAGGGACCCGCAGTGCCCTGGGGGACGCTAACTGCTTTGTTCGTACAATCCCTAGGGCGAGGAAAATCAGTGTTTGTCTGTGGTTAATTGGCAAACAATTTGAGATTGTTCGTGTGGGGGCAAAATTACTTGTATTTTTGGGAAGGCCCCGAGTTGTGTGATCTATCAGCTTCCTTCACCTCCTTTCTCTTCCCAAACTCTGTCCCTCCGCTTGACACGCCCTGTGCTGTTTCCTCTTGAACACGCCGACTGCAAGGGTGTCCAGCGCTTCCGCTGCTTCTCGCAATTCATCCTGGCGGGATGCCAGGGTTCCATGACCCCTGGCTTCGGTTTGTGTTTTAGATTCATTCATTTGTGTCAGCCCATTGCTTCAGAATGTGTGTTGCCGTTTTTATACAGGCTCTGGCCTCGGCGCTTATCTGTTTTCTTATCAGAGGCTTTGAAATCCTTGGGGATCTAAGAGGCAGAGAGGAAAAACCAATTGCAGAAAAGCTCCTTTAGCTGCGCAGCCAAGGGCCCAGGGAGCTCTCCCCGTCCACCTTTTCAGTTCTTCCTTCAGCTATGTTGTGCTCTAACTTGGAGGGTAGTATGTGCTGACAGAAGAATACATCTACATCACATCCTTTCTGCTTATCATCCCAGAAGTTTCAACAATCTGGTTGAAACTAGGACCGGGTTACCAGAGGATAATTTGGGTTGATCTGTTTTTATTAAACACTAGATCAGTGTTGCTATTTTATACATACTGTTAGTCCATGTCATTTAGGCCAATTAAGCTTTCAAAAATTGAATCTGATTGAAATTATTTTATCTTGTGCAGAGAGATTGTCCTAGAGCTATTAACCTATAAGAGAGAATAAAATTGGGAAGGTTACATGTTTCCCTCTCTTTTTTGGAAATAGATCACGAAATCTAATTTGAATAACAACTTGAAGAAATTACATGCTGTTTCTACTTGATGTTATACAAAAGCTTTGCCTGTTCTCCTTGTTGGCTACCTCTGTAGTCATGGTAACAGTTTCGATTTCACAGATTCAGCAGTGCATTTGCTGAGCAGGAAGATAAGACTATTGCTTATGAGAATAATTATTTAGAAACAGGTGATATTAACGTAAAACTCATTGTCAAATTGGTTGGAAAAAGGACAAAGTGGAATATTATCACATGAGATCAGGGAAAGTTTAGAGGAAAAATAGCATACATATATATACTTGATGTACAGTGCTTCTTTTGTCTGCTTATTCAGTAAAATTATGAAAAATACATGGAATATAAACATGAGGTCATTGAAACTGAGCCCCAGAAAGGACTTTAGGAATAATCTAGCATAAGCTATTAACTTGTTCTAATGCAAAAAAAAGAAAAAAAAGCACTTTTCCTCAGCAAACTGAATGTAGAATTTCTTGTGGGAAATCAATGAACCCTGGAAACATATTGGGATCAGGAGAAATGTGGAGTAATCAAAGTAGACATCATAAGGTTTCAAATTCACTTCTTTATTAATGAAATACATATATTTTCTCATAATATCAAAGAAACTTCTGTTTGGAGTACACGTTTTTATGGTAATGAGCCATTTCATCTAGGGAGGTAATCTCAGTTGAGCAAAGTAATTGAGTTTTTAATGCAGATTTTTTTCTTGTATATGTGAGATAACTAATTATTCACTACCGAAAATGAAGTTGAGCTAAATTACGTTATTCTTGAAGGTATAAGGAATGACTCTGAACTAAAGAGCAGTTGCTGATTGCTCTCAAAACTCCCTCATTCATCTTTAAAAGTCATCTAGTAACATTCTCCTGTTGGAATTACTTGAAAATAAATGGACAAGATAAGGGTCTCTCAATTTCAAGAGAACTCAGGATTAGGTGAAGTGCTAATGAATAGTTTGTGAACCAATAGAAGTCTGCCCACTGATTTAATAACATCCCTGAAATCCTGGGGGCATCTCTCTTCTCACTCTGTGATTATCATAAGGTTGAACTTTCAGTGATTTCCCCAAGGTTTAAGCTTTGCCTTCTCTAACATTTATAAAACATTTTCAACATACCAGGCACCATTCAATTTGCCAGTTTCTGAAAGTAAATGATATTTTCCTGTCAATTGCTACTGTGGAATTCTATCAGCCATGTCTTGGCCTTATTTCTAAGAACATTTTGTTTTCATTCTTAATGTTCCTCTTACTGATAAAGATGGGGCCAAATGGATGTACGGATTGTAAGATCAGATTCATTTTCCACATTCAATCATAGGATCCAATTTTTAGATATTGAAACCAATAGAAAAGTGTGAACTTTGTGACTTGCTATATTATTTTGGAAGAAAGGTCACACTCTACCTAAAAGAAATTTTTTAAGTATGTGCAGTCATCGGTACTAAACTGAAATTTCATTGCAGAATGTTGAGGAGATCTGAGAAGCAGGAAAGATTTTGGACCATAGATTCACTGTATAATGAAAGGGTTTGACTATTGTGGCAATTTTAATACAAATATTTAGTTGGTGGATGAATTAAAACTAACAACCCAGTTTAGCATAAACTCTCAAAGGCAGTCAATTAAACAGCCTGGGACTACACATTAGTCACGAGCATGTCAATAATCATTATGATTAGCTCAGAACACAGTTCTGATGGTTTTAAGCTGGCAAAAGAAACAGTTATATTGGTCTGTGCATGGGAACTATGTATGCATAAGAAGCAATAAAATGTTAGTGGTAAAAAGGAGGAGATTTGGAGTCAAAGAGAAGGTTCTAATCCAAGCTTGGACTCTTACCTATTGTGAAACTAGGTAAGTTAAACTCCTTAGGCCTCTCAGTTTTGCTGCTGTAAAACGGTAATAATAATTTCTGACTCATAAAGTGGAGTACCAATGTAATTTAAAAAAATAACTTACGATGTATAGCAGGTACTCAACAGTAATCATAATGATTACTGCTTTGATAGGTTTAATGAATCTTTGTATAGTGGAAGTAAAATATTATGACTCATTTTCATTTTAATTAAAAATACTATTGTTCTAGCAACTTAAGTATTAATTCCTAAGTCTGAAGTATGTACCAGTTGGTGCTCCAATAGGAGTCAGCTTCTGCATACCAGTGCCAAGTTCTAATCTACTCATCCTAGTTAAGATTTCCTGAAGACTGCTTTCATGAGTCCATTCCTGTCTGTGAAAACTGGTTGCTCCCACATTGCCTGGGGATAATAAGATAAGCTTACTGTGTAATGACATGTTGTGATTAGAGAAGCAAATTTGATCTTTATCTCCAAATGTAAGGTTCATAGAAAGAATTACTGTTCCCTTTGCTGGAATTTACAATTGCTTAGGTATAAACTAGATGGATCCCCATAAAAGAAAATGTCAGTTAATTCCTTTTTTGAATCTTCCATACTTGTGGATATTCATGGAAATTCAGAAGGCAAAGACAAGTTAATAAATAAAAAGTTTTCTTTGGGTATTTATGACTGTGAAGTGAAGTGAAGGGGCTTCCCTGATAGCTCAGTTGATAAAAAAATCTACCTACAATGCAGGAGACTGTGAGGAGAGGGCAATTTATTTACATATGTGAATAATACACATATACACACAGAGACACACATTATAAGTAGAGAATATATATGTATAGTTACATGCTATCCTTGATAATAATTGAATTAACTATAAGGACAAAACTTTGTCAATCAGATATGTTTATAATTTTTACATTTTATAAATACCATTAAATAATTTGTGAATGTATTTTACCTTTTTTTGGTTAAAGTATTATAATTAATGTTATTTTGGGGAGCAAATTAGCACTAACTTGCAGATGTCTGATGGCAAAGAATGTTCAGTTTGAAAAGAGATGTAATTGAAATAATTGAACCTTTCATTATAGTTAAAATTTCCTTCTGTCTCTTTCTTTTTAGCAGTCATGATAGATTGCAGAATTAATTTCTTTTACATTCTGTAGCTTGATTAGATGTCCTTAAATATTCTAGAGAGAAAATGAAAAAAAAAAAAAAAAGAAAGAAACCCACGCAGTTTCTTGAAAGTCCTGGAATTGACTTTCTGACATGGCTTTCTTCCTAAGTCAGCTTAGTGGAAAAGGTTTTGTTGTTTTTCAGTTGCTAAGTCATGTCTGACTCTTTGGGACCCCATGGACTGCAGCAAGTCAGGCTCTTCTGTCCTCTACTATCTCCTGGAGTTTGCTCAAATTCATGTTCATTAGTCGGAGATGCTACCTAACCACCTAATTCTCTGCTTCTCCTTTTGCCTTGAGTCTTCTCCAACATCAGGGTCTTTTCAAATGAGTTGGCTCTTTGTATTAGGTGACTGAAGTATTGGAGCTTCAGCTTCAGCATCAGTCCTTCCAGTGAGTATTCAGGGTTGATTTCCTTTAGGATGGACTGGTTTGACCTCCTTTCAATCCAAGGGACTCTCAAGAGTCTTCTCCAGCACCACAATTCAAAAGCATCCATTCTTCGGAGCTCAGCCTTTATGATACAGCTCTCACATCTGTACATGATTACTGGAAAAACCATGGCACCTCTTCTTAATCTTTTCTGCTTCTGTTAGATCTTTACTGTTTCTGTCTTTTATCATGCCCATCCTTTCATGGAATGTTCCCTTGATATCTTCAATTTTCTTGGAAAAGGTAGGGATATGAGTTTAAATTCCTATAAGAGAAAAAATCTTAGTTTATATTTTTGCAGGCACAGAATCAGAAATTATTTTAATCATCCTTCAGAAGCCTGTATTCTCACATTCTGCAGGTTTCTGGACTGGCCATTTGGGTGTGGCTGCCATTAACATTGCTTGGGACTTTCCTTTGGTGGCTCAGGTGGTAAAGAATCTGCCTGCAGTTCAGGACACCTGGGTTTAATCCTTGGGTTGGGAAGATCTCTGGAGAAGAGAATGGTTACCCACCCCAGTATTCTTGCCTGGAGAATTCCATGGACAGAGAAGTCTGGTTACAGTCCATAGGGTTGCAAAAAGTTGGACATGATTGAATAACTAGCACTTTCACTTTTACTCCCCCCTCAAGTCTCTAGTCACTTTTAATAGATGTGCATACAGATTTGTGGCTGTTAAATTGTAATCTCACAGTTGCTGTTGGAGAACTTCACCATATGTCAGAACTTCCTTACTCTTCTTTTAGCTATGCCAAATTATTTTAAGAAACCAATTGGTGATTAATAGGAGAACTGTTTAGAGAGACTTTGAGTAGAAAGAATTCTGTGTCCAAGCATTTTTCCTAACGAAATACATGAAGCAAGAAACCAGAACTGAACCAGAGATCTTAGTGTCTCACCTGAATTCTATCTTTCATGTTTCAACTTCCTTATCCCTGCAATAATGCAAAAAATCTACAGCTTGAAAGAAGGAAGATGAGAATCAGAAATGTACAACATGCAACTGCCAGAATGCAGTTAGGACTTCAAGATGAAATCAGGCTAAACTCCCCTGGGAAAGATCACTTTTCATGACATGTGAAGGTCTCCTTGTGGGCTGAAGAAATAGAAGAATGCAGAAGAAGGAGAGAGTCATTGCTTTGGTGAAGCTGTTGGTAGCCATGGGAAGTGAGTTTTCTCTGAAGCAAGGGGTTCTGCAGCAGGAAAGAAAGGCAGCAACTCTGAAAAAAGTGGTGAGAGGGAGTCAAGAATAAACAAAAGAAAGCAAAAAATCTAAAGTAATTTAAATGTGATTTTGGGGAGTCTGCCTGCCTGTAATTCTTGCATATATAGCTATAGTTAAGTAACAGGAAAGAAAACAAAGAAAGAAGCTAGGAGTCTATTATTAAACCCTTTTCAAAATTTTTTTTCTTACAGCATCATTTTTTTGGGGAGGGTCTATATTTTCATTCTTTTTTGCTATTAGATTCAAGAGCAGAGCTATGTGTGGATTATAATGTAATATCCTGACCCTGAACTTCAAACTGCAGATGAATTCTAAAGTAAGATGAGTTATTTTAACTAAGACATCACAGATTTAAACTCAGATGTGATAATTCACAAGGGAAAAATATTTATGATGTCCAGGCCTTTATGCAAAGTAGAAAAAGTCAGTGCAGGCTCACTCAGGTCATTTACTGGGATGTTTCCAAAGCCATTCAACCAGTCTAGAGGGAAGTAACATTTACTGAGTAGCTAAGTGCTAGATGCTGTGGCAAGTACTAATTGTGTACAACAACTCTATAAAGAAGGCTGTGAAATCCTAACTACAGAGAGGAGGAATTCAGTGTTTAGAGAAGCAAAGCCGTCTATGACAGATTGCACAATAGTGGCAAATCCATATAGGTGTTATTGCAAACACCAATGCCGCCCACTAGAGCATGCTGCCCTGCTAGCTGGGAAGCATTGTACAGGTGTAAGTTGATGGGATTGACAGGGCTACTGTAGGCAATATTTGCCAACACATCCCATTACAAGGATTAGCGGTGTACCATCCTCTAATGTTAACATCATCTTGCTGTTGGTTATTATTCCGTTGCTAAGTCGTGTCTGAATCTTTGTGACTCCATGGACTGTAGCACACCAGCCTCCCTGTCCCTTACTGTCTTCTGGAGTTTGCCCAGGTTCATGTCCATCGAGTCAATGATGCCATCCAACTATCTCATCCTCTGCCACCCTCCTCTCCTTTTCCCTTTAATCTTTCCCATCATCAGTGTCTTATCTTGGTGGCAGTTTAATAACAAAGTCATGTCTGACTCTTGTGACCCCATGGGCTGTAGACTGCCAGGCTCTTCTGTTCGTGGGATTCTCCTGAAAAGAATACTGGGGTGGGTTGCCATTTCTTCTCCAGGGCATCTTCCTGACCATGGGATTGAACTCTGGTCTCCTGCACTGTGGGCTTCCCTGATAGCTCAGTTGATAAAGAATCTGCCTGTAATACAGGAGACCCTGGTTCGATTCCTGGGTGGGGAAGATCCACTGGAGAAAGGATAGGCTACCCACTCCAGTATTCTTGGGCTTCCCTTGTGGCTCAGCTGGTAAAGAACCAGCCTGTAATGTGGGTGACCTGGGTTCAATCCCTGGATTGGGTATTCTGGCCTGGAGAATTCCATGGACTCTAGAGTCCATGGGGTAGCAGAGTCAGATACAGCTGAGTGACTTTCACTTTCTCCTGCATTGCAGGCAGATTCTTTATCGACT
Source organism: Antilocapra americana (assembly GCA_007570785.1). NCBI lineage: Eukaryota > Metazoa > Chordata > Mammalia > Artiodactyla > Antilocapridae > Antilocapra > Antilocapra americana. The sequence continues at coordinate 14,470,371 of ML662442.1, forward strand.
GAGCTACTCCTGCCTTAAAGCTTTCTTCTTGTTCAGTTCAGTTCAGTTGCTCAGTCATGTCCGACTCTTTGCGACCCCATGGACGGCAGCACCCCCAGGCCTCCCTCAAGTTAATCGCCTTCAAACCCAAGTAAATAAGACAGTCGACCTCATTTTCCTAAGGGTCTTCGTTTTCTAGTACAAACAACATACAGATCCTGTTTTTAAGTTGTAGACATCAGAATCCACGCTAGTTATTTAAGTAGATTTATTAAGGAGCATAAAAAGCTCAAGATGAATAAGTAGACTATAGGCTCCCTGACAGTTACTTCCTCCTGGATGTCTACCTGGCTTCTCCCTGCCCCATTCTTTGCCCTGCAGTACCTCAGGACGTGGACCTCCATGAACACGTTAGCTGGGCTTTTTGCACCCTGGCTTCCAGTCAGGTTCAGCCAATAGGAGCATGAAGCAGAAGAGCGGAGTTTAGAGTTCAAAGAGAAGCTGGGCATTTATTCCTCCTTATTTTTTTGTGCCATGCGGTGGTCTGGCAGCCCCTGCATGTCTTTAAGGTTGTATCTTCTGTCAAGGGGCCCCTCCTCCCTGGCCATACCTTTCCCAGGCTCCTTTACTATTTCCTTTATCGTCCCCTCACACCTAATGGCGATTACTCTTTGGTTGCTTAACCATCTTGTTTGGTTCCTTTAAATACTCCTGAAACTCTGTATCAGTCATTTCATTAAATTCTCTTCAGCCAAACTTTTCTGAGTATATTGACTCTTTCCTGTGGGGAGACTGATTGATACAGATTGAGTTTCTGAGACTGACAGCACCATCTGCTAGCCCTCTAAAGACCAGCGCCTCCAGTTATGAAGGTGCCACTCCACTTGCCAGCTCCAAAAACGTGCCATGCCTTCCATGATCCGTAAGATGCTGAATCAGAGCTTCCTCTGAAACTGGGAACTTCAGAACACCTACATGGCTATGATCCACATCCACGGCAACCTCTGGTCCCCTCTCTTCCTGTAATTTAGTTCTGAGTTAAAGTCATGCACAGATGCTTCTGATGGTAGGATTAAAATACCCATCATGGATTAAACAATAAAAGGGGGGATGGAAACATTTTTCTTGGGATACTTATATTTGGAGAAAAGAGTTACACATATTTTCAAATGTGAGTAAGTGTTCAGAAAATTTGGGACGTGTGTGAATAACAGTTTTACTTTTGTTATCACTCTTTTCCTCCTATCCTTAAGCTATCATATTCATTCAATGAAATCTGCTTCTGTTTTCCCACTGCTTCTTTCCCGATTTCTCTTTAGTTTGTTCTATTGCTCAACCTTCTTCAACAGACACATGGTAGAGATATATTCTGTTCTTGGAAATACCCAAGGTCAGAGGATAGAGTCCTTGAGAGGGAGGGCCAGTAGCAGTGAGAGCAGATGTCCTCAACATGTAACCTGTAGGATACACTTGCTGTTCCCATGTCTGACACTCGGCCCACTCCCACCCGCCTTTACCAATGTGCTGGTTATAATGTCATCTCTTTATCTTTCTCATGAGACCATATCAAAATGCAAGTGAATGAGAATACTCTTTTGATGTCAGTAATATCATATGTGCTATTAATATCACAATAAATATCACAATTTATTGTGAAACTATTTGAACTTTAATACTTTTAATTATTAGTATCTCCAGATAATTTTTATAATTCCCAGTAACTGAAGTTGCCGTCATGTTGTCAAATTCTGGGGCAACAAATTTTGGAAAATTCTTAGGAATGGAAATACCAGACCACCTTACCTGTCTCCTGAGAAAGCTGTATGCAGGTCAAGAAGCAACAGTTGGAATCAGACATGGAACAATCGACTGATTCAAAATTGGGAAAGGAAAATGTCAAGGCTGTATATTGTCACCCCTGCTTATTTAACTTGTATGCAGAGTACATCGTGAGAAATGCTGGGCTTGATGAAGCACAAGCTGGAATCAAGATTTCCAGGAGAAATATCAATAACCTCAGATATGCAGATGACACCACCCTTATGGCAGAAAACAGAGAGAAACCGAAGAGCTTCTTGATGAAAGGCAAAGAGGAGAATGAAAAAGTTGTCTTAAAACTCAACATTCAGAAAACTAAGATCATGGCATCTGGTCCCATCACTTCATGGCAAATAGATGGGGAAACAAGGGAAACAGTGAAAGACTTTTATTTTTTTGGGCTTCAAAATCACTGCAGATGGTGATTGTAGCCATGAAATTAAAAGACACTTGTTCCTTGGAAGGAAAGCTATGACAAATTGAGATGATGTATTTAAAAGCAGAGACATCACCTTTCCGACAAAGGTCCATCTAGTTAAGCTGTGATTTTTCCAGTAGTCATGTATGGATGTGAGAGCTGAACCAAGAAGAAGGCTGAGTGCCAAAGAATTTTTGCTTTCAAATTACGGTGTTGGGGAAGACGCTTGAGAATCCCTTGTAAGGAGATCAAAGCAGTCAGTCCTAAAGGAAATCAATCCTGAATATTCATTGGAAGGACTGATGCTGAAGCTGAAGCTCTAATATTTTGGCCACTTGATGTAAAGTGCTGATTCAGTAGAAAAGACCCTGATGCGAAAGACTGAAGGGAAAAGAAGAGAGTTACAGAGGATGAGATGGTCAGATAGCATCTCTGACTCAATAATAAATTTGAGCATATATAAATACATAAATCTGAGCAAATTCCGGGAGATAGTGGAGGACAGAAACGACTAATATGCTGCAGTCCATGGGGTCCCAAAGAGTTGGTCATAAGTTAGCTACTGAACAACAACAAGAGTTCCAGACTATGTAGATTTTAGTTTTAAAAATAATGTAAACATTTTTTTAAATTAATTCACTCTCAATATTGGCACAATCAATGTTGCAGATTTTAGGTCTAAAAACTCATTACACATGAAAACATAATAATACCATGCCTGCTGTGATATACCATGTACAAAATCAGTTTATTCTGTTTACATGGCAAAGTGGTTTTATATTCACTCTCTTTCAAAGAGTCATTCAGTTCAGTTCAGACACTCAGTCGTGTCTGACTCTTTGCAACCCCACGGACCGCAGCACTGCCAGGCCTCCCTGTCCATCACCAACTCCCGCAGTTTACTCAAACTCATGTCCATTGAGTTGGTGATGCCATCCAACCATCTCATCCTCTGTCATCTCCTTCTCCTTCTGCTTTCAATCTTTCCCAGCATCAGGGTCTTTTCCAAGGAGTCAGTTCTGCGCATCAGGTGGCCAAAGTATTGGAGATTCAGCGTCAACATCAATCCTTCCAATGAACACCCAGGACTGATCTCCTTTAAGGGGGACTTGTTGTATTTCCTTGCAGTCCAAGGAATTCTCAAGAGTCTTCTCCAACACCACAGTTCAAAAGCATCAATTCTTCAGCACTCAGCTTTCTTTATAGTCCAACTCTCACATCCATACATAACTACTGGAAAAACCATACCTTTTACTAGATGGAACTTTGTTGGCAAAATAATGTCTCTGCTTTTTAATATGCTGTCTAGGTTGATCATAACTTTCCTTCCAAGGAGTAAGCGTCTTTTAATTTCATGGCTGCAGTCACCATCTGCAGTGATTTTGGAGCACCTCCAAAATAAAGTCAGCCACTGTTTCCATTGTTTCTCCACCTATTTGCCATGAAGTGATGGGACTGGATGCCATGATCTTAGTTTTCTGAATGTTGAACATTAAGCCCGCTTTTATACTCTCCTCTTTCACTTTCATCAAGAGGCTCTTTAGTTCTTCACTTTCTGCCATAAGGATGGTGTCATCTACATATCTGAGGTTATTGATATTTCTCCCAGCAATCTTAATTCTAGCTTGTGTTTCATCCAGCCCAGTGTTCCTCATGATGTACTCTGCATATAAGTTAGATAAGCAGGGTGACAATATACAGCGTTGACATACTCCTTTCCCTATTTGGAATTAGTCTGTTGTTCCATGTCCAGTTCTAACTGTTACTTCCTGATCTGCATACAGATTTCTCAGGAGGCTGGTCAGGTGGTCTGGTATTCCATCTCTTTCAGAATGTTCCACAGTTTATTGTGATCCACACAGTCAAAGGCTTTGGCATAGTCAATAAAGCAGAAATAGATATTTTTCTGGAACTCTCTTGCTTTTTTGATGAGTTATAAAATATGATGTTTGTATATATATATATAATATTATGTATATAAATTATGATGCTTCAGGTAACAATGTGAATGAGAGAATTCAAATGTTGAACAAGGGGTTGTACTCAATGAATGGTCAAATCCCAATAATCTATTAGTTTTATAAATTACTTTGGTTTCTATACTATCTGATTTTTAAAATGTCACCATTTTAAAAAAATGGCACTCTAATTGTAACCTCAAAGAAAGACGCATTTGTATCTATTTTTTGTAAATAAAAGCCTATGAAAACCATTACTAGAGTAAGGCTCTGGTCCAGATTAGATTCTATTTCGTGCTCGACATGGTACCTTATGCTTTATGTTTTTCTTTTTTTAACACTTATCACAATCACAGTAACCTTCTTAAAGCCTCCTCCCTACTGCATTAGGCCAGGGGGCAGGGCGTGTTTTTAGTCCAGTTCACTCCTCTGTCCCCAGAAGTTAGCACAGTGGCAGACACATGATTAATTCCTGTCAACACTTAATTGGAATAAACTGATCAGAAATAAACCCTCAATAAACATCTTGTAAATGATTAGAAGAATAATCAGTGAGAGGGAGAGCACAAGAGAGCTCCTACTTTAATTAAAGCAACATAAAACTCAGGTTCAAAACAGTAATTTTAGGAGCAGGTCTCTCAGGGTTTCCCTGGTCTTCAGATGGTAAAGAATTTTCCTGCATTGTGCGAGACCTGGGTTGGATCCCTGGGTTGGGAAGATCCCCTGGGGAAGGGGGTGAAGTGGGTACCCACCCCAGTATTCTTACCTCGAGAATCCCATGGACAGAGGAGCCTGGCAGGCTACAGTCTCCATGGAGTCGCAAACAGTTGGACATAGCTGAACAACTAAGACTTGTCACTTTCACTTCTCTCAGGGTTACCTGAGGTGCTGCCTCCCAGGCTTAAATCCTAAAACTTTCCTCCAAATAAAATATAACTCAATCTTTAAAACAAAACAAACAAAAAAATACACATTGATTTCAACTGATCTCTAACTGAAGGTCTTGCTGTCTTCTTTCCCTAACCTTCACTTTCATGGGCCAAGTGCTCACTTGGCCTTCACCTTCTGTTTCTTATCCCACCTAGACTCGTGCTGGTTGGAAAAAACTAGACCTTATTTTTGTGACTGATAAATTGGGTATTTAGAATCCCAGAGTTTAGTTAGGTTAATCATTAAAATTTTTTTGCATCTCAATTTCCCTTCTTCAGAATGAGGAAATTGTGTCACATCTGTTTGTCATTTGTGGAGGGGAAATCGTCCGCCACATGAGCTTAAATTGCTCAGCCTCTGTGGAGATCCATCTGGCAGGGAAAGGTTCTAATTATAGAATTTCTCTGGGTTCTAGTCTCTCCATTTTCAGATGTAATAAGTTTAAAATTCACAGTGACAGCTCAGATATGCAGGCATCTAATTTTATTTCTCTGCAAGTGAACTTGATCTGTTCCTGAGTCCTGTCTTGTGTGGCAGGATTGATCATCTGGCTCTTTAAAGACAATGGTCCTTCTGGTTTCATCAGTTTCATCCACATTACATCAGTGTCTTTTGAGTAAATACTCAAGCTTTCAGGGTTTCTCTTTTTCCTTTTCTGTTCCCTGCTGAATCTGGGGACAGGAATACCCTTGCTCATCAATACTGCATCCTGATTGAACTTCACAGCATTCGAGGAGGAACCTGCTGCCCTCTGGCCCTCTCTGTCCTCCAGCGAGGGGTCTCAGTTGCCGGGCATGGGCATCTCCTCCTCTGCCCCCACTGCATCTGAGTTCCAGTGTGCCTATTGAATGGAGGTCTGTTCTCAGCACTGAAGGTGCACAGCGGTCCCTTCCCACTGGCTTTCCCTTTCACATGGGTCTGAGATTATGCTGTCAGTCCTCAGTTCAGTTCAGTTCATTTGCTCAATTGTGTCCAACTCTTTGTAACCCCATGAACCGCAGCACACCAGGTTTCCCTGTCCATCACCAACTCCTGGAGCCTACCCAAACCCATGTCCATTGAGTTGGTGATGCCATCTAACCATCTCATCCTCTGTCATCCCCTTCTCCTCCTGCCCTCAATCTTTCCCAGCATCAGGGTCTTTTCAGTGAGTCAGCTCTTTGCATCAGGTGGCCAAAGTATTAGAGTTTCAGCTTCAACATCAGTCCTTCCAATGAATACCCAGGACTGATCTCCTTTAGGATGGACTGGTTGGATCTCCTTGCAGTCCAAGGGACTCTCAAGAGTCTTCTCCAACACCACAGTTCAAAAGCATCAATTATTCAGTGCTCAGCTTTCTTTATAGTCCAACCCTCACATCCCTACATGACCACTGGAAAACCATAGCCTTGACTAGATAGACCTTTGTTGACAAAGTAATGTTTCTGCTTTTTAATATGCTTCCTAGGTTGGTCATAACTTTCCTTCCAAGGAATAAGCGTCTTTTAATTTCATGGCTGCAGTCACCATCTGCAGTGATTTTGGAGCCCCCCAAAATAAAGTCATCCACTGTTTCCACTGTTACCCCATCTATTTGCCATTAAGTGATGGGACTGAATGCCATGATCTTAGTTTTCTGAATGTTGAGCTTTAAGCCAGCTTTTTCACTCTCCTTTTCACTTTCATCAAGAGGCTCTTTAGTTCTTCTTTGCTTTCTGCCATGAGGGTGGTGTCATCTGCATATCTGAGGTTATTGATATTTCTCCTGGCAGTCTTGATTCCAGCTTGTGCTTCCTCCAGCATTTCTCATGATGTACTCTGCATACAAGTTAAATAAGCAGGGTGACAATATACAGCCTTGACATCCTCCTTTTCTTATTTGGAACCAGTCTGTTGTTCCATGTCTAGTTCTAACTGTTGCTTCCTGACTTGCATACAGGTTTCTCAAGAGGCAGGTCAGGTGGTCTGGTATCCCCATCTCTTTCATCTCCAATTAGAGAAGCTCACATTCTCGGCCATGGGCCTTAGCTGGTTACCCTTTGAGTCATCTTGGGAAGAGTGAGAGAAACTCCAGGTATGTTTGCTGTATCTCAGGCCCTCTCCCCCCACATAAGCATAGCTGTCCTGCCACCATTCTGGTTCCACCGTGATCATCTCATGTCAGTCTGGGGCTTTTGGGAAGATGGCCTCAGACAAAAAAGTGAGGTATGAAATAAATGGAAAATGGTGAAATAGTGACGATGAGTGTAAACAACTTGATATAATTGGCTGTGAAGTGGATGTGGAGGGGGTTGGTCAACAGGGTTTAACTTGCTAGTGGAGTGGAGAGAGTGGACACCTTCCTCACTGTCTTTTTTGTTTTGCATTCTTTGTGGAAGCCTCTTCAGTGACTATGCTGCTTTGCATTTCATTTATTCATTCAATCAGTAATTATTATAACCCTACCATGCACCAGATCTAAATGTCTCTTATTTCCACACCTTTTCATCTTTAATTATTTTAATGTGAGTTTTAAAAATAATGTAAAATTGTATAGCAAATGACTCTCCCCTCTCTCTAATACTATGTGTTGGTTTGTATTTTGATCATGAGAATTGGATTTTTTTTATCCCTACTGTGTGGCTGATGCTGCCTAAGTTGTGTTCTCTCAGTGCAGTGGTTCCTCCTGATAGTCACATCATTAACATATAGTCTAGCATTTAACTAGACTATAACTGGAAACTGGTGGAAGGAGATGAATCCAAATTATGTCCAGATGTAAAGGAATGAAGAAGAGCTATTTTAGTATTTATGGGGCTAGTTTCCAGTAGAGTTGATTCCAGCAATCTTGTAGGAATAACCTAGAATTTTCCCTTCCAAATAGCCTGAGTCTCTATAGGGGAATATGGCCCTTCACAGCCATTTTCTAGGTAAATGTGCATCCAGACTCAAGACGTGGTGTGTATGTTGCTGACAATTGAGTGAGGTGAAGATATTTAAATAATAATTAGAAAAGAAAATCCAATGTTTTCTTGCAATATAAAGAGCAATTTTGACAATGAATTAAAGAAATCCTCTGGACTTGTTTTTAAGAAAAGAAAGTGTTATTTTTGAGATATCTGGGCAATCCTATTTAATTCATAGTAAGGAAAATTAAGAAGAATACCAAAACCTTTATTTTACATAATATCAAAGCTATTAAAACATTCTGAGATAGTTTTTTTTACCTCTTGGTTACTAACCAGATGTAAAAACACAAGCAGCAAGAAGTCTAAAAGTAACTGTTTTCTTAAGTCATCAAAATCCTTAAAGTAGATTTTTATATTTGGATATAAAAATAATATAAACATGCTTGATTGAAACATTTAGTATATGAATGGGCTTTTATTATCTCAAACTACTCTAAACACTTTTAATAAGTAAATATAGTAGTCCTCCCAGCCCATTTGCACTTTTTCTTTCCATGGTTTCAGTTAGCTGTTGCCAACCACGATCCATATATGTTAAACGGAAAATTCTAGAGATAATTCATAAGCTTTAAATTGAGTGCCATTCTGAGTAGTGTAATGAAACCTTGCACAGTCTGGCTACATCTCTCCAGGACACGAATCATTCCATTCCCTAGTGTATTCTGCCTTTTAATCCCTCAGCAACTTTCTCAGATTATCAAGCTGTCTGTGGGTTATTGCTATGCTTGTGTTCAAATGACTCTTATTTTACTGAATAATGGCTGCAAAGCCCAAGAGGAGTGATGCTGGCAATTCTCATATGCTATAAATAAATAAATAAGCTATAGCATACTTCCTTTAAGTGAAAAGGTGAGAGTTCTTGACTTGACAAGGGAAGAAAAGAAGTCACTGCAGTTGCTAAGATCTAGGATAAGAATGAATCTTCCATCTGTGGAATTGTGAAGAAGGGAAAAGAAATTCCTGCTGGTTTTACTGTTGCATCTCAAACTGCAAAGGTTATGGACACAGTGCATGATATGTGCTTCTGTTTGGTTTTTGGCAGCTCCAAGAAGCTTGTGAAATCTTAGTTCCCTGACTGGGGACTGAACCTGGGTCACCATGGCAGTGAGTCCTGAGTCCTAACCACTGGACCACGAGGGAATAGCCCATATATGCTTAGTCAAGATGGCAAAGGTATTGTTGTTGTTGTTCAGTTGCTAAGCTGCGTCCAACTCTTTGTGACCCCATGAACTACAGCATGCCAGGCTTCTCTGTCCTTCACTGTCTCCCGGAATTTGCTTAAATTCATGTCCACTGAGTCAGTGATGCCATCCAACCACCTCATCTTCTGTTGCTCGCTTCTCCTCTCGCCCTCTATCTTACCTAGCATCTGGGTCTTTTCCAAAGAGTAGGCTCTTCACATCCGGTGGCCAAACTATTGGAGCTTCAGCTTCAGCATCAGTCTTTCCAATGAATATTCAGGGTTGATTTCCTTCAGGATGGACTGGTTGATCTCCTTGTAGTCCAAGGGACTCTCAAAAGTCTTCTCCAGCACCACAGTTTGAAAGGCAAAGGCATTAAATTTGTATAATAAGATACTCTGAAAGAGAGAGAGAGAGACTATCTCATTTAATTTTCATTACAATATATTATTAAAATAGTTCTATTTCATTATTGATGTTACTCTCTTACTAGTTCTACTTTACACATTAAACTTCATCATAGGTATGTATGCATTGGAACAAGGACAGTATATATAAGAGCTTGGTACTATCTGAGATTTCAGGCATCCACTGGTGGTCTTGGACTGTATCCCTCAAGAATAAAGGGAACTACTGTACCTCATATGAGTGCCATGTAGGTATACGGAGATAACATATGGCTTAAACTCTTTTTTCTATCCCACTTTCTCAGGTGGAAACTTACTTTCCTCTAATATCACAAGCATTATTCCTAGATAATAGAGCCATAACAAAAGCTTTACTGGAGAAGCAAGGTAGAAAAAGAGGATTTCAACATTTCTATGAAGAGATTATAGAGGACAATGACAGGAGATTAAAGAATAGGGAGGCCTATATTTTCCATTCTTTGGTTCTTAAGTCTTCAATCAGTGAACTCATACAGTATTGCAATAGTTTAAAAAAATGGTCTTAGGTAATGGTATTTTTAATAAAAGGAGTTTCATTTTAAGTATAGATTCTATACTAGATGTTGAACTATATATATGTTAATTACTCAGATGCAAATAAAGGGAAAATTTAAGGAGTTTAGATGAAGACTCTGCTTTGCTGTTAATTCTTTTAAGCCCCTAGATGTCACTCATGCAAAACTCTGTTGCTAGTTAGGAAGGTTTGAACAGTTTCACGTTTATGGTAGGCCATGCCAGTTTATGGTAGGCCATGCTTCTCGGATATTCATTGTGTATGATTATTAAGTTTCTAATTTCTAGGTTGATAGTGGGATCATCACAAAAAAGCCAAATACTTTTTATGTTTATTTTGTTTGGTAAAAATCATATTGCACTGTTACTTAGGATTTAAAGCTTAGAAAGGATTTTAGGCAGCTTACAAGATTAACCATAGTGCAAAATATTATCATTTATTCTGTCATGTGTCTGCAGAGATGGCTAGGCTGGCCATTTCCTACTTTTGGCTGTATTTCATTCTACGGCACTGTTACCTGGTTTGCTTTTTGCAAATTATGTGTCTTTGTAGGAGGAACACCTATGGTTGGAGAATTCACACACACACACACACACACACACACACACACACACGAGTGGCTCTATTGAGATGTAATTGACACATTACACTGTGTAGGTTTAATGTGTCCAACATGATAAGTTAGTACTCTTCTATATTGCAAAATGATTACCACACTAAGATCAGTTAACACATCCGTCACTCACACTACCTCTTTTCTGGTGTGTGTGGGGTGGGAGCTTGTAAGACTTGTTCTATTAGCAGCTTTCAAGTATGCAGTATAGTATTGTGGACATGTCGTCATGCTGTTTATCAGTCTCCAGAACTTATGATCTGGTAATTGGAAATTTGCACTGTTTGACCACCTTCTCCCATTTCTCCCACCCTCACCTCTGGCAACCACTCTCTGTTTTCAAGTTCAGTTTCTAGATTCCAGATATCATACAGTATTTGTCCTACCCTGACATTTTGATAGGGATTGCATTGAATCTATAGTTGGCTCTGCATAGCATTTGAATGATTAATTCTCCCAGTTTATAAATATGTGGTGTCTTTCCATTTATTTGTGTCTTCTTCAATTTCTTTCATCAATGCCTTACCATTTTCAGCACACACAAACTTTTATTTGTGTGAAGATAACTAAAATGAGCAGGGGTCAAAATTATTTCAGGAGGCACTATGTGGAAAGAGATAAACCCATATTATGTCCAGATATAAAGGAAATGAAGAAAGTGCTCTTTATACTTATGACACTTAGCATTCTTAAAAGAAACCCACCTATAAGATTAAACCTAGTTTGATTTAATTAGATGAGATATAATAAAGCTGATATTCTTTATAAGGACTGATAGTTACAAATTGAAAAATATGTTATAGGATCCTCATGAGTTAGAATGCTTTTTTCTAAACTGTATGTTTATGTTGATTCCTGCTAGAATTTGGATTTCAGAGCATTTGTAGCTTTTGTTGGCTACAAGTTTCTGGCAAGATAGTGTTGACATTTATAATATCTATGAATAGCTCATTTCAGGAGTTACAAAGTCCCCCTTTACCCTAAAACACCCTCCTTTGCATCTTATGCTTAAAAAAATTCTTGCATTGTGCCTACAAATTCCTCATCGTTAGTCCATATATAATTTAAAGCAATGCAGACTGCCATTGAGCTCACCCAGTCTAACTTCACAATGATGAAGCTAGATACAACTTCTGATTTCATTGTCTTCAGTTATACTCAGCAGAGTTCTGAGGGTATGTTTGTGGAACAGATATATTTTTGTGGGGTGAGGTCTTGGGGGTGAGAGTGGGTTTTGTTATGATGCACAGAAGGCAGCATGAAGGAACAAAGACCCTGAGAGAAAGTAGGAGACCAGAGAAGTCCTAACCAAGAAGTTGGGAAGGCTTCTTTGGGGGGATTACTCTTTTGCTGTTTGAAGAATATTTAATATAATCATGTGATGGAGGAATTTCTTGGCTGCAGGAAGAGAGTTATAAAAATTGAGGAGCTGTGAATCTCCTAATGTATGTATTATCTGAAGTGTTAAATTGTTAAGGTGAAGACCAATTTAATTATAACAATTGGAAGACTTAAAAGTAAAAAGTACATTTTATATAATATTAGTACTTTTTATGTAATAAAAGTACATTTTATATAATATTAGATGATACTTATTCTGTTATCTTTCAAAAGTTTATTTTGGCATTTACTATGTTCAAATAGCTGAGTGATAGAGGGAAAGAAAAGGTAAATGTATATTGAACTAATGCAATACTAAATTATGATTCTAGTGGGAAAAAGGAAATAGAAGGGAAATTGACATTTACAAAAAATATTATAAAATTGGATTGCTTAAGCAAGTTGTATGGGTTTTACTCATAAGACCAAATCAAATAAATTGAGAGCAGTACTTGGAGGAAATGTACAAGCAGGAGAGAAGTCTTAGGGTTCAGCTGGGTCAAGAATTTTGTTCTCAAGAAAGCTATTTTGAAACTTCAGATTTTTTTGGACATTTTACCATTAGTAAGAATTAAAAATCCCTTCAAAACTTGTGGTCTTATGTGACATAGTACAACATTTTCTTTCTTCAAGGCATGCTAATACATTATTCTTTCATAATGATTTTCATGGGGATAAAACTGGTTTACATCATAGAGATAAGGCAGAATGTGTCTCCTGTGAGATGTTCACGCTGAAATGGGAGGAGCTGAACACAGGTCCGATAAAGGGTAGAGATAGGTCACCAAAGCAGCCTTGGGGAAGCTCAACAAGAAAGAAAAACTAATAGCTGAATCTCCAAACCTGAATAAGTGTGAACACAAGAATCTGAGGCCAAGAGGAAATTTAGGCAGTTGGAGGAAGGAGCCAGGTAAGGGAAACATGTATACAAGCATATTCATGTCAGATGATGTTGGAATATTATGTTCAGTACCATCTTAGTTGAAGGCCTTTCAGAGGACTTTATTAGAGGGATGGTAATTATCAATCCAATAAAATCAAATCTACTTTCACAATTTCTAAAAAGCTTATGACAAACAGGCAACATTTGCCTGGAAATATTCAACCCAGGTTAACTTCTGCACAGATTTCTTTGGAACTCTACCTGTATATTCTTGCTAAATTCTCTACTATGTGAATTTGTACTTGCTTTGGAGTTTCTACTCTTATCACAGTGTCCTTTTCTAATATGTCAACTTGGCCTCTACAACAGGTATTTCACAGCTGTATCTATAAATTATTATAATTATTTCCTAATAATTTTGGGTTCATTCTCCCCCCCCATAAGATGGCTCTAGTAATGCTTAGTTGTCTTTAACTTCATTCAAAACAATTTTGTTAGATTTTATTTTGACAGCTGTCATATCAGTGTGCATTTAAAAAAACTTATCAAAATTGGTGAATTTTCAAGTCGCCATTTTAATATTGAAGATGGAAGAAAAAATATTTGTGCATATTATGCTTTGTTATTTCAAGAAAGGCAAAAAAGATTTGTGCAGTGAATGGAAGGCTGCTATGACTGATCCAATGAGTCAAAAGTGGTGTGCTAAGTTTCCTGCTGGGGATTGCTCACTGGATGATGCCCCATAGTTGAGTAGACCAGTTAGAGTTGATAGTGATCAAATTAAGACATTAATTGAGAATAATCAAAGTCATACTATGGGGGAGATAGCTGACATATTCAAAACATCCATATCAAGTTTTGAAAAGCATTCGCACGAGGTCGGTTGTGTTAATCACTTTCGTGTTTGGGTTCCACATAAGTTAAGTGAGAAAAAACCTTCTTGACCATATTTCATCATGTGATTCTCTAAGTAATGTAACACAAATGTTCTGTTTTTAAAACAAGTTTGGTGGGTGATGAAAGGTTGATACTCTACAGCAATGTGGAACAGAAGAGAATGTGGGACAAGTAAAATGAACCATTGCCAACCACACCAAAGATCTTACCTTATCCAAAGAAAGTGATGCTGTGTATATGGTGAGATTAGAAGGGAGTCTTCTATTAGGAGCTCCTTCTGGAAAACCAGACGAATTATTCCAACAAGTCTTGCTTCCTATTAGACCAACAAAAGGCAGCACTCAACAAAAGTGAAAGTGAAAGTCACTTAGTTGTATCCAACTTTTCATGCCCCCATGGACTATATAGTACATGGAATTCTCCAGGCAAGAATACTGGAGTGTGTAGCCATTCCCTTCTCCAGGGGATCTTCCCATCCAGGGATTGGACCCGGGTCTCACCATTGTAGGAGAATGTTTTACCAGCTGAGCCACCAGGAAAGCCCAAGAATACTGGAGTGGGTAGCCTATCCCTTCTCCAGTGGAACTTCCAAACCCAGGAATCAAACTGGGGTCTCCTGCATTGCAGGTGGATTCTTTACCAGCTGAGCTACCAGGGAAGCTCAACAAAATGCACCCAGAATTAATCAAAGGAAAATACATAATCTTTCAGGATAATGCAAGATTGCATGTTTCTTTGATGACTGGGCAAAAATTGTTATAGCTTGGCTGGTGAGTTCTGATTCATCTGCTGAATACACTTAGCTATTGCACCTTCAGATTTCCATTTATTTTGGTCTTTATAAAATTTTCTTAATGGAAAAAAAAGTCAGTTCCCTGGAAGACCGTAAAAAGCACCTGGAAGAGTTCTTTGCTAAAAAAGATTAAAAAATCTTCGGAAATATGGAATTATGCAGTTGCCTGTAAAATGACAGAAGGTAGTAGAACAAAATGGTGAATATATTTTTCAATAAAGTTCTTGGTGAAAATGAAAAAATGTGTCTTTTATTTTTACTTAAAGAACCAAAGGAACTTTTTGGCCACCTTAAGACAGAACTTAATTTCCTTGGCATTTTTTTAAGCAGAGTTTTAGTTTGCCTTTAGTCTTTTCCAACAGATAAGAACTAAAATACATTAAATTGTGGAAAAATATAAAATCTATAAGATAACTTTTAAGTGATATACATAGACACAGTATTTATATCCTGATTTTAAATTGAATTTAATTTCATTTAATAATACTTCAAAAAGATTTTGGAAG
The DNA here is from genome assembly GCA_007570785.1 of Antilocapra americana. Lineage (NCBI taxonomy): Eukaryota > Metazoa > Chordata > Mammalia > Artiodactyla > Antilocapridae > Antilocapra > Antilocapra americana. The sequence continues at coordinate 14,485,614 of ML662442.1, forward strand.
TACAATTGAGAAACATGATCAGTCTCTGTACATATTATTTTTCTTTTAAGTCAAAGGTTTGGGTTTAACAATGGTCTCTTTACAGCCTTAGAAATTTGATCAACACTAGGATTGTGATGAAATTGGAAAGAAGGGTTAAAATTTGGTGAAACTTTCCACTTGTTTCATCATTTCTCCTTGACTTTCAAAAGATGAAAATTTCAAATGAAAGAAATCAATGACTAATAGCTAGAGGTATTTAGAAATATTATCAACACCTACACTTGGTATAAATTAAACTGTAATAGTCTCAAACCTGCTTTTTTGTCTTAAATGATGTGTATATGTGCCTTAGTGACAGTATTAACAGGGACAGTCTTTCAGTTCTGATTCTGGTTGCATTTCAGGAAAGTAGAGCCTAAGTTGTCTAAGTATAGCATTGGAAGGTGGAAACTCAATTTCATTGTAAGGTGTGTCCTTCATAGCAAATAGAACAAAATTATCACCCACTCTAATAAAACAATACTAGGAACATTTTGAGGGTTTTTGAGGATGGCAGGATCAACTCTTATGTTTACCTCCACCTTCTATTGGCTCTGCAATTGATTGCCTTTTCCTGCAGTTGTTCTGGGGGTTCCCAGGTGGCTCAGTGGTAAAAAACCCATCTGCCGATGCTGGAGACATAAGAAAACAGCTTGTTTGATCCCTGGGTAGAGAAGAGCGCCTGGAGGAGGGCGTGGATGTCCATTCCCATATTCTTGCCTGAAGAATCCCATGGACAGAGAAGCCAGGGGGCTATAGTCCACAGGGTCGCAAAGAGTCAGGCACAATTGCTGCAACTTAGCATGCACACACATGCACAGTTGTTCTGATGGGTGTCCATAGTTCCAAGTGTATCCTATTATCAGGACCTTATACTTTAAAGGTTGAAATCAGGCATATATCATTAAACAGATAGTAGCAAAATCAAAAATGAGGGAGGGATGCAAAAAAGCACTTCAAATGTTGGTCAGTGGCATTGGTTTGGAATAGATACAGAGATCATCAAGGAAGGCAGAGATCCTTACAGTGACCTTGGGTAGAATTTGAATCTATAGAACGAGAATTCCATGTGGGGTTGGGGAGGGAATAGACATGAATATTTATTTCCCTGTATAGGTGCTGTTGGTGTGTTAGGAGATGAGAGAGAGGAGAGGTGAAGTCATATTGTGCTGACCTTGTAGGACTGCCTAAGCCTCCTGGACTTCATCTTATGGTCTTGAAATCTGTGCCTTAAAACTTATAGGATCTTAAACAAGTGCTTAACCACTTCTAGAGCTTTGCTAGTGGCTTGGATGGTAAAGAATCTGTCTGGGATGCACGAGTCCCAGGTTTCACCTCTGGGTCAGAAAGATCCCCTGGAGGAGGGAATGGCTACCCACTCCAGTATTCTTGGGGCTTCCCTTGTGGCTCAGATGGTAAAGACTATACTTACTGGGGCCTTTATGCCCCATATCTAAGATTTGGCATTTCTATCAGATTGTAAAACAACTTAAGTTATAAAAAAATATATCATTCTGGAAGTTAATGGTAAAACTGGGAGCTTATTTTCCTGAAAAGCCAAAAATAGTTTGTAGTATTCTTTGTATATAAATAGTAATAATAACACAATACATTGTTTTAAAATATATTATCTCATTTGATTCTCAACATGGCCTTCTGAAGCAGGCAGGGCAAATATTAATGTCTCTGGGAGTAAATTGAAATTCAAAATTACCAAGAAACTGTAGGGAAGAGTGGAAAAAGGACTCATGATTCTTAATTGTGAGTGTTATTTGCTTCTGCAAGTGATGCGTTAGTTGTATGTAGCTCTGTCTGTTTGAGCCATACATATGCTTTTCTTCATCACAGAACTGGAGTTATACTTACTTCCTGGATTTTAAGGATTGCCGAAAAATAAATATTGATTAACATAGATGTAGTAATGTAATTCTCTCTATATAGGTCTCAATATTATAGCTATTTTCTCAAATAAATAATCTTTGAAAGAGGGCTCTAAAGAAAAGTTTCTTGAAGCAAGTAAAGTTTTTCAGAAAATAGAAAGAAAAGATTTCTTTGGAAAAGCTGTCATAGATACCAAGACATTAGAGAGAGGCTTCAGAATAAGGAGTGCTACAAGTCAAGCAATTTGATGATCCAAATCCAATTTTAGAAAGTGTTCTTACCTAAGATTAAAAAGGCATTTGCAAGGTAAGAAATATTTTGCAAGTCTTGTCCTTTGTTTGATGTTGTACTTGGTTCAGGGAGAAAATGGTTGTTTCATCTCATGATTGACCTCACATATAACAGACTAGAATGTCATCTAAAGTAGTGTGATATAAAGGGTCTCCTCCCCTCAGTAGGAAGAGATGGCCATAGAAATATACACAGACATATAGGCAGCTAATTTCTGGCTGCTTGGCTGTCATTTGTCTAGCTGTCTGTATCCGTCTGTCTATCTACTTACTCTTTCATCTTCACATATCTCTTTTGCACTGAAACTATCACAGTCCATAAAAGCCAGTGCCAGAGAGTTGGCATTTTAGATTTAAAAGTCATGTAAGTATATGTATATATGTGCAAATATTCAAAATATTCACGGTATTAATATTATATTTTATCTTTCGTATTTGTGCAGGCATTGATATAAGCAGAAGACAGTTAAGTGGTACTAAAGCCATTGCATTTGAAAGGAGATGGAGGGAGATATTTATGGCACTTTATGAGGGTCATGGTAGGTGTGTGGATCACAACAAACTGTGAACAATTCTTAAAGAGGTAAGAATACCAGACTACCTTATTTGTCTCATGAGAAACCTATATTTGGGTCAAAAAGCAACAGTTAAAACCAGACATGGAACAACAGACTGGTTCAAAATTGGGAAAGGAATATGTCAAGGCTGTTATATTGTCACCCTGCTTATGTAACAGATCTGTAGAGTACATTAGGCAAAATGCTGGGCTGGATGAATCACAAGCTAGAATCAAGATTGGTGGGAGAAATATGATATCACTCTAATGAGAGAAAGTGAAGAGGAACTAAAGAGCCTCTTGATAAAGGTGAAATAAGAGAGTGAAAAAGCTGGCTTGAAATTCAGCATTCAAAAAAGTAAGATTATAGCATCTGGTCCCATCATCTCTGGAGAAGGAAATGGCAACCCACTCCAGTATTCTTGCCTGAAGAATTACATGGACAGAGGAGCCTGGCAGGCTGCAGTCCATGGGACCACAGAGAGTAAGACAGGACTAAGTGACTGTCACTCATTCCTATCATTTCATGGAAAATAGAAGGGGAAAAAGTGGAAGCAGTGACATATTTTATTTTCTTGGGCTCCAAAATCACTGTGGATGGTGACTGAAGTCATGAAGTTGAAAGACTCTTGCTCTTTGGAAGAAAAGCTATGACAAACCTAGATAGCATATTAAGAAGCAGAGGCATCACTTTGCTGACAAAGGTCTATATAGTCAAAGCTATGTTTTTTTTCCTGTAGTCATGTATGGATGTGAGATTTGGATCATAAAGAAGGCTGAGTGCTGAAGAATTCATGCTTTCGATTTGTGGTGTTGGAGAAGACTCTTGAGAGTACCTTAAACTGCAAGGCGATTAAAGAAGTCAATACTAAAGGAAATCAACCCTGAATACTCATTGGTAGGACTGATGCTGAAGCTGAAGTTCCAATATTTTGGCCACCTGATGTGAAGGACTGACTCATTGGAAAAGACCCCCATGCTGAGAAAGATTGAGGGCAGGAGGAAAAGTGGGTGACAGAGTATGAAACAGATATCATCACCAATTCAATAGACATAAATCTGAGCAAACTTTGGGAGACAATGAGGACAGGGACACCTGATATGCTGCAGTCCATGGGGTCGCAAAGTATCAGACAGGGCTTAGTAACTGGAAAACAGCAACACAATGGTAGGTGTGTGTGTGTGTGTGTGTGTGTGTGTGTGTGTGTGTGTGTGATTAAACCACATGGACAACTGCAGAATAGCATGGAAGCACTGTGGGGGAAGAAAGACAGAAAAATGGAAGAGCTGGAAAGAAAGTAATTTAATTTTATCTTTTCATTAGAATTTGTTAAGATTATCTTTTCAGTGAGATTGGTACTCTTTTTAACGTCTTCCATAATGATGGTCCAACAGCCATTATTAATAACCAGGTCTTTTTGGTATGGTTCTGTATTGAATGACTAGATACTTGATGAACTTCAGTTAATCAGACATACCTGTGTATCATCCTTTTTATTAGTGATGGATGTTTAAATATAAACAAGATCTCTCTAGCCTGAGAACTTAGCCACATCACTGTAAGTGGATGTGATTTGATTTAAGAAAAATATAGAGAGGTATATTAATTATTGGAAAAAATGGAGTGCACCACTGGCTTTCTAATCTTAGCCATAAAAAAATTTGAGGAAAGATGTTGTATGAGAGATCATTTGTGGAGAAAGAACTGAAAGTTTTCTTCTCCAGGGAGATTATAACCGGTCCTTAAGTGGTCTATAAGTTTTATAGTGTGTCTCCTGACACTAATAAAGGCAATTTCTTTAGGGATTTTGAGAGAAATATGTATTTTTATTTCCTATTTGGTCCCCTTAAGCTGGAACCTAGCAGAACTTTTTGCCTCTAATATTGCTCAATTTCACCTTAATATTATCCAAGTCCTATTTTAGCTCAGTTTTCTTCAGAGTTATACAGCTATTAGTCAATCAAAGTGCATTTGCTTTTCAGTTTCATACAGAGACACATGGAGCTAAATGTTTTTCTAAGCTGAAAAATATGAGTTTCCAAAGAAGTGAATGTGATGTGAGGAGCTTGGTTTTGTTAGGTGAGATTTTTCTGAAGCCTCATAAAAAACACACTTTATACTTGGGTATTGCTTTACAGTGTTCACAAAAATATTGTCTCATGTAGTGTCTCACTTTTCACTGGCATGAGAACTTACCTGAGAGTAATTACTTCTGTTTTACACCTGAGGAAACTGAAAATCAAAGAGGGCATGAGACAGGCTAGTCACTGAGCTGAAAAGCGCTGGGAGTCTCATTGGGTCTTGTGGCTCCATGTCCAATGTTTTCTTGACAGACCTTCACTAGGTGACCCAGCAATGCTTGTCAGGAGTGTGGTGGTATAATGTTTCTTTTGAGGTCAACATACTAATGTGATTTGTAAAGTTTTCAAATATTTTAGGAAGTAAAATATTGCTCAGTGTTAAAAACTGGAGTCAAAGAACCACTTCTTTTGGTTATGAAGGCAAAGTATGTCTCCTCCATGCCCAACTGAATCATACTGACAAGCAGTTGTACTAAGAAAGCAGCTTGGTACCCATGATCACTGGGCTCAAATTTAGAGCCAAGAACGTGAGGACTGAGATAGGGCTGGTGGAGCTGAAAATACCCTGGAGAGCCTGAAAGAATTATCATGTAGACTGTGAGAAAATGGTCTGTGGGGATGAGCATTCAGTTTACTCACTTTCCTCTGTTTTAGTCAATTATCAAGCAGAAAAGGAGAACATTTGTTATTAGGTGATTCTAAGTGCAAACGTATGTCTCATGCCACATTTTTTTACATTAGTTAAGATTTTATTTTCATTAGAAAAATGGGAAAAGGATGCATTTCAAATGTGATATATGGTTGAATTGATTATCTTTTCAGCTAGACAAAGACACAGAGCAAAACTTTGCACTTGACTAGGTGATAAGAAACCAGTTCTCTTGCAGAAAAGAATAATTAAACCTGCCAATGGAAGATCTTTCATTGAAAACGTTTCTTGATCTTCAAAAAATGAGACATGGGGATCATTTTTGAAGGTTGTCAGTATTTGAACTCAGTTAAGATTGACAATGATCATCTCCTGCACTAAAATTTTCTCAGACTCTTCTGAGCTCTTCTCAGTTAAGGTCTGGCTTTGGGCTTCCATGTCTCTCTTGGCCTTATTAACTTTAGCAACAATCTTGCTGTCAGTGCAGCCAGAATCCCCTACCTTTGCTATCCAGGTGCTGTGGCATGCTCAGTCGCTTCAGTTGTATCTGGCTGTTTGTGACCTCATGGACAGTAGCCTGCCAGGCTCCTCTCTCCATGGGATTTCCCAGGAAAGAATACTGGGGTGTATCACCATGTTCCCCTCCAGGGGATCTTCCTGACCTAGGGCTTGAGCCCAATACACCTGTGTCTCCTGAATTGCAGGCAGATTCTTTTTTGGTTGTTGTTTAGTTTTTATTTCATAATCATAAATTTAACTTTGAAATCCAGCTAAACTTGAAGGGTGGATAATGAAAATATGGAACCCAAAAAACTAAAGTGAGAGCATAAAGATTATAGGATATTTCTAGCAGATGGAGATGAAGGGTCCTTTCCTGGGCTGCAGAAGGAATGGTCTTGTGGTTAAAGAAGTTCATTTCAGTTCAGTTGCTCAGTCATGTCCAACTCTTTGCAACTCCATGCACTGCAGGACACCAGGCCTCCTTGTCCATCACCAGCTTCTGGAGTTTACCCAAACTCATGTCCATTGAGTTGGTGATGTCATCCAACCATCTCATCCTCTGTTGTCCCTTTCTCTTCCCACCTTCAATCTTTCCCAGTATCAGGGTCTTTTCAAATGAGTCAGTTCTTTGCATCAAGTTAAGTAAAACACAAGTCAAATTTATTAGATTTGTCCACAGTCAGCAATGATCTTCCTGCTGGTCTTGCTGTTATTGGACCCAAAGCACTCCATGGATTCCACAGTACTCATACCCTCTTTCATCTTGCCAAACACCACATGCCTGCCATCCAGCCACTCAGTCTTGGTAGGATAGATGAAAAGCTGGGAACCATTTTTGTTGGGGCCAGTGTTTGCCATGGGCAAGATGCCAGGACCTGTATGCTTGGGCATGAAATTGTTATCATTAAATTTCTTGCCCGAGATGGACTTGCCACCATTTCCATTATGGTGTGTGAAGTCACTACCCTGGCATACAAATCCTGGAATTATTCTTTGAAAGCAGAAAATTCTATAACCAAATACTTTCTCCCCAGTGCTCAGAGCAAGAACATTTTCTGCTGTCTTTGGAACTTTGGAAACAGCTTGAAGAAGATGAGGCCCAAGGGCTCACCATTGACAGCAATGTTGAAGAACATGTTGGGGTTGACCATGGCTGGACAGTATGAGAGGCTCCGCAGTGGCAGAGTCTGCAAGGCAGCAGGTGGATTCTTTACCGTTGAGTCTCCCTTGATATCCGATCACTCTCAATATCAGTTTAAGCTTCCCATCCTCTACCATCCCAAAATAATGTGTGATCATCCTGGCCTGCCTTCAGCAAGAATCCTGCTAGTTTAGTTTAGACAGAATCTCCCTGCCCCCATGTTTCCCCTTAGTAATTCCCCAACCCCGATCCTCATCTGCTCCCTTATATTCCTGGCTATTAATCCCCACTTTTCCCTGTTGTATTTGGAGTTGAGTCCAGTCTTTCTTCCCTGATACAGAACTCCTTGTCCCTATACCAGTCATGACACTTCCTCTTGAATGAATTCTGCCTCACTGTTCTTTAACAAGTATCATGGAATCACGAATTTATTTTCTTTAATAGATAAGCTATTTGATCATTAATCTGAGGCCAAACAGTGACGTTACTAGTAATGAACCTTAAATCACTGAGTTCAAGCCCAAAGCAGAAACTAAATCAAGAAGGCTGGGGCCTTTTTGTAAGATTGGTAAAAAGTGTGACATCTAAGTATGTATCAGTTAGGTGGAGAGAATAAAAGATCAGAATAAAGGTTTGGATTTCCTTTTGTAATAAGCAGTTACTGAAAGCTCTCTAGGGACATTAGAAGATTCTGGAATGATGTAGAAAACAGAATGTGAAGGGGAAAAAAATAGAGACAATTTGGAGACTTTGCCAGTGCTCCAAATGAAAAACCCCAAGAGTCTAAAGTAAGCTAGTGGTGGTGAGAATGTGGAGGATGAAACGGATGTTAGAGCTGTTATGAAGGCAGAATGAATATTGATCACATGTGGGCATCCGAGGGAGAGTGAGCTGTTAAAGGTGTGAAAATGTTTTCAGCTTAGGGCTCAGGAGGATGGTGTCCCCGTGAAGGAGGAAATGTTTTTAGTTCAGTTTAAAAAGTGGAGCTGACCTTGAGAGAAAAATAAGAGCTCTATATAGATAGAAAGGAATTATCAACATCTAGCTGGTATTTCAAGTCATGAGCCTGGATCAAACTGACAAAGGAGAAAACAGTTTGAGAGAAGAGAAGAAATCCATGGATTAATCCTTAAGAGATGTTCATATTAAAATTGGTGTCAGGAGACAGAGTAACCACAAAGAGAGAGTAGAGAACGGGAGCAGAAGAGTCTATAGTGAACCAGAATTGGAGGTTTTGATCAATTTAACACAGCTGAGTGCTGCGGGGAAAGTTGAAAATGGGAAGAAGTCAGTGGACTTGATGGCTATGAGGTCACTAATGGCTATGGGAGAACAATTTCAACACATCAGATTAGAATATATTTTGGATTATGGTAAATGAAAAAAAAAACATAGGAATTTGCTGGCGTATTTTATTTTTGGAAAGTTTGGCAGAAAAAAGAAGGAAGCAGATAAGATCGCACTTGAAGAAAAAGGTAAGAAAAGTACAGAAAGGTTGTTGTTGAAGAAGAGGGTTTGTGCAGGTATTTATAAACTGTAGGGAAGAACCCTTTGAGAGGATGTGATGTGAGAGGTAAGTAGTGGGAAAATCCTTCAAGAGCAAGTTCTCAGAGAAGGTCAGGCCAGGTGGCATCCAGGGCATGATTGGAAGGATTATTATCCTTTCTTTTTTCTCACTGAAATGGAAAGTAATAGAAAAGATTTGAGTCAGTTAGGGGAACGTTGGGTCATTTTTGCCTGATGATCTCAAACTTCACAGTGGTGTAGGATAAATGGAAAATGAATTTTATGTGTTCTGATTTTAGCCTTTATAGATGTTCCTTAATGCACCAAGTAAAGTGTTGTTATCAGAGTGAATCAATAGTTCATTTAATTACATATAATTGTATTAATCTTTAATTATAGAGTAGAAGATTTTCCTTAATTTTAATAAGTATATACATTATTCAAAATTCACACATCAGAAATAACAATGTTATCTGAAAAAGGAGATACATACATACATATTTGTGTAAAACTGCATCACTTTGCTGCACACCTGAAGCTAACACAATATGGCAAATCAACAACACTTCAATGAAAAGAGAAATAATATTAATAGTATAAAGTGAAATGAAGTCAGATCAACTTTTATTCCAATGGAATAAATCTGAATCATGAGCTGTAACTATCACTGAAGCACACTTAAATGAGGATGTCTTCTTGGCCTGTCCTCATTTGTTAGAACTGCCCTATACCCCAACTTTTCTTTGACATGTCCTCTTAAATACCTTAGAGACCCTTCAATGTCAGCTTGTCCTTTATTGAAGTCACAGTTTGTCCCCTTTCCTGGCCTTCTTCCTAAGGATGCCTGCTCCCTGATGGTTACCTACTTGTGTGATCCCCTCCCACATTGTACCAGGGTTGGTCTATGTGACCGATGTGGAGGAAGTGATGGTATGTCAATTATGCTATTAGGTTAAAAAAATTCTGCAACTTCCATCTTGAAAGTTTTCTCTTGCTTGTGCTTTCTTTCCTTTGGCTATCTCGCTGTACGGGGAGGGTGGGGCACAGAGTGGAGGAGAGGAAGCCAGCTGCTGCGTTGGGAGCAGTCTTATGGAGAAGAACTGACACCTACAGTCAGTCACTAAGCAGGATCTGAGACCTGCCAACAACCACATGAGCAAGCCTAGGAATGAATCCTTCAGTAACAACAGACTCATCTTCTCTGTGGCCCTGGCCAGTAGCTTGGTTGCAACTTTGTGGAGACCTGTTTCCATATTTCTGACCTTTAGAAACTCTGTGCTTAGCATGTTAAGTTTATATCTTTTAGGGTAATTTATTAAGCAGGAAAAGAGAGCTAATACACCCCTTACCAGGCCCTCTTCTTGGATTTCCAGTATCAATGAATTGAACTATCATTTGTTCATTTCCATGAGCCAAGATTGGAAGAGTTGTCCAGGGTACCACTTTCTCCTTCACTCTGCCAATCAGCTATAAAGTTCTGTTAATCACTTGTTGTGTACTGGGAACTAATTTAGATACTGTGTGTGTGCTAAGTCGCTTCAGTCATGTCCAACTCTTTGCGACCCTATGGACTTTAGCCTGCCAGGCTCTTCTGTCCATGGGGATTCTCCAGGCAAGAGCACTGGAATGGGTTGCCATGCCCTCCTCCTGGGGATCTTCCTGACCCAGGGAACCTGTGTCTCTAATGTCTCCTGCATTGGCAAGTGGGTTCTTTACCACTAGCGCCATCTGGGAAGAGATACTAGGATGCATCAATGAATAAAATAAGAAAAGTAATCTCTTCTTATGAAATTTACATTTTAGTATGAGATCAGGCAATAAATTAGTGAATAATGTATTTGTCTGATTGTGGTAACAGATGCTATGAAGAAGAAAAGGTGTATGAAGAAGAAAGTGGTGGTGATGGGAACTTAGTTTATGCAGAAGGGTCAGGGAAGGCATCTCTAGTACAATGTCATTTGAAGAGAAATAAGAAGGAGATGACCCTGTGGATACCATGCAGAAAGGTAGGCCAGATGGTGGGTATCATGGATGCAAAGACCTTGAGACGGGTGTGTTTGATGTGTTGGAGGAACACTAAGGAGACCACTGACATTGGATCAGAAAGACTGAATAGGAGATTTGTAGGAAAAGCTATCTAAAAGATAGTTTATAACCTTGAAACTCATAGAAAAAAAAATCTTGATTCTATTCTACATTCGGTGGGAAACCATTGAAACTTCTGAGTACAAGAGTGACAAGATCATGTCCAGGTTTCAACAGAATCATTATAGCTGAGAACAGGTTTTGTGGAGGAATGGGAGAAGGGGTAACAGCAAAAAAAATAATGAAGATGTAGGTCAAAATGTTGGAGTTGGAGGTGGCCTGATATGCTCAGATTGTAGATGTATTTGGAAGGTAGCACTGATAATTAGTTGATGGGTTGGGTATGGGCATGAGAGAAAGTGAAGAATCAAAATTGTCTTCAGATGATGTTGAGATGTTCTAGTGGGCCTAAGGGAAGGATGTGTCAGTCTAGACCTCCCAACTCTTATGTTCTCAGTTGATCACTGCTCCCCACAACCCACCATTCCCTATGCCAAGAGTTCCCTATGCCAAGCTGCTTCTCTGCCCCAAGTGGCTCCTGACAGCTCCTGGGTGAATTCTTTATTTTTTATTTTTTTTAATTGTTTTTGCCATACAATGTCATGATATCACCATGGGTTTACATATGCTTCCCCTCCGGATCCCCCCTCCCTCCTCCCTGCCCCCGGGAAATCTCACTGCACCAGCCCCGAGCATCAATCCTGGGCTGGCGATTGATTAGACATATGATAATTAACTTGTTTCAATGCCATTCTCCCATATCATCCCACCCTTACCCTCATCCACAGAGTCCATGAGTCTATTCTATACATCTGCGTTCTTTTTGCTGTCTCGCATGCTGGGTTCTCATTACCGTCTTTCTAAATTCCATATATATGTGTTAATATACTGTATTGTTGTTTTTGCTTCTGGCTTACTTCACTCTGGATAATGGGCTCCAGTTTCGTCCATCTGAGTATAATTGCTTCAAATGAATTTTTTTTTTAATGCTGAGTAATATTCCATTGTGTATATGTACCACAGCTTTCTTATCCCTTCGTCAGTTGATGGGCATCTAGGTTGCTTCCATGTCCTGGCTATTGTAAACAATGCAGCGATGAACATTGGGGTACACGTGGCTCTTTCAATTCTGGTTTCCTCGGTGTATATGCCCAGCAGTGGGGTTGCTGGGTCATATGGCAGGTCTATTTGCAGTTTTTTAAGGAACCTCCACACTGTTTTCCATAGTGGCTGTACTAGTTTGCATTCCCACCAACAGTGTAAGAGAGTTCCATTTTTCTCCACATCCTCTCCAGCATTTATTGCTTGTAGATTTTTGGATGGCAGCCATTCTGACTGGTAAAAAGTGGTACCTCGTTGTGGTTTTGATTTGCATTTCTCTGATAATGAGTGATGTTGAGCATCTTTTCATGTGTTTGTTAGCCATTTTTATGTCTTCTTTGGAGAAATGTCTGTTAAGTTCTTTGGCCCACTTTTTAATTGGGTTGTTTATTTTTCTAGAATGGAGCTACAGGAGTTGCTTGTATATTTTTGAGATTAATTGTTTGTCCGTTGCTTCACTGGCTATTATTTTCTCCCATTCTGAAGGCTGTCTTTTCACCTTGCTTATAGTTTCCTTTGTTGTGCAAAAGCTTTTAATTTTAATTAGGTCCCATTTGTTTATTCGTGTTTTTATTTCCAATATTCTGGGAGGTGGGTCATGGAGTATCCCGCTTTGGGTTATGGCAGAGAGTGTTTTGCCTATGTTATCCTCTAGGAGTTTTGTAGTTTCTGGCCTTATGCTTAGATCTTTGATTCATTTTGAGTTTATCTCTGTGTATGGTGTTAGAAAGTGTTCTAGTTTCATTCTTTTACAAGTGGCTGTCCAGTTTTCCCAGCACCACTTGTTAAAGAGGTTGTCTTTTCTCCATTGTATATTCTTGCCTCCTTTGTCAAAGATAAGGTGTCCATAGATGCGTGGATTTATCTCTGGGCTTTCTATTCTGTTCCATTGATCTATATTTCTGTCTTTGTGCCAGTACCATACTGTCTTAATGACTGTGGATTTGTAGTATAGCCTAAAGTCAGGTAGGTTGATTCCTCCAGTTCCATTCTTCTTTCTCAAGATTGCTTTGGCTATACGAGGTTTTTTGTATTTCCATACAAATTGAGAAATTATTTGTTCTAATTCTTTGAAAAAGACCTCTGGTAGCTTGATGGGAATTGCATTGAATCTATAGATTGCTCTGGGTAGTATGCTCATTTTCACTATACTGATTCTTCTCCTGGGTGAATTCTTTAGAGCCTGTTCAAAAATGGCTGCTGTGGTAATAGTGGCTGCAGGTTCTGATAATATTTATCTTTGCAGTTATGTTGAACTTGCTCATATCCCAAGTTATATTAGACACTATTCTTCCTGTGAGTGCTCAGTGGCTCAGTCGTGTCTGGCTCTTTGGGACCCCACGGGACTGTGGTCAGCCAGGCTTCTCTGTCCATGGGATTCTCCAGGCAAGAATACTGGAGTGGGTTGCCGTTTCCTTCTCTAGGGAATCTTTCTGACCCAGGGACCAAACCCACATTTCTTGTGTCTCCTGCATTGGCAGGCGGATTCTTTACCAATATGCTATTAAATGCATTTGAATGTACAAATAATTTCCTGCATTTCATACGCATTGAGTGCTCCTCATAGATTATTTCATGACTCCCTTTAGCAACCCCATGAGGCAGGCATTATTATTAGAACAATTTTATGGCCAAAAATACTGAGGGCTGGAAATGTTATGGTAATTTGCCCACATTCACACAGCTAATACGTGGTGGGGACAAAAATGTATGTAATTACAAAATGTTTATAATTCTGTAATTCCAAACTCTAGTCCAACAAAACTACATTCTGTCTCTGTAAAGTGAGTAATGTATTTAATCCACTCAGTTACACTGATTGAAAGAGTTTATGTCTCACTTTCAAATAATTGTACGAAAATTCTACATTTGAGGAATCAAATACTCAGTTAGAGGGATTAGTGATATGTACTAATAGAATCTCAGAGAAATGACATCATTCCCACCTGTACATGAGAGGACTTCAGCATCTACAATTCTCTGATAAGGACTGACTAGTACAACCTACACTACTGGCTAAATATTTATTCCAAAATGATCTAATTTGTATGGTGAGCTGGTATGAGGATTGTCATGGATGCCAATATTGAAATATCTTTTCCATAGAGTCACGAACCAGGCTGATAGACTGATGTGACATTTCTCATTTGATCTCCCATTTTCTAAATTGTTATATTGTCTTAAGCTCACCCTGGTGTATTTGGCATTAGGAGCTGTCAGAACTCAATCACCCAGTACTTTTCTAGAGAAAATAAAGTTCATAGTTAAAAATAAAAGAAATGCCTCTGCCTCTTTGCATTTCTTACATGTCTGATATTCTCAACTACCTTAAAATTCACTACAGATGCTATAAGATTATTCAACTAATGATGGTAACACAATAGTTCACTAGTCCATTTGCTTTCTTTTCATTATAAAATTATGTTTAAAAAGTACTTTAAGCTTCTTGGAAGAAAATCACTATTACTGTGATAATGATTGCTATTAATTTGGGTCATTTTTTTCTCCTTTTTTGGAAATAAAGAAAATGTCTGAGAAAAGGGAAATGCCTATTTTTCATGTAAATTTAAGAAGAAATGTTACCTTTTAGAGATCCATTGACAGAATATTTGAATTTTTTCTTCTGCCTTTAATTATTTGGCAGAAATCAGCAAAATTCTGTAAAACAATTATCCTTCAATTAAAAAATAAATACATTAAAAAAAATAAGCAGGGACACATACACAAGAAAAAGAAATTAGAGACTTTGAGTGATAAGACTCCAGTCACCTTCTTTCTTTATAATATTGGTTGTTCTGTTTTAATCCTAAAAGTTTACCAGTGTAGTTGAGTGTCAAATCCAGACAGAAACTATCTAAAAAAAAATCAATTAAAAATCAATCTAAAAGCTTAAAATGATGAATTTTAAGTTCCTCAATCCAAGTTCAAGTTCTTTTTTCTTTTTCTTTTTCTTTTTTTTTTAATTTTAGCTACACTGGATCTTCATTGTGGCATGTAAGCTTAGTCGCCTCGTCACATGTGGGATCTTAGTTTCTTGACCAGGGTTTGAACTTGCATCTTCTGCTTTGAAAGATTAACCATTGGACCACCAGGGAAGTCCCCAAGTACTTTTTCCTCCACAAAACAAAAAAGGCAGCCTAGGGACAAAAATGGTCTTGGGGCCCTACTTCTGTGTTGCAGATTTTCCTCCCTTGATTACTTTCCTCCAAGTTTGAAAACATGAGGAGATTCCCTTTTGTCAGGTCTGTTTTGCTGAAAGAACTGTTTTGCTGAACCTCTTTCCAAAAACAAGGTTTGACCAGTGGATTTTAGGTACTTCATCTTCACAACTTCCTGAAGAAGCTGAAATATTTCATAGACATTGTCTTTACACCTTTACTTTCCCTTGAGCTACCAAAGAAGGAATGACCTGGAAGGGCTGGGTGCTGAGTTGTAGTGGGAGAAAGTTTCAGTGGAAGGAGGGTAAAGAATGAAAGATGCAAATATGAAAACTTTTCTTGTACTCTTTTTTCTATTATGCTTAAATTATAAAATTAAAATTTGGAAGACATGACTCTTTCTAACTCAAAAATGACTCTAGTGTCTTTAGTTGTTGAATGATGATGGGAAAGACTGAAGGCAAAAGGAGAAGAGGCCGGCAGAGGATGAGATGGTTAGATAGCATCACTGACTCAATGGACATGAATTTGAGCAAATTCCAGGAGATAGTGAAGGACAGCAGAGCCTGACATGCTGCAGTCCATGGGGTCACAAAGATTCAGACGTGATTTAGCAACTGAATGGCAACAGCAATGTAGTTCACGTTTCCATTATGCCTCCTATGTGCCAGGCACTCTCTAATTGTTTTAAATGAGTTGCCTCATTTAATCCCCATACCAACCTTAGGAAGCAGATACTATTATTATTATTCCCAGGGCAGGAAACAGGCCAGAGCCAGCTTCATGGGCCTGTAGAACTGTGCAATTACGCAGGGCCTCAAAGGGACCCTGCACTGGTGTAATGCCATGTTGTCATCGCCTTCAATATCTTCATAAATTTGGAACAAGAAACATTGCATTTTCATTTTTCCCAGGCATAGGAAAAGCATGGGCAACAGCAGAGCAGTGGGAAGCTGTATAAGCACTGACTTCTAAATCACACCCTGTTATGTAGATTTGGAAGAGAGAGGCTGGAAGAATATGCAGCCTGGGGTTGAGTTGACCTTGTAGGTCATGCTGGGGGCTGGTAAGATTTGAATTATGGAAGCATAGATGTGCAAGTAGACTGCAGGCTTCCCACATTAATGTAGTGTATGTTATAGATTCACAGTGAACTTCTGAAAAACATATGTTAGTGACAACTTTACTCACAGATAACACAGGAAGCACAAGAATAAAAAGCAATTATTGCTACATCTTGGAATGGAATCATTCATTAAAATGTGAAGCACATAGAGTCAGAACATTTAGAGTTTTTTGTTTCTTTTCTTTTGCACTTTAGTGTATGAGAAGAAAGACCAGACAAAACCGTTGACAAGAGAAATATAATGGACAAAGTTTTGGAAGTGACAGTATTCTCCCACGGGATCATATTTATTTGACTTTAGTGTGTTTTCTGTGGTCTGAGACAAAAAGTATTTAATAGGTGATCCTATTAAATAGCACTTCCTTGGTGGCTCAGCAGTAAAGAATTTGCCTACAATGCAAGGAATGCAAGAGACATGGGCTTGATCCCTGGGTCAGGAAGATCCTCTGGAGAAGGAAATGGCAATCCACTCCAGGATTCTTGCCTGGGAAATCCCGTGGACAGAGGAGCCTAGCAGGCTATAGTCCACGAGGTTGCAAAGAGTTGGGCATGACTTAGCAACTAAATGACAGCAATCCAATGCTCTGTGTTACAGGCTCCTATGTGTGTCCAGAGCTCTGAAATTCACAGCCTGATCCAGAGCTCACCTCTGAGTTGGAGATTTGATTATCAGACACGTCCATGAGGATGATTCTTAGGCACTGCTGGTGAATAAGTCCAGAACTGAGTCTTTGATCATCCTCTCTTGAAACCCTTCTTCCTCCAACATGCCCACTTGGAACACGCCTGCTTCCATCACCCTTGCAGTTACTCATGCCAGAGAGTCACATCTGGCTCACTCTCCACATCCAATTCATGGCCACTTCTGTGCTTCATATCTATCTATAGTTCCTATCTCAGTTGCTGCCACCCTCGACCAAGCTGTCATCATCTCTCACCTTGTCTCTTGCTCTGGTTTCCTTAATGGTCTCTGCACCCCTTTATTTGTCTCCTCTCTAATTCTTCTCCACACTATAGGCAGAGATCTTATAAGATGAAACCTGACTCATGCCTGATGAAAGCCCTCTGGTGACTTCCCAATTTGATTAGAGTGAAGACCCAATTCTTATAGGAGGCTAAAGCAGCATGTCCCCAACCTGTCCTCAACTTTATGTCATCCCCCTCCTCCCGGCTGACCAAGATATAGCAGCCACACTTTCCCTGCTGCTGCATCGGGAATGCGTGGGACTTAGTCCTGCCTTGAGCCTGGGTACAGGTTGACCCTTCCCTCTGAATGCATGTCTGCAAAGATGACCTTGTTCCTGATCGTTGTTCAGAACCACAGACGATGCCTTCTTTGTGAGGTTCTTCACCCTTTAATCTAAAAAGAAGCCCTGGCTATCTGCTCTCTAAGCGCTCTGTGAATTTCAATCACTGTTTGTTTACCGTCCTCCTCTTCTGGAGACTCTAGGAGTCAGGTCATGGATTTTGTTCATCTCATCCTTAGGGCCAAGCACGATGCCTGATGCATATGCAAATGTTTAACAAATACTTAATAAGTGAAATAAACATGGCCTAAGTTTTACTGCTTTATAGACTTTGTGTATTTTATACCTTGGAACTTGTCTTTGCTGTATTCTCCTGAACATCTTCACCTTCCTTTAGATGCCGTTTTTCTGCTTGCTCCTCTCTTGGTACACGGCGTTCCATACTTCTTACTGATGTTTGCCTCTGATGAACTGTTCACTGCTCAGGGCCTGAGGCAGAATTTCCACTAACGTGCCAACCATCGGAGGTGTGGAAGTGGGTTATACGGGGCTCTGGGAATATGCCCCAGATGCTTGCCAAAAACGTGAAACTGCTTTGCATCTCTTATCTTTATTTAAAGTAAATCTGCATTCTATTTTATAATTATTCCGTATTTTTTAACTATAAAAAGCAGATGCTTGGTGTCGCTTATTGGCTGGTACATGTACCCCAGAAGCTCTGATTTAAACACTTGGAGGCCTTTTGAGGCCGGCTCAGTTTTCAGAACAGTTCTTTCTGCACTCTGAGCAGAGACTTCCTGAGCACTACGAAGGGTGCCCAGGTCCTGCCCCTGCCTCTCTGATCTCATTATTCTGATTTGCTTGTCTTTATTTTGTTTATCACTTCTACCCCAGTACTCCTTGCAGTAATTCTTTTTCTTTTTAACTTTTTATTTTATATGGGTGTATGGTTGATTAGCAATGCTGTGATGGTTTCAGGTGAACAGCAAAGTGAACCCAGTTATACAGACGCATGTATCCTTTTTCAAATTCTTTTCCTATTAAGATTGTTACATAATTTTGAACAGAGTTCCCTTTACTATGCAGAAGGTCCTTGCTGGTTAGCCATTTCAAACATGGCAGTGGGTACATGCTTCCAGTAGCTCTTGATGAACTGCTGTTTGCCTTTTGCGTGGAAAAGCCCTTTGTTGGGCTGAACTGTCCTGCTGATGTCCCCTCCACCTCTCTCCATATTGCAGAGAATTTAGCATCTCCAGCCCCCAGATACTAACTGTCCATGGCATAATCATTGTGACAAGCTGATCTCACAGCATATTTCCAAATATCCATAAGAAAGTTGCTCTTCCCCCTGGATTGAGAAGCATTTCTTTTACAAAAATCAGAACTTTCTGCCTAATAATAGCTTTAGAGGTTAATAGTTCATTCATTCATTCAAAATGCAGATAGTTGTTTAAATGCCACTAACGTAAGACACTGCTCTAGGCAATGGGGATACAGCAATGAGTAGACCCATCCTCTGAGGTTTGTTCAGTGGTTCTATCTACCTAATGACTCACTGATTTTTTCATGCTAGCTTCCAAACAAGATTGTTCTCTTCCAATGTATCATTAAATTATTTTCATTTTAATGCCATTTGCAGCAGCATGAATGGACCTAGAGATGATCATATTAAGTGAAGTAAATCAGACGGAAAGACAAATACCATATGATAATATCACTTGTATGTGGAATCTAAGATATGACACAAATGAACCTATCTATGAAACAGAAACAGGCTCACAAATACAGAGAATAGACTTGTCATTACCCAGCGGGAGGGGTGGTTGGGAAGGGAAGGACTGGGAGTTTGGGGTTAGTGGATATAAACTCATTACATATAGGATGGATAAACAACAGGTACTATAATATAGCATAGGGAATATGTTCAATATTCTATGATAATCCATAATGGAAAATAATATGAAAATTATTTATGTATGTATAACTGAATAAAATTTGCTATATAGCAGAAATTAATGCAACATTATAAATCAACTATATTTTAATAAAATATGTTAAAAATTTGTGTTCATTTTATGTTCTGATGATTATTTGCTTAAAAGTTATAAAGATATTGATATTTAGGATAGATGAAAACATTGACCAAAATAATAATAAAAATAATTTTTAAAAGTACACAAAACATGCATGGTCAGTGCCTAATAAGTAACATATTAGTATTTATATTAAAATTTTTTTCACTTTATACCATTGCTTAGTTAGGCTTAGAGTTAACCTTAGAAATTAACCTGAAAATGTTTTCATTGATTAAACATATGTCTAGATTATAACTAAGAGATACAAATAATATTTTTATACACTTACTGATAGACTAGGATTAAAAAACCTATTACAACATTGAAATAAGCTTCTTTAGAGTATATATTTTCATCTACTTTTAATCAATATGTCTGTTATAAACATAAAAATGATCAAATATAGCAGTGATTTTATTTGCTGTATGCAATTACTTAATTTCTCTGGGTTTGTTCACATTATCATGCCATTGTAACAAATTTGCATGTTCAATCATGTATAAAGCTGCCAATAATTAAGGAAGCTGCTGAATGCTATCAGAAGCAGCAGAGAGAACCCCTCATTTATAGAAGGAAGCAGCATGGCAAGACAGGGAGAGGGGCATTTCAGGGGCTGGTGTGAGGCTGCCTTTTGGGAGAACAAACGGTGGGCTTATTACTCAAGACAGCAGAGTGACACAAGGAAAACTGGTATCAGCAGGAGGTAATTGAAAGATACCGTTTGTTTCTTACCTGCTAATAACATTTGCAAATTTCAGAACCGACACTGACCAGAAGATGCAGTGGTAGCACTTTTATCCCATTTTCTTTGTGTCAGGTACCATCATAAACACTTACCTGTCCAATCTTGACAGTAAACTTGTAAGGTGGGTTTACTATCATCACTGCCTCCGCCATCATCATCCTCATTGTCATCATTCATATTTTGCCCTGGGAGATTAAGTGACAGGTACTGTCAGAGGCGGGCTCCAAACCCCCAGAGTGGCTGTGAGGCTTGAATGATGAACCCCTACGCTGTAGTACCTCTGGCAGAATGAACAATGTTGAGAGTTAAGTAACATGATACTCTCTTTATTGATTGACTATGTATTAGTCTCTTTTATGTTAGGCTTGATAAAGTTATGGATTTATCATTTTTTTCACATTGGAAATTAATGTTAAAAAAATTTACTTATTTTAATTTTAACCCTTTTTCTGTTAAGGGAGGTAATTCTTTAGTTTATTCCAATTAAACATTTTATTCCTTTAAATAAAAACATTATTTTATAGAGAAATTTATATGCAGTGATATGTAGTTTAAGTAAAAGCAAACTAGCATCTAAAGGAAATTACAAAATCTGGGGGGGATTAAATATCATCTACCAGTCCAGTATTCTTGCCTGGGAAATACCATGGACAGAGGAGTCTTGTGGGCCGCAATCCGTGGGATCACAAAAGAATTGGACATTACTTAGCAACTAAACACCACCAACAACAAAATTTGCTACTGCCTGTCTATAAAGATTGCCAAGAGAAACATCTAAATGTTGGTTTTTCTTGTTTGTTTTCTATCTTGTCTCACTTTTGTTTTTTACTTTCCAATTACAGAAGGTAATGTTTTATGTGAATCTTCTCTTGTAGTTTCACTTATTGTTAGCCAAAATGACAAAATCTCTAGGGATAAAACCACAGAAACCATGACAAAGATAAGACTGAATGGTACCTAAGTGATTTGTTTAGCTCAACACAATGTTTTCTTTTTGAGCCAGTTAGAAAGTCTGGATGCAACAGGTGTATGAGCTGTTCTTAAGTAGTTTATATACTGTTTGCTTGTGTGCACCAGGACCCAGGAGAAAGGAGCAGTGACCCTACAAGAGACTGACCCAGACTTGCCTGTGAGTGTTCAGGAGTCTCAAGGGGAGGCGTGGGTCAGGGGTGTCCTGCATCAGGGTCAGGATCACTGAGTGTGTCTGTGTGTGCACAGTCCTTTTGAAGGAGGTCGCCATTATCTTCATTACTTTCACCATAGTTTGGTCTCAGGTCAGAAAACAGGGAGAAAAAAGCCCTGTTCATCAACAGAATATTGAATTAAAGATTTACTGAGTATGGTCCTGCCCATCAGAAAAAGACCCCAGATTTCCCCCTCAGTCATTCGCTCCCATCAGGAAGCTTCCATAAGCTTCTTATTCTTTAGAGGGCAGACAGAATGAAAACCACAATCACAGAAAAATAATCAAACTGATCACATGGAACGCATCCTTGTCTAACTCAATGAAGCTAAGAGCCATGCCATGTGGGGCCACCAAAGATGGTCGGGTCATGGTGGAGAGGTCTGACAAAAAGTGGTCCAGTGGAGAAGGGAATGGCAAACCACTTGAGCATTCTTGCCTTGAGAACCCCATGAACAGTATGAAAAGGCAAAAAGATAGGACACTGAAAGATGAACTCCCCAGGTCGGTAGGTGCCAATATGCTACTGGAGATCAGTGGAGAAATAACTCCAGACAGAATGAAGAGACAGAGCCACAGTGAAAACAACACCCAGTTGTGGATGTGACTGGTGATGGAAGTGAAGTCTGATGCTGCAAAGAACAATATTGCCTAGGAACCTGGAATGTTAAGTCCATGAATCAAGGTAAATTGGAAGTGGTCAAACAGGAGATGGCAAGAGTGAACATCAACATTTTAGGAATCAACAAACTAAAATGAACTGGACTGGGTGAATTTAATTCAGATGATTATTTTATCTACTACTGTGGGCAAGAATCTCTTAGAAAAATGGAGTAGCCATCATGATCAACAAGAGTCAGAAGTGCAGTACTTTGGGTACAATCTCAGAAGTGACAGAATGATCTGTTTGTTTCCAAAGCAAACCATTCAACATCACAGTAATACAAGTCTATGCCCCAAACATTAATGCTGAAGAAGCTGAAGTTGAATAGTTCTATGAAGACCTACAAGACCTTCTAGGAAGGTCAAAAAAGATGTCCTTTTCATCAAAAGGGACTGGGATGCAAAAGTAGGACATCAAGAGATACCTGGAGTAACAGGCAAATTGGGCCTTGGAGTATAGAATGAAGCAGGGCAAAGATTAAGAGAGTTTTGCCAAGAGAACACACTGGTCATAGCAAACACCCTCTTCCAACAACACAAGAGAAGACTCTACATGTGGACATCAATATGGTCAATATGGTCAATAATGAATATGGTCAATTTCATCAATATGGTCAATAATGAAATCAGATTGATTATATTCTCTGCAGCCAAAGATGAAGAAGCTCTATATAGTCAGCAAAGACAAGACTGGGAGCTGACCGTGGCTCAGATCATGAACTACAGATACTGTGCTCTGATATTGCAAAATTCAGACTTATATTAAAGAAAGTAGGGGAAACCACTAGACCATTCAGGAATGACCTAAATCAAGTCCCTTGTGATAGATTCCGGGGAATAGATCTGATGGACAGAGTGCCTGAAGAACTATGGACAGAGGTTTGTGATCAACACCACCCCCAAGGAAAAGAAATGCAAAAAGGCAAAATGGTTGTCTGAGGAACTAAAGGCAAAGAAGAAAGGGAAAGATATACTCATTTGAATGCAGCATTCCAAAGAACAGCAAGGAGAGATAAGAAAGCCTTTCTCAGGGATCAATGCAAAGAAAAAGAGGAAAACAATAGAATGGGAAAGACTAAATATATCTTCAAGAAAATTAGAGACATCAAGGGAACATTTCATGCAAAGATGGGCACTATAGGGGACAGAAATGGTAGGGACCTAACAGAAGCAAAAGATATTAAGAAGAGATGACAAAAAACACACAGAAGAACTATACAATAAAGATCTTAATGACCCAGATAACCACCACGATGTGATCACTCACCTAGAGCCAGATATCCTGGAATGTGAAGTCAAATGGGCCTTAGGAAGAGTCACTACGAACAAAGCTAGTGGAGGTGATGGAATTCCAGTTGAGCTACTTCAAATCCTGAAAGATGATGCTGTGAAAGTGCTACACTTAATATGCCAGCAAATATGGAAAACTCAGCAGTGGCCACAGGACTGGAAAAGGTCAGTTTTCATTGCAATCCCAAAGAAAGGCAATGCCAAAGAATGTTCAGACTATCACACAATTGCACTCATCTAACATGCTAGCAGAGTAATGCTCAAAATTCTTCAAGCTAGGCTACAACAGTACGTGAACTGCAAACTTCCAGATGTTCAAGCTGGATTTATAATCGGCAGAGGAACCAGAGATCAAATTGCCAACATCCATCAGATCATTGAACAAGCAAGAGAGTTCCACAGAAATGTCCACTTCTGCTTTTCCACTATGCCAAAGCCTTTGACTGTGTGGATCACAATAAACTGGAAAATTCTTAAAGAGATGGGAATACCAGACCACCTCACCTGCCTCTTGAGAAATATGTATGCAAATCAAGAAGCAGCAATTAGAACTGAACACAGAACAACAGATTGGTTCCAAATCTGCAAAGGAGTATGTCAAGGCTGTATCTTGTAACCCTGTTTATTTAACTTATCTGCGGAGTACATCATGCAAAATGCTGGGCTGTATGAAGCACAAGCTGGAATCAAGATTGCCAGGAGAAATTTCAGTAACCTCAGATACACAGATGATACCACCCTTATGGCAGAAAACAAACTGAAGAGCCTCTTGATGAAAGTGAAAGAGAAGAGTGAAAAAGCTGACTTAAAATTCAACATTCAGAAAACTAAGATTATGGAATCTGGTCTCATCACTTCATGGCAAATAGATGAGGAAACTATGGAAAGAGTAACAGACTTTATTTTGGGGGGCGCTCCAAAATTACTGCAGATATTGACTGCAGCCATGAAATTAAAAGACGTTTGCTCCTTGGAAGAAAAGTTATGACCAACCTCTACAGCATATTAAGAAGCAGAGACATTACTTTGCCAACAAAGGCTTGTCTAGTCAAGGCTATAGTTTTTCTAGTGGTCATGTATGGATGTGAGAATTGGACTGTAAAGAAAGCTGAGTGCTGAAGAATTGATGCTTTTGAACTGTGGAGCTGGAAGAGACTCTTGAGAGTCCCTTGGACTGCAAGGAGATCCAACCTGTTCATCCTAAAGGAGATCAGTCCTGGGTGTTGATTGGAAGGACTGATGCTGAAGCTGAAACTCCAATACTTTGGCCACCTGATTTGAAGAACTGACTCATTGGGAACGACCCTGATGCTGGGAAAGATTGAAGGTGGGAGGAGAATGGGACGACAAAGGAGGAGATGGTTGGATGTCATGACCAATGTGATGGACATGAGTCTGAGCAAGCCCTGGGAGTTGGTGATGGACTGGGAGGCCTGGTGTGCTGCAGTCCATGGCGTCGCAAAGAGTCGGATGCGACTGAGCAACTGAACTGAACTGATACTGTTTGCTGAACACAAAATATGAATTGTTAAGCCTCTAGCTGCAGGATCCTTTTTCTTAATCTGAAAGTGGAAACTTTACTTTCTTTCAGTTATTTATGTCTAGGTTTATTCTCCCATCCAGCCTCAATGTTCAGGGCCCTGCCTGCCCTCAGTGAACATACTTGTCCTCCACTTCCTGCCAATCCCTGGCCAGAACCCTAGGTCTTCACAGCCTGGATTTTATCTTTTATCTTTCTGGAAATCGCTCATTTGGCAGTTAGTAACACTTCAAACATCAAATGTAAATCTAATGATCTTAAAATAACAAACACAACATTTTAGGACATACAGTTTAATAGTATTAAATACACAAGTTACTGACAAGAATTCTTGGACTCCTTAATAGAAATTGATAAGAGGGCAGACAAAATATCAGGCACGGCTTTATTGGGACTCGTCCTACAGCAGGAGGGAGTGAAAACAAGTAACAGGAAGGGGTTCCCTGGGCTTCCCAGGTGACTCAGTGGTAAAGAATCCACCTGCCAGTCCAAGAGCCTTATCTTGGAATGTGCAGCCTGGCGGACTACAGTCCATGGGATCACAAAGCGTTGGACATGGTTGAGCACACACAGAGTATTTCATTGAAAGTATATACCATATTTTGTTTGTCGACTCATCCGTGACTGAATATTTGAGTTGTTTCTCCTTTTTGGCTACTGTAAATAGAGCCCCTATGAACATGAGGGTCTCTGCTTTCAATTCTTGTGGATACGAACCCAGAAGTGAGAAGGGAAGTCGTGCAGTCATGTGCGACTCTTTGTGATCCCATGGACTGTAGCCTACCAGGCTCCTCCGTCTGTGGGTTTCTCCAGGCAAGAGTACTGGAGTGGGTTGCCATTGCCTTCTCTAGGGGATCTTCCCGACCCAGGAATCGAACCCAGGTCTCCTTCACTGCAGGCAAGATGCTTTACCTTCTGAGCCACTTGGGAAGCCCACGTACCCGGAAGAGGAATTGCTAAATCATATGGTCATTTCAAGTTTCTGAGGAGTTAGCATTCCGTTTTCCACAGCAGCTGCACCACTTTACATTCCCACCAGTGATGCAAAGGGTTCCCATTTTCACACAGCATCACCATTCTTTTCTTTCATTTCTTTTAAGAAATAGTCATCATTCTACTGGATGTGAAGTGGTATCTCTGTGGTTTTGCTTTGCATTTCCCTCATAATCAGTGCTGTTACTTCTTTTCCCAAGGTTTCCACATGTCATCACTAACAGATTTCTAAAGGAATGCCTATCATCAGTTTTTCTAAATCTAACTTTCCTAAGGTCAGTTCCTTCAATTGATTCTTGTGTTTCGGAAGAAACTCCAGCATCCTGCCACTCCCCTGCAGGCTTAAACTTCTGCAACTTGGTTTCTGTTACTTGTAACCATTTCTGATTCAGCTTTCCTAGGGAGCTCTCTATTCCCCCTTGCCTCTAACTTTGTGGTTCATCACAGCATTTGCTTTACCCTGCTATTTTTATAAAACATTTCGGCAACATTCTTATCATTCTCTGCTTATTTTTTTTGTACCGAAAATGATGAACGGTGGGAAAGAAAATCCCTAAAAATGTTGTTTTTTACTTTAGTGTAATAAACTCAGAAGCAGCACATTCAGAGTGTACTTTCCTCTCCTGGGGAATCTTCAGGGTATATGTTTACAGTTGCCCCTTAAGCCTGTGTTCTTTCTTCTGCCAGGATTTCAGCTGGCAGCCAGCCAGGGACCCTCCAGGTGGAGGAACAGCAGACCTGGGCTGGCAGTGTGCATAGGTGGGCTGGGAAGTGGGTGTACCCTTCTCCTGGGTTCTCACATTTCCAGTATTGTCAGTCCTTGGCATGCCTGTTTTTGGATCTCACAAGGTAGAGTGATAATTAAATGACATAATCTACATATAGCTCTTCACCCAATGCTTGGCATTCGGTACCAGGTCAGTTAAGGTTAGCTATCTCCTTCTAAAAAAGCCTACTTGAATATCAAAATTAAGAAATTCTCTTTGTTCTAGGGTGACTTGTCCTTAGCTGGCATTTAGGGAGCATGGGATATTGACATTTTATATCTTTTAAAGTTAATGTCTTGTGTTTAATGTGACAAGATGGCTTTCTAATTTTACAGTAATTAAACTTAAACAAATGTTACAGCAGGAAAGGGGATTGACCATGCCATCATTTCAATGAGAAATGAGGAGAAGATCAATGCCTTGATTTTCCATAATCATTATGAGGGTTACACAAAATGTCATTTTTGGTAATGGGGGGCTACATCTTCATTCTACTGTCAGGATTTTTGAAGTAATGAGGAGGAGAAAAAAGTTATAGTGTATTTCACTGGCAGCTTAGAAGATTTGAAGGATCTATGGAGTTTTACCAAATAATAGATCAGCTCAAATTAAAATGAAAATTACTGTAAAGGACTCCTTTGTCTGATGTGTCACTGTATCATCACTTATTCTTCGGTTATTAGACTAATCATCCAATCATATTTTTTTCTTTTAGGGTTAATTACAAGCTTAGAGACTTGCCATCAGCCTCTCTCCCTAGTGCCATTACTGTATCCTAGAAAGTTTCATTGTGATTCTGACAAAGCAGAATCTTGGATCTACATCTATCTTTTCTATTCTGTTTTTGGAAGGGAAATGAGTTAAAGTGACTATATAATTTGTCAGTAATCAGAAATCACCACATTTGGACTTTTCTTAGTTTTGTGTCTTCTTTTTCTAGGGAATTTTACTATCATGATTTGCTAGAACCATCTGTACAGATCTGGATAAAACTGTGGGTTCACCCTCAGTTGATGAAAATGACAGCACTCGATGCTAATACTACCTGCTCTGTCAGACGTGGTTTCAGTTTCTGGACGTTTGGTTTCTTAAACTGTGACTGTGCTTGCACCAGGTCGCTAGGTCATGTCCGGCTCTTTGTGGACTGCAGAGCTCACCAGGCTCTTCTTCCCGTGGGATTCTCCAGGTAAGAATTGGAGTGGGTTGCCATTTCCTCCTCCAGGGGTTCTTCCCGACCCAGGGATAGAACCTGCATCCTCTGTGTCTCCTGCATTGCAGGTGGATTCTTTACTGCTGAGCCATCAGGGGAGACATAAACTGTGGCCACACCGTGGCTACTTTCTGCCATCTCTCTGTTTGAAAAAAATATATGTTCTCTATTCCCTTGACTTAGGGGCCAGGCTTTCAGGAGAAGATCATGATTCTTCAAGACTTCAATGTTCTTATTGCCCTGTCCCCCAAAACGTATCACAGTGCTCCTTTTAGGGTTGCTAGGGTGCCTCTGACCAAGCCCTGTGCAACTGGATCTGACCCATGATGCAATTCCAGGGGATGCTTTGAGAATTCAATGTGGTGTTTTCATTCGGCTCACTAGTGAGTGGGTGGATACACATTGCTTCTAGTTTGCAGGGTGTAGTCTTCTCAGCTATAAAGAGAATTTTGTAGGTATCTTTGATCATGGACGTGATATTTTAAAATTAGAGATGGGACCTCAAATAGAGAACAGAGGAGTTTTTGTTTCCACTGGCTAGAAGTGGTTCCTGCATATCAACATCAAAAACGATCGACACTTAGGATGCAGCATGCTCAAAAGTGTTAAACGCTAGTATTGTTTTCGTACTAAAATCAATCAAGCAATCACGCAAGGAAAAGAAAACAGTCCTTTTCTTCATCCCACTCTGCCTCAGGCTGTGTTTCCATCCAAGGCTGTGATCTTTATGGCTTAAAAAATTAACACATTTTCATACCAGCATCATCATTCCTAGCATTTTTCACTTTCCCTGAGAAAAGGCTTTGTGATAATGAATACTTTCAGGACACACCTCTTTAGTGTGCTGTGCAGAGTCTCACCCCCAGTGTCTCATCTTTTTAGTGGAGCTCAGTAAATGATGGCCAGGTGGAGGGTGAGCTTTTCCTTATTTTATGCTTCTCTGTCATTCAAACTTTTTTAAAAGGCCATGGGCTGGTGATGTATGACAATGTTATACCAGTTTTCATAGCACAATGTTATACCAGTTTTCATAGCACATGTTCCTCCATGTCTGATCAAAGAGGAACAAGAGGGCTCCATTTCTTGAGTACAAAGTGTCAGGTTCAAGAGGGAAGGGACATCTATAAATCTATAGCTGGTTCATGCTGATGTTTGACAGAAACCCACACAATTCTGTAATGCAATTATCCTTCAATTAAAAAATAAATAAAGTATATAAGATAAAATTCAATTCCCCAACCAAAAAAAAAAAGAATTCAATATTAATTACCATTACTTATTTATAAAAGTGAAAATACAGTAAAACAATCTAACCTGAATAAGGAGTGCATTACTTTTCACAACTGAAAAAAAAGAAAATCTTCTAGTGTATTTTCCTTCTTTTTTTGGATGTTTTTTGAAAACCTCCCAAGTTGTAGGAGCATCTGTTCTCACACATTTCTAGCTGTCTGCTTGGCTTCTTCACTGTGGACCCAAAAGTATGTCCCATGGACCTAAATTTCATTATGTCCCAAGCTGAACCCATTTTTTTGTCTTTTCCTTTTCATGTCTTCCTTAAAATTTTTTTTTTTTAATTTAACTTTGACTCCTTGGTGTTTGAGATTTTAGTTTTCCAACCAGGGATCAAACTTACCTACCCTGTATTGGACAAGTCGAGTCTCAACCACTAGACCACCAGGGAAGTCCCCATCATGTTTCCTTTTAATAGATCCTCCCTCACTGTTAACAGCATCACACTTCCTCTAGCTACTTCCTCTAGGGATTTGGCATTGTGCTTGACTTCCATCCTTTCCTACATAGTTTCTGGTCCATGGCCAAACCTGCTAGTGCCACCTATCTGGCATCACTTAATCCGTCTCCTTGTCTGCACACCCAGCTGCAACTTACTTCACTACATCTTGTGTGTTTGGTTTTCTTTCTTCTTTCTATCTCTTTAAAGGGATATCTGCTCTCTTCAAATTGCCTTGCAGCATGCATCTGATTAGGTCACCCATCCATCCACTTTTCATCCTGAGGCCCCCAAATTGTTATGAAGCAAAGTATGAGCTTTATAGCTATTGTGACAGTAAAGAATCTGCCTGAAATGCATAAGACCTGGGTTCAATCTCTGGGTCGGGAAGATTCCCTGGAGAAGGGAATGGTAACCCACTCCAGTGTTCTTGCCTGGGAAATCACATGGACAGAGGAACCTGGTGAGCTACAGTCCATGGGGTCGCAAAGAGTTGGACACCCTGAGCGACTAACACTTTCACTTTCTTTCTAGAACAGTGTTTTCCAATAGAATACAATTTGCACCACATACACAATTTAAAATTTTGTCATAGTCACATTAAAGAGTTAAAAGTTACTTATATATTTGTAACCCAATATTTTATTAAATGATCAATTCAACATGTCATCAATGTAAAAGTATTAATATTTTGCATTCTACTTTTCTACTAAATCTTGAAGTATGTTTTTAGCTGCATTTCAAAGGCTCAATGCCATATGTGGGTAATGGCTACCCCATTAGACAGTGAAGCTCTAGAACTTTCACTACGTTTTACAGATCTGTTTCTGTCTCTATTTTTCTTTCCTCCATTTATGCAGTATTCCAGTCAAGTTGCACTCAATGTTCATGTCTGTAAAGCATCTGTGTTATTTTGCCACCATGCGTCTGTGCTGTTTTGTACCCATGAGATACCATTTCCCTTCCACACTGCCTGGTCTTGCAGGCACTTTAACACTTTGTTCAAATGCAACCTGTCCCAGGAGGCCCTATCTTCCCTCACATGAAGTAAGCTTTCCCCTCTCTGACTTTTCAGGGCTTATATTCTGGGATGGTGCTTAGCAACCTTAATTTTTCTACACAGCCATCATATCTCTTTTACCAGGTCATGCATTCCTTGAGAACAAGGACTGTGTTTTCTTCTTTGTGTAACAAAGCTTAGCCTTGTGCTTTGCTCATAATGGCATTTACTGAATGCTTAATGAATCATAAGCTAAATTCTCCCTGAGGGTGGTTTTTATTAACTAGGTTTAGAAAATGATTGCAAATAATCAGAAATGAAAAATGTGTACCTGGATACATATGTAATTATTTTGGATTGATGTGACTTTTATAACAGTGCTTTCAAGTTGGGGGAAAACGTAGTTTACCAACCCAACATACCCATAATGAGACAGGAGGAAGGGGCCAGGGCATAACCTTTGAAAGAATGGTGTAGGGACTTCACTGGCAGTCCAATGGCTAAGAGTCTGCGTCTCAATTGTAGGGGGCACGAGTTCAATCCCTGGTCAGGGAACTAAGATCCTTCATTCTGTGTGGTGTGGCCCAAAAGGAAAAACAAAGAATGACACAGTCATTGAGGATATGACAAGACTGGTTGGAAGCAACTAGGGAGAAGATGGTGGAAGGTTCCATTTCCCGTGAACCTTGAGCCTCATTAGACCCTCAGAATATATTAGCACATGCTAAATAACATACCCACAGATGCCTTTAGTATAAAGGCCCACTACAAAAGGACAAAAAAGTGAGGGATAGCCCAGTTCCTGCAAACATCTGCCCCTTCTCCAAAATAGTTGGAATAATCCTTCCATTCATTAGCCTATGAAATTACCCAGCTCATAAAGACTAACCTTCTCATGTTTTGGGGCTGCTTTTGCCTTTTGAGATGGACTGCATCCTGCCTATGAACTGTGCATCTGTGTCAGTAAACCTGCTTTCATTTTGCTGTGGCTTCCCCTCAAATTATTTCCTGCGAGAAACCAAAGACCTTCACTTGGTGGCCTGTCCTCTCACCTGAGCCCCGGGACGTGACCATCCTCTCGTGACCTATTTTCTGGTAGCAATGAGGCCTGTGTAAAGGGTTGACAAGTACAAATTTCATTAACCAGTGCCAGATAAATATTTCATAGATTTCTTTACAATCATGATGATTAACATTCTTCGAGATAGGATGCCGTAGTAGCTTGCTTTTCTTTTGCTTATCAGTTTCTAGCTAAGGACCACAGGGAATCAGAATCTCTGCCTCTCCCTGAGCTGTTTAACTGACCTTTCTCTTTTGTCAGCTGTACATGCTCATTTCTCTCAGATGGCTGAGTCTGGAAATTGTCTCTAAGAAAGCTTCATATTAGGGAGGTCTAAATATAGATTTTTTTTTAATGATGGTGTCTCTCTTTAATTTGCCTTGGATTGTTTCCTGCCATTGTAAAATAGATTCTTCTAATAGAAATGCCTAAGATTCATTCATTGGTGCACCAGAACATGCCAAGTTTCCATATTTCAACCCAGTTTCTTTTTTTTTTGCTTGGACATACCTGGTTGGAAAGTTCTCTTTGGTCTCAGAGTATAGCAGATATTGTCAGTTCTTCACTCCATCTCTTAGGATCTCTGGACCATTTCAGCCTGTTTCAGCTTGACTTCCAACATCTAGGACCTTGGAATCATCACTGAACATGCCTGAGAATCCAAGTACTTCTGTTGCAGTCCCTAACCGAATGCCGAAGGATGTGGGAGTAATTCACTCCAGCTCCCCCAGGCCTTGCTGGGAGGACATGCACTTTACACTCTTTCCAACAGCTTCTCCCTCACCTACATCATTTGTTCACAGTGCTTGCTGCCTTATAATGCATCTTTCATTTGTTTGCTTCCCCTTTTCTTCCTGTACTCCTCCAGTCAATGTTGGTTTCTTTGCCCCTCCCAAATCAACTCGATGCATTCAGTCCTCAATGCAATGCCTGGTTACCGAAGAAATTAAGACACTGAGCTAACCAAGGATTTAAAACATTCTTTATTTTTCTTTTCCCACTCCTCTCCTCTCACCCTTCCCTATGACTTTCTTTTCCTTAACCCCATATTTGTGGAATGCCTATTTTATTGCAACCCTCAAACAATAGAGATGAGAGACAGTTAATTTTTGTTTTCCCTTCAAGAATTTCAAAGTCGATGTTTGGCAGAAATCAACACAATTCTGTAAAGCAATTATCCTTCAATTAAAATAAATTAAAGAAAAAAGAATTTCAAAGTCTCTCCAGAGAGACAGAACAGGAAAGACAGTGTTATAGTACAGAGTGGTTAAGTGTGCTAATATGGAGAGAAATACAAGGTAATATCCAAGTGAAGCTGGTAAAGAATCTGCCTGCAATGCAGGGAACCCTGATTTGATTCCTGGGTCAGGACGATCCCCTGAAGAAGGGATATACTACCCACTTCCAGTATTCTTGGGTTTCCCTGGTGGCTTAGTCAGTAAAGAATCCACCTGCAATGCGGGAGACCTGGGTTCAACCCCAGGTTTGGGAAGATGCCGTGGAGGAGGGCATAGCAACCCATTCCAGTATTCTTGCCTGGAGAATCCCCAAGGACAGAAGAGCCTGGTGGGCTGTGGTCCTTGGGGTTGCAAAGAGTCAGACATTCGTGAGCAACTAAGAACAGCACAACAGAGTGGAAAGCAGGAGAAAATACAGGACATCAGAAAAGGCTTTCCATAGAAGCTGATGCCCAGACTGTTTTAAAGGGGTTTTTCTCAAAGTGTGGTTTCTGTATCCACATCAGCATCACTGGGAATTTCTTAGCAATGCTGACCTTCAGAGCTCACCCAAAAAGTGTACCTCCTGCTGGGTGTACAGCCATGTGTGCTTCAACAAGCCCTTGATTCTGATGCCCTTGTCTCACTTCACAATCACCTTCCAAATACTTTTACTTGTCTCAGAGTTAGCTTCTGGAGTTACTAAAATTCAAATTGTGCTCTTGAACTACCAGAATTTTTACTTACCTGGGGTTGCTTTGGATGATGGCAGCCTATTTATATAGCAGACTTTCTACTGATTTTTGCTGAATCACATTCCACTGAACATATTATGAAATTTATACAAGTTGGTTTGTCTTTGTTTTCCTTTTCCTTTAAGCTTAGAACTGACTATTTCAGCCTCCTGTTGACTTCAGTGACATTAGTTTTTTTCTTTGACCTTTTTTTTAAGGAGCAAAAAATAGAAAAAAAAGATTTGTTTTTAACTTATCTCTACTAATATCCTCATCAAACTGAATGATGAATGGAGAAAATGGTGTTGATTTTGAGAAAACACTAGTGAAAGCCAACAAGAGAAAACTATTTATTCTAAATTCTTAATTCTAAATTATTAAAACTCAAGCACACATGTAGTTGTCTTGATTCTAACTTTTACATGAACCGCTATGGGGTAGCCCTCCATCACTTGTTTGCAAACCATCCTATACAACATGAACCCAGTAAGAGAAAAAGAATGTCAGTCTGGAAGACTTGGTATTGTATCAGATTGATACCTGGATGATTAGTTTAAAAAAGTATGATTTCTTTACGATTGGCTGATTGTTTTAGAATTTTAAGTTTGGCAATGGAAAAAACTTCTCCTTGGTCTGGATGGGTATTAAGTGGTTTTCCTCTTATTATGTGCCGCTGTCACATCATAATAAAACATACTAAAAATCCAAACAATTTGAAATATAAATTGGCACTAAAATTGTTTGGCAAGCTTATTACCAATGTCATTAGAGAAGAATAAATAGAAACATATAACAAACATTAACCAGTAGCAGAGAGTGCCAAATGATTTTTTTATTTTTTATTTTTTATGTTCTAACAGCTTTGCTGATCTTGATGTCTCAAATGCAAAGTCATTTTGTGGGTATCCTACAGAGACATGCCCATGCATTATCATTTTATACTCAATCACATTCATCTTGATTATGTTCTGGACACATAACTCAATTTGATCTACATAGCATAGGGGCAGCTGAAGCTGACCTAAATTATGTAGATTTAGATTGGTCTGTCCCCAGACTAGGTCCTCTCCTACCTTCCTGTTCATCAAAGTCATTATCATTTTCCCTATGAATCTAGATGGAAAATCTGAGTTTTATCTTTGACTTCTCCTGTCTTAGCTCAGGCCACCATAAAAAAATATCAAGATAAGGTGATTTAAACAATAGAATTTTATTTCCTACAGTTCTGGAGACTGGGAAATCCAAGATCAAGGTGCTGGCAAGGTAGATTTCATGATGAGGCTTCTTATCTTGGCTTGTAGGTGGCTACCAACCATCTTGCTGTGAGTTTACATGACCTCTTTGTGTGTGCAGTGAGAAAGAGAGAGAGGGAGAGAGGGAAAGCTCTCTTATTGAAAGGGCTTATTGACAGCCCGACCCTCATGACCTAGTGCTCAGTTACTTCAGTTGTATCCAACCCTTTGCAACTCCATGAACTGCAGCCTGCCTGTCCATGGGATTTTCCCAGGCAAGAATACTGGAGTGGCTGGAGCCCATTATCCAGAGTGAAGTAAGCCAGAAGCAAAAACAGCAATACAGTATATTAACACATATATATGGAATTTAGAAAGACAGTAA
>ML662442.1:14530531-14545686 GCA_007570785.1 Antilocapra americana
TTTGGATGCTTAATTAATAAAAAATGTAAGCGAAGTTTGGGCTTGGGTAGGGCATTAGTAAAGAAGTAACAAGGTTTGTTTATACCAGCTTCTTGGCTCTAAATTCCCTGTCTCTGGTGACTAAGATGTCTATCTACCTCCTGGTACAAGGAGAGTACCTTTCATATGGGAGATTTAGTTCCTGCTTTCAGGAAGACAGAAAGGAGAACTGGATGTCCTTCTTACCTCAGTTATTCCTTAAATAATTTTAATTTAAAGTAATCAACATGCCACTGAGGTATATTTTGGGGGTGGCCTGCCCTAGGTCTTGACAATATGGATTGCATTGAACCTGTGGATTGTTTTGGGTATTTTGGACATTTAAAAAATATTAATTCTTCTAACTCATGAGCTGGTAATATTTTTCCATTCAGTTATTTATGTCCCTTTCAATGTTTTTCATCAGTGTTATAATTTTTACTCTTTCATCTCCTTGGTTAAATTTGTTCCTTCATATTTTTTTCTTTTTGCAATTTTAAATGGGATGATTTTCTTAGTTTCTCTTTGTGATTGTTAATTACTAGTGTAAACAATTATAACAGATTTCTGTGTACTGATTTTTGTATCCTGCAACTTACTGAATTTGTTTATTAGTTCTAACAGATTTTGGTGGTATTGTCAGGATTTTATGTATATATGTACATATATGTTCATCTATGACATGACAAGTAACAGTTGCACCTCTTCCTTTCCAATTTAGATAACTATGATTTTTTTTTCCTTACCTAATTTTTGTGACTAGGACCTCCAATACCACATTGAATAAAAGTGGTAAGAATGGACATCCTTGTCTTATTGCTGATCTTAGAGAAAATGCTTTCTGCTTTTAACTGTTGAATGTGATATTAGCTGTAGGCTTGTCATAAAGAGCCTTATGATGTTCAGGTATGTTCTGCTATACCCACTTTTTTGAGAGTGTTTATCATAAATGGATGTTGAATACTATCAAAATTTTTTCCTGAAGTAACTTATTTAAGTATTTTATATACCATAAATAAATTATTGATTGTTTTGCTAAGACTATAATGCTAATTTCTAGTATTTTCTCATTCTTGTTAATGTAGAAAACAGTTTTTTTCTCACTTTATACCTGTCTCCCAGTGATAATTTATGTTTTTTAGACTAATTTTTTTTTTTGTTGTTGTTGTTAAATTGTGTCAGTGCCTTAAAACTAAATGAATGCATCACTATAGTCTGCTTTTGGGAATATTGCAGATAGGTTTCCTAAATACATGAATTTAGGATTCTAAAGGAAATTCTAAAGGAAATCCTAAAGGAAATCAGTCCTGAATATTCATTGGAAGGACTGACGCTGAAGCTGAAACTCCAATACTTTGGCCACCTGATGTGAAGAATTGACTCATTGGAAAAGACCCTGATGCTGGGAAAGATTGAAGGCATGAGGAGAAGGGGACGACAGAGGATGAGATGGCTGGATGGCATCACTGACTCGATGGACATGGGTTTGGGTGGACTCTGGGAGTTAGTGAAGGACAGGGAAGCCTGGTATGCTGCAATTCATGGAGTCGCAAAGAGTCAGACATGATTTAGTGACTGAACTGAACTGAACTGAACTGAAATATGTGAATTAGAAATATCTCAGTATGTTGTATGTTCTTATTTTCAGACCAGAAGTAGTAATATTTACCTGAATCAGGAACTTACGAGTGCCAGTGGTTCCTTGTTAAAACTTCAGGATGTTCATTGCAGTACTATTTCATAGCCAGGATGTGGAAGTGACTTAAATGTCGATTGGCAGAGGAATGGATAAAGAAGATTTGGGGCATGTATACACTGGAATATTAGCCATAAAAATTTAAAAAAAAATGCCATTTGCATGGACCTAGAGAGTGTCACACAGAATGAAGTAAGTCAGAAAGAGAAAGAGAAATATCATAGAATATTGCTTATGTGTGAAATCTAGTGGTACAGATAAACTTTTTGGAAAGCAAAAATAATGACAAATATAGAAAACAAATTTATAGTTACCAAGGGGGGAAAGGTAAGTGGGATAAATTGGGAGATTGGGATTGACATATTTACAGTACTATATATGAAATATATGACTAATGAGAACCTATTGTATAGAACAGGAAACTCATTGCTCTGTGGTGATCTAAGTGGGAAGGGAATCTAAAAAAGCATGAACCTAGGTACGTGTATAACTGACTCACTTTTCTGTATAGCAGAAACTAACACACCACTGTAAAGCAACTATACTCTAATAAAAATTAATTAAAAAAAAACTTCAGCAGAATTACATTGACCAATATTGACCTTGTTGATCAAAAGACTGAACTTTTATTATTCTACTGTTTATGTGGTTAAAATACCTGAGCAGTAGAGAATCATTTTATTTTACATATATCCACAACACATAAGATAGCGTCTGTCTTTATCCATCAGTGTTATAATTTCACTGAAAAGCTATCAACTTGGTCTGATTTATTCTCGTAAGTGCTTGCTGCTTTTGCTAATGGTTCTTTGTGCTCCCTATTTTCTTTGTAAATGCTTGTTTCATTATTTCTCCTTAAATTGAAAAAAGGCTTTCAAGAATGTGAATTTCAGGCTCACTCTAAGTATTTGGAAGCTTCGTGCCAATTTCTGTTCCAGTCTTCACTGTTCATTTTCTGAAACAATGGCAAACAATTCATACGCATATATGTACTCTAACAGCTCTATTAGAAGTTAATCTCCAGCTTTCGGCTTTCGGCTCGGAGGAGGCAAAGGTGCAACTTTCTTCGGTCGTCCCGAATCCGGGTTCGTCCGACACCAGCCGCCTCCACCATGCCGCCTAAGTTCGACCCCAACGAGATCAAAGTCGTGTACCTGAGGTGCACCGGTGGGGAAGTCGGTGCCACGTCTGCCCTGGCCCCCAAGATCGGCCCCCTGGGTCTGTCTCCAAAAAAGGTCGGTGATGACATCGCCAAGGCAACGGGTGATTGGAAGGGTCTGAGGATTACAGTGAAACTGACCATTCAGAACAGACAAGCCCAGATTGAGGTGGTACCTTCTGCTTCTGCCCTGATCATCAAAGCCCTCAAGGAACCACCAAGGGACAGAAAGAAGCAGAAAAACATTAAGCACAGTGGAAACATCACTTTTGATGAGATCGTCAACATTGCCCGGCAGATGCGGCATCGGTCTCTAGCTAGAGAACTTTCTGGAACCATTAAAGAGATCCTGGGGACCGCCCAATCTGTGGGCTGCAATGTTGATGGCCGCCACCCTCATGACATCATAGATGACATCAACAGTGGTGCAGTGGAGTGCCCTGCTAGTTAAGAACTGCAAAAGGAAAAAGAAAAATAAAGGATTATTTGACAACCAGAAAAAAAAAAAAAAAGAAGTTAATCTCCAATGGTGAATAAGATTGCACCAATTTTGTTTTTGAGCGGAATGAAATAGAGGAGAAATTAGACAGTTGAAGTGAACTTAATAGTTTTGGGGATGGACACATGTTAAATGATCATTTTTTGGTGACTGGTTGGCTCGTAATGAGCAGTGTTAGTACTGATCAACTTCCATATGCTTGTTAGGAGACCCTGGTCCTCAGCGACGCTTGCCCTTGTTTGCTCTGAGAGAAGCTTCTGTGCTAGTTTTAAGGGGAGAAAGAATATTATCTACAACATATCACAGTCTTTTCCCTGTCATTCAGCAGAATTGACTTGAAAATGAGAAACAGACCAATTGTGAATTATGCTCTATTACTCAGACACAGAATGTCATGTAACACCCGGAAGTTGCCAGGGCCACATGTCAGGCATTTGTGAAATGCACTTGATAAGGTGGTTTTTCAAGGAGCGCCTGTAACATAATGTGATATGATGACAGGTCTAAGTCACAGACATACTGAAACCAATTAGATGCTGGCTCTAGAGTCAATATTCCTATCCAAATATATTTACTTAAGAGGAGACGTGAGAGTTCTAGGCTCCTACACACAGATGCCGGACTTTGCAGTGTTTTTATAACATTAACTTAATTTGACTCAGTGGTACTCAATGTGATTGTATGCTGACAAAAGAATTATTTAAATCATATATACAACATAATAAAAGAAGCAAGGGCTTAAGATATTTGATAAAGTCATTCCTTTTCATTGAGGAATTTCTTAGCTTTGGGTCAGGTAATATAAATTAGCCCTGAGGGGTCATTGGGAGGTATTCAGGTTTAAAGTGAGAAAAAAACTGTTTTCTACATTAACAAGAATGAGAAAATACTAGAAATTAGCATTATAGTCTTAGCAAAACAATCAATAATTTATTTATGGTATATAAAATACTTAAATAAGTTACTTCAGGAAAAACTTTTGAAGTATCTGATGGAGCTGAGCTGTCAGATCAGATCGTAGATTAGCTGTGAACTTCACCATTTACAGTATTTAAATTATATCTGGCATTTATTGCTTAATCCCAGATGCAAAAAAAAAAAAGCGTGTGTATATGTGTGTGTGTGTGTGCATGCATGTGCTTAGTCGCT
The DNA here is from genome assembly GCA_007570785.1 of Antilocapra americana. NCBI lineage: Eukaryota > Metazoa > Chordata > Mammalia > Artiodactyla > Antilocapridae > Antilocapra > Antilocapra americana. The sequence continues at coordinate 14,535,053 of ML662442.1, forward strand.
CAGTCATGTCCAACCCTTTGCAACCCCGTGGACTGTAGCCCACCAGGGTCCTTCATCCATGGGATTCTCCAGCCAAGAATAAGGGAGTGGGTTGCCATGTCCTTCTTCAGGGGATTTTCCCAACCCAGGGATCTAACCTGGATCTCCTGCATTACAGGCAGATTCTTTACCATTTGAGCCATCAGGGAAGCCCCATGTGAAACAATATATTTATGCAACTGACACTGATCAATGGGTAAGCAGTTTTCAGGAATGCTTTAGAGCTGTGGTGGTGTTTTCTACAGGCCTTCTGGTAGAAACTGCTTCACAGGACAATTGAAATGGGTAAAATGTATATTGGTGAAATTAGTCATAATGCATAAAACTGCAGCAAATGACAGTTTAGAATTATTGGACTAAACTGATCGAGGATGGAGTCAATATTTAATAATGACAGGGCAAGGACATCAACCTTCCTAGGAATTCTAAAGGCAGAATATGCCAGGTGTCTTAGTTTTCTCATTTAATATAGGAATAGCAAGCCCAGGTTCCTTGTTAGAGGTGAAAGAATCAAACGTGATAGTTATGGTATATATTCAATAAAAAATCTTTAGTGTCATAATTATGAAGAGTCTTGTTTTCTCAATTGTTCTACAAATTGTTGGTTTCCAGAATGATTGATACTTTAGAAATATTTAGAATCAGCCTTTAAATCATGCCTAGAATTTCAAATGGAAGACAGCAAAAGAAATTGTCCTAATCAAGCAGGGTTTGGGATTTGCATGGGATTTCCCAAGTTGCTCAGTGATAAAGCAACTCCTGCCAGTGCAGGAGACACAAGAGATATGGGTTGATCCCTGCATTGTGAAGATCACCAGGAGTAGGAAATGGCAACCCACTCCAGTGTTCTTGCCTGGAGAATCCAGTGGACAGGGGAGCCTGGTGGGCTGCTGTCCATAGGGTCGCACAGAGTCGGACATGACTGAAGCGACTTAGCAGCAGCAGAATGCATTGAAAGATTCATAACATAGAATTGGTAGCTTTTCTTGCTGTGAATGTATTTTGAGAGCATTAATTAATATTACATAAACTCACTTATCAAAATTTCAGTGAAAATAACAGGCCCTGAAAACCCTTGGTAACTTCTACCTTCAAAAGCCGGTTCTTACCTTCGCGGGACCTAGTATTTCAGCGGGACACTTCTCCCGCTGTGCAGAATTCACCTCTGTGCTGACTTCGGTTCTCCCGAGGGGGAGCGCTGGAGGCACTCTATCGACACGGGGTAAACAAGGATTAGAGCTAGTCCTTTCCAACAGCAGTCTCCCAGTTTTGCTGCCTGACAGGAAGCCCTTTCCTGATTCTCCAGGGACAGCCCCCTTCCCTGTTGCTCTCCTCACCAGTCTCTTGTCACTTGGCTCTGTGATCCGCGGGCATCACCATTTTCAGGACTCCCCAGTGGCTGCTTTTGGCTTCTCATCTGTATTACACCATGCTGTCTACTCTGCTAGAATGGTCAGCAGGAAAACTTGTTTAGTTGCTTGGTCATGTCTGGCTCTTTTGAGATTCCATGGACTGTCGCCAGCCAGGCTCCTCTCTCCATGGTATCTCCCAGGCAAGATACTGGATTGGGTTGTCGTTTCCTCTGCCAAGGGATCTTCCCCATCCAGGAATCAACTGGAGTCTCCTGCAAGTTTCCTGCATTGCAGGCGGATTCTTTACCCCAAGCCACCGGGGAAGCTGGCAAGAAAATTACTTGCTCTCAAATTATTTTATTTATTATTTGTTTTCTTCCTCTTCCCAGATGTCTCCATATTTTCCTGTATACTCAGAGATTCATCCTCTGTCTCTTTAGATATTTCTCTTCTCTATTGCCTTCCAAGTTTTTTTTAAAAAATCTCATATTCTGTACTCAGATAATATTAAGTTTTAAAAAAGATTACAACTAGCATTGTAAACTAAGTGTTACCTTTGAAAAATAATTCTGTCATTTTCATCTGCCAATTTTAGAGGATATTTTACATATGTACATAGGAGAATTACAGACCCATTATTTAGGAGAGATGAGAATTCTTATGTATAATATACAAAGGCAGATAATAATTTACTCATGCCCCTAGATTGGTAACTCAAATATACACCTCTTACCACTAAGTAGAATAATAAATTCCTCTGTTCTTAGACACCAGGGCACAGATGAATAAACAAACTGATTTTAAAGTGGCAGAAAGGAAGTAGTATTTTTTTTTCAATATTAGCAGCTACCTGTTTCACAGGTTTACATATATGATTACATTCAGTCCTTATAATGACCCTTGAGTTTTTACTTCAGAAACCTTGAGTTCAGAGAAGTTGAGCAACCTGCTCTAAGTCAATATTTGCAGTGGCAATACTTCAATTCCAAACCAGGTCTGTTAGAGTTTGAAGTTCACATCTGTTATCACAGCAGTGTTTCCCACTGAGTGTTTATGGAACACTGTGCAAGTGAGAGATTTCACCAAAAATAAGGGCCCTCTGCTTAACAACTTATTCTGTACAGGAAGTGGTTTAATTTTGTTTAATCAGGAAGTCCCAGACTTTTTGCTGTGGTGACTTTTCCTTCTGATTAATATTATGTAGAGTTCAGGTTTTTCCATTGTAGTTTTTACTGTGAAACTTCTCAGTGCATCAGAGCCTGACTGTACTACATTTCTTCAGTGTTTATCTGGGCATTGTTTTGCATGATTGCTCAAGTCAGTAAATCCTAAACATCTAGAAGTTATGTTGTGATAGATTAAAAATATAGTCACAGAGTCTTTGCAGCTCCTTTATCATAAGGAAAAAACTATTTTCTTACCTCTTGAATCTAGGCTGACTTTGTGACTTGATTTGAAATGGAATGTGGCTAAGAGGACATTGTATGAGACTTTGCTCCCTCCTGGAATGCACCCAGAGACTTTAGAAAAAAGTCTCTGCGTCAGGTCTTAAGTTGCAGCACACAGAATCTCAGGCCTTAGTTGTGATAGGCAGGTTCCAAAGCATGTGCAGTATTTCATCAGCTGTAGCATGCGGGCTCAGTAGTTGCAGTGCTTGGGATTAGTCGCTCCGTGGCATGTGGGATCATAGTTCTCTGACCTGGATCTCCTGCATTGCAAGGTGAATTCTTAACCACTGGACCACAAGGGAAGTCCCAACCTGTTCACAGAATTTTATAGAAGAAAACTTGGCTTGCTTATTTGAGGTAAGTGGCCATGTAAAGGAAAATAGAGATATCCTTAGCCAGCAGATACCTACCTAACTGCTGGACATGAGTGAAGTCATCTTGGACCTTCCAGCAGAACCAAATTTCCAGCTAAATGCAGCCTTGTGAGTGAACCAGGTAAAACCTGCAGCAGAACCAACTAAGCATCCTAGGGACTTATGAGAGATAATAAACCACTGTGTTTAGCCACTGAGTTTTGGGCTGAACTTTTCATCAGAATAAGTTAACTGTTACACATGCAAGGATCATATCTGAAAATTTATGAATGTTGACATTCTAGCTGTAGGGTATTTCCTGTTTATAAGAATTGCATGCATTTCTGGTTTTGTGGTTGATCTGGTTGACATTAATATCTTACGTATTGCATGTGCTATCTGTTGGAAGATAATTTGCAATGGTCCTCTCACATTTCTACATGTCTTATGAGCAGAAGCATGGACAACTTTTGTTCTGGGCTAACTTTTCAAAGAGGTTTGTGTAGTGCAGAGTCTTGGAGTATAGAGATAGTACCCCTCTCTGGGGAGACGCAGGTTTGCTTTCTGGCCAGAAAAGTGAAAATAGAGTCTTCCTCTGAGAACAGGTTGGATGCGCTCAGTTGTGTCCTCTTTGCAACCCCTTGGACTGTAGCCTGTCCATGGGGATTCTCCAGGCAAGAATACTGCAGTGGGTTGCCATGCCCTCCTTCAGGGGATCTTCCCAACCCAAGGGTCGAACCCAGATCTCCTGCACTGCAGGCGGATTCTTTACAGTCTGAGCCACCAGAGAAGCTCAGAATTTCACAGCTGTGACTCAGACTGCTGGGGTGACCATAATCATTTGGACTCCCCGATGTTGTTGCCTTGGGAGGTAGAGGCTGAGGAGAAACAGTGCAAACGTGGAGCTCAGGCTGCCTGGGTGCTACGTGGAAGACAGTCTTTGTCTCTGACCTGGAGACCTCAGGGCTTCTGCTATCATCTGAGAAACTGCCGCAGGTTAACTTGTTAGCTTTACAAGCTGGCAAAATCTCAGATTCTTCAGAGTCCTTGACATCTAATTTGAACTTAATCCAGAAGATAAGAAAATTTATGAAAATGGTGTGAGCTTCTTTTTCTCAGAGATAGGTTTACGAGAAAATCTGCTTATTTCTTCTGAAGTGCTTATTATTCGTATACACCTATGTGTTGGTCTCTCAGTTCAGTTCAGTCTCTCAGTCATGGTTGACTCTTTGCGACCCCCATAGACTGCAGAATGCAAGGCTTCCCTGTCCATCACCAACTCCTGGAACTTGCTCAAACTCCTCTCACTTGAACTGGTGATGCCAGCCAACCATCTCATCCCCTGTCGTCCCCTTCTCCTCCTGCCTGCAATCTTTCTCAGCATCAGGGTCTTTTCCAATGAGTCACTTCTTCACATCAGGTGGTGAAAGGATTGGAGTTTCAGCTTCATCATCAGTCCTCCCAATGAATATTCAGGACTGATTTCCTTGAGGATAGACTGGTTTGACCTCCTTGCAGTTTCAAGGGACTCGCAAGAGTCTTCTCCAACACCACAGTTCAAGAGCATCAATTCTTCAGTGCTCAGCTTTCTTTATAGTCCAACTTTCATATCCATACATGACAAGTGGGAAAACCATAGCTTTGACTATAAAGACTTTTGTTGGCAAAGTAATATCTCTGCTTTTTAATATGCTGTCTAGGTTGGTTGTAGCTTTTCTTCTAAGGAGCAAGCATCTTTTAATTTTATGGCTGCAGTCATCATCTGCAGCGATTTTTCAGCCCCCCAAAATAAAATCTGCCACTGTTTCCATTGTTTCCCCATCTATTTGCCCTAAAGTGATGGGACTGAATGCCATGATCTTAGTTTTTTGAATGTTGAGTTTTAAGGCAGTTTTTTTAACTCTCCTTTTCACTTTCATCAGAAGCTCTTCATTTCCTCTTTGATTTCTGCCATAAGGGTGGTATCATCTGTATATTTGAGGTTATTGATGTTTCTCCTGGCAGTCTTGATTCCAGCTTGTGCTTCATCGAGCCCAGCATTTGGCATGATGTACTCTGCTGCTGCTGCTAAGTTGCTTCAGTCGTGTGTGACTCTGTGTGACCCCATAGATGGCAGCCCACCAGGTTCTCCTGTCCCTGGGATTCTCCAGGCAAGAATACTGGAGTGGGTTGCCATTTCATTCTCCAATGAATGAAAGTGAAAAGTGAAAGTGAATTAGCTCAGTTGTGTCCGACTCCTAGCGACCCCATGGACTGCAGCCTACAATGCTCCTCCATCCATGGGATTTTCCAGGCAAGAGTACTGGAGTGGGGTGCCATTTCATTCTCCAATGCATGAAAGTGAAAAGTGAAAGTGAATTAGCTCAGTTGTGTCCGACTCCTAGCGACCCCGTGGACTGCAGCCTACAAGGCTCCTCCATCCATGGGATTTTCCAGGCAGGAATACTGGAGTGAGTTGTCATTGCCTTCTCCACTGTACTCTGCATATGAGTTAAATAAACTGGGTGACAGTATACACCTGTTCTTTCCCAATTTGGAACCAGTTCATGGTTCCATTTCTGTTTCTAACTGTTGCTTATTGACCTGCATACAGGTTTCTTAGGAGGAAGGTAAGATGGCCTGGTATTCCCATCTTTTTAAGAATTTCCCAGTTTGTTGTGATCCACACAATCAAAGGCTTTAGCGTAGTCAATAGACGATTTTTAGAATTCTCTTGATTTTTCTATGATCCAACAGATATTGGCAATTTGATCTCTGGTACCTCTGCCTTTTCAGTTCGTTTTTTAGGTTCATTAAGACTTGTATGTAAGAAAAAGAACTTTTAAATTGCAGTGATAATTATATACTTGGATAAACAGAACATATTAATAGTTCAGCAATGACTATTAAGTTCTGCTAGAACAGCATATGTTATGCTAGATATAGTTTGCTTATTAATTACTTAATTTACTATTTATACTTTTTCACCATTATTTTTAAAATTTTTATATATTTATGATTTCTCTGCCATCTCTTTTTTCAATTAATTATGCTAGTGATTTATTCATTTTAGTTAATATTTTATTTTCAGGAATGAACCATTGAATTTATTTATTAGTTATGCTTGTTTTCTGGATTATAATTTTTAAGTTTCTAATATTCTTCATCAATTTTTTTCTTCTTGCATTCCTTAAGATAGTTTAAATTTTTTTCTAGTTTTTTTGAGATGAACTAGTTAATTCACTTATGTTTACTCATATTTGATACTGAGTATTGCACATTTTTCTATGTTCTATAGGCTCAATATGTGATATTTTCATCATTGTTATTTTTTAGCTCTTGTAATTTTTTTTCTTAGAGAGTTAGAAAGATGGCACTTTCTCTTATCCTTACAATTTTTTTTTTTCATTTGTGGAATTAGTCCTTTATGATCAGGGCTTGTATTGTTTATAGTTTTTGCAATGGATCTTTCTGGTGGCTCAGTGGTAAAGAATCTGCCTGCTATGTAGGAGACACAGGTTCAGTCCCTGAGTCAGGAAGATTCCCCAGAGTAGGAAATTGCAACTCACACCAGTACTCTTGCATGGAGAATCCTGTGGCTGGAGGAGCCTGGTGGGCTATAGTCCATGGGGTTGCAAAGAATCAGACATGACTAAGTAGGCATGCACTGGGTTTCTTTGTGAAATATAGGATCAATTTTTGGGACTGTGCTGCTGCTGCTACTGTTCCTAAGTTGCTTCAGTCGTGTCCGACTCTGTGCGACCCCATAGACGACAGCCCACCAGGCTTCCTCGTCCTTGGGATTCTCCAGGCAAGAGTACTGGAGTGGGTTGCCATTGCCTTCTCCTTTTGGGACTGTATATCTCTATAATGATCAATTATAGAGACCCTTTTTAGTTGGTATATGCTCTGTTTTCAGTGTGAAGTTTCTAAATACACGACTTCATGTGGGCGGGAACTTGAATAAGGGACAAAGGGTAAGGAGCTACCAGAGATGCCCTATAGGGTTTTGACTTAAGCAAATTGGTGATATGTACCAAGTGGTAAGGGTGACCTTTGAAGGTTTACACTACTAGTTGAGATATTGAACAACTCTAATATCATTTACTGAAAAGTTTTAATCCATTGAAGTCTTAGTCTTAAGCTGACACTTAAATTATCCATTTGGAGTGCTGAAGTTAGATAAATGAATTATTTGAAATGTACTGTTTCTTCTGAAGAGTTTTCATCTTTTGCTTCACTTTAGTTGCCAGATTCTAACTGTTTTCTGTGGCCATAACTAAATATTCTTAATGTCTATGGCAAGAACCCAGTTTGGTTACATGACAAAATTCTTAGCGTATCTTGTGGTGCTTGTAAGAGGATAAAAAAGGAATACCTCTGGAAGTATATGTGTGTGTGTGTGTATTTATAATGGAACTAATGATAGTGTAAACCACTAGGAACAAAGTGAGAACTGTGTTGGGTAAGGAGCATCCTTTTCAGGGGATCATCAGATTGGTAATTCACCAATGTTCTTTCTCTGCTTTTTGGGCTATTATATAGCACTGGGTGCTGAATCAACTCCTAGAACAAGAATTCATCTGATTGCTGTGATTTCTGCTGCTTCTAATTTATCCAAGACCAATGTGGATTCAGCTAGTAGAGTCATCTTTGGAGCTGGAGAGAGCTGGGTATAAATTCCAGCTTTTATCTCTATTATCTGTGCATCAAGGGGTAAATGACATCACTTATCCATCTCTCTCTCTTTTTCTTTTATGAAAACGTCTATAATAAAATCCACCTGAAAATTCATTTTGAAGATTAAATGACTTGTATGACATTGGCTTGTCCAGTATTATCTCTTCATTGAATTTAGGTCTTTGGAATACATGCTTTGGGAAATAAGAACTCAATCTTGATGATGTAACTGACAGAATCAAGTTCCCTTCCTTAATCAGCAGTTTGGGGGCTTCAGAGTCTAGGAGCAGGGTTTACTCTCTCCCGGGTGACAGGTGACAGAGTAGGAGGTCACCGTTTAGCAACGTATGGCCTTGCACGCAGTCCTGTGTGGTGATGTGGTCATGGACTCCGTAACTAGGGCCAAACCCCTGCTGTATCTCTCCAGCGGTGTGACGTTGACTGTAGTCACTGATCTCTCCGAGCTTCAGTTCTCTCCTGCTTTAAAACTGGAATACTCACAGCACCTGACTCAGGGCTGTTGTGAAGCACGAATTCAGTAAAGCCTGGGAGGTAGTGAGACTGCTACTGAGGGAGTCTGCCTGGCCATCATCTCAGAAGTGTGCACCTGATCATTTTCTCGGTGAACACTCGTTTCTGAAAGTTGAAAATAGCTGAAGTTAGACGTAAGTCATGAAATGGGATGGTCTGGAGATTGTTTTTTCTTGTCTATTTTCAATTTTTGATGATCAAAGTTTAAAGTAGAATACTTAAGCAGAAGTAAAATGCTTCATTAAACCATCACGCCTGTCTTAACAAGGAGTGTGACACTGAGACTTTAAAGTAGCAATTAAGGTTGACCCGGAATTAAAAACTACAAGTCTTCTATTGAATTACAAATTTCCTAAATATTTAGTCAGATTTATTCTTCTACCCTGGTGGCTCAGTGGTTAAGAGTCTCTCTGCAACACAGAAGTTCTGGGTTTGATCCCTGGGTTGGGAGATTCTTTTGAGAAGGAAGTGGCTACCGGCTCCAGTATTCTTGCCTAGATAGTCCCATGGACAGAGGAGCCTGGAAGGCTACAGTCTGTGGGTTCGCAAAGAGTCAGACAACTGAGGGACTAACGTTTTATTCTTATTCTAACACTTCACATGATTTTACCTACCTAAAATAAAGCTATTTAAAAATAAATAAAAAGTGAAAAAAGAAATACAGATCTACCTGTTTATATGAAAGGCTAAAAAGAGGGTTGAAGAACATTAGGAGAATACAGAAAAACTTGGCCACTCAGCTGTGGCTGGTTCATGACATTAAATTGACTCTGGACGGCATCCTTTCTTTCCTACTTCCTTCTTTCCTTTCTTTCTTTGGTTGACAGATTTGATTGAAATCTGTTTTTATTTGCTACTTTGTTTTTTAAAATAAAAACGTTAATTGAAGAATAGTGGATTTACAATGATGTGTTAATTACTAGGTGTTGGGTGGTCCTGTGTTACTTTTCAGCAAATCACAGGGAACTTCTGCCTTGAGTTAGAATGTGTAAGTGGCAGCATGGGGTGATGGGGGCTTTCCTTTAGAAGGATCTTTGGGTTCCAACTGTTAGAAACTCCAGATGCCTCTGGCTATTTGAATGACACATCACAGGGAACAACTCCTCTTTTTGAAGATTAAAAAACACACTATTTCTTAAAATAGAAGTAACAGATAAAAGTGAAACCATTTATCAAAGACCCCTGGACCCATGAACAACAGGGCTGCCCTGTGCCAACACCACAAAACCATGCTGCGAATGCTAGAGGATGACTAAGTTCCCCTATGCAATGTGACTTCTCATTGACCCCAATCCTGGTGTCCCACTCTGTCATATGTATTAGATGATAAAACAAAAATAAAGGAATTGGTGATGCAAGACATCACACTAGCATGTAGAAGAGCGCACATATCATTACTCTAAGGAAAATGAGTGACTTTTTTTTTTCCTATTTTTTTTTTTATTGTTTTTGCCATACAATGTCATGATATCACCATGGGTTTACATATGCTTCCCCTCCAGAACCCCCCTCCCTCCTCCCTCCCCCCCAGGAAATCTTGCTGCACCAGCCACTAGCATCAATCCTGGGCTGGCGATTTATTAGACATATGATAATTAACTTGTTTCAATGCCCTTCTCCCATATCATCCCACCCTTACCCTCATCCACAGAGTCCATGAGTCTATTCTATACATCTGCATTCTTTTTGCTGTCTCGCATGTTGGGTTCTTGTTACTGTCTTTCTAAATTCCATATATATGTGTTAATATACTGTAGTGTTGTTTTTGCTTCTGGCTTACTTCACTCTGGATAATGGGCTCCAGTTTCGTCCATCTGAGTAGAATTGCTTCAAATGAATTTTTTTTTTAATGCTGAGTAATATTCCATTGTGTATATGTACCCCAGCTTTCTTATCCATTCATCAGTTGATGGGCATCTAGGTTGCTTCCATGTCCTGCAGCGATGAACATTGGGATACACGTGGCTCTTTCAATTCTGGTTTCCTTGGTGTGTATGCCCAGCAGTGGGATTGCTGGGTCATATGGCAGGTCTATTTGCAGTTTTTAAAGGAATCTCCACACTGTTTTCCATAGTGGCTGTACTAGTTTGCATTCCCACCAACAGTGTAAGAGGGTTCCCTTTTCTCCACATCCTCTCCAGCATTTATTGCTTGTAGACTTTTGGATGGCAGCCATTCTGACTGGTGTAAAGTGGTACCTCATTGTGGTTTTGATTTGCATTTCTCTGATAATGAGTGATGTTGAGCATCTT
>ML662442.1:14546381-14567518 GCA_007570785.1 Antilocapra americana
ATTCTTCCAATCCATGAACACGGCACATTTCTCCATCTGTTTGTGTCATCTTTGATTTCTTTCATCAGTGTTTTATAGTTTTCTATATACAAGTCTTTTGTTTCTTTAGGTAGAAATACTCCTAAGTATTTTATTCTTTTTGTTTCGATGGTGAATGGAATTGTTTCCTTAATTTCTCTTTCTGATTTCTCACTGTTAGTGTATAGGAATGCCAGGGATTTCTGTGTGTTGATTTTGTATCCTGAAACTTTGCTATATTCACTGATTAGCTCTAGTAATTTTCTCGTAGAGTCTTTAGGGTTTTCAATATAGAGGATCATGTCATCTGCAAACAGAGAGAGTTTTACTTCTTCTTTTCCAATCTGGATTCCTTTAATTTCTTTATCTGCTCTGATTGCTGTGGCCAAGACTTCCAAAACTATGTTGAATAGCAGTGGTGAGAGTGGGCACCCTTGTCTTGTTCCTGATTTCAGGAGGAATGCTTCCAGTTTTTCACCATTGAGGATAATGTTTGCTGTGGGTTTGTCATATATAGCTTTTATTATGTTGAGGTATGTTCCTTCTATTCCTGCTTTTTGGAGGGTTTTTATCATAAATGGATGTATGAGTGACTTTTAAAAAAATTAACGTGTTTATTTTAATTGGAGGATAGTTACTTTACAATACTGTGATGGTTTTTGCCATACATCAACATGAATCGGCCATAGGTATACATGTTTCCCCCTGTCCGGAATCCCCCTCCTACCTCCCTCCCCACCCTATCCCTCTGGGTTGTCCGAGAGCCATCAGCTTTGAGTTCCCTGCTTCATGCATTGAACTTGCATTGATCATTTATTTTACATATGGTAATGTACAGGTTTCAAGGCTGTTCTCTCAAATCATCCCACCCTCACCTTCTCCCACTGAGTACAAAAGTTTGTTCTTCACATCTATATCTCTTTTGCTGTCTTGCATATAGCATCATCGGTACTGTCTTTCTAAATTCCATATATATGCATTAGTACACATTATTTGTCATCCTCTTTCTGATTTACTTCACTCTGTATAATAGGTTCCAAGTTCATCCACCTGAAAATGTAATTCCTAAGTTCTTGGAAGACAGCTGGGAATATAGCACCATTATTTAGGGAGGGACTCATGATTGGATTCATACTTTCACAATGAAGTATTAACAGAAAATAGGGCAGAAATCAGCCTATGTAGAGGTAACCTTTTCTTCCCACCTGCATACCCTAGGTTTTTTGTTGTAAATATGAAACCTTCCCTAACAGAATTTTATTCCCATGGAATCTGTTAGCTAGTTAGAATAGGAAACAGGAGTCCAAAATGGCGGTGGCTAGGAGACAAGGAAGAAAAAAGCCCACGAAAATAGAACAAGGAAGGTCAAAGAAAGGTCCAAGGACTGGAGTGAGGACTTCAGGTAGCCTGACTAGCCCAATTTGCATAGGACGGGCCCAGGGGGCAGAAAAATCATATAAAAGAGGAGCCAAAGTGCTCTCTCTCTTTCTCTCTCTCTCTCCCATGCTTTTGAGGATGGACTCTCCCTCTTTCCCCCACGGGCTGTGGTGTTCTTCTCTTCGTGTCTTTGGATCAGCATGCCCACACGCTTCGCGGATGGATTCTCCTGCTATTATCTCCTAAATTAAATAGAGCTGTAACACTGAGCTGTAACACTGATTTATCTAAGAGCTATAACATGATCTGTTCGAGACCTGAGAGCTATAACATGGTCTGTCCAAGACCCGGGAGCTGTGACCTGCTGAGGGCTTCAATTTCCATCATTCCAAATCTTTGTTGTGATGAGACAAGAACCGAGGAGCATACACTCACACGACAAATCTATCATTAAATCCCTGGGCTACAAAATTCCTTGATTCATGCTAAATCTGCAGATGTTCTGCAAAAGCTATCTATTCCATAAAAGCAGTAGGGACTTAATTTCCAAGGAAGTATGTATGTTCTGTCTGGGGCTTCCCTGGTAAAGAACCCACCTGCAATATAGGAGAGCCAAGTTCGATTCTGGGTTGGAAAGATCCCCTGGAGAAGGGATAGGTTACCCACTCCAGTATTCATGGGCTTCCCTGGTGGCTCAGATGGTAAAGAATCCACCTGCAATGTGGGAGATTGGGAGGATCCCCTAGAGGAGGAATGGCAGTTTACTCCAGTATCCTTGCCAGTGGAGTTTCAAGGACAGATCAGCCTTTTGGGCTACAGTCCATGGGGTTGCAAAAAGTCAGACACGACAATGACTAAGCACAGCACAGCACATGTTCTGTCTGTCCCGGCAGGCAGTGGAGGGGTACTGAGGGCCTGGACTCCAAGGACTTCACTTGCACTGAGCGGTTTAGATTCCTACAGGAATGTGATGAAAGTAACAACGCCTTGTACAAAAGGAGCTCAATCTTTGCAGCAGGGGTACCCATCTATGCTCCTTGCTTCCCTCTCATATCTTTAGTCTATGTGTTTGTGTGCATTAGTTTCTCTGGCGTGTCTGACTCTTTAGGCCCCCATGGACTCTAGCCCACCAGGCTCCTTTGTCCATGGAATTCTCTAGACAAGAATACTGGAGTGGGTAGCCAATTCCTTTCTCCAGAGGGTGTTCCCAACCCAGGGATTGAAATCGGGTCTCCTGCATTGTAGGCATATTCTTTCCCATCTGAGCACTTTGGGGACTTCTTCCTCTATAAGACCTTTCCTCAAGTTTCTGGAGGGGCCACATCTGTGTTCCACCATTGAGGGAAAGTTCTTTCCCCCAAGGTTTCCCTGGTGGCTCAGAATCCTCAGCAAAACACAAAGGACTTGCTCTGGAGTATTCCAGCATCAGGGCTGGATGTGAAACACAGATGTGGCCCCTTCAGAAACTTGAGGAATGGTCACATAGAGGAAGAAGCCTCCAAAGATATAAAAATAGAAATTGCCTTTAGCAGTTGCTTCCAACTACAAACTCTCAGTGTTTGGGACGACAAAGGAATCTTTGGGCAGCAGGATCATGCTGGGCGGGTCTGATTTGCAGACGTGGGACAGGTGCATCTGTAGACCCAAAGCTCAACTGAGCAACACACTTCACTTTTCTGTAACTGAATGTAATTTGTATTTTGAGATCATAGTCTTCAGATTAGTAGATGTTTAATCTCCATCAGTTTGGGTTTGCATCTTCCCTCCATCAGAGTTGGGGTGAATGTGAGAGGAGTACCTCTTGAAAAATCAAAGGGCTGTAGTTTTGGTTCCATAGGCTTATAGCCCTCATATATTTTTGAATCTATTCAGTTATGTTAACAACCAGATTCTGAGGCTTGACTTTGGACTGAATCTAGAGAGAAAGGTAGGCTAATTAGGTAATAATAGAAGAGCATGACTGCACCAAGGCAGTCAAAGGAAAAAGAGGTTAAGGTGAATATTCGATGTGTAAGAAGTAGTCCCGCTTAAATAAAGAGTGCACGCAGGCAGAAATGGGCAGGACATGAAATTGCAGAGACAGGGAGGGGCCAGACAAAATTGGGAACTTCATTCTGTGCATTATGGAAAATCACTGATGACCTTTAATTGATATGTTAATTAATGTTTGGTAAGCTTGTTATGAAAATTCTGTGTAGAGTAGGTCAGAGGAGAGAGAAAAACTATAGAAAAAGGAGTTAAAATAATTTAGAAAATTCTGGTCTCTTGAATACTCAGTGATTTTTGTGAATTACTAGGGATTACTGCTCACAAAATTAGTGGGATAGAAATTTTACCTCAATATCTAAAACATTATTTTTGATTGTTGAAGGCTTTTAATTTATGTGTTCTGTTGTTTTGGGGTCTATTTTCAGTGTTTACCATCAACTGTTGCATACATATTTGATTTTGGTTTTTTAATACATGCATTTCATCTTGTTGAGTGCACAAGGCTTGAGTTTAGTGAGTGTTTAATGCCAAGAGCAGGGTAGGCTGCAAGCTCTGCTTGCTATCAGGGTCAGCTTTCAAATATCATGACTTATGGCTCAGGGTGGAGGTCCATTGAGAGCAAATGGGCTTGAACCCATCTCTGCCTTGAACTGAGTTGCTGTTGATGTGAAATTGACTATTGCAGAGTTGTCACTTAGGCAACTCAGAAACAGCATGTTTCTTAGATTTTTTTTTTTTTTTACTACTTGCTGTGCATGAGTTTTAAATACATTTTTTTTTCATCTGACCTGCATAACGTGTTATTTAACAATGGCATTATTTTTGTTAAGCCAACATTTTATTTGTTTACCACTTGTTTAGTGCATCTAATGTTTGTCAGAAGAAAATCTTAAGGATGCATTATTAACAATCTAATGATCAATATTAATTAAGAAATACTGAAATTAATGATAAAAGTTATGGTTAACTGAGCAATGTATTATGTGCCAGATACTGTGTTATAAATTTGGTCTAGATTTTGTTGTTGCTGTTTAGTTGCTAAGTCATGTCTGACTCTGCAACCCCATGGACTGCAGCATGCCAGGCTTCTCTGTCCTTCACTATCTCCTGGAGTTTACTCAAACTCATGTTCATTATGTTGGTGGTGCCATCCAACCATCTCATCCTCTGTCACTCTCTTCTCCTCCTGCCCTCAATCTTTCCCAGCATCAGGGTCTTTTCCAAAGAGTTGGCCAAAGTATTGGCGTTTCAACTTCAGCATCAGTCCTTCCAATGACTATTCAGGGTTGATTTCCTTTAGGAATGGCTAGTTTGATCTCCTTTCTGTCCAAGGAATTCTCAAAAGTCTTTTCCAGCACCACAGTTCAGAAGCATCAATCATTTGATGCTCAGCCTTCTCTATTGTCCAACTCTCACATCCATACATGACTACTGGAAAAACCACAGCTTTGACTATATGGACTTGGTTGGCAAAGTGGTGTCTCTGCTTTTTAGTACACTGTCTAGGTTTGTCATAGATTTTCTTCCACGGAGCAAGTATTTTTTAGTTTCATGGCTGCAGTCACTGATTTTAGATAGAGATTTTACTTTCTTGAAGCCCAAAAAAATAAAGTCTGCCACTGTCTCCACATTTTCTCAATCTGTTTGCCATGAAGTGATGGTACCAGATGCCATGACTTTAATTTTTTGAATGTTGAGGGTTTTTAAAAATAAATTTATTTATTTTTTAGTTGAAGGATAATTGCTTTACAGAATTTTATTGTTTTCTGTCAAACTTCAACATAAATCAGCCATAGGTATACATAAGTCAGCTTTTTCACTCTACTCTTTCACTCTCATCAAGAGGCTCTTTAGTCCCCCTTCACTTTCTACCATTTGAGTAGTATCATCTGCCTATCTGCTGCTGCTGCTGCTGCTGCTAAGTCACTTCAGTCGTATCCGACTCTGTGAGACCCCATAGACGGCAGCCCACCAGGCTCTGCCGTCACTGGGATTCTCCAGGCAAGAACACTGGAGTGGGTTGCCTTTCCTTCTCCAATGCGTGAAAGTGAAAAGCGAAAGTGAACTCTCTCAGTCTTGTCTGACTCTTAGCAACCCCATGGCCTGCCACCTACCAGGCTCCTCAGTCCATGGGATTTTCCAGGCAAGACTACTGGAGTGGGTGTCATTGCCTTCTCCTCTGCCTATCTGAGGCTGTTGATATTTCCCCCAGCAATCTTGGTTCTAGCTTAAGTTCATCAAGCCCAGCATTTTGCATGATGTACTCTGTATAGAAGTTTAATTATCAAAGTTACAATATACAGCTTTGCCATACTCCTTTCCTGATTTTGAACCAGTCTATTATTCCATGTCTGGGGCTAAGTGTTGCTTCTTGACCTGCATACAAGTTTCTCAGGAGACAGGTAAGGTGGTCTGGTATTTCCATTTCTTCAAGAATTTTCACAGTTTTTTTGTGATACACACAGTCAAAGGCTTTAGCCTAGTCAATGAAGCATGAGAAGATTTTTTTTTTGGAATTCCCTTGCTTTTTCTATGATCCAACAGATGTTGGCAGTTTAATCTCTATTCCCTCTGCCTTTTCTAAATCCAGGTTGTACATCTGGAATTTCAGTTCATGTACTGATGGAGCCTAACTTGAATGATTTTGAGCATTACCTAGCTAGCATGTGAAATGAGTACAATTCTGTGGTAGCTTGAACCTTCTTTGGCATTGCCCTTCTTTAGGATTGGAACAAAAACTGATCTTTTCCAACCCTATGACCATTGCTGAATTTTCCAAATTTGCTTGCAAACTGAGTGAAACATTTACATAGCATTATGTTTTAGAGTTTTAAATAGCTTAGCTGGAATTCCATCACATCCACTAGGTTTGTCCATAGTATGAACAAGCAAATCACACTTCTTAAAGCCAACTTGACTTCACACTCCTGAATGTCTGGCTTTAGGTTAGTGGTCATACCACTGCAGTTATCCAGGTCATTAAGACCTTTTTTGTATGGTTCTGTGTATTTTTGCAACCTTTTCTTCATCTCATCTGCTTCTGTTAGATTCTTGCTGTTTCTGTCCTTTGTTGAGCCCATCTTTCCATGAAATGTTCCCTTGCTGTCTCCAGTTTTCTTGAAGAGATTTCTAGTCTTTTCCATAGCATTGTTTCACTCTATTTCTTTGCACTGTTTACTTAAGAAGGTTTTCCTATATCTCTGGAACTTTGTATTCAGTTGGGTATATCTTTCCCTTTCTCTTTTGCTTTTTGCTTCTTTTCCAGCTGCTTATAAGGCTTCTTAGACAAACAATTTTCTTCTTTCATTTCTTTTTCTTTGGGATAGTTTTGATCACCACCTCCTGTACAGTGTGATGAACCTCCATCCATAGTTCTTCAGACACTCTGTCTACCAGATCTAGTCCCTTGAATTTGTTTGTCACCTCCACTGTATAATGATAAGGAATTTGATTTAGGTCGTACCTAAATGGTCTAGTAGTTTTCCCTACTTTCTTCAATTTAAGCCTGAATTTTGCAGTAGGGAGCTCATGATCTGAGCCACAATCAGATATCAATTTGATCTATATTTTCTGAGAAATGTCTAAAGCAGTGCTACAAGTATTCTGATCCCAATTTTACAAATGAGAAAACTAAAGTCCAGAGAGATTGAGAAACTTATTCAATATAACACAGGTAGTAGAGAGTAGAGGATATTTAACTTAACATATTGTATTCTAAGTAAGGCCAGAGGTATGAAAGCAAATCTGAGAATTTGAGTATGTAATAAAATGAAAACTAGAACATCTATGAGCTCCACTTTGGTTAATTACAAATGAAGTCACAGTGTTACAACTGACAGTGTGAAATCTTACTCTTAGCAAGGAACTGACATGGTTAAGATGTAGCTACATTTTATTTGCCTCATAGGTGGATGATGCTACTAGCCCAGTAGTATAAGGCACACACAAATGGAGTGACTTTTCTGAAGTGGTGTTAGATTTTTGCTGACTCAACCACACTCTTCTGATTTACTTTGCAACAGATGGATTCACATTTGCAAGGTGGCAGCCTGCAGGGAGTAGAGGGTTGCAAGGCGATGACATTAGCATGTTAGCTTGAAATGTAGAAAGATCACCTTTCTAGTTATCAAGGCTGAAAATCTTTATGGGACTTAACTAATTTATTTTAAATAATTGCATACTTTGATTAGATAGGTGCTATCTTTTTTTTTAATGTCATTAGCCTTTAGTCATTAGGAAAAATTTTTCTCCTTGAGAGCTCAGGACATATATTGTCTCTGATAATTCATGGGTTCTGATTAAGTGTCTGAAAGTCAGAAAGGCTTTTGGTCATTCAGGGATTTTCTGGTACATTTCAACCCAAATTTAGAAAATCAATAAAATATCTTAATTTGGGGGCTGTTTGAATAATTCCTGTAGACTACCTAAACCAAAATTTCTTTCTTTTTAAAGTGTTCACAAAGGAATCTCTTAAGAAAAGATACTAAATCATTTCCTGTGCAGTGTAAGCTTTTGCTCTGACAGAGATCTAAAAATAATATTCAGAAATGTAAGAATATATATTTTTGAATGATGTAGTATAGCTTTTCTGTAATGCGATATTTGTGAACTTGTTAGGCTGTTGGTTTTATGCATTTAAGGAAAAAGTGTCAAATATCTATCCTGTGATATGTGAATATTTTAGAAGAAATATAATATCTTATATTATAAAATTGCAATATAAATTCTTAAATTGTGAGATGGGTTGTCACTAATATCAGCAACAATATTATCAGGATTATTTGTTATCCTCTTGAGTTTGGTTTATTATGTGCCCAATCATTTATTCTTTCAAAAGTGTTAGTAACATATTTTTAAAATAATATGATTGCAATATGGTCTATTACTTCTTAAAAATCCTAGCTTGACACTTTGGACTGTGACTTGAAGACCTTCTTCTCAGGGGGTTTATTTTCAGACTGAATTTAGTACCAGTAGTAGCACACGAAACTTTAAACAAAAGAAGAACATCACTGGCTGCACGTATTAAATTATGTCAGTTCCACCCTCAGTAATTAAGAGGCTTTTTGTGAAAATTTGGCCCATATATTTTAATCTGTCCTTATATCAATCAGTTTTTCTTGTAAACCAATCAGAAGGGCAGTGAGTTGTGTGTGGGACTATAAATTGGGAAACATTTTCTGGACTGTTTTTTTGCTACATGCATTAAAAATCCAAAAGCAGTTATATCCTTGGACACAACAATTGTGCTGCTATCAGTTCAGTTCAGTTCAGTTCAGTCGCTCAGTCATATCTGACTCTTTGCAACCCCATGGACTGCAGCACACCAGGCCTCCCTGTTCATCACCAACTCCTGGAGTCCACCCAAACCCATGACCATCAAGTCGATGATGCCATCTAGCCATCTCATCCTCTGTCATCTCCTTCTCCTCCTGCTTTCAATCTTTCCCAATATTAGGGTCTTTTCCAAAATAAGACAGCTCTTCACATCAGGTGAACAAAATATTGGAATTTCAGCTTCAACGTCAGTCCTTTCAATGAACACCCAGGACTGATCTCCTTTAGGGTGGACTGGTTGGATCTCTTTGCAGTCCAAGGGACTCTCAAGAGTCTTTTCCAACACCACAGTTCAAAAGCAACAATTCTTCAGTGCTCAGCTTTCTTTATAGTCCAACTCTCACATCCATATGTGACCACTGGAAAAACCATAGTCTTGACTATACAGACTTTTGTTGGCAAAGTAATGTCTCTGCTTTTTGATATGCTGTCTAGGTTGGTCATAACTTTCCTTCCAAGCAGTAAGCGTCTTTTAATTTCATGGCTGCAGTCACCATCTGCAGTGATTTTGGAGCCCCCCAAAATAAAGTCTCTCACTGTTTCCACTGTTTCCCCATCTATTTGCCATGAAGTGATGGGATCAGATGCCATGATCTTAATTTTCTGAATGTTGAGCTTTAAGCCAACTTTTTCACTCTCATGTTTCACTTTCATCAAAAGACTCTTTAGTTCTTCTTTACTTTCTGCCATAAGGGTTGTGTCATCTGCATATCTGAGGTTATTGATATTTCTCCAAGCAATCTTGATTCCAGCTTGTGCTTCCTCCAGCCCAGCATTTCTCATGATATACTCTGCATGTAAGTTAAATAAGTAGGGTGACAATATACAGCCTTGACGTATGCCTTTTCCTATTTGGAACCAGTCTGTTGTTCCATGTCCAGTTTTAACGGGTGTTTCCTGACCTGTATACAGATTTCCCAAGAGGCAGGTCAGGTGGTCTGGTATGCCCATCTCTTTAAGAATTTTCCACAGTTTATTGTGATCCACACAGTCAAAGGCTTTGGCATAGTCAATAAAGCAGAAAGGTTTCTGGAACTCTCTTGCTTTTTTGATGATCCAGCAGATGTTGGCAATTTGATCTCTGGTTCCTCTGCCTTTTCTAAAACCAGCTTGGACATCTGGAAGTTCACAGTTCACATATTGCTGAAGCTTGACTTGGAGAATTTTCAGCATTACTTTACTAGCGTGTGAGATAAGTGCAGTTGTGCAGTAGTTTGAGCATTCTTTGGAATTGCCTTTCTTTAGGATTAGAATGAAAACTGATGTTTTCCAGTCCTGTGGCCACTGCTGAGTTTTCCATATTTGCTGGAATATTGAGTGCAGCACTTTCACAGCATCATCTTTCAGGATTTGAAGTAGCTCAACTGGAATCCCATCACCTCCACTAGCTTTGTCCCCATGACGTTTCATAAGGCCCACTTGACTTCACATTCCAGGATGTCTGGCTCTAGGTGGGTGATCACATCATCGTGATTATCTGGGTCATAAAGATTATTTTTACAATTCTTCTGTATATTCTTGCCACCTCTTCTTAACATCTTCTGCTTCTGTTAGGTCCATACTATTTCTGTCCTTTACTCAACCCATTTTTACATGAGATATTCCCTTGGTATCTCTAATTTTCCTAAAGAGATTTCTAATCTTACCCATTCTATTGTTTTCCTCTATTTCTTTGCATTGATTGCTGAGGAAGGCTGTCTTATCTCTCCTTGCTATTCCTTGGAACTCTGCATTCAAATGGGTATATCTTTCCTTTTCTCCTTTGCTTTTTGCTTCCTATCTTTTCACAGCTATTTTTAAGGCCTCCTCAGACAGCCAGTTTGCTTTTTTGCATTTCTTTTTCTTGAGGATGGTCTTGATTCCTGTCTCCTGTACAATATCATGAACCTTCGTCCATAGTTCATCAGGCATTCTTTCTATCAGGTCTAGTTCTTTAAATTTATTTCTTAATTCCACTGTATAGTCATAAGGGATTTGATTTAGGTCATACTTGAATGGTCTAGTGTTTTTCCCTATTTTCTTCAGTTTCAGTCTGAATTTGGCAGTAAGGAGTTCATGATCTGAGCCACAGTCAGCTCTTGGTCTAGTTATTGCTGACTGTATAGAGCTTCTCCATCTTTGGCTGCAAAGAATAAAATCAATCTGATTCCAGTGTCGACCATCTGGTGATGTCCATGTGTAGAGTTTCTCTTGTTTTGTTGGAAGAGGGTGTTTGCTATGACCAGTGCATTCTCTTGTCAGAACTCTACTAGCCTTTGCCCTGCTTCATTCTGTACTCCAAAGCTAAATTTGTTTCTTACTCCAGGTGTTTCTTGTCTTCCTACTTTTGCATTCCAGTCCCCTACCTTTTTGGGTGTTAGTTGTAGAAAGTCTTGTAAGTCTTCATAGAACCCTTCAACTTCAGCTTCTTCAGCTTTACTGGTCATGGCATAGAGTTGAATTACCATGCTATTGAATGGTTTGCCTTGGAAACAAACAGGGATCATTCTGTCATTTTTGAGACTGCATACAAGCACTGCATTTTGGACTGCTATATATTTATGCTAAAGAATTAGAGAGATATAGAGCCACCAAGGAGATAACCCACAAACTGCAGAACAATTATACCAAAGAAATTCTTGTACTGTTAAAGTTCTAGGACTCACAACAGATTTCCCAACCTTGGGATTTGGCAAAGTGACAGAGAACTCCCAGGAAATTTGTCTTTGGAGGCCAGTGGAATTTGATTACAGAACATCCTCAGGCTTGGGGAAACAGACTCTTGGAGGACACAAATAAGACCTTGTGTGCACCAGGATCCAGGAGAAAGGAGTGTTGTCCCCACAAAAGACTGAGTCAGACCTGCCTGTGAGTCTAGGTGCCTCAGCAGAGACTCAGGTCAAACAACAGAGAGGGAACACAATCCTACTCATCAACAGAAAATTGGATTAAAGATTTACTGAGCATTACCTTGCCCATCAGAACAAGACCTAGTTTCTCCCAAAGTCAATCTCTTCCTTCAGGAAGATTCCATAAGCCTCTTATTCTTATTCATCAGAGGGCAGACAGAATGAAAACCACAATCACAGAAAAGTAACCAGATCACATGGACCATAGTCTTGTCTAACTCTATGAAACTATGATCATGCTGTGTAGGGCCACCCAAGACAGATGGGTTATGGTGGAAAATTCTGACAAAATGTGGTCCACTGGAGAAGGGAGTGGCAAACAACCTCACCACAATTGCCTTAAAAGCCCCATGAAGAGTATGAAAAGGGAAAAAGATATGACACCAAAATATCAACTCCTCAGGTTGGTAGTTGTTCAATATGCACCTCGAGAAGAGTGGAGAAATACCTCCAGAAAGAATGAAAAGACAGAGCCACAATGAAAACAATGAGCATTTGTGGATGTGACTAGTGATGGAAGTAAAATCTGATGCTGCAAAGAACAATATTGCCTAGGAACCTGAAATATCAGGTCCGTGAATCAAAGCGAATTGGAAGTGGTCAAACAGGAGATAGCAAGAGTGAACATTGACACTTAAGGAATTAGTGAACTAAAATGGACTGGACTGGGTGAATTTAATTCAGATGATTATTATATCTACTGCTGTGGGCAAGAATCCCTTAGAAGAATTGGAGTAGCCCTCATAGTCAACAAGAGTCTGAAATGCAGTACTTGGATACAATCTCCAAAACGACAGAATGATCTGTTTGTTTCCAAGGCAAACCATACAATATCACAGTAACCCAAGCCTATGCCCCAACCACTAATGCTGAAGAAGCTGAAGTTGAATGGTACTATGATGACCTACAAGACCTTCTTCAACTAACACTTCCAAAAGATGTTCTTTTCATTATAGGGGATTGGAATGCAAAAGTAGGACATCAAGAGATACCTGGAGTAACAGGCAAATTAGGCCTTGGAGTACAAAATGAAGCAGGGAAAAGACTAAGAGAATTTTGCCAAGAGAACGCACTGGTCATAACAAATACCCTCTTCCAAAAGTACAAGAGATGACTGTACACATGGACATCACCAGATGGTCAATACTGAAATCAGATTGATTATATTCTTTGCAATCAAAAATGGAGAAGCTCTATACAGCCAGCAAAAATAAGGCCAGGAGCTGACTGTGGCTTAGATCATAAATTCCTTATTGCCAAATACAGACTTAAATTGAAGAAAGTAGGGAAAACCACTAGACCATTCAGGTATGACCTAAATCAAATCCCTTATAATTGTACAGTGGATATGACAAATATATTCAAGGGACTAAATCTGATAGAGTGTCTGAAGAACTATGAACAGAGATTTGTGATATTGTACAGGAGGCAGTGATTAAGATCGTCCCCAAGAAAAAGAAATTGAAAAGGCAAAATGATTGTCTGAGGAGGCCTTACAAATAACTAAGAAAAGAAGAGAAGCTAAAGGCAAAGGAGAAAAGAAAAGTTATATCCATCTGAGTGCAGAGTTCCAAAGAATACCAAGGAGACACAAGAAAGCCTTCCTCAGGGATGAATGCAAAGAAATAGATTAAAAAATAGAATGGCAAAAACTATAGATGTCTTCTAGAAAATTATAGCTAACAGTGGAATATTTCATATAATGATGGGCACAATAAAGGACAGAAATGGTATAGACCTAACAGAAGCAGGAGGTATTAAGAAGAGGTGGCAAGAATGAACAGAAGAACTATACAACAAAGGTCTTCATGACCCAAATAAGCATGATGGTGTGATCACTCACCTAGAGCCTGACATTTGGAATGTGAAGTCAAGTGGGCCTTAGGAAACATCACTATGAACAAAGCTAGAGGAGGTGATGAAATTCCAGATGAGCCATTTCAAATCCTAAAAGATGATGCTGTGAAAGTGCTGCACTCAATATGCCAGCAAATTTGGAAAACTCAGCAGTGGTCACAGGCCTGGAAAATGTCAGTTTTCATTCCAATTCCAAACAAAGGCGATCCCAAAGAATGTTCAAACTATCCCACAATTGCACTCATTTCACACTCTAGCAAAGCAATGCTCAAAATTCTCCATTGAGGCTTCAACATTATGTGATCCAAGAACTTCCAGATGTTCATGCTAGTTTTAGAAAAGGCAGAGGAACTAGAGATCAAATTGACAACATCTGTTGGATCATAGAAAAAGCAAAAGAGCTCCAGAAAAACATCTATTTCTGCTTTATTGACTATGCCAAAGCCTTTGACTGTGTGGATAACAGCAAACTGGAAAATTCTGAAAGATATGGGAATATCAGATAGTCTTACCTGCCTCCTGAGAAATCTATGTGGGTCAAGAAGCAATAGCTAGAACGGAACCTGGAACAACAGACTGCTTCCAATTGGGAAAGGAGTACATCAAGACTGTGTATTGTCAACGTGCTCACTTAATTTGTATGCAGAGTATATCATGCAAAATGCCAGACTGGATGAAGCACAAACTGGAATAGAGATTGCCAGGAGCAATATCAATACCCTCAAATATGCAGATGACACCACCCCTATGACAGAAAGCAAAGAGGAACTCAGGAGCCTCTTAATGAAAGTGAAAGAAGAGATTGAAAAAGCTGGATTAAAACTCAGCATTCAAAAAACAAGATGATGGCGTCTAGTTCCATCACTTCATGGCTAGTAGATGGGGAAAGAGTGGAAACAGTGAGAGACTTTATTTTCTTGGGCTTCCAAATCACTGCAGATGGTGACTGCAGCCAAGAAATTAAAAGATGCTTGCTCCTTGGAACAAAAGCTATGACCAACCTAGACAGCATGTTAAAAAGCAGAGACATTATTTTCCCAACAAAGGTCCCTCCAATCAAACTATGGTTTTTCCAGTAATCATGTATAGATGTGAGAGTTTGACTATAAAGAAGACTCACAGGCAGATAATTGTTGCTTTTGAATTGTGGTATTGGAAAAGACTCTTGAGAGTCCTTTGGACTGCAAGGAGATCAAACTAGTCAATTCTCAAGGAAATAAGCCCTGAATATTCATTGGAGCAACTCATGTTGAAGCTGAAACTCCAATACTTTTGGCACCTGATGTGAAGAAGTGACTCATTGCACAAGACCCTGATGCTGGCCAAGACTGAAGTCAGGAGGAGAAGGGGACAAAAAAGGATGAGATGGTTGGATGGAATCGCTGACTCAGTGGACATGAGTTTGAGGCTCTGGGATTGGTGATGGACAATTGGCATGCTGCTGTCCTTGGGGTCTCAAAGAGTCAGATCTGACTGAGATACTGAACTGAGTGCACTTTTATTCAAAGAAAATGTCTATGATCTTTTTCTTATACTGCTGAAAAAGTGGGAATAACTTAAATATCCAATAATTAGGGATGAGTTAATTTTATTCTCTATAGAATAAAATTATTTGGAGCAATTAAAATCAAGCAAAATAGTAATATTAATTGTAACACTAAATGGAATATTCTAAGAATAATTCCTAAGTTTTAAATTGGGCACCATTCTGAAAAGCAGCATGAAATCTGGCCTTATCCTGCTCCATCCCTTCTGTGCTTTGAAGCATTCCTTTGTCCACGTTACCCACTTAGTAATCATTTAGGTTATCAGATGCACTATTGTGGTACCATGGTGCTTGTGTTCAAGTAACCCTGATTTTACTGAAAAATGGCCTCAACTCACAAGACTAGCAATGTTGGCAACACAATACACCAAGGAGAAGCCATAAAGTGCTTCCTTTAAGTGAAAAGGTAAAAGTTCTCCATGGATAAGGTAAGAAAAAAAATTGTGTGCTGAGGTTGTTAATATCTACAGTAAGAATAAATATTCTATCTTTGAAATTGTGAAGAAGGAAAAAGAAACTTTGTGGTAGTTTTGTTGTGGCACCTCAAACTACAAGCTACGCAGTGCTTAAATTGCTACACAGTGCTTTAGGTACACAGTCCTTAAATTTTACTATGCATTAAATTTGCATAGTAAGAGTTCAATGGAGAGAAAGAGACCACATTTATGTAACTTTTATTAAAGCATGTTGTTGTAATTGTTCTGTTTTATTCCTGGTTATGATCATTACTCCTTTACTGATTAACTTTTAAACTTTATCACAGTTATGTATATATAGAAAACAACATAATATAGACATATTATATAGACAAATATAGACATAATGTGGACAAAGAACATAATGGTGCCCTGGGTTTGGTGCCACATGCAGTTTCAGGCATCGCTGGGGTCTTGGACCATAAATCCTTCAGGGAAGAGAAGACTACTGTATTTAATGCTGTGCTGTGCTTAGTCACTCAGTCGGGTCCGACTCTTTGTGACCCCATGGACAGTGACCTGACAGGCTCCTCTGTCCATGGGGATTCTCCAGGCAAGAATACTGGAGTGAGTTGCCATGCTCTCCTCCAAGGGATCTTTCCAACACAGGGATAGAACCTAGCTCTCCCACATTGAAGGCGGATTCTTTACTGTCTGAGCTGAGAAAAGCCCAAGAATACTGGAGTGGGTAGCCTATCTCTTCTCCAGGGGGATCTTCTGGACCCAGGAGTCCAACTGGGGTATCCTGCATTGCAGGCAGATTCTCTACTAGCTGAACTACCAGGGAGGCCAACTGTATTTAATATATACCATTTAATGCACTTAAATACATTTCAAAATTTAATCCTCATAACAGTCTAACGCCTGGAGTTATCATATAACACCTGAAAGCCACGTATCTGATAAATTATGAAAATTGGATTCAGACTCAGCTATGACTGTTTATAAAGTTGAAGCCTATCAAACTTTATGAATATTTAATCATATGATTTATAGTGAAGTGAAAGGATACAAAGTACTATATATAATATTATTACATTTTAAAAATTCCTTAAACGCATGGAAGGACATTACCAAAGTAAAAATAGTTACTTCTGGGTAGTGGGGCTACAGATAAATTTTTCTTTTTTTAGGTTTTGCTTTGTTTTTCATGTTTTAGGCAATGAGTATGTGCTGCTTTGGTACCTTGAAAAAAAAATTTTTCATCCCAAAATTTCTCTACTGCAAGATGTTAATTGAAGCATTATTTATAATATAATTTGGAACAACTTAAATGTTCAACAATAGAATTGTTTAATGAAATATTGTTCACCAATTCAATGGAATAATACAAAATAAAATGATTTTTATGAAGTACAGGCAAAACATTGGGATAATGTTTATTAAATAATGTTCTATGAAATCATGGAGAACATAAGCTATTGTTTAGTCTAAGATTACAGTGATTTATGCCATGAATATGATGTAAGTTCTGTATACACATTGTGAAAGACTAGAATGTATGGGATAGTAGAAGTTATTGTGATGATGGTGAGGTTGTAAGTAATACAAATATTTTCTCTAATGTTCTAATGGTGAATAATAATGTAAAAATATAAAAATCTCTGTGGCTTGGTAAATAACTAGATATAAAAAAGGAAACATTTGGTCTATTTTATTACTTTCACAGAATGTATTTACTTCTCAGTGAAAGTTGCTCAGTCATGTCTGACTCTTTGTGACCCCATGGACTGTAAAGTCCCTGGAATTCTCCAGGCCAGAATACTGGAGTTGGTAGCCTTTCCCTTCTTCTGGGGATCTTCCCAAGCCAGGGATTGAACCCAGGTCTCCCACATTACAGGTGGATTCTTTACCAGCTGAGCCAGGAGGGAAGCCTGAGAATACTGGAGTGGGTAGCCTATCCCTTCTCCAGCAGATCTTCTCGATCAAGGAATTGAACCGGGTTATACAATTAGACAGGTGTGGCTTGACTTCAAAGTATTAATTTGCTTAATATAATTCAGCCTCATCAGAAATAACATGGCTACAAAGGCAGAGAGCCCGTGGTTTTCTTCTCCTTCATACTCACCAGAGCAATTCTTATAGATTGCTGCCATCTCAAATTAGAAAGCAACTCAGGTAAAAGTCCCCCAGACACGTTGTTTCTGCTGCTTTGACAAATGCCATGTACTGTCTCCCTGAGGTCACTGTAAATGACAGGATGTGAAAAGTGAATACACGAAAATGCTTCCCTAGCACTCTCTCCTCCCAGGTTTGCTGAGTAAGTTGGGCAGTGCAGAAAACCTGCGACTCCAAGCCGTGAACTTCTGGAGAGGGCATTCGCAAAGGCAAAACTCTCTCTCCTGTCTGGAAGTGGCAGTGAGACCTCAGCAAGTATTTTGCCTTTGGGGCGTCAGAACAAAAGCTGGCAGCTTGCCTAGTGTTCTTTCAGAGCCCAGGTACAGAGGAAGCCAAATGTTGTACTGCCTGTTTCTGCATGAAGTGACATACCTGTCTCCTTCCCCTCCTTGCTAGACTGCTTCCTATTCAAAGGTTGTCACCCGTAGATAAAAATGCATTATTCTGGTTACTCAGTAGGATGCCAGAGATAGTGAGCTTAGTTACAATAAGTCAATGTTAACTAGGATGCACAATTTAGTTGGTTTTTTTTTAAATATTTTAGCACACTATTGGTTTTTCATGAAATGTAATTATACTGTAGAAGTATGGACTTAAGCTGCTATGACAGTTTGGGGACTGATTTTGATGTTTCAAGAGAACTCTTGGAGAAAGAAAGAGAAAGATACATTGCACAAGGCAGTGTTTCTTACTGGGACATAAAAATCCACAAGTTCAAGACATTTTTAGAGATAGAAGTTCCCAAGTGATCATTATTTTCGGTGCCCTCAATTTAGGATACTTGAGAGAGATTTTCACAATAATTTTGGAGATTATTCTAAGCACTGAAAACATCTCAAGGAATTCTGAACTAAAGAATAATCAAAGGTCATGGCACATAGGGACACAGATAAAGCTTGTAAATCTATATATGATGCAGCTTGGCATCCCTGACAGCAGTGCTTAGTACCATCAGTGCAGGGTCAAATGGAAACATCTGCTGTGAGTTTTTGGATTGACATATAATAGCGTATAAAGATTTGAGAAAGATAATAACTTAGGAACTATGAATGGATTCTATCACGGAAAAATCACTTAATTCTTTAAAAATGCATAGTAGTAATAGTACTTAATGGACTGCATAGTTCTTAATCACTGAAAAAAGAAGGCAGTTGTAATTACGCAGAAAATTCAAACCAAGCCAGGTTGGGCTTTTATTATGTGTCATCTCATACCTATTTTCTGCCTTTTCTACCAATAGTCCCCTGACTTTCTAAGATGTTTCCTCTAATGGAACCATCTTTTTTCATTCTCATTCAATTTTTTKGGGGGGAGGGGTTTACCTATTCCTGATTTCAAGGTTGAGTTTTGATAATTTTAAATTAAGCTGGCCATCCCAGTTTCAGAGTCATAATACAGAGTTCAGAGACAGACACACAAATCATTCAAAGGTATTAAGATGTAAGGAGATACTTGCCAAACTTTTCTGGAAAAGAGAAGATTTTGCTTTTCTTCTACAACAGTTGTTAAAATAAGCATGTGAGTCTCTCAGGTTTAGAACTGAGGTATCTCTTTGGCTACCATTATAGGGAGAGTCTGTTCACGTGTCTCTGTGGGTGTGTGTTGGTGGGGGGGTCACTGGGTGTTGTGTAATGCCCGTATAGGAAGCTGAGACTGTAGAAGGCAGTGCAGAGCAGTGAAGATAAACTTCGTTCTGGGCAATGGTTTTTGAACTGCATGATCAATCTGCCTGAACTAGAAACTACTTTTGGTTATAGATTCGCTTCATTAAGCTCATCTGATTTTGGATGTCTTGCAACATATATAGCACTAACTGACACAGAATTCCAAGCTTTTTGTAACAGGAAGTTCAACCATATGTTCAAAAAGATTATTTTATCTTTTTATTGAAGTGTAGTTGATTAACAGTGTTGTGTTAGTTTCAGATGTACAGCAGAGTGATTCAGTTATATATATATATTCAGATTCTTTTCCATTATAGGTTGTTATAAAATATTGAATATTGTTCCCTGTGTCATATATCAAATCTTTGTTGTTTACCTATTTTATATATAGTACTGTGTATCTGTTAATCCCAAACTCCCAACTTATCCCTCTTTCCCCTTTCTCTTTGGGTAACCTTAAGTTTATTTTCTATATCTGTGAATCTATTTATGGTTTGTGAATAAGTTAATTTGTATCAATTTTTTAGATTACACATATTAGTGATATCAAATGATATCTTTATCTGATTTATTTCACTTAGTATGATAATCTCTATGTCCACCTATGTTGCTAAAAGTGACATGATTTCATTCTTTTTTATGGCTGAATAGTATTCAATTATGTATATATATTGTGTATATATATATATATATACATACATATGTACACACACACACATATATATATACACTATATATATAATCACATCTTCTTTATTCTTTCTTCTCTTGACTATTTAGGGTGACTGCATGTCTTGGTTATTGCAAATAGTGCTTCAGTGAATACTGGGGTGCATGTATCTTTTCAAATTAGAGTTTTCTTCAGATATATGCCCAGGAGTGGGATTGCAGAATCATATGGTAGTTCTATTTTAAGTTTTTTAGGGAACCCATGGTTTATTTTCTTAATAAGGTGCAATCTTTTTGTTAGAGAATGGCACACAGTTAAATCATATATTATCTTAACTCACAATGTTCTGGAAATCAGTGGCGCAAGGAATAAATTCAGGGTCAAATTCTCAGGCAACTCTCGACTGTGGTACCAGCTGCTAAACCTTACTTCACACCTTCTCATATTTTATCATAATGTGAAAAGGCAAAAGTGGGGTCAGTTTAATTCAGATCAATAAACATCTATTGAATGCCTAATGAAGTGGACTTTTGCATATATTTTGACAGCTCGGAATTTAAATGCCCTTCTTATATTCAGAAATGTCTGGAAAAAAGCTAAACATTTGCTTCCTTAACTCTCCTCTTAGCTATGGCTTGGACATAAGATCTAGACTGTGCTGATCAATACCCCTGGTGTAGAACTTTAGGTCAAAAGCTAGTGATGTGATGAAGCAGGGCCTGTGCAGAATCCATTCTGGTTTTGGGTGTCAGAGGCATTGTGCTATGTGCTCACTCAGTCATATCTGACTCTTTGCAATCCCATGGACTGTAGCCCACCAGGCTCTTCTGTCCATGAGATTCTCCCAGCAAACACAATGGAATAATACTCAGCATTAAAAAAAAATTCATTTGAAGCAATTCTACTCAGATGGACTAAACTGGAGCCCATTATCCAGAGTGAAGTAAGCCAGAAGCAAAAACAACAATACAGTATATTAACGCATATATATGGAATTTAGAAAGACGGTAACGAGAACCCAACATGCGAGACAGCAAAAGGAATGCAGATGTATAGAATAGACTTGTGGACTTTGTGGATGAGGGTAAGGGTGGGATGATATGAGAGAAGGGCATTGAAGCATGTTAATTGTCATGTGTCTAATCAATCGCCAGCTGAGGATTGATGCTCGGGGCTGGTGCAGCGAGATTTCCCGGG
>ML662442.1:14567618-14715595 GCA_007570785.1 Antilocapra americana
AGCTCCACTCAGATCTATTACCTAGACAATAGTGACTATAGTTTTAAAAGTAATGTTCTGTGTCAGTTTGTCAGAAGTACAAGATGAGTTCATTGTCAAGACTTATGTCTGTAGTCTTTACATTGGATCATTTATGTGGATCTTTAGCTAACCAGTCAGTCCTTAAGTTCCAATGATGTCTAAAGTGTCTGGGAGAATCAGAATTTTATGTAGCTGTGCTTAATTCCAATTATAAAAATAGTTGCAGTGGTTTCTAGGACTTTAGAGAAAAATCAGATCTTCATCAAACAATTCTTTTCCTTTTGAGAAAGAGCTCTTGCTTTGCTGTGAAGCTCTGAGAGAGATCAAAAGTCTTATCATAGTTCATTGGGTGATCATACAACAGTTGCCCATTAATTTATATATATGTATATATATATATATATCACATATATATGTGATATATACATATATATGTATAATTTACATATATATTTTCTTTTCAAAGAATCAGTTTTCAGTTTCATTAAACTTTGTATATCGTTTGGTTTGTCTTTATTTCATTTATTTCTGTTCTAATCTTTATGATTTCCTTCCTTCTATTAAATTTGCATTTCATATGTTTTTCTTTCTCTATTGCTTCAGGTATAAGATTAGATTATTTGAGATTTTTATTGTTTCTTAAGGTATTATGTTATGGCTGTAAACTTCTCATCTGATAGATTTCGGATTGTAAGTACTTCCATTTTCATTTGTTTCTAGGTATTTTTTTAATCCTCTTTGATTTCTTCAGTGATTCATTGCTTGTTTAGTAGATATTATTTAGCCTCTACATGTGTTTTGTGTTTTTTTACAGTTTTTTTTTACTGTAGCTTATATCTAATGTCATAGTGTTGTGATCAGAAATTATTCTTAATACAATTTCAATTTTCTTAAATTCACTGAGGCTCACTTTGTAGTCCAGCATGTGATTAACCCTGGAAAATGCTTCATATGTGCTTGAGAAGAATGTATATTCTGCTGCTTGTGGATGGAAACTATAAATATCTATTAAATCCATCTGATCTAATGTGTCATTTGAGGCTTGTGTTTCCTTACTGATTTTCTGTCTAGATTATCTGTCTACTGAAGAAAGTGAGGTGTTAAAGTCCCCCACTATTATTGTCTTACTGGCCAATTCTCCTCTTATGGCTATTAGTATTTGCTCTATATATTGAGGTGCTCCTAAGTTGGCTGCATATGTGTTTACAACTGTTAAACCTTCTTCTTGGATTGATCCCTTGATCATTATGTAGTGTCCTTCCTTGTCTCTTGTAACAGTCTTGAGCTTAAAGTCTATTTTATTGGATATTGATATTACTCCTTGAGTTTTCTTTTGACCAGTCAGAATGGCCATCATCAAAAAGGCTACAGGCAATAAATGCTGAAGAGGGTGAAGAGAAAAGGGAACCCTCCTACACTGATGATGGGAATGTAAATTGGTGCAGCCACTATGGAGAACAGTATGGAGGTTCCTTAAGAAACTAAAAATGGAACTACCGTATTATCCAGCAATACCACTCCTGGACATAGATTCAACTAAGGGAATCATATGATTTGAAAGGATTTTTGCATCCAAATGATTGTTGCAGTGCTGGTTACAATAACCAAGACATGGAAGCCACCTAAATGTCCATCAACAAAGGAATGGATAAAGAAGATGTGTACATATATGCAATGAAATATCGCTTAGCCATCAAAAGAATGAAATAATGTCATTTGCAGCAACATGGATGGACTTAGAGATTATCTTATTAAGTTAAGTAAGTGAGGTGGAGAAAGACAAATATCATTTGGCATCACTCTTATGTGGAGTCTAAAACAATGATGCAAATGAACTGATTTACAAAGCAGAGACAGACTTACAGACTTAGAGAATGAAATTATGGTTACAAGGCAGGAAGGGTTAGGGGAAAGGATAGACTAGGAGTTTGGGACTGACATTTATTTAAGATAGATATACAATGTGGATCTACTATATAGCACAGGGGATTTTGCCCAATATTCTGTGGTACCTTAAATGGAAAAGAATTGGAAAAAAATACATACATAAGTATGTATAACTGAATCACTTTTTGTATACCTATAACAAACACATCATTATTAATCAACTATACTCTAACAATATAAATCAAAAGTTAGAAGCCAAACTTTCAAAAATTAATATAGATCCAGTTGTAAAGTTGGAGCATGTCCAGAAGGACTCCTTTTTCCGACTGAGTGGTAATATGGGGTTAGATCTGAGCAGACCTTGAAGCACAAATAAGATACATATAGAGTTGACTCATAGAGTGTGCTTATTCCTTTAAACCACACCTTTGCTTGCATCAGGTTGCCGGAAGTGAATCAGTCCAAGGTGCACTAATTGTGGTCTCCTCAGGTGTGGTCTGCAGAACAGTGGAGGAGGGAACTATTCCTAGCAGATAGAGACTCAGACTTTTCCTATGTTGTCTAGAAAGAGAGACTCTTGGAGGCACGGATCTATCCCAGTTCACAGGATGTGGCAATTAGTTTGAACGGTCAGGAGCTTAAAAGACCCACAATTGAAGGAGTGGAATAAAGAGGTATGGGGAAGAGTTAGATAGACCTCTCAAAGTGGGCTTGGGATGCGAGAATATTCTAACTTGTATGAATGCTGACCTAAAGGCTCTCCCTGCAGTGAATTCACTTGACCAGCAAATTTAAGAGAAGATAATATCCAAATGGAAAATGAACATAGGAAAATGTGTCCAACTTTATTAGTCATCAGGAAAATGCAAATTAAAACTCCAATAAATTCCCACTCAACAACCTCACAGAATAGCTAAAATTGAAATCAAGAGTATAGTCAAAGTTTCACGTGTCACGAGTTGACAAGTGTGGAGTAACCAGGATTTACAATGTTGAACCAATGACCTGCTTCAGTTATATAACATATATGTATATTATTTTCATAGTCTTTTCCCTTATGATTTATTACAGAGTATTGAACCCTGTGCTATACAACGATACCTGTTGTTTATCCACCCTATATATAATAAGTTTGCATCTGTTAGTCTAAAACTTCCAATATCCCTCTGTACTCCCACCTACCCAGCAACACAAGTCTATTCTCTATGTCTGTGAATCTGTTTCTGTCTCATAGATAAGTTCATTTGTATCATGCTTCAGATTTTACATACAAGTGATATCATACAATGTTTGGTTTCTCTCTCTCTGACTTACTCTGTTTAGTATGAGCTCTAGGTCCATCAAGATGGCATTTTGAATGAAAAAAAAATTACTGACTGCAATGGATTGAGAGGTATCAAATACACAGGATTCTTGAATTCATAATGATAACACTAATATCAAAGTCCACTGATTGCTACTGGGGACCGGTATACTTTTAATTATTTGGACTATAGGGAAAGATTGAAAGCAGGAGGAGAAGGGGATGACAGAGGATGAGCCGATTGGATGGCATCACCAACTCAATGAACACGAGTTTGAGTAAATTCTGGGAGTTGTCAATGGACAGGGAAGCCTGGCATGCTGCAGTCCATGGGGTTGCAAAGAGTCAGGCACGACTGAGTGACTGGACTGAACTGAACTGATAGGAACCAAGCTTTCTACTTCTAGTCACTTGCTGCCCTGATATTCCTATTATGTGTCAGGATCAGTCTAGATTCAGGAGGTTCATAGTGAATAAAATATATCTACCTCCTTAAGTTAGTTCAGCTGGGCAGCCTGCATGATATCCAGCTTTGGAAATCTAGATCCTTGAAGGCTACACTTTTTGACTGGCTACTTCAGCTCTTTTATCTCTTCATCTAGGATTGCTGGACAGTTAACCCTTTCTAATCTAATTAAAGTCAATGAAGTTGTAATTCACTGGACATGTAAAATGCCTTGTCACTTTTGAATATCCAACTGTAGATACCCAAGTTTAAGTATGCCTCAAGTCACTAATCAGTGACCAAGCAAAAGGGGTTCCTTTTCTTGGAATTGGTCAGTTAGCAGTGGGGCTGTGTGTGGAGGGTACAGTGAATGCCTCTCACCCCTTACCCTGTCCTTGTAACTTCCAGAAAGGGATAGAAGGAAAGCAATAGAAGAATAAGATTTGAAAAAGTGTGAAAAATTCTTCAATGATTCATTTCTAGGATGTTTCCCAGGAGGTTGATATCCATTTACCTACCAATTTTTATTTCATTTATTTTTAGAAGGCAGAATGTTCTAGAATTTTTTTGGTTCTCTCAAACATCCTTCTAACAATTTAAAAATTGACCATTTAGATAATGGCCCAGAATTTAGTCGAGAGATAGGGCCATGGGTTAAAAGCTTAATGACTTACTTTTATGACTTTGGATAAGTTTATATTGTCTCTGTGGTTTTTTTTTTCTCTCATGGATAAGTTGTATATTAGCGCATGAACTATGTTTTAAATAAATGCAAAAGTTATATTACTTAGATAAAATTTTTTAAACTCTCTGAAAATAGCTGGAAATAAACAGATGATTCAAATATCTTCACACTCTCAGAATTTATCAGATGAAAGATTTGTCAAACCAACACAATAGTTAATGTTTTCTCTCACGTGGAGAGTCCCTATTGCTTCTACTTTGTGTGCAGTCACATTAATCTTAAGCTTATGTGGAATTAAAGTTCTTTTAATTAAGCATATAACTTGATACTTTCTAGCCTTAAATTTGAAGATGATAAAGCATTTTATAGTGGTCAATGAATTAAACACTCTGGGTGCTTTTGCAGGCATGATTAGAAAGGTTAACTATTCAATTATCCTAAATATAGAGCTTAAAAAGATCTGCAGTACCCAGCCAAAAAGTTGTGCCTCTGAAAAGTTTTCTTTCCGAAAAAGAGTGGAAAGTTGCTGAGCCAAGAAGAATCATTTGTAATACTGGAGTGGAAGTATGTACTTAATCATTCATTTGACAAATACTTGCTATATACCTACTCTGTGCATTCTTCTAAGCACTGGAGACACAATAGTGACACTGTCATTGGTCTTCTTGACCTCACATTCCAGGGGAGGAGAGAGAACAAATGGGCAGTGTTCTTGATGAAGGCAGATTAGCATTTCAACTGAAATGCCCCACTGAATTTAGCTAAAGCATCTGGACGCACTAAGAATCTGCTAGAAGGTATCAGACAGTGAAGAATTGCAGGGTCAAGACGATGCGAACAGGGGCTCTGGGCAGTGAACCTGCTGCTGAAGATTGCCCCCTCAACCACTCTCTCCTGGATTGGGGCACAATTGTCAACTCTGACTGGGTGGTGGAGACTTTCAGGAGTGTCATGGGCTAGGCACAGTGACTAGATTGAGAAGGCTTGAACACCGTTAACAACACCTATAAACATACTTACAACAGTGCTTCTCTCAAACTGCAGATTATGCCTTCTTTACAAGTACATGTCGAAGAGTTACAAAAATTGATCACATGTTGGGTAACAAAGTAACACTCCATACATTTGAAAGGACAGAAGGCACACAGAAATATTGCATTTTACCATAATGCATTTATGTTAGAAATTCATAGCAAAAAAGTTACTATTAATATAATATCACAATATGCTTTGAAATAAAAGATGCATGTATAAATAATCCAAGCTTCAAAGAAAAACAGTGAGAATTAGAAATACTTTGAATCAAATGATAATGAAACTATTTTATATAAAACTTGCTGGCATAGCAGTAAAACTGGAATCAAAAGAAAATTTATAGCCTTCACTGCATATATTGGAAGCCTTAAAAAATAAAAAAACTGGAAAAAATCAGTAAGCATGGTGTCTGTGCCATAGAAAGAAGAAAGTCAGATTTAGAAGCAGAAATTATGGCTATAGAAAACATATAAACAATAGACAGCATCAGCTATAGTTA
The DNA here is from genome assembly GCA_007570785.1 of Antilocapra americana. Classification (NCBI taxonomy): domain Eukaryota; kingdom Metazoa; phylum Chordata; class Mammalia; order Artiodactyla; family Antilocapridae; genus Antilocapra; species Antilocapra americana. Next base: position 14,573,494 of record ML662442.1, read on the forward strand.
ATAAACTCTTTGAGACTTGATTAAAAAAATTAAAGAATGCAAAACAAACCTTAAGAATGCTAAGAAACACATTGCTTCAGATCCTGCACATAGTAAAATGATAAAGGATATTGTGAATAACTTAGTGATAACATATTTTAGTGAAATGGATAACCTAGAAAAGTGTTGGTTGCTCAGTCGTGTCTGACTCTTTGCAACCCCATGGACTATAGCCCACCAGGCTCCTCTTCCATGAGATTCTCCACACAAGAATACTGGAGTGGGTTGCCATTTCCTTCTCCAAATCTAGAAAAAACAGTTCACAAAAACTAATTATAAGAAGAAACAGAAAATCTGCATACAGCTGTATTTATTAAAGTAATCAAATTTGTAAAGAAAAGCTGCTTTCAAAGAAAACCCTAGGTCATTGACAATACATTCTCCTTGACCAAACTTTCTTCAGGCCCCTTTTGTCCACTAGTCCTCGATCTCTGGACAGACTTGTTCTTTGTGTCTTTGCATCATCTGATTTTTAGCAAAAATCTTGCTCGGTCAGTTTAGGTTGAAGCCTCATCCTTCCTTCACCCTTGGGTCTGATCACCTGGCCTATCTTTAGCAAGAATCAGTTTGGCGATAATTCCCCTGTCCTTTGATACCAACTCAGTAATTTTTTATCCACTGGCCCCCACCAACTCCTTGTTTGTAAATCCCTACTTGTCCAGGCTGTATTCAGATTTGAGTCAAGTTATATACTGAGGTGTCTTCTCCCCTACTGCATTAGTTCATGAACAAAATCTGCTTTACCAGTTATTTTATAATAACTTCCAGATGGCTTTGATTTTCTTTAATACCCCTAATGGCTTGCTTTTGTGAGAGCTTTCTTTTTCCCCTTTGGCTCTCATGCACCTCAAATCTTCATGAAAGCAAATATTAATCTACCTATAATATTCTTTCAAGAAAGTGGGGTGACATACTTTTTAGTGCTGGTCAGGAAAATTAGAAGTCTCACTTTTGATTTTTTCTTTTTATTTATTTTTTACTTTACAATGTTGTATTGGTATTGCCATACATTGACATGAATCTGCCACGGGCGTACATGTGTTCCCCATCCTTAAATCCCCCTCCCACTTCCCTCCCCATCCCATCTCTCTGGGTCATCCCAGTGCACCAGCCCTGAGCACCCTGTATCATGCATCAAACCTGGTCTGGTGATTCGTTTCACATATGATAATTTACTTGTTTCAGTGCCATTCTCCCATATCATCCCACCCTCGCCTTCTCCCATAGAGTCTAAAAGACTGTTCTATACATCTGTGTCTCTTTTGCTGTCTTGCATACAGGGTTATCATTACCATCTTTCTAAATTCCATATATATGTGTTAGTACACTGTATTGGTGTTTTTCTTTCTAGCTTACTTCACTCTGTATAACAGGCTCCAGTTTCATCCACCTCATTAGATATGATTCAAATATATTATTTTTAATGGCTGAGTAATATTCCATTGTGTATATGTACCACAGCTTTCTTATTCATTTGTTTGCTGATGGACATCTAGGTTGCTTCCATGTCCTGGCTATTATAAACAGTGTTGCGATGAATATTGGGGTACACGTGTCTCTTTCAATTCTTGTTTCCTTGGTATGTATGCCCAGCAGTGGGATTGCTGGGTCATATGGCAGTTCAATTTCCAGTTTTTTAAGGCATCTCCACACTGTTCTCCATAGTGGCTGTACCAGTTTGCATTCCCACCAACAGTGTAAGAGGGTTCCCTTTTTTCCACACTCTCTCCAGCAGGTGTAGCAATACTCATATCAGATAAAACAGATTTTAAAACAAAGGCTGTGAAAAGAGACAAAGGTGGATACTACATAATGATCAAAAGATCAACCCAAGAAGAAGATATAACAATTATAAATATATATGCACCCAACATAGGAGCACTGCAATATGTAAGGCAAATACTAACAATTATGAAAGGGGAAATTAACAGTAACACAATAATAGTGAAAGACTTTAATACCGCACTCACAGCTATGGATAGATCAACTAAACAGAAAATTAACAAGGAAACACACACTTTAAATAATATAATAGACCAGTTAGACCTAATTGATATCTATAGAACACTTCACCCCAAAACAATGAATTTCACCTTTTTCTCTAGCACACATGGAACTTTCTCCAGGATAGATCACATCCTGGGCCATAAATTTACCAAGGCCATCCTAGCCTTGGTAAATTCAAAAAAATTGAAATCTTTCCAAGCATCTTTTCTGATCACAATGCAATAAGATTAGATGTCAATTACAGGAGAAAAACTATTAAAATTCCAGCATATGGAGGCTGAACAACACGCTACTGAATAACCAACAAATCACAGAAGAAATCAAGAGAAAATAAAATATGCACAGAAAGGAATGAAAATGAAAACACAACAACCCAAAACCTATGGGACACTGTAAAAGCAGTGCTAAGGGGAAGGTTCATAGCAATACAGGCTTACCTCAAGAAGCAAGAAAAAAATCAACTAAATAACCTAACTCTACACCTAAAGCAATAGAAAAGGAAGAAATGAAGAACCCCAGGATTAGTAGAAGGAAAGAAATCTTAAAAATTAGGGCAGAAATAAATGCAAAAGAAACAAAAGAGAACATAGCAAAAATCAACAAAGCCAAAAGCTGGTTCTTTGAGAAGATAAATAAAATTGACAAACCATTAGCCAGACTCATCAAGAAACAAAGGGAGAAAAATCAAATCAACAAAATTAGAAATGAAAATGGAGAGATCACAACAGACAACGTAGAAATACAAAGGATCATAAGAGACTATTATCAGCAACTATATACAAATAAAATGGACAACTTGATTTTTTCTGAAACCTTAATAGAAGCTCCAAATGGTAGAAAAATAGCTTTTTTCTATTTAGCTCTCTCAATTCTACCATAACTGTAGGCATAATCCTCACCATGACCTGATGAGAGTTGCTGTCTTTTTAAAATTAGATGAAGAAGCAATGACTGAGAGTAAAGTCATTGTTTTGCCACAGAATTATTGAAGCCAGTTTATAAAATCTAGGTCATTCTGAAACAACACAACTTTGTCTCTCTGTGTCCTATTTTTTAAATTTATTTTTATTTTTTAATTTTTTTTTCAATTTGAAAAACAGTTTATTATATACAAAGAAAAGCTGTAAAACAGTGGTGATTCCATAACTTCATGTAGACATATAAATTCAGTGTGATTGTGGCTCTTAAAGATAGAGTGCCATAATTATTATAATATACCCTCCATGTGATGTTAAACCTTAAACTAGTTTCTCCAAGAAAATCCTCTGTGTCCTATTGCATCTTATTTTGCAAGTCAAGGTTGAATGATACAAACACAATGAAAAGGAAACTCAGCAAAACCCTCAAGCATTGCGCCTCACTGGGAGATAGACATGGGCCTTATTGGAACACCTTGGATTCTTTCACTTGTTAGTTATGACCTTGATTGATTCACTTCACTTCTCCGTGCCTTATATTGTTAAATCTGTCTAGAAGTTCATAACACCTACCACACAAGAATATTATGGTGAGAGTTAAATCTAATTATATATGAAAGCATTTATATAATTACCACCTGATGCTTAATAGATGCTTTAGATTTTTCTGATCAGAATGAGATGATTCAACATAATATCTAAGCTTAGAATATTTCCTCATACTGTGCTTTTATCCACTTATAAAAAGACTGAGTGCTATCTTCTAAGATATAGGTATTTCTTGCTCTTTTAAAATAATCTCTTAAAACTGATCTGACTCCCAGGGAAAGTTCATCTCCTTTTTAATTTTGACATTACTATGGGCACTAGATGCTAACATGATAAGTATCTTTGAAGTGAATATTTCAAATAGGATTTTATTGCTTTAATAAACTGTTTTCCCTCTTCTCTACTTTTTCATTTTGATCAGCAATGCAAGAAAACACCTAGATGGAATTGTCAAGTCTCATCCATCATAAAAAATGAAGTCGGAAATCTGAATAAGAATCTCCCAGCACTTCCAGTAAATCAGTTATTTCTTTAATATTACCTCTGTGCTATTTTCTTTTCTAAGATCTTCCAAATTTAATGCATACATGCTTCCCCCAAATGACAAGAAAATAATGAACTTTACTGGATTCAGGATGAGGTAGGAAGCCATTGTTCTATTCATGCATAATGGTATTCAAAGTATTCATGAGTACAAGGCATTAACAATGAAATAACTATAGCTGATGATTAATTGAGTGGGGAATTCTTCAACTGAGTTTTAAGTGTGAAATAATGAACTTCTAGGTTTTCAACTTTAAGGATTTTCAAAGTAGAAAAGAATTGCAGTTTTTTTGTATTCTCATAAATTTTTTTAAAAGATATGATTCTCCTTTATTAGTCCTGAATAATAGGTCAGAGTAGATTAGCAGTAATTCAAGTTTATTTTTGCCCTGTATATACTTTAGAGAGATATATGTAAAGCAGTGAAGAAAATGTCAACTTTTAGTTGAGGAAGTCTGGGTTGAAGCCCCAGCTTTGCCTGTAACTTATAATTAATATAACATATAATTTAAGCATGCTATGTCTCTGTTTCCTTATTTTGTTGTTGTTGTTCAGTTGCTCAGTCATGTCTGACTCTTTGTGACCCCATGACCAGCAGCACCCAGGCTTCCCTGTCCTTCATTGTCTCCTGGAGTTTGCTTAAGCTCCTGTCCATTGAACCAGTGATGCCATCCAACCATCTTATCTTCTGTTGCCTGCTTCTCTTCCTGCCTTCAATCTTTCCCAGCATCAGAGTCTTTTCCTATGATTTGGCTCTTCTAATCAAGTGGCCGAGTATTGGAGCTTCAGCTTCAGTATCAGTCCCTCCAATGAATATTCAGGACTGATTTTCTTTAGGATGGACTGGTTTGATCTCCTTGCAGTCCAAGAGACTCTCAAGAGTCTTTTACAGCATCACAGTTCAAAAGCATCAATTCTTTTGTGCACAGTCTTCTTTATGGTCCAACTCTCACATCCACACATGACTACTGGAAAAATCATAGCTTTTATGGGCTTAATGTAAATGCTGGTGCAATGACAATGACAGTGCCTGCTATGGGCCCACAGTTCATCTACATAACCTGCAGTCTTTTCACCAAACCTCATGCTTTGGGAGCCGGATAAAAGGCAATTTTAGAAATGATGGTACCTCTAGGCCCTCAAATGCTCCCTTTGAAAATGAAATCTGCACTGTAAAGTCCCATGGTTATAGGTTGTATAATAAGCTGAGTTGAAGGTCTTCTACAGGTCAAATGAAATTTCTCTTATTTTATTTCTTTTCCTTTGTTCCTCTTTTCTCCTTGAGGAAAGCATAGGAAAGTAATTCTGTTTATTGGAAGTCCAGATATTTAGTTTCTAAAAGTCCTAAGAGTTGTAAAAATTATATTTTGAGTATCTTTTCCTTCAAAGGTAAATAAATTAATAGTATTTATGTTTTGCTAAGTTAAGTAGAGATGTTAACACCTTTAGCTAGTGCTCTAGATAAGCATACACACACAAAATAGAAATAGAATACATTACTTTCAAACTAGTTGAAGAAAAACAGAGAAAAGGTAAAAGTATCAGTTTGAAAGCAGAAAGCACAATAAATATATGGGAAAGGTGTCATTAAAAATAAGAAATAAACTGGATTATAGAATATATTAGCAACTATAATGAAAATAAGTAGATTAGATGCTATAGTTAAGAGTTAAAGATTATTAGTCAATAAACCAAAATTCTGCTATTAATACATATAATTTACAAGTGACCCATCTGGATCATTTGGAGATAGTTTGAAAATCAGAGAATATCAAATTATATCCTGGAACAATACTAATAAATGCTAATACCAATAAAGCTGAGATTGCTCTACTTAACCTTCAGTCAAAATAAAATTTAAAGGAAGAAGTATTACTAGGAATACAAAGTCAATTTCATGCTGATAAAAACTCAAATGACCTAGAAGATATAATAATCTAGACTTTTATATACCTCATACCAGCCTGCAAACTAAATAAAGTCAGAACTGACCAAGCACAAAGAAAATTAACAAATCAATACCATGGTAGGAGATCTTTAGCACACACAATTTAATGATTGAAATAATAAGTGTGCAAATGTATTAATGTGATATAGAATATTTATTTGAATAACATAATTGATATGTTTGCAACAGGGACTGCAAGCTACATACTCTTGTCTTAATACACAAGGAATATTTCTGAATATAAAGCATAATGGTCCATAGGATACATTTTGAAAGATGGATTTCAGGGGCTTCCCTGGTGATCCAGTGGTTGAGTCCTCTTTGCAATGCAGGGAACGCAGGTCTGATTCCTGGTCAAAGAGCTAAGATTCCATATGATGCAAAGCAACTAAGCCACAACCACTGAAGCAGCCCCCCACCTCCTCTGAAGTCCATACACCAGTGCACCAAAACTACTAAGTCTGTGCATCACAGAGATTCTGTGCACTGCAACAAAAGATCTCACAGGATGCAGAGAAGGATCTGTGTGCCACAACTAAGACCTGACACAGACAAATAAGTAAATAAAATTTTAAAAAACGATGGATTTCATATCCATTTCATTCTCTGACTCCAATAAAATTAACACAGTAAGTACATATATATGAGTACAAAAGACAGAAGAATTCCACACGTTTGCAAATTTAGAAATACATTCTTAATAGTTAAAGATCATAAATATAAAATAGAAAATATTTTGAACTGAATTATAATAATTTGCTGCATATTAAAATTTGGGGAATCTAGATAAAGTGATATTTTATTATCAAGCAAATAAATTTATATTTTATTATCAATAAAATATTATTTTATTATACAAATAATTTTATATTATAAAAGAAGGAAGTTTCAAAATTAATGAGCAAGGTAGCTAATGATATGCAAAAGAATAGTAAACACAAAGACTATTGAAGGAAGGAAATGATACAGATAACAGAGTAATACATGTAATCAAAAGCAAACATTTAATGGAATATATCTACAAAACTGAAAGGTTCACTTGGAAAGACTGCAGTTGACAATTTCTATCAAGATTAGTCAGGAAAAAAGTGTGAATGCACAAGAAAGCAATTTTAGGAATAAAAACAGAAACAACTACAGATATTTTAAAAACAAAATAATATGAATAACTTTATGCCAATAAATTTGAGAATTTTGATGAGAGAACAACAAATTTAAAAAAATACTAACAAAAATTACTAAAAGAAAACCAGAAAGACTTAACAGTTATATATCCACAAAATAAATTAAAAGAATAAATAAAAATTTTACCTGATTGGAGTTATCAGGACCAGAGAATTCTTACATATGAGTTCCATCAACATGCAACAAACTAATTATTACAATATTGCAAAACTATGCAGAATACAGACAATGAAGGAATGTATTCAACTCATTATTTATGAGGATAGAATTATCTTGTTGTGAAACCCAATCTAGGATAATACAAAGAAAGAAAATTACAGGCCAGTATCATTTATGAACATGAATGCAAAAATCCTAAAAATATTGAGAAATTGATTATTGCATAAAAATTGACACATTATTACTAATTGGGGGTTATTCTAATACTGCACAGTTGGTTTGACATTATAAATAATTTAATTCACAACATTAGCACATTAAAGGAAAAGAATCTGACTATCTCAATAGAGGCAAGAAAAGAATTGATCAAAATTCAATATACATTTATGGTAAAATCTCTTAAGACATTAGCAATAGAGTCAATATATTCAGTGTAATAGAAGATGACTACAGAAAAGCTATGGGGAATGTCGTACTTACTAGTAAAATATTAACAACATTCCTTTTGAGATCAGGTTAATGAGTTGTCAACCATCCCCACTCCCATTTAATATTGTGTTGGAAGTTCAAATTAGTTTAGTAAAGCAAGCAACCAACCAACCAGCCAACAACAACGAAAGGAAAAAAACACAACAAACAAACAGCCCAAGAAACAAAAATACCAAAACCACAAATGAAGGAATTAACATTGGAAAAGGGATAAATAAAATTATCATTACATATCCATAAATAAGTTTAACCAAAGAGGTGAAAGACTCGTACACTGAAAACTATAAGACACTGATGGAAGAAATTAGAGAAGATACAAATAAATGGAAAGATATCCAATGTTTATGAACTGGAAAAGTTAATATCTTTAAAGTATTAATTTTTTTAATCAGCCAAAAAAAATAGTCTAATTGAAAATGGATGGAGGATCTGAATAGACATTTTTCCAAAGAAAACTTAGCGATGACTAAGAGGCATGTGAGAATATTCTTGACATCATTAATCACCTAGAAAATGAAAATCATAACAGTGAGATATTATCTCACACCTGTTAGAATGACTATTATTAAAAAGACAAGAGATAACAAGTATTGATGAGCATATGAATAAAAGGGAACTCTTGTATACTGCTGGTGGGAATGTAAATTGGTGCAGCCATGATGGAAAACAGTATAGAGGGTCCTCAGAAAATTAAAAATAGGGCTACCATACAATCCTGCAGTTCCATTTCTGAGTATTAGTCCAAAGAAAACTAAAATGCTAACTCAAAAAAGATGTATACCCCCCTATGTTCATTGAAGCATTATTTATAATAGCCAAGGTATGGAAAACAAATTAAATGTATATCAGTGGATGAGTGGATAATAATATCACTACCTTTATCTACAACTTTTTATACATAATTTTCAATTAGTATTATATACAATGAAATATTATTCAGTTATAAACGAAATCTAAATAAAGATATCTTTATTCACAGGTGCTATGACTGCATAAGTAAAAACAAAACAATCTATATGTAAATTATTAGGATGATAAGAGAGTTTAACAAAGTGTCTAGATATAAAAACATCAATTGTATTTTTTTTTTTATCAAACAGTCAGAATTGGTTTAAGTACCAGTTTAAAATCATGTCAAACAAACTTCCAGAGACTGTTTCCCTAATCTCCAGTCAGAAAAACATGCAGTCATTTTGAAGCCCCAGGGCGATGACTTCCAGTCCTTCACAGATAGTCTGGCATTGAAGGGAGCCTGACCTTAATAGCTACAGACTAACCAAGCCAATGAATTTTAGGGAATTTCTTAACAAACTAATCATCTTTAGAGTACAGGGAATAGTCTTTTATACACTATTGGCAGAAAATTTTATTAAAAAGTAATTTTAAAAGATACTATTTAAAATAGCATTAGAATGTAAAGCACTTTGGAATAAATCTGACAAAATATAAGCATGAGTTTCATGGAGAAAGTCATAAAACTATTACTATTAGCTCAAATATAAATAAATAAGATACAAAATAGAAATTTTGAACACAGCCAATTGATTTATAGACTAGTCTATAGTGATGAATAAACTGACCTACAGAGAATGCAATTCCAAAAATCTCAACAGGTGCTCAGGTGGAATTTGATGAGCTGATCCATATATATAGAACTGAAGAAGTCTCCAAAGGATCAAAACACTGTTAAAGAAGTGCAGCTTGGAAATACTTATCTTACCAGATGAAAGGAAACTCATACCAAATTAGATAACGTGGTACTGGTGCAGTGATAGGTGAAGAGACCAATGTCATATATTGTTGTACAGTTGCTAAGTTGTGTCCGACTCTTTGCAACACCATGGACTGCAGCATGCCAGGTTTATCTGTCCTTCTCTATCTCCTGAAGCTTGCTCAAACTCACATCCATTGAGTCGGTGATGCCATCCAACCATCTCATCCTCTGTCGTCCCCCTCTCCTCCTGCCTTCAATCTTTCCCAGCATCAGGGTCTTTTCCAATGAGTCAGTTCTTCACATCAGGTGGCAAAAGTACTGGAGTTTCAGCTTCAGCATCAGTCCTTCCAATGAATATTCAGGGTTGATTTCCTTTAGGTTTGATTGGTTTGATCTCCTTAATAGATTATAATCTCATACATGTGGAATTCCCACATATATATAAAAACTTAATTTTGTTAAAAGCTGGCACAATAGTAAAGACTTTTAAAAATGGTGTTGAAACAAGTGGAAAATATATAAAAAAATTAAGGATGTATGTGAAAGGAAAAACTGAAAATGTTTTTACAAGGGCACATGAGATTGTATGCTTATACTCTCCAAGGTAGTGAAAACTCTCTTAAATAGGGCACAACAAGCACAAATCATAAACAAAGTTATAAATTTCACTAAGTTAGGATTAAGAACCTCTGTTCATCAGTTGATGCTTTAAAACAAAGAGAAACACAATTTACAAAAGGGAAAATACATTTGGAGTACACAAAACCATCAGGGGATTATAATTTGACTCGATAGATTCAATACCAATATGACAGCTCAACAGAAATATGGGTCAGAGACATGAAGAAGCATTTCACAAAATAAAAGAAAAAGCATGAATGGTCCATAAACACATGAACACGTGCTTAGATTCATTAGTAATCATGGAGATGCAAGTTAAATCACAATGAGGTATCATTTTTCATGGGTTTGCAATTTTAAGGCAAGGATGTGGAGTGATGTGTGCTCTGAAGCACCCTTTATGTTAGAAAGTTTGGGAGAGATTTGGGTGACTCTTGCACTTATTTCAGGAGACAAAGCCAAAAATGTAAAGGGAGGAAAACTGGAGGCAGCTCGGAAATCCAACGGACTTTCCTGGTTGGATTTGGTTAAGAATCTGCCTGCACTGTGAGAGACCTGAGTTCGATCCCTGGGTTGGGAAGGTCCCCTGGAGAAGGGCATGGCAACCCACTCCAGTACTGATGCCTGGACAATCCCCATGGACAGAGGAGCCTGGCGGGCTACGGTTCATGGGGTCACAAAGAGTCAGACACGACTGAGCGACTAAGCACAGCACGCAGTACAGAAATCCAACACTGGTAAAATGAATAAATAATAGGGGTACATTCACACACTGGAATAATAGAGAACCATAAACAATAATGAGTGACAAGAATTAAATAGTATGACAGATGACTCTCAGTAGCAACAAACTCAAGGGAAGCACTAAAAATGTCTCTGGAGAAACTTCAGAAGATGCCAGTTTTGTTGCTCTCATCATCTTGAAGTTATGTTGCTGAATAATCACACAGATGTAGTGAATTTTTGTAAAGACAACTGTAATTCATTATTTAACATTCATTTATTGGAAGTGAGAAACTAAAGAAAGTTAAGGCATAAGGATTATTGTCACAATAAAGCTTTCTTGCACCTCAAGGTATGTTTTTTTTCCCCCTTAGAGCATAATATGCCTTTCCTAAATATAATGGCTATTGCAATTATTGGACTTAGAATGTTGGACTATTTTCAGTACTCTATTTAACAGTGAAGTGTGTGGATGAAATGATAGGATAAATCAAGTTGTAGAAAAATATATATAACATGACTATTTATACAATGTTCAACACCATGTATATATACTAAGCAATAGTCTCCCAGGGATATAAAACATACATGGTAAAACTTGAAAGAAGAGCAAAGGAGTTGTACACTCAGAAGACTGTGCTTACCTCTAAGCAGAGAGAATCAGAATGGGCTTGGGGAGGGACTTGAAAGAACCCTCCCATGTAAGGTTAGCACCCTTTCAGTTAAACTTAATATTGGGCACACAAATATTTGCATCACTCTTCTTCATAATTCACATGCCTTTTATGTTTTCTATCTAATCAATATTTGATAAAATAATGCAAATAAAACTAAAGCAGAAGCACGGTTTTGAAATGGTTGAACAAATCTTGACTCTCATTTATGATGGACGTCCGCAGGTGTAATTCTCCAGAGCCTTGGCTCATGTTGCCTGGGGTGATATTCTGAGTGACCTCAGATCATCAGCAAGGGATGGGACTTCAGGCTCCAGGCGGAAGTGTCTCTGAGAGTTCTCAATTTCAATTGATCCCATTTCAATTATGAGATGCCCTTCGGCACCCATTAGCAAGAGTTTGACTCTACACTGTCATTTCTATGTGGTCCTGGAGGAAAAGGGGCTTTGTGTAGAATCTATATCCACGTGTGTTGCTAAGGGATTCACCTGTCCTCCAGACATGTGGGGATTCGCTGTCCTGAAACTGCCCACCTGCCAGTTCTGACCCGTGTCTTTCTATCTTTGGGGTAGCCAAGGGCTCCTCATCTTTCCAGTCAAGCCTCGAAAGTAACTTGAAAGGACAGTGGGTCTCTTTCACATCTCATTTTGTCTTTTAACCTGGAAATTATAAAACAAAAGCAAGTGAAAAATCAGCAAAGAGCTCCCAGAAACAGAGATTACATGAGATGAAATAATCCTAAACATCACTAATGAGGGCAGACAGAGCTTGCTTCTAAAATTTTCGTGTGAAGTGGTGTTAAGGGTATCTGCTGGGTGGCAGTCCTGGCTCCTGTTTTCTGCTCTGCTGCAAATCACAGTTGTTTAATGGTAGAAAGGCCAAATACTCTCGGCATCAAAATTTCTTCACCTTGTGAACATTTATTGTCAACCTGTCGTTTTACTTATTTTTTAAAGAGTGTTTTTGATGTGGACTATTTTTTAAAGTCTTCATTGAATTTGGGACATTATTACTTCTGTTTTATGTTTCTGTCTTTTGGCCCATAGGCACGTGGGATCTAAGCTCTCTGACAGAGGATTGAACTTGTACCTCTGCATTGGAAGGGGAAGTTTTAACCTCTGGACCACCAGGGAAGTCTCCAATGCATCATTTTAAACAAAACAGCTCTCATCCTTAAAATAACTCTGAAAATTAGGAATTATTGCTCCTGTCTTATTAATAAGGCAACTGAGGCTCAGGTTAGTTAAATGTTTCAAGGTCAAGCAGCTTTTAACAATAAAGACAGAACTTAAGCCCTTTCCCTCTGGTACCCCAGTCAGACTGATTCTTTCCATTTTGCTTTCTTTCTTAAGAGCCATCAAAGAGAGGGCTTTGGGGTAAATCATTGCCCTCCATGGTTCCTCACAGATCTAAGTATTTACTGTGCTTGTTCTTCTCCTCATTTGACACTGTCCAATTAACACCAATGTTGTAAATCTTTTATACCACTTTGTATTAGTAGCTGCAGGAAAGAACAGAACCATGGTCTCTGGAGTTTTTCCTCTCCACAGGTCTGTTTCAACACTCAGTTACAAGCAATCAACTTAGTTGCTTTCAGCTCCCTCTTAAAGGAGATTAAAAGGTATCTTTTTTCACTTTTCCAATTATACTGATCTTGAAGAAGAAAGTCTGTTGTGTTATTGTTCAGTCACTAAGTCATGTCCGACTCTTTGCAACCTCATGGACTGCAGCACGCCAGGCTTCCCTGTCTTTCAGTATCTCCTGGAATTTACTCAAACTCATGTCTATTGAGTCAGTGATGCCATCCAACCATCTCATCCTCTGTCACCCCCTTCTCCTCCTGCCCTCAATCTTTCCCAGCATCAGGGTCTTTTCCAATGAATCACGAAAAGAGTTGGTTGTAACTTAGCTACTAAACAATAATGAAGAAAGTCTAGTATTCTAAATTGAGAAAGATTTTTATTCCATGGCTTTGGGGTAAAAGAAACAATCTGGGAGATAAAGTTTGATCACAAAAGAGCTGACATCTTGGAGAAATATCAATATTTAATTAAGAAAGGTGAAAACATCATTTGAAATGAAGATTTTTCCTTTGGGCCAAATTTTATTTGCATACCCTTTGTAAGTTAGGCTTTGTGAGAGAGTGGGGAGTATTCTTAATGCTAAGAAAAGGTAGGGGAGCCCACCCCAGAATCTTTTTGTTTCTCTCAGACTGGCAACTTGGTCATGTAGAGTGGCACTACAGAAAAACTTTTTTGTCTTGATTTTTAAAAAGATTTACTTTTCTGGAATCTTTATATTCACACACACACACACAAACACTCAGTCCTGGTCTTGGTTGGACTTCTCAGCTTGCCCTCATCTTTATTTGATTTGTTTAAATTTTGTTTAAATTTTAAGAGTGCATCACATTTCAGAAATGTTCTTACTTTTCTGCTGGATGGAAAATAGCAACTCTTCATCTGTCTCAGAGGGGCAAAGAAAGAATAATTAATTTTTTAAAAGTACTCCTCTTGAGAAAAGTTGTAATCCCTTTCCGTTGAAGTACAGATGTCTGCTTGTACTTCTAATGGAGCAGGTAACAACGTAAATGAATAGCATGGTTTGGAAACAAAGAATTCAAACTCATACTCCAGTTCTGTGACCACAACTGTGTCACCTCAACTCTCTCATCCTTCTTTAGCATTTGTAGCATTGGTAAGCTCATGTCTAGCTTTCAGGACTTTTTCCAAGGCAGGATTTAGAAAATATTTGCAAAGTGCTTGCCATGCGAGAAGCACCCTTTAAAGGGTTGCTGTTATTATTATTACTGTTGTTGCATTGTTATTATTATTAAAATGCACCCTTCTCTAAGGGATGGTGTTGTATATCTTAATATCACCTCTAGGAGAACATTGAGGATATGGGCCGTAAAACTCCTCTGGTCTAGACATTTTTAAGGAAGGAGTAGGTATGACTCCATATTATACAATAACTATCAGGAATGTCAGGCCTGTGATTCAGCCATCCCTCCACTGTCCTACTGTGTGCTTTAATATTAGCTTTTGCATCAGTTCAGTCAGAAGCATTGACAGGGTTTTCTTTTCTGCTAATTTCATTGCAATACCTGGGTGAAGCCTTTTGTCTAGTCTGTGTGATCTAAGTCATTATTTCTTTTGAATTGGACTAGAGGAGTTAAGGATCATAATTAAGAACTCAAGGTACGCCTGTAATCTACTCTTATCATTTTACTTCCTCCTGATGATCAATTTTTCCCGTTAATGAAAGGGGATTTTTATTCATACTCCCTAAGAAAGTGGGAGATGGACATATTTGAAAAAGAAGAGGCAAAAAAGATTTGAGTGATATGTAAATGTATATCTATATATACACACACATTGTATGTATGTAAAGTGTTTTTTGATACCTTAAATATTATAGAGAACAATCATTCCCAAAATAATACTTTTAATATTTAATAGCACATATTAGTTAAATAATTTAATCAATATTTATTAATTTTTATTATTGATTATTTAGATTAATTACATTCATTTATTCTTTCATTAATTGCTATTATTTGTTAATACTTGATCATTATTAAATTACTTGATGAATTTTTAGGTAAAACTAAAGAAAGGAAAAAGCATTTACTAGTCACTGCATTTCAGAAGCAAGCTAAGCACAGTGGGGAAAATGGTTACAGCAATAAAGAGAAAAACAAAATGAAATGCTCTCCTATTCAATTTTATTTAATTCAACAAGCAATTTCTAAGTGGCTACAGAGGGCATGTAAATTTAATACTTGGTTTTCAGATGGTTCTAGTCCAGAAGAGGAAACAAAAATATAAAACGCAAGTTAAAATATAAGTGGTAAAGTGAGCAGGTTGTGGCTAATTTAACTCTCATTGAGAACTGGCAGTTTAAGTCTACTTCTTAGAATTCCAATATAAATTTCTCATCCCTTCTTTTATTAATTTATATACAAATCTCAAAGATCAAATTAAGATGAAGAACATTTTAATTCAAAGTCTTTACATTAGAATCTACATTACAATTACACTATCAATTACATTAGATAGTGCAAGTAACATGTATGACTTTTGAACTCAGGCAAAGTTCAATTTCTAGATCTGCCAGTTACTGGGGGAAAGCCAGTGAGTCTCAACATGGCGTCCATGGGCCTGCAGCCTCACCAGTACGCCTCAATCATACATATTCTGGGGCCCCAGCCCAGACTTCCTAAATAAGAGACACTTATGGCAGAATCCAGCAATCTATTTTCTAACAAGGCCTCAGATCCTGCTGGTGCATTCTAGAGTGGGAGAACCTCTGATGTATGATATGGACTTGATAACTTACCTTTCAATGTAAGAATGATAGTAACATGTATATAGTGGTTGGCAGGCTCTAATGACATAGTGTTTATTACTTAGTTCTCATATTATTGAGATAGTATAACTATTTTATTATCTCAGTAGTAAAATAGTATTAAATAGTATTAAAATAACCATTTTTATTCCTATAATTAACTGAGAATTATACCTATGTTTAATATTCATTTGCACTTCTTACAAACATAAATCTAAATTTGTTAAATGCATCATATTTCTTTGAAAGGAAGCATCACACTTGGTAAGGCAAATGTCTTATTATTCAAAAAGTGCTTTATAGAAAACTCAATATGTTGGATGATTATTTAAATTTCATTTAAACAGTGTGGCAGTGAGCACTGGGGTACACGTGTCTCTTTCAATTCTGGTTTCCTCGGTGTATATGCCCAGCAGTGGGATTGCTGGGTCATATGGCAGGTCTATTTGCAGCTTTTTAAGGAACCTCCACACTGTTTTCCATAGTGGCTGTACTAGTTTGCATTCCCACCAACAGTGTAAGAGGGTTCCCTTTTCTCCACATCCTCTCCAGCATTTATTGCTTGTAGACTTTTGGATGGCAGCCATTCTGACTGGTGTAAAGTGGTACCTCACTGTGGTTTTGATTTGCATTTCTCTGATAATGAGTGATGTTGAGCATCTTTTCATGTGTTTGTTAGCCATTTTTATGTCTTCTTTGGAGAAATGTCTGTTTAGTTCTTTGGCACACTTTTTGATTGGGTCGTTTATTTTTCTGGAATGGAGCTGCAGGAGTTGCTTGTATATTTTTGAGATTAATTGTTTGTCCATTGCTTCATTTGCTATTATTTTCTCTCATTCTGAAGGCTGCCTTTCACCTTGCTTTTAGTTTCTTTTGTTGTGCAGAAGCTTTTAATTTTAATTAGTTTCCAATCGTTTATTTTTGCTTTTATTTCCGATACTCTTGGAGGTGGGACATAGAGGATCCTACTTTGGTTTATGTCAGACAGTGTTTTGCCTATGTTTTCCTCTAGGAGTTTTATAGTTTCTGGTCTTATGTTTAGATCTTTGATCCATTTTGAGTTTATTTTTGTGTATGGTGTTAGAAAGTGTTCTAGTTTCATTTTTTTACAAGTGGTTGACCAGTTATCCCAGCACCCAGGACACGGAAGCAACCTAGATGTCCATCGGCAGACAAACAGATAAGAAAGCTGTGGTACATATACACAGTGGAGTATTACTCAGCCATTAAAAAGAATATATTTGAATCAGTTCTACTGAGATGGATGAACCTGGAACCTATTATACAGAGTGAAGTAAGCCAGAAGGAAAAACAACAATACAGTATACTAACGCATATATATGGAATTTAGAAAGATGGTAACGATAACCTTGTATGTGAGTCAGCAAAAGAGATGCAGATGTATAGAACAGTCTTTTGGGCTCTAGGGAAGAGGACAAGGGTAGGATGATATGAGACAATGGCATTGAAACATGTAAATTGTCATATGTGAAGTGAATCGCCAGCCCAGGTTTGAAGCATGATACAGGGTGCTCAGGGCTGGTGCATGGGGATGACCCAGAGGGATGGAATCGGGAGGGAGGTGGGAGGAGGGTTCTAGAAGGAGAACACATGTATACCCATAGTGGATTCATGTAAATGTATGGCAAAACCAACACGATAATGTAAAGGAAAAAATAAATAAAATAATTAAAATAAATAAATAAATTTCATTTAATTGGTGTGGAGTACTGACTCCCTCTAGCTTGTCACCTTTGGCTGTAGCATAGAGGAAGCTAGCAGAAACCAAATGTGCTCTAGGGGACGGGGTTCAGAATTAACAGTTACTATTTACGACTGTAAGAAAATCCTGGAACTTTAATGACTCTCATTTTTCTCATCTCTAAAACTGGAGTCATAGTATCTTCCCATTAGGTACTTGTGATAATCTAATGAGATACATATAGGTTAAAGCCCTTTGTAAAACACACATCGGTTGCCACATCCACGTTCAAATTTGACAGAATTAGGCGATCATTTATTCATTGCGCTTAACAAATATTTATTGAGCACTTAACAGCATGTGTTGGAAAACACTGCACATAGACAGAATCTGCTTTTGAGTTGAGTGATGGCACAACTGTTAGTGACTTTTTTGTTCAGGAAGCTAATGAACGCTGTATGTAGCAATTGATGTGTTCCAGGAATGCCTTACCTCTTAAAAAAGCATCACTTTTTAAAATAGGCTCCAAATTTGAGAAGAGTGACATGAAATGACAATTCATAAATACAACTGGGTACAATTCATCAATATGTGTCCCAACTTACTTAAATAATCTACCATCGCTTCTCTGACCTGCAGAATGATTCTAAGAAAATACTCAGGGATGTACAAAGATGACATGAAAATGCTTACTATCTACCTGCAGTCATGAAAAATCAGAAACAATGCCTAACAACAAGGGAATGAGCAAGTGAGTTACATTAACATGCATGGTGTAATATCATAGATATTTAATGTTTAATGAAGTGTTAAAATCCCCACAATGGACTATTGACTAAAAATGAAATCACAGTAAATACATTCAAAATGATTCTAGTTGAAGGTGCATATTCAAAGAATAAAGATTTTAAAGGAAATAGGTAAGTAAGTCCTCAAAACAATAGTGAAGAAATGGACCAAAATAGGTCCTAAGGTGAGTTATTTTCTATTTCATTGAATTCATATATTTTCTAAAAGGAACAGTTTTTTTCTTCTAGAATCAAAAGTTTCCTGCATATTCTCCCCTCTCATTGGTTATGAGAGAAGTATTATCTCTTGCCTTCTCTTGCTAGCTTTTAAAGGTGCAGTCAGGGGCTGTGGAAGAGAGGTATGACATTTCTTGTACATGAATATGTGAAATATTTATAGTGATCGTGTAGATGGTGTGTGTAGGGGTATTTTTTCATTCAGCAGTTGAGTCAGTAACTCAGAGAAGCAGTTGCCCATTTTGATGAATGTCATCTATAAATATAGCAGATCTCCTCATAGGTGAGCTTCAAGGAAGGTAATCCTTTTTAAAGCCTGGAATTAACCGATTTTCTACCCCTACATGCCATATCGTTTCCTGGTGTTGCAGCACTATTGGACAGGTGAGTGAGTTAGCAGGAATGTGTCTGAGATGCTTGGGCAACCCAGTATGAGGATTATTTAGGCACAAAAGTTTAGAATAATGACACCTTTTAACAGTGACTTGAACACATTAATTTAATGCTCCTAGTTTTGGAGGTGGGTATAGTGAAAGCTCATTTTCAAAAATACTAAACTTTTCAAAAATTAAAGAAAATAACTACAGCAGTGATTTTAAAAACAGTATTGCTTAGCAAATATCAATGCAGCAAACTGGGCTTACTTCTGTATTTGCTGAGGTTCATCTGATGTTAACTCTTGAAATATTTATTTTTAGGCAATGGAGCATAATGGCACGACCATAGTTTTGGAGTGAGAAAAGCTTTTGCTTTGAATCTTGCCTCTCTCACACACAAGATCTTTGACAAGTTACTTATTCTTGTCTCTCAATCCATCATGAGTAAAATGGGAATATGAATGCCTAACTCACTGAGATAGTTGCTTTGAGAATGAACTATTAATTAAGAATATATATGCAGGAATCCCCTGGTGTCCCAGTGGTTAAGACTTCATGCTTTCATTGTGGGTTCAGTTCAATCTCTGGTAAGGGAACTAGGATCTCACCAGCCATGTGGTGTGGCCCAAAGGATAAATAAATACATATATTTTAAATAAAAGAGTGTATCTACTGAATGCCTAACATAGTGTTCAGTTCAGTTCAGTCACTTAGTCATGTCTGACTCTTTGCGACCCCATGAACCGCAGCATGCCAGGCCTCCCTGTCCATCACCAACTCCCGGAGTCCACCCAAACCCATGTCCATCGAGTCAGTGATGCCATTCAGCCATCTCATCCTCTGTTGTCCCTTTCTCTTTCTGCCCCCAGTCCTTCCAAGCATCAGGGTTTTTTCCAGTGAGTCAACTTTTCGCATGAGGTGGCCAAAGTATTGGAGTTTCAGCTTCAACATCAGTCCTTCCGATGAACACCCAGGACCAGTCTCCTTTAGGATGGACTAATTGGATCTCCTTGCAGTCCAAGGGACTCTCAAGAGTCTTTTCCAACACCACAGTTCAAAAGCATCAATTCTTTGGTGCTCAGCTTCCTTCACCGTCCAACTCTCACATCCATACATGACTAATGGAAAAACCATAGCCTTGACTAGATGGACCTTTGTTGGCAAAGTAATGTCTCTGTTTTTCAACATGCTATCAAAGTTGGTCATAACTTTCCTTCCAAGCAGTAAGCACCTTTTAATTTCATGGCTGAAATCACCATCTGTAGTGATTTTGGAGCCCCCCAAAATAAAGTCTCTCACTGTTTCCACTGTTTCCCCATCTATTTGCCATGAAGTGATGGGACCAGATGCCATGATCTTAGTTTTCTGAATGTTGAGATTTAAGCCAAATTTTCACTCTCCTCTTTTACTTTTAGCAAGAGGCTTTTTAGTTCCTCTTCACTTTCTGCCATAAGGGTGGTGTCATCTGCATATCTGAGGTTATTGATACTTCTCCCAACAATCTTGATTCCAGCTTGTGCTTCTTCCAGCCCAGAACTTTTCATGATGTACTATGCATATAAGGTAAATAAGCAGGGTGACAATATACAGCCTTGACGTACTCCTTTTCCTATTTGGAACCAGTCTGTTGTTCCATGTACAATTCTAACTGTTGCTTCCTGACCTGCATACAGATTTCTCAACAGACAGGTCAGATAGTCTGATAGTCCCATCTCTTTAAGAATTTTCCAAGGCTTATTGTGATCCACACAGTAGCAGTTAACCTTTTGTTTTTATTGTAAGAAAAGCTCCCGGAAACACTGCTTTCCTATTTTATGTTGCAGTTGTTTAGTCTTAAGATTTGTCGGACTCTTTCTGATGCTATAACTAGAGTGGGGTGTCATGTCCTTCTCCAGGGGATCCTCCCAATCCAGGGATGGAATCTGCATCTCTTTTGTCTCCTGAACTGGTCAATGGATTCTTTACCACTGAGTGACCAGGGAAGAAGCGTTTGTCTCTCTTCTAGAGATTGGTAAATAGTTACATTATCATGAGAGACAAAACCACCAACTCAGGCACAATTGATAATTAACAAGGATTTCCTTTCTATGTGCTATATCTGTTCTGTTATCTTAAACAATTCATGTTGCTCTTTGAATGTAAAATGTCCAATTTATATCCCTTTCCCTGAAAATGCCTCTCTGCAAGTTCTTCAATGCAGCTCAGGATTTTTATTGTTTTATAGAAAACATCACCTAAAGAAAAGGAAACCAAGATTGTCAATAAATCTTTGGTATCTATAAATGGATTTTGAAGGTTTTGCAGCAGTCTCTGCCTTTTCTAGCATCACACACTTCTCCAATACATCGTTTATGAACACACACTCGCATGTATACAATATTTTCAGCTGTCATTTAGGGAAGCATGGAGCTGGAAATATGAATTGCAGGTTGAATTCCAAGAGACAACTTGCCCACAAATTGTTCCAGGAAATATTTTTTCTCTATTTGAAAGCTCAGGGAATTTACATATGGGGTCTTGGATGCATTTGAAAAGAAAGCATTCTGCAGAACTTATCCCTTGAAATAAAAAAGGGTAGACAGAAATAATAGTTTTTCAAAATCAGTGTTTATGGATCTGATTTTTTCTTCAGCTTTAGACTAACAAACAGCCTTATTTGGGCAGCTGGGCTGGGTTTAGGCTATAGCACTGAGCCCTGGGTTTGTAGCGGATGCAGATCATCACATAGATAATGAGTCTGATTTTCACTTGAGGCCACTATTTAGGTCCTACTCATTTGTGAAACTGACTTGAATGTTCACTTTGATCCAAAGTCTTGGCTGAAAAAAGAAATCAGCTCTTTTGGCTAAGCTCAGATGATAAAAGTTTCATCTTTTATTTCTCTTTCTCAAAGGCCACAATTATCCTGTGATGTTGAAAGCTGATTTTCCTTTTCTGACCTCTTTGCCAAAAGTCTGAATATTTTATTTTATCACCAAGTTCCTAGGACAGTAATGATGGTAGTAATATTCATAGCAAATTGTCCAGGTCCCAAACTGCTTTTGCAGATGGTTTGTGATGGCATAGTTTGTGCAACAACTTCCCCACAATGCCCACTCAAGAGCATGATGGAATTTGCTTTTCAACTGTGGTCTGAAATATAAGGACCTTGATGTACTGGCTAGGAGAGTTACTAGTCCAAAGAAGAGCTGGCTGTTGCATTGGTGTTTGTTGTTTGTTTCACTATTGTTGATAGGTAATTTGAGTAAAGCTGATAAGCACCTACTGGCTTTCAGCTCTGGAGATTTTTGCCTGTGTCAGTTTCCCTGACATACTCATAAACTCTTATTCTGCAGGCTTTTTGCTAGTATAAAGTGCTACACGGGCTCCACAAAGCCAGATATGATCACAGATGTGTCTTCACAGACTTTACCTAATATGGATTCGTCCCCTTAAATGTTTCCCTTTTCTCTATCCTATTGCCATCCACACCGCTAGCCCAGGCTGCTTCCTGGGGTGCTACAGTCAGAGTAGCCTTTGTCCAGATGACCTGAACTGAGGAGCAAATGGGACCTTTCTCTGCGTATTCAGACACACTTGCCTTTCTAGAAGGTAAGTTTTCTCCAGAAGACAGGAAAATGTCTATCTCCCAGCCTGAAAGGTTGAAATCTGCTGTTACCTATGAAGTGGCCGATTGTTGATCCATCTTGAAACCTGTTTATTTCTTTTTTTGCCATGTCATCTTGCCTCCCCTCCTGCCTTCCCCTCTACCCCAAGTCTCTCTTTAGCCAGACGCCTGCCTCCTTGTCTGTTGAGAACTGCTACCCCAGGCAATTGCCTACATCCTTCCCTGTGGGTTTCTGATCTTTGTCTTTGGTGTCCCAAGTTATAAAGTCACTCAGTCTTGGATTCTTTCCTGAGCCTCTTGCTGGTGGAAGATTTTACAGCTTACTCATTGCTTTCCACAGTGGTTGCTGCTGGGGTGCTTTAAGCTGTGGGGCTGTTAGAGGAGCAGCAAAAATCAGGCTTTTATAAAAAAAAATCTTTTGAAGTTTTCCCTTTAGTAACACTGGCCAGACTGCCACATAATCAATAAGAGAACAGATTCTTTTTGTTGTTGTTTGTTTTGGTCTGGGCCATGTTGCAGAATTAGTCATATTGGGAGTCTGTAAATAATCTGTAGAAACTTGGGTTGATTTCTGTCTATTATACTTTTATTATATTTTGGTTTATAGTAATTAATCCATTTTGTCTCTGAAAGAATACTGTTAATTGCTTCAGTTTTCATAAACAAAATTTGAGTAGTTCATATAATCTGAAGAGAGAAATAAATCAGATTCCCTTACTCTAATGTTATGTTGTAACAGCCCAATGCTGAGAACGGTCCTACGCTCAACAGGATTGACTGGAACATTTCCATCACTGAATGGAGATCACACCAGGACTCACCTTCTCAGCAGTTGTGTCTAGAAGGCAGCCCTTGGTATCCTTTATTTAGAAAGCAAGGGTTAAGAAGGTAACCCATGATTTCCTGGCCAGAATATCCTTATTGGGGAGCCTTAGGAGGCAGAGGGCAGTAGCTGGCCAGATTTGGGATATATATTTGCCTTCACGGCACAAATAAACAGCACCTATTTTGTATCAGGTGAATTCTGAAGTCACTACCAGATCTAGCTCTGCAAATCCAGTTGAGAAAGTGACCTCGGTGAATTTTATTTTTCTCAGTGTGAGGAGGTGATGGTGGTGGCATAATCAGGATGCTGTCACACAGACTGGAGTACTTTATAAAACAGAAAACTTTATATTATACGGAGAGCATTATATAATAAAGCACGTAGTATAAATGTGCTCATTATTATTTAGTGATATTTTTATCAATTATAGAGCTTGGTTTTAAATCATAACTATTTCATATGCTTGTAAGCTTTAGTGAGTGTTAAGCTCTGCATTAACCTTTTTTATTTCTTTCTCTTTTAACCTGTAATTTATCTTGTGTAAAGGACTGTGAGGAGAAGGCACTGGAGACCCACTCCAGTACTCTTGCCTGGAAAACCCCATGGATGGTGGAGCCTAGTAGGCTGCAGTCCATGGGGTCTCCAAGAGTCGGACACAACTGAGTGACTTCTCTTTCTCTTTTCACTTTCATGCACTGAAGAAGGAAATGGCAAGCCACTCCAGTGTTCTTGCCTGGAGAATCCCAGGGAAGGGGAAGCCTGGTGGGCTGCCGTCTATGGGGTTGCACAGAGTCGGACACGACTGAGCGACTGAACTGAACTGAAAAGGACTGTGAACTGGCTGAGTGAGACCACATAGACTGAAGGGGTCATTGTTGATTGGGATTTTATTTGCTATAAGGAGTTGAAAGTTTTTTTTTCCTCTGAGTAGATGATTTTCAATGGCTTTTATTATTTGAAAGTCACATGAACCAAATAAGTTCAAAAGTAAAGTCTATACAGTATAAACTTGAGGTTAATCCTGGATAGACTTCAACTTACCTTGTACAAATAAAACCTGAATATTTCTTGTTATCACATAGTATTACAGCTTGTTGGATTAATTCTTCTGACAGATTCAAACTCATACATTTCTCGAAAATTTTCTTTCATTAGTCACATTTCAAAATTATTTAGTCACTACTACTGTTGACTCTCAAAGGCCTTCTTACAAGAAGAAAAAAATGAAGAATTACTCCAAAGATAATTCCAGTAAAACCCTTACGTTTGTATGTTGAAAACATATGTTACTCCTTTGCATATTTATCTGGAAAGGGTTTAGATAGCCTTCACATAGTTTGTGTCTTTTTTGAAAAAATGCTTAAAATCCAAATACTTCATAACTGCTTCTGGTATCTCTGTAGTAATGAAGGGTCATCACAGGTTCCTCTTCTAAGCCAAGCGAGACTGGGTATGTTTGCATCACATTAGATTTACAATCTGGCAAGTTCAACTAGAATAGTTAATATAACAATAATGTAATTCCATTATGATGGTAACAGGGAAGCACCCTTTGCTGTGTATACTGCTCTTACACAGGTTGACAATGATATTATCTACCTTTATATATCCTGGGTTACCGTGATGGTGTAATTACTTACCTAGAGCCAGACATCCTGGAGTGTGAAGTCAAATATGCCTTAGGAAGCGTCACTATGAACAAAGCTAGTGGAGGTGACAGAGTTCCAACTGAGCAAATCAAATCCTAAAAGATGATGTTGTTAAAGTGTTGCACTCAATATGCCAGCAAATTTGGAAGACACAGCAGTGGCCACAGGACTGGAAAATGTCAGTTTTCATTCCAATCCCAAAGAAGGGCAATGCGAAAGAATATTCAAACTACCACACAACTGAACTCATTTCATATTCTGGTGAGGTCATGCTCAAAATCTTCTAAGCTAGGCTTCAACAGTACGTGAACTGAGAACTTCCAGATGTTTAAGCTGGCTTTATTTATTTATTTTTTAACAACTGATTATCGATTTATTAAAAAGGTTGATTTAGGCATCGGCAATGGTGACTTCCACCTCGACTCCTGGCTCAATACTGATGGAAGTGATCTGCTTGCAATTTCAGAAGGGCTGTGCAGGTCAATGAGTCGCTTGTGGATCCTCATTTGGAATCGATCCCAAGTCTTAGAACCTTCACCACAAGGAGTTTTCCTTGTAGTTATTCTCAGTCTTGGTAGGCATCCGAACTGGTCCTTTCACTTTGAGATTCTTTTCCTTCGCGCCTCTGATCAGGTCAGCACACACCTTCTCCAGAGACTTCACATTGCGGCTGGTGAGCGTGATCCTAATCCGGTGAATGGCCACCTCTGGCTCCTCGGGAGTCTTGCCGGTATCTTTAAAGGCCATGGCTGAGGCGTGGCTTCCTGACCGACTTGGTCCTCAGTGAGAGCGAACAGCGGTGAGTCAGGAGCAGGAGCGGGCAGCACACGAGCCCTACTCAGTGGCGACCGCGTCTTCCTCAAAGAGCTAAGCTGGTTTTAGAAAAGGCAGAGGAACCAGAGATCAAATAACCAACATCTGTTGGATCATAGGAAAAACAAGAGAATTCTGGAAAAACATCTACTGCTTCATTGACTATGTTAATGCCTTTGACTGTGTGGATCACAAGAAACTGTGGAAAATTCTTAAAGAGATGGGAACACCAGACCACCTTAGCTGCCTCTTGAGAAACCTGCATGCAGGTCAAGAAGCAACAGTTAGAACCAAACACAGAACAACAGATTGGTTCAAAATTGGAAATGGAGTGTGTCAAGGCTGTATATTGTCACACAGTTTATTTAACTTGTATGCAGACTACATCATGTGAAATGCCAGGCTGGATGAAGCATAAACTGGATCAAGATTGCAAGGAGAAATATCAATAACTTCAGTAATGTGGATGATATCACTCTTATGGCAGAAAGTGAAGAGGAACTAAAGAGCATTTTGATGAACGTGAAAAAGGAGAATGAAAAATTGGCTTAAAATTCAACATTTAAAAAGCTAAGATCTTAAAAATTACCCAGCAATCCCACTCCTAGGCATATACCCTGAGGAAATCAAAACTGAAAAAGACACATGTATCCCATTGTTCACTGCAACACTATTTACAATAGCTAGAAAATGGAAGCAACCTAGATATTCATCAACAGATGAATGGATAAAGAAGATGTGGTGCATATACACAATGGAATATTACTCGGCCATAAAAGGAATACATTTGAATCAGTTCTAATGAGGTTGGATGAACCTAGAACCCATTATACAGAGTTAAGGGAGGCAGAAAGATAAATATCATATTCTAATGCACATATATGGAATCTAGAAAAATGATATTGAAGAATTTATTTACAGGGCAGCACTGGAGAAACAGAGAATAAACTTATGGACATGGGGAGAAGGGAGGAGAGGGTGAGATGTATGGAAAGAGTAACATGAAAACTTACACTACCATATGTAAAATAGATAGCCAATGGGAATTTGCTGTGTGTCTCAGGAAACTCAAACCGGAGCTCTGTATCAGCCTAGAAGGGTGGGATGGGGAGGGAGATGGGAGGGAGGTTCAAGTTGGAGGGGATATATGTATACCTATGGCTGATTCATGTTGAGGTTTGACAGAAAACATCAAAGTTCTGTAAAGCAACTATCCTTCAGTTAAAAATAATTTTTTTTAAAAAATCTAAGACCATGGTATCTGGTCCTGTCACTTCATGGCACATAGATAGGAGAAACAATGGAAACAGTGAAAGAATTTGTTTTCTTGGGCTCCAAAATTATTGTGTATGGTGACTGTAGCCATGAAATGAAAAGACACTTGCTCCTTGGAAGAAAAGCTATGACCAACCTAGACAGCATATTAGAAAGCAGAGACATTACTTTGCCAATAAAGGTCTGTCTAGTCAAAGCTATGGTTTTTCTGGTAGTCATGTATGGATGTAAGAGTTCGACCATAAAGAAAGCTGAGCACTGAAGAACTGATGCTTTTGAACTGTGGAGAAGGCTCTTGAGAGTCCCTTGAACTTCAAGAGATACAAACAGTCAGTCCTAGAGGAAATCAGCCCTGAATATTAATTGGAAGGACTGATACTGAAGCTGAAGCTCCAATACTTTGGTTACCTGATGTGAAGTGCCGCTTCATTGAAAAAGACCCTGATGCTGGGAAAGATTGAAGACAGGAGGGTAAAGGAATGACAGAGGACAAGATGATTGGATGGCATCCAATGGCGTCATTGGATAGCATCATTGAGCCATCATGACTCAATGGACCTGAGTTTGAGCAAGCTCTGGGAGATGATGAAGGACAGGGAAGCCTGGAATGCTGCAGTCCATGGGGTTGCAAAGAATCAGACATGACTGAGCAACAGTAGCAACGATACATTCAGTACTAGTGGATGGACAGAAGCTTTGGCCTTAAAACAGAATTGGAATTGTTGGTTTGTCACAGTGAGGCCCAATTTCCCCACCTTTTCAGTGTACTGTTGTTCAGTCTCAAAGAAATATTGTATATATTTTATATGAAGCCTTAATGCACATTTCTTGCCAGAAAAAGGTGATGCTACAACAAATGGTAGATGTTTCTTTCCTGTGAATTCCTAAGAAAGTCATTAGTGTTAGGTCAAGGGTGAAGATGAGCAAGTTGTATATGTGTAAGGGAATAGCATCATGAATGGAAAAGGGGAAATAAGTCTTAACTGGCACCTTCTCTGGTTTATTGGCTTCTAGAAGGTACTATGCTCCCCAGTCTCCAACAAGGTATGAACGCTCCCTGTCTGTGGTCTGTTGAGTATAACTGTTGGCAGTTATTGATAAATTCCATCCAGGATAATATATGCTAGAAATCAATCTTTCCTTTGTTGTCCAGTCACTAACTAGTGTCCAGATCTTTGTGACCCTATGGATGGCAGCACACAAGGCTTCCCTGTCCTTCATTATCTCCTGGACTATGCTCAAACTCATATCCATTGAGGCGGTGATGTCATCCAACCATCTCATCCTCTGTCACCCCTTTCCGTGCCCTCAATCTTTCCCAGCATCAGGGTCTTTTCCAATGAATCAGTTCTTCATATCAGGTGGCCAAAGTATTAGAACTTCAGCTTTAGCATCAGTCTTTCCAATGAATATTCAGGGTTGATTTCCTTTAAGACTGGCTGTTTTGATTTTCTTGCAGTCCGAGGGACTCTCAAGAGACTTCTCCAGCACCACAGTTCAAAAGTATCAATTCTTCTGCACTCAATCTTCTTTATGGTCCAACTTTCACATCCATACATGACTACTAGTAAAATCACAGTTTTGATTAAATGGATCTTTGTTGGCAAAGTGATGTCTCTGCATTTTAATATGCAGTCTAGGTTTGTCATAGCTTTTCTTCAAAGGAGCAAGCATCTTTTTAATTTATGGCTGAAGTCACTGTCTGCAGTGGTGGAGCCCAAGTAAATAAAATCTAACACTTGTTGCATTCCTCCCCCCACCCAATCTATTTGCTATGAAGTGATTAGACCATATGCCATGCTCATAGTTTTTTAAATGTTGAGTTTTAAGCCAGCTTTTTTACTGTCCTCTTTCATCCTCATCAAGATGCTGTTTAGTTCCTTTTTGCTTTCTTCCATTAGAATGGTATCATCTGCATATCTGATGTTGTTGACATTTCTTCTGGTAATCTTGATTCTAGCTTGTGGTTTACCTGACATGGCATTTCACATGATGTACTATGCATATAAGTTAAACAAGCAGAGTGACAATATATAGCCTTGACATACTCCTTTCTCAATTTTGAACCGATCCATTGTTCCATATCTGGTTCTAACTGTTGCTTCTTGACCATCATACGGGTTTATCAAGAGGCAGGTAAGGTGGTCTGGTATTCCCATCTCTTGAAGAATTTTCACAGTTTGTTGTAATCCACACAGTCAAAGGCTTTAGTGTAGTCAATGAAGCAGAAGTTTTTTCTGGAATACCTTTGCTTTTTCTATGTTCCAGCGGATGTTGACTTTTTGATCTCTTGTCCCTCTGCCTTTTCTAAATACAGCTTTTACATCTGGAACTTCTTGGTTGAAGCCTTGCTTGAAGGATTTTGAGTACTACCTTGAAAGCATGTGAAATGAGGGAAATTGTAGAAGAGTTTGAACATTATTTGTCATTGCCCTTCTTTGGGATTGGAAGGAAAACTGACCTTTTCCAGTTTTGTGGCCACTGCTGAGTTTTCCAAATTTGCTAGCATATTGAGTGCATCCCTTTAACGGCATTTTTATCAGCGATCTTTCCTTTAGTCAATCAGAAAAGCAAAGTGTGAATTATCATTTGATGCCCAATTATGTTCAAACTTCAGGTGAAAGGAATTGCAATAGCTTAATTCATAGAATTTGCCACAGTGTGATGAGAATTCACCCACTCTAGCAGGAACTCTAATCTATCTCTCATTAGATATGTTTGATTCAGGAAGCTGTGGCAATTGAAATCTTATTATTGATCTTAGTGTTTAAAAGTAATCCTTTAATTTTCAAGGGAAAAAATACTTGAAAGCTCTATGTTTCATTTGTGGCCTAGAGTGTCCTGGTTGTCCTTGTCTTTCATCTCCTGTAGGTGATAGTTTTTATTGTTCATTATCATGGAAAATTGCATTCATAAACACAGTGTTACTGGTGTAACACTGGGTAGTGAATTGGCCTTCTACATCAGTATGGGTGATACTATTTTAAAATAGACTTATTAAAGCACATTTTTTAGCATGTTCATTTTAAAAGAATAGAATGTTTTTCCCTTTCAAGTTAAAAGCACAATTTAGAAGAACAGAAGATATATTTCTATTTTGATAAAATGCAATGAAAAAGAGAGAGAGAGGAAAGAAAACCTGTCAATCCTAAAGGAAATCAACCCTGAATATTCTTGGAAGGACTGATGCTGAAATTGAATCTCCAATACTTTTGCCCTTTGATGCCAACAGCTGACTCATTGAAAAAAACCCTGATACTGGGAAAGACTGAAGACAAAAGTGGGTGACAGAGGATATGATGGATGGGTAGTATCACTGACCTAATAGATATGAAGTTGGGCAAACTCCAGGAGATAGTGAAGGACAGGGAAGCCTGGTGTGCTGCAATCCAAGAGGTCACATAGAGTTGGACACGGCTTAGCTACTGAATAACAACACTGTGAAACAGATAGAAGTTTTCTTTATTCTCTTGAGACTGCTGACATAGAGAAGCTTTTCAAATTGATTAACTTGGAAAGACACAATAGGATGACACATTTGCTGCATTTTGCCAAAGTATACAACTTCTTTATACTTTTCAGTTCCATTTTAACAACAAAGTCTTTTAAGACAAATTACACTGGATGCAAACTCTGGGTCACTTTTTGTTTCATATTGGTGAAAGAATACTGGAGTGGATTACCATATTTTTTTTTAGGGAATCATCCCAACCCAGGGATGGAACCCAGGTCTCCTGCACTGCAGGCAAATTCTTTACCAACTGAGTTACCAGGGAAGCCCTTGTTTTATGGGTGAAGATCTTACATGGTAAGGATGTTTATATCAGGTAACAACTCTATCAAATATAGCTATCAAAAGGTATTTAGTTGTTGATACACATCTATGTTCTTCCATAGACTGTGCAGAGATTGTATACTATACATAGTTGCATATTCTCAGCCTTAACTGAACATTAGGTATCTAATGTTAAGTTTAAATAAATATTATGTGCTGTTAAAGGTCATCATATATATTAATCAAGAATATTTTTCATAATTAGGCAATATAATATTTCTAGTCTATCACTTAGTGTTGAATTAAGCTGAAATATTGGTTGAAAATTTTAAAAATAATGTAAGAAGTTTTATTTAGATAACTTTAAATATATTAACAAATTGTTGGCTTAGCATTTTAGGAATGAAATAAAGAAAGCATGGTAAATATGGACTATCTGTATGACATTCTATTAAAGCCATCAGATAAGAATAAAAAATGCAGTGAAAAAAACATAGTCCTGAAAACAAATGTATATACATCATGATTATAAATCCCAATTCCTTATTTTTCTTTGTATTGGATATTTGGAGATTGTATAGAAAATGTGAAAAATTATCTGTGGTCTATTTTTAAACCAGAAGCAACTGTACTAAGTGAAAACTTTGAATACTAATTTCAATTGGAAGCTGGCCCTGCCTAATTAGGAGAATTCTTCTGAAGTTTGAAACTTTCCTTCCAGTTTATGCTGTAATAAGGGCTTCCAGGGTGGCTCATTGGTAAAGAATTCACCTACCAATGCAGGAGATGTGGGTTCAATCCTTGGGTTGGGAAGATCTCCTGGAGAAGGAAATGACAGTGTACTCCAGCATTCTTGTCTGGAAAATACCATGGATAGAGGAACCTGGTGGGGCACAGTCCATGGAGTTGCAAAGAGTCAGACACGACTGAGTGTGCGCGCTCGCACACACACACACACACACACACACACACACATTGAAGTAAGTAGGAAGAGCTAGGATTTTTATTAAAACTTCCCCTGTTTGCTTGTTGAAACAAATTTATACAAATGGAATATTATGCAGGTAGGATTGATCTGAAACTTTAAGTTCTGATTTGATCCAGTTTTAATACATGCAATCCAAAGGTCATTCATTAAGAGGTTTTCTCTAAAGATTTTTAAGTTTATGTCTTCACTTCTAAAGTACAGGTTTATTAAACTAGATTAAATTGTGGGTCAGATTATAGTATAAAAACTACAGCATCTTAAATATTTTGTTTCACTGTATTTAAGGTCCTTATATAGATACTTTATATTTTGGGAAAGATAGATTACAAAGTTTACATCAAATATATGGTGCTTTGAATATACTATGTAGGTTAATAGTTGTTCATTAATATTGACAAATATAATACAAACTAAAAGAATATTATTATTATAGTTTAAGAATATTTGCTGAAAAAAGATATGAAGCATCAGGCCTGTGATATACTCTTAATGAAACAAAGTATTCTGGATAACAGATCTGAGGAAGAACTACTGAACATTTAGTCAGTGTTACCATTGCTTCTATTTTCTGTGCCATCTATATTCATCAATATATTTGATGCTTCTGGTTGCCTACTCTATGGCCATTTTCATCTTTTAAATTAGTGACAGATTTCTGACTTTTCCAGGGAACAATATGCTCACCTCAAATACTGTGTTTCTCATCTTCCTCATAGCTGTGGTTGTTGTTCAGTCACCCAATTATGTCTGACTCTTTGAAACCCCATGGACTGCAGCACACCAGGCCTCCCATCTCTTACTATCTTGAGTTTGCCCAAGTATATATATCAGGATATATGTATTCATAGCTAGAGGTGGTCAATTACATACTAGTAGAAGTTATTGGGTGATTCTAAGATAATTTACTAAAAGAAAAACCAAATAGATGGCATGTCTCATTTTCCTCTTGATTTTCTATTTCCTATTGCCAGGCAAGTGGTCATGATGGTTGGGCCTTCATGGCGCTTCACTAGCCATTGTGGGCCTAAGCGTAACCTTGGAAATGGCGCCTAGGAATGACCTTGGAAATGGGGTCCATGCATGTTATATCATGAGAAAATACAAGGTGAGTAAACTTTAGGTAGATTTCTTGGGTCTCTTATCTTCCTCTTAGAGCATTTACTTTCAAAAACTTTCAATTTAAATTCTTTTTCTGCCTCTTTAAAATGTAAGTCTTCTTCCAGCTTCCTATCAGTTTTATAACCCAGGAATATAACTCTCAATTTAGGAGCTATCCCCTTGAAATGTAATAATCAAGAAAGATAGCCACTCTATCTTCTGGTCTCTGTAGGAGGGTAAAAGCTAACTAAGCTAAAATTAGCAAGCACAGATGGCCCAATCCCATTGACTAACCACCCCCTTTACGTCCTCTAGTACTTTCCACTGCTTCAACCACCCCATGCTTAAAAACCCACTTGTCTTTTGTTTTAGCAGAATTGAGTGTTGTCCCCTCCATTGTAACAGTCTTGAATAAAGTCTTCTTTGTCTGTTTACCTTAACCAGTGAAATTTTTCCTTGACAGTCTGGAACATATTGCTGTGCTAGAAGACCTCATCTTTGCAGAAGAATGCTAGTTAATAAAGAAGGAATAATAGAATTAAGAAGGGGCTTCTCAGATGGTGCTAGTAGTAAAGAATCTGTCTGCTGATGCAGGAGACACAAGAGTTTGACCCCTGGTTCGGAGAGATCCCCTGGAGTAAGAAGTGGCAACTACTCCAGTTTTCTTGCCTGGAAAATTTCATTAACAAAGGAGCCTGCGTGGGGCTGAAACAAGTTGGACATTACTGACTGGGCACATACACACACAGTAGAATTAAGACACTTACCGTGTGCTGCCCCTGAATGTAATAACTATTCAGCTGACGGCCATCCAAAGATGCTGCAGCCATTAGGTAAACAGTTGTAGGGGAATAGGATACATCAGCATGGTGCCAAGCTAACACTATTCAGATTACTTCAGTTGCAAAGAAACAGGGTGTTAATACCATGAAAACAGAGATATCTGGCTGTCACCAATTTAACTAAATGGCCTCACATAGCATCACTAATAAGAAGCAACCCGATATTATGTGGCTCCTGGTGTGAGTTAATATGAAATACACAATATTACCTTTGATATTTTCTTGCCAAAAATATTTTGTTGAATCCAACCAAGTCTCAAGACTTAGGTACAAGTTCACAGGAAGCCATTATCTTTTAAAAATGAAAATGCTTTTCTTTCAGAAGGTAGAAGGTCTCAGAGAGAAAGCATTTTCCTCTGATCTTCACAATTAGAGCCTGGACAGGAGGCTGGCCTCGATTCTTTGTGCTACTTGGAATTTCCGTCTCTGGCTGGTAAAACCATAGACTTGTTTTTATGTCACATAGGAATAAATGTTTATAAGATACTGTATCTTGAAGTTTCTATTATATGACATGGACATGGATATTAACTGAAAGTTCATAAATCTGAATCATAATTTATTTAAATCAGCAAAAATCATAATAACATTTTTTGCCACATTGACCAAACCCTTGTCTCTGTATAAATGAAGCAAAGCCACAGAAAGAATGAAGTCAGTGGATAAAAGCTACTCATACACACTTAAAACAGAGCAGTCCAAAAATAGTGCAGGTTTGTATACTGACCACATAATCAAAAAACTGAAGTAGCATCCCACAAAAATAAAGTATAATGAATAATAATTAGGTAAATATTCTTGGAAATATAAAATTTCGAAAGAAGCAAAAAAAAAAAATCTGTAGTTCAGCCTTCTCTCCTACAAATGTGAAGACAATTTCTAGGAAGCAGAGTGACTTCCTCAAGGTTTAGCTTGTTAGCAGCACAGTTGGGACTGCATTCTCACCACTGTTCTCTTTCCACTAACAGGTGTAAACAAGGGGAGAAGTGAACAAGTCCTCAAGGAGAAGAATCCACTTCAGAAGGTCCATTGAAATTATAGAAAGGAACCATAAATCAGGAGAATTTCCCTAGGCTTACATGGTACTTGCTTGGGATTTGAAAAGAGAACAAAAGTACATTCAACGTTTCATCAGAATAAGACAAATATAAAGTTTTCATTTCATGCAAAGATGGACTCAATAAAGAACAGAAATGGTATGGAACTAACAGAACCAGACATATTAAGAAGAGGTGGCAAGACTACACAGAAGACCTATACAAAAAGATCTTCATGACCCAGATAATCACAATGGTTTGATTACTCACCTAGAGCCAGACATCCTGGAATGTGAAGTCAAGTGGGCCTTAGGAAACATCACTACAAACAAAGCTAGTGGAGGTGATGGAATTCCAGTTGAGCTATTTTAAATCCTGAAAGATGATGCTGTGAAAGTGCTGTCCTCAGTATGCCAGCAAATTTGGAAAACTCAGCAGTGGCCCAGGACTGGAAAAGGTCAGTTTTCATTCCAATCCCAAAGAAAGGCAATGACAAAGTATGCTCAAACTACCGCACAATTGCACTCATCTCACATGCTAGTAAAGTAATGCTCAAAATTCTCCAAGCCAGGC
The DNA here is from genome assembly GCA_007570785.1 of Antilocapra americana. Classification (NCBI taxonomy): domain Eukaryota; kingdom Metazoa; phylum Chordata; class Mammalia; order Artiodactyla; family Antilocapridae; genus Antilocapra; species Antilocapra americana. The sequence continues at coordinate 14,608,999 of ML662442.1, forward strand.
TTCAAAAATATGTGAACCATGAACTTCCAGATGTTCAAGCTGGTTTTAGAAAAGGCAGAGGGACCAGAGATCAAATTGCCAACATCTGCTGGATCACTGAAAAAACAAGAGTTCCAGAAAAACATCTATTTCTGCTTTATTGACTATGCCAAAGATTTGACTGTGTGGATCACAATAAACCATGGAAAATTCTTGAAGAGATGGGAATACCAGACCATCTGACCTGTCTCTTGAGATACCTGTATGCAGGACAGGAAGCAACAGTTAGAACTGGACATGGAACAACAGACTGGTTCCAAATAGGAAAAGGAGTACGTCAAGGTTGTATATTGTCACCCTGCTTATTTAACTTATATGCAGAGTACATCATGAGAAACACTGGGCTGGAAGAAGCACAAGCTGGAATCAAGATTGCTGGGAAAAATATCAATAACCTCAGATATGCAGATGATACCACCTTTATGGCAGAAAGTGAAGAAGAACTAAAGAGCCTCTTGCTGAAAGTGAAAGAGGAGAGTGAAAAAGTTGGCTTAAAGCTCAACATTCAGAAAACTAAGATCATGGCATCTGGTCCCATCACTTCATGGCAAATAGATGGGGAAACAGTGAAAACAGTGGCAGTCTTAAGTTTTTGGGGCTCCAAAATCACTGCAGATAGTGATTGCAGCCATGAAATTAAAAGACACTTTCTCCTTGGAGAAAAAGTTATGACCAACCTAGACAGTGTATTAAAAAGCTGAGACATTACTTTGCCAGTAAAGGTCTGTCTTGTTAAGGCTACATTTTTCCAGTGGTCATGTATGGATGTGAGAGTTGGACTATAAAGAAAGCTAAATGTAGAAGAATTGATGCTTTTGAACTGTGGTATTGGAAAAGACTCTTGAGAGTCCCTTGGACTGCAAGGAGATCAAACCAGTCCATCCTAAAGGAAATCAGTCCTGAATATGCATTGGAAGGACTGATGTTGAAGCTGAAACTCCAGTACTTTGACCACCTGATGCAAAGAACTGACTCAATGGAGAAAACCCTGATGCTGGGCAAGATTGAGCGCAGGAGGAGAAGGGGATGACAGAGAATAAGATGGTTGGATGGCATCACCGACTCAATGGATATAGGTTTGAGTAAACTCCGGGAGTTCGTGGTGGACAGAGAGGACTGGCATACTGCAGTCCATGGTGTCGCAAAGAGTCAGACACAACTGAGCGACTGAGCTGAACTGCAAGTTTTCATAACTTTTCAAGAAACAATGAATACATTCATTGCTGTTGCAGCAGCATAAAAACACATCCTCCAAATGTTAGAATCAAGAGCTCTTCTATTTCGGCCAAAGGAAAATTGGCAATAAATGATCAATTTATGGGCAAGTAGACATTTGGTGATAAATCTACCAATGATCACCTTCTTCTAATTGATTTTCGGAAACAAAACTCTCTGTCAAACCTTATAAACTTGCTACTTAAATCCCTCTAAGACTCTTCTTGCCTGTCTTTCTCTGCTTTGGCCTAATTTCAATGTTTTAGTGCAGGTATTAATATAAGATCTCCTAAATGGTATGTTTAGTCTTCTGGGTTTGTCAAGAATTTATGATTTGGAATAAGGTCTATTTTGGAATAGATATGGCAAGAAAAATGAATCCTAGGTAGAGTGACCTGAAAACCTTCATTTTGTACCAGATATTTGTACAGTACATTTAAAGTTCTCTAAAATCATTTACACTAGCCCTTCTTCATAGTGATTTTGATAGTCCTCTATAGATGTCATTCATTATTCATTTATTTCATTCATGTTCATTCACTTTTTCATTCATTTCTGTTCTTGGCTTGTAAATCAAGTCCTTCACCTCTGTGAACATTTAAACATAATTAACTTAAGTTTTTCATGTTTTTTTTCTGCTTCCTCCACCCTGCTTTGTCCATATTTTAGACACAGAGTTCATCCTTAGCAATGGCTTTCCTACAGGTTGTGCCCAGTGGCCATGGAGGCTGTCTGGGTACCATGGCTCTGATATTCTTGCATGAAATCCATCCTCCTCAGCTCACATCTGTGACAGAGCTCCCTCTTTGTTTCTAGTGCCTGGGTCTTTTTGTGGTTGTTGTTGTGTTTTCATGGTTTTTGATTTATCCTGTCACCATCAGCTCATTCTGCCATGATGATTGCCTTGAACCCTCTATATTATTGTTCAGGAAAGATTTTAATTTATAACTAATAATTCCCTATATAATTTATCTTCCAAATCACATAGAAGATTCCTAAACTTTGTTTCCACACCCCATGGCATGCAGAACTTCCCCAACCAGGGATTGAACATGTGCCCCCTGCATTGGAAAAGTGGACTCTTAACCACTGGACCATCAAGGAAGTCCCAGGGAAAGCATTTGTAAATTTTTATACCATAGTTAACATAAACCAGAGCAGTTCTAAAAGGAAAATGGCATATACAGTTACTTTCCTTTTGCTCTCTTATGATAGTGGTGTACTCTAGAGGAATTGACAGATAATACAGAAAGCAAATACCTATAAATTGTTTCATACAGCAAGGCCCAAAGCAGCTTCCTCTTTCCCTTGCCCACTCCATTGTCTTGTGGTTATAGTGCCTTTAACCCAGTATCTTCTATAAGAAACACATTTCCAGCATCTTTTTATTTTTTTCCTCCTTCCAGTTTTATTGAGATGTAATTGACATGCAGCACTGTGTAAGTTTAAGGTGTAGAGTATAGTGACCTGACTTACATACCACAATGGGTTCAGTGAACATCCATCACTTCATATAGGTACAATGTTCAAAAATTAGAAAAAAATTATTTTCTTGTGATGAGAACTCTAAGGATTTATTCTTTTAACAAATAGCTATGTTAATATTTATCACATTGTACTTTATATTCCCTAGCACTTATATATCTTAAAATGAGTTTGCACTTTTTGACTGCCTTCATCCAAAGTCCCCTCCTCTCACATGCCTCTAAAAATCGGGGTTAAAAAAATACGAGAACCCTGTATGCGAGACAGCAAAAGAAACGCAGATGTATATAACAGTCCTGTGGACTCTGTGGAAGAGGGAAAGGGTGGGATGATATGGGAGAACGGCATTGAAACATGTTAATTATCATATGTGAAATCAATCGCCAGCCCAGGTTTGATGCTCAGGGCTGGTGTACCGGGATGACCCAGAGAGAGGGAATTGGGAGGGAGGAGGGAGGGGGGTTCTGGAAGGGGAACATATGTATACCCAGGGCAGATTCATGTCAATGTATGGCAAAACCAACACAATAAAGCAAAGAAAAAAAATGCATTATTGCAAATAATCTGCCCTGAGAAGGCTGTCTTATATAAGCATAGCTTTTAATGCACATTACCTCCTTGGTATTACGTGTTTAACTATGTAGAATCCTGTAGCATTTTCCCTTTAATTATTAAGAGCTCTGTGGTGAAACAGTTGGCCAACCCCAGCTTAATGGAAATTTTAATTTTAATTTTCCTGTTGCTTATAAGAGGAAGGGAATAGATCTATTTTGAGATGTATTGAGAGCTATATTCAAGTGTTCTCATTCTGTTACACTGAGGAAAAACAGTTGTTACTTCAACAGAGATGGGCATTAGAGCTTCATAAAAGATAATGGTTATCAAATGTGTCCTGTGTGTTCTTGCTCTGCACTTGACATCCAAGCTACTGCCCACCGAAGGCATAAAGATTGAGGATTTAAAGCTGGGAGACATTACCAGAGAATAAAGTTAGAAATAATTTCTTAAGATTAGTGTTTGTTCACTGTTTACCACATTGTATGTTTTTAATGGTCTGTAGGGGCTTGATAATGTGTCCTCAGAATGCTGGGGTTTACAGAATTATATTTATTGCATGAATTTATATGTATTGTGCTATAGGTGGTAACCTTAACGGTTAAATTAATGTCATAAAAAATTCTCAACTCTGACCTCTTTTATGAAAAACTTCTACTGAATCAGCAAAGCAAAATTTTTGCTAACTCAAAAGGAGTACTATAGCTTAGTGAAATAAACATGATATATAGAAGATGAAGTTGAAAAGAAATGAAAAAGGTATCCTATATATATTTTCAAAAAAATTATATGAGCATTTTAGTTAAGGGTATATGCAAAAACTTGCAAAATTTAAAATATTTTATAACTTAATTTTAGATTATTTTAATTTGCCTGCAAAGATTTCCTAAATGATTATTCCTTTGCATTTTAAGGTAGAATATGTAATGTCTTGAAGCTTAAGGTTTAGAATCGCAGAGGCCTAAATTTGCATTCCTGCAAGTTCTTTCCCTAAACCCCAGTCTCATCGATCAAACCAAACTACAATAGAACCAGCCTTGTGGGATTAGGGTTAGGGTTTTGTTTGTAAATTGAAAGTTTGCAAAGTTCTTTCCACAAGGCCTGGCACACAGGCAGAACTCTAGAATGCTAACACACTGTTATTATTATTATTATTACTATTATTATTATGATTATTGTTCCATGTGGGCTTCCCAGGTGGCCCAGTGGCAAAAAATCTGCCTGTCAATGCAGGAGACACAAGACCCATAGATTCTATCCCTGGGTTTGGAATATCTCCCGGAGTAGAAAATGGCAACCCACTCCACTATTCTTGCCTGGAAAATCCAATGGGCAGAGGAGCCTGGCAGACTACAGTCTATGGGGTCACAAAGAGTCAGACACGACTGAACGACTGAGCACCAGGACAAGTACAAATGCTGCATGTAAATATATTATCACATATTCCAAGAGATTGTTCCAGTATAGAAAGTCACAGTGCTACAAAGTCCTCAGCCATGATAACTGTGAAAAACTATATCCGAAGTCTTATTATATCTTTTTCTTAACATTTAATGACTTCTAACAATGCCCTCAATGTTGTGGGGCTACCGTCCCTTTCTAGAGTTTTGTTTTTACTTTAGTAAAAAGCATTAACTGTATAATGACTTTACAGTGAATGTCATGGTCTGTTTTTTCCTCTGATCAAGAAATCCATGAGTACTTGCATCTTTCATTTACATATATGATTTGGCCTCCATATCCCAAGGTTATGTATCTATGGATTCAAGCTAAAGATGGGAGATGTTTTTTTAAAATTCCAGAAAGTTCCAAAAGCAAAATTTGAATTTGTCACGTGCAGACAATTATTTACATGACATTTGCATTGTGTTAGGTATTATAAGTAATCTAGAGATGATTTAAAATATATGAGGAAGTGTATAGGTTATATGTAAATACAATGTCAATTTATATATAAATGTTAATACAAGAGCTTGCTTGAATTTTGATATCTGAGGGAATCTGGAACTAGCCCTTCTGAAATTACTGAGGACAAGTGTATTCTGTTTAGTACATTTGGAAATGCCAGAGTCGAGAGATTTATGTAGTCAAGCAGCATCACTGTGAAGAAAATCAACCTGTCAAAATTGTATTTCAAATACTTTGGAAAAAATCTTCAAGTGAAAGGTACTATATAAGTGCTGTTTTAGGCCATGTAACATTGAAGAATTAAATGTGAATGTTACTTCTATGGACAGGGATCAGAAATTTATGCAAATAGCAATATTTCAGCAATAGAAATATTCAAAGTAAATAAGTAAATAAAAATATTACAGTTTAACAGAGTGTTTTTGAGGGAGGGCAGATTGCCATGTTATATCTTTTCTGTTTTTTAGCTGGAATGTGGGAATCACTTTCCAATGTTTGTACTAACTCAATCCTAAATGGTTCTCTAGTCAGAATGGCCAATTGTGACAAATTATGCTCAATTACATGACTATTTGCTACCAGAGACTGAGATAAATTGGATTTGCTATTGGAAGTCAGAGCCAATGCGTTCATAAGCCAAACTGTTTTTCAGATTTTTGAAGAGCTGCAAATGGGCTTATTTTTGCTGTATTTTATGGACTCTCTCTTCATACACACACACACACACACACACACACATACAGTATGCTCAAAGAACAATAAAAATAATGCACATAAGGATGCCATTAATTTCAATGTGAGTTTAGATGGTCTGAAAATTGATGTTTACTAATCAATGCAGTGGCACCCAGTAAACTTGTCATGAAACTGACACCAGTGAGTAAACCTAATATCTGAATGGTCTAGTGGTTTTCCCTACTTTCTTCAATTTAAGTCTGAATTTTGCAATAAGGAGTCCATGATCTGAGCCACAGTCAGTTCCTGGTCTTGTTTTTTCTGACTGGATAGAGGTTCTCCATCTTCGGCTACAAAAATTATAATCAATCTGATTTCGCTATTGACCATCTGGTGATGTCCATGTACAGAGTCATCTCTTGTGTTGTTGGAAGACGGTGCTTGCTGTGACCCGTGCATTCTCTTGGCAAAACTCTGCTAGCCTTGGCCCTGCTTCATTTTGTACTCCGAGGCCAAACTTGCCTGTTACACCAGGTATCTCTTCACTCTTACTTCTGCATTCCAGTCCCCTGTGATGACAAGGACATCTTTTTTTGTTGTTAATTCTAAAATGTCTTGTAGGTCATCACTGAACTGTTCAACTTCAGCTTCTTTGGCATTAGTGGTTGGGGCATAGACTTGGATTACTGTGATATTGAATGTTTTGCCTTGGAAACGAACAGATCGTCTGTCGTTTTTGAGAATGCACCCAAGTACTGCATTTCAGACTCTCTTGCTGCCTATGGGGACTACTTCATTTCTTCTAAGGGATTCTTGTCCACAGTAGTAGATATAATGGTCATCTGAGTTAAATTCACCCATTTCAGTCCATTTTAGTTCACTGATTCCTAAAATGTCGATGTTCACTCTTTCCATCTCCTGTTTGACCACTTCTAATTTACCTTGATTCATGGACCTAACATTCCAGGTTCCTAGCAATATTGTTCTTTACAGCATTGGACTTTACTTCCATCACCAGCCACATCCACAACTGGACATTGTTTTTGTTTTGACTCAGCCTCTTCATTTCTTCTGGGGCTATTTCTCCACTCTTCTTCAGTAGCATATTGAGCACCTATTGTCCTGGGGAGTTCATCTTTCAGTGTCATATCTTTTTGCCTTTTCATACTGTTCATGGGGTTCTCAGAGCAAGAATCCTGAAGTTGTTTGCCATTCCCTTCTCCAGTGGACCACGTTTTGTCAGAACTCTCCACCATGATCCATCTCTCTTGACTGGACCTACATGGCATGGCTCATAATTTCATTGAGTTAGACAAGGCTGTTGTCCATGTGATGAGTTTGGTTAGTTTTCTGTGATTGCAATTTTCACTCTATCTGTCCTTTGGAGGATAAGGATAAGAGGTTTATGAAAGCTTCCTGATGGGAGGGACTGGTTGTGGGGGAATCTGGGTCTTGCTCTGATGGGCGGGGCCATGCTCAGTAATTTTTTAATAAATTTTCTTTTTCTGGGCAGGGCTGTGTTCCCTTCCTATAGTTTGACCTGAGGCCAAACTACGGTAGGGATAATGGCTGTAATGGAGATCTCCTTGAAAACGACTTATGCCCACGCCTCTGCCAGACATCCTGGACACTCACCAGCAAGTCTGGGTCAGTCTCTTGAGGTGTCACTGCTCTTTTCTCCTGGGTCCTGATGCACACAAAGTTTTGTTTGTGCCCTTCAATAGTCTGTTTCTCCATTCCTGTGGAAGTTCTTTAATAAAATCCCACTGGTCTTCAAAGTCAAATTCTCATGCATTCTCAGTCCCTGTGCTAGATCCCCAGGCTGAGAAATCTATTGTGGGTTCCAGAACTTCTTTGGTATAATTGTTCTCCAGTTTGTGGGTTATCTGCTCAGTGGCTCTATGGCAGGGCCAATGGCAACCTCCTGCAAGATGACTTATGATGTGTGCCATGCCTCCCAGGTCTGCTGCTGCCAGAACCCCTGTCCCAGTGGCAGGCCACTACAGGAGACACTGATAAACACTCAAAGCAGGTCTGACTCAGTCTCTGTGGGATCATCTTATTGCAAAATTCAGATTTAAAGAAAGTAGGGAAAACCACTAGATGATTCAGGTATGATCTAAATCAAATCCTTTACAATTATATAGTGGAAGTCACAAATAGATTCAAGGGATTAGATCTGATAGACAAAGTGCCTGAAGAGCTATGGACAGAGGTTCATAACATTGTACAGGAGGTGGTGATCAAAACCATCTCCAAGAAAAAGAAAGGAATATTCGTTGGGAGGACTGATGCTGAAGCTGAAGCTCCAATACTTTGGCTACCTGATGGGAAGAGCTGACTCCTTAGAAAAGACCCTGATGCTGGGAAAGATTGAAGGTGGAAGGAGACAGTTATGACAGAGGATGAGATGATTGGATGGCATCACTGACCGATGGACTTGAGTTTGAGCTAGTTCTAGGTATTGGTGATGGACAGGGAAGATTGGCGTGCTGCCGTCCATGGGGTCACAAAGAGCCAGACATGACTGAGCTAATGAAACTTAGTATCTAAAGTCCACTCCCTTTGGAGCTCCGGTTGCTCCTATTTTATTTGGTCAAAATTTGATGTGGTCTTTCTCTACAATAAAAATTGAATGTATGGTCATAATATTTAAAATTTTGACATGTTTACTTTTGAGAGTAATTTCTAGGTGTAAAGATGGAGTCACAGTTGAAACAGTGTTTTCACCTGGGCTGATTGTACTTTAAGTGGCTGTAAAGAATAATTACAACGTTCCCTTCTGCTGTAGGATAATGGACTTGGTTATGAATTAGCGTACTTCCCCTGCTGTAATATGAAGCTTGGAGAAGCAGAGTTGAGAGGGCACAGAGAGTAGGAGAGCTGTAGATGCAGATGAATTGTTCCCAAATATGAGCAGTGTGATAGAATGTTCTTAAACTGCATACCTTTTCATCTTTAGAAGAAATGCTTTTTGGTTTACGTGTGTGTGTTCATCTTAAATGATCTTTGAAAAGAGGTTTTGTTGAAGCACCAGCTGAATGTTCACAGTATCTCAGCAAGATTGTTTATTGTTTAGTCACTAAGTCGAGCCCAACTCTTTGCAACCCATGGACTGCAGTATGTCAAGCTTCTCTGTCCTTCACTATCTCCTGGTGTTTGCCCAAACTCATGTCTGTTGAGTTGATGAGGTCATCCAACTTTTTCATACTCTATTGCTTGGTCCAGAATTTCTAAAGTTATTAGTGTTGAGGAAGTCAAATATAATCTTTGATTCCAAATGTAAAATGGTTCATTTTCAATGTATAGCTTTTTCCCTTAATGTTTTGTTTGTGTGGGAATGATGTTGGCAGCTCTGCAACTCATTTATAAACCTGGACCCAACCTGCCACCTGGCTTCTGGAGGAAGGAGGGAAGTGGGGTGAGAACAAGCAGTACTTTCTCTCTGCAAGTTCTTGGGGATGAATATTTTCGCAATGTACCACAACCAAAAAACCAAGTTTAAATGAGTTGGATGGACTGTTTGATTTATTACCTCTGTCTCTGCCAACAAATTTGTTTTTCTATGTGGGAAGCCTAGATGAGGTAGACTTGGAGGCAGGTTCCATTTACTATGAAGTTCATCCAAGTCTTGTTAGCTCTGAGAAATAAACCATTGTCTGGCTCTATTCCTTTAGATTTCTGCAGATTTACAGACCAGATTCTGTGATCCTTCTTCTTTCTAGGTCTCAGATTCGAATTTTGTGGATTTAAAGGTTATTTCCTGTTTGCATAATCCCTGTTATTTCTTAATGCTTTTTATTACAAAGGTGTTTAAAATTATTAATTGCTGAATTTCATATCCTATAATTAGGTTAGCTTTGTACGTTTTGTCAATATGTGACTACCTTATTTAATTTGCTTTGGATTTTTTCTTCAGATTTTGGCTTATTTTAAAAGTTTTATTGGGCTTCCCTGGTAGCTCAGACAGTAAAGAATCTGTCTGCAATGCTAGAAACCCAGGTTAATCCTTGGGTTGGGAAGATCCCTTGGAGGAAGAAATGGCAACCCACTCCAATATTCTTGCCTGGAGAATTTCATGGACAGAGGAACCTGGTGGGCTACAGTTCATGGGGTCATGAAGAGTCAGACACAACTGAACAACTAACACACACACATGCACTATGACTGCATTTACAGGTTTGAGGACTTTCTACAAATAATTTCTTATTGTTTAGACTCATTCTTTGTAAAACAACTATTTACTGAATGCCTACCCTGGGCCAGGTACTTTTCTGTAAACTAGAAATAAATCAGTGAGCAAACTCAATTCCCTACCCTCTTGAAGCGTATATTCTAGTGGGAAAAAGAAAATAAATAAACAAGTAAAAATTAAGTATATATGTTTATATCAGGGTAAACATAAAGGCTGTAAAGCTAAATAAAGCAAGATAAAAGAATGGTGAGTTAATTGGGGTATGGATCAGGTAAGTCTATCTCAGATTGCTTGGTCACTGAAGATCTTTCCAAGGGGCTATTTGAGCAGAAGAGCTGGTGTTGTCTTTATTAGTAAATATAGACTTTCTCTCCCTTCGTTAATAATTCTTTATCACATGAAGTAATTTTCCCAAGAGAGTAGTCGGCTTGCTGTGGTTGTTGTTCAGTTGCCCAGTCGTGTCCAACTCTGCGACTCCATGGTCTGCAGCGATGTAGTTTGCATACATTACTTTTAAAAACCAATCAAGCAAACAAATCCCCCAAACAAACAAACAAAAAAACAAACAAGCAAAACCACATATATGCAACATCTCCTTAGTATGTGGAGGGAAACTCTAAACACCTCATCCAAGGGCATGAGGTGCTCCATAATCTGGCACCTGCTTCACTGTCAGCCTCATCATTCACCCTTTTCCAACATGGAATTTCCACGTCAAACACATGGATTTATTTCTTATGTATAAACCCTCTCTATTCCTTCCTTGGACATTTCTTCTTCCTGCTGGGAGTGTCTTCCTTTCTACTTTTTCAAGATCCCTATTTTTAAAGACTCAATTTCAAGACACTTTCTTAAATAATTATTTACTATAGCTATGAATAGCAAGGAAAGAAAAGAAAGCCTTCCTTAGTGGTCAATGCAAAGAAATACAGGAAAACAATAGAATGGGAAAGACAGGGATCTCTTCAAGAAAATTAGGGATACCAAGGGAACATTTTATGCAAAGACAGGCTCAATAAAGAACAGAAATGGTATGGACCTAACAGAAGCAGAAGATATTAAGAAGAGGTGGCAAGAATACACAGAACAGTACAAAAAAGATCTTCATGAGCCAGATAATCACGATGGTGTGATCATTAACCTAGAGCCAGATATCCTGGAAAGTGAAGTCAAGTGAGCTTTAGGAAGCATCACTATGAACAAAGCTAGCGGAGGTGATGGAATTCCAATTGAGCCATTTCAAATCCTGAAAGATGATGCTGTGAAAGTGCTGCACTCAATATGCCAGCAAATTTGGAAAATTCAGCAGTGGCCACAGGACTAGAAAAGGTCAGATTTCATTCCAATCCCAAGAAAGACAATGCCAAAGAATTCTCAACCTACTGCACAATTGCACTCTTTTCACACACTAGTAAAGTAATGCTTAAAATTCTCCAAGTCGGGCTTCAGCAATGTGAACCATGAACTTCCAGATGTTCAAGTTGGTTTTAGAAAAGGCAGAGGAGCCTGAGATCAAATTGCCAACATCTGCTGGATCATTGATAAAGCGAGAGAGTTCCAGAAAAACATCTATATCTGCTATATTGACTATGCCAAAGCCTTTGACTGTGTGGATCACAATAAACTGTGGAAAATTCTGAAAGAGATGGGAATACCAGACCACCTGACCTGTCTCTTGAGAAATCTGTATACAGGTCAGGAGGCAGCTGTTAGAACTGGACATGGAACAACAGACTCTAAATAGGAAAAGGAGCACATCAAAGCTATATATTGTCACCCTACTTTATTTAACTTATATGCAGAGTACATCGTGAGAAACACTGGGCTGGAGAAAGCACAAGCTGGAATCCAGATTTCTGGGAGAATATCAATAACCTCAGATATGCAGATGACACCACCCTTATGGCAGAAAGGGAAGGAGAACTAAAGAGCCTCTTGATGAAAGTGAAAGAGGAGAGTGAAAAAGTTGGCTTAAAGCTCAACATTTAGAAAACTAAGATCATGGCATGCGGTTCCATTACTTCATGGCAAATAGATGGGGAAACAGTGGAAAGAGTGGCTGATTTAATTTTTCTGGGCTGCAAAATCACTGCATATGCTGTTTGCAGCCATGAAATTAAAAGATGCTTACTCCTTGGAAGGAAAGTTATGACCAACCTAGATAGCATATTAAAAAGCAGAGACATTACTTTACCAACAAAGGTCCGTATAGTCAAAGCTATGGTTTTCCAGTGGTTATGTAAGGATGTGAGAGTTGGACTACAAAAAAAACTGAATGCCGAAGAATTGATGCTTTTGAACTGTGGTGTTGGAGAAGACTCTTGAGAGTCCCTTGGACTGCAAGGAGATCCAACCAGTCCATCCTAAAGGAGAATCAGTCCTGGGTGTTCACTGGAAGGGCTGTTGTTGAAGCTGAAACTCCAGTACTTTGGCCACCTCATGAGAAGAGCTGACTCCTTGGAAAAGACCTTGATGCTGGGAAAGATTGAGGGCAGGAGAAGGGGATGACAGAGGATGTGGTGGTTGAATGGCATCACAGACTCAATAGACATGGTTTTGGGTGCACTCCGGTAGTTGATGATGGACAGAAAGGCCTGGCATGCTGTGGTTCATGGGATCACAATGAGTCGGACATGACTGAGTGACTGAACTGAACTGAATGCTACAAATAATGATCTATTTGATAATTATTCTAGAGGCATTTAATAATTCATTCTTTTAGCTTTATACAAATACAAATATTTCTAAATTGTTCATTTTCTGTTTTCTTGTGTTCTTAAATACATAACCAGTTCAGTTCAGTCTCTCAGTCGTGTCTGGCTCTTTTTTTGACGTACTCCTTTTCCTATCTGGAACCAGTCTCTTGTTCCATGTCCAGTTCTAACTGTTGCTTCCTGCCCTGCATACAGGTTTCTCAGGGGCATATAATGTGATCTGGTATTTCCTTCCCATTAAGTATATGCCACAGTTGTCATCCACATAGTCAAAGGCTTTCACATAGTCAGTGAAGCACAAGTAGATAACTTTTTTGAATTCATGTGCGTTTTCTATGACCCAGCATTTGTTGGCAATTTGATCTTTGGTTCCTCTGCTTTTTCAAAATCCAGTGTGTACATCTGGAAGTTCTTGGCTCACATGCTGCTTAAGCATAGCTTGAAGGATTTTGAGCATAATCTTGCCGGCATGTGAAATGAGTGGCAATTGTGTGGTAATGTGAAAATTATTTGGCACTACCTTTCTTTGGGATTGGAATGAAAACTGACCTTTTAAAATATATCAAAAATAACATTTATATTCTTTCTCTTTAGGTACATTTTTTGACCTCAATATTACAGACCATAAGCCTCTGTGTGGTCTCAACTTTAATTTGGTGAAAGGTTCATTCAATACATGTTCAATAAATATTAGTAAAGGTTAGCAATCCCAAGTGAAAAACATTACTGCAATGTCTGTGAAATGACCTTCTCTAGAATATCTGTTTTCATCTAAATGGAGGACTTAGGTCCTATTGGTACTTGGAGGAAAGAATAAAAGAACATTTTCAGCTTTATGATATAATGAGTCTCATAGTAGCTGGTAGAAAATAGTGTTAGCCAGTACTTCTTTATACTTTGTTAAGTTCATTTATGAAATGGGGGTACTTTTCTTTCAACTCCTCACTTCATAGGAAGATAAAGATAAGGGATGAAAGGATATGTCTAAAATATCCATTAGCTCTTTAGAATAGAGTGAGCAAATGCTATATCAGCCATTCAGCCTCACAAGAATTGAGCAATCAAAAGTCAGTGATTTTCAAATTTTTTTCTACAAAGCCAGAAGATCTTGTTTTTTGAAGACTCTCCAAGGGCAACTAGGAGTGTAAGGTGGGGGTTGAGTGTGAGGAGGCTACTCATGGTAGCTTCAACCAGTACAATCACACATTTGTTGTAGGTGTGTTTGTGTGTGTGTTAGTCTCTCAGTTGTGTCCAACTCTTTGCAAATCCATGGACTGCAGCCCACCAGGGTTCTGTAACTATGAGACTTTTCAGGTAAGAATGCTGAAGTGGATTGCCATTTCCTTCTCCAGGGGATCTTCCTGGCTCAGGGATTGAACTTGGGTCTCTCACATTGCAGACAGACTCTTTACTGTCTGAGCCACCAGGCAAGCCCTTTGTTATAGGTATGTTTCTGTAAAAGTTCATCTCTGGAGAAATGCCTCAATTCCCTCTTCTGTTAAATGGAGATACATGATAGTTCACATCTCAGAAGAGTGTTGGATTCAGTGAATTTTCACAGGGAAAAGGTTTGGAATAGCGGCTAGCATGTGGTGTCAGAAAATGGTTCACGGACATCATTAATATATTATCATTTGCACGTCTTTACCTGATATCTCCTCAACTTCACATACCTTAAGATGTTTGTCTGCTCAGCAATATAAGGTGAGTCCTATCAGAATGAGGTAAGATTTGGGGGCTTTTTGTTCAGTGATTGTTCCTAGAGCAGTATTGACATTCACTGGATACTCAATAAATAAATATTGGAGGCAATCACTGAATAAAAAACCCCCAAATCTTACCTCATTCTTATGGGGAGTCCCTGGTAGCTCAGATGGTAAAGAGTCTGCCTGCAATGCAAGAGACCCTGATTCGATCCTTGGGTAGGGAAGATCCCCTGGAGAAGGAAATGGCAATCCACTCCAGTATTCTTGCCTGGAAAATCCTATGGATGGAGGAGCCTGGCAGGCTACATACCATGGGGTTGCAGAGTTGGACATGACTGAGTGACTTCACTTTAATAAATATTTGTCTGAATGAATGAATCCTATAAAGTTTCCTCTCTTTTCTGGCTCTCTCACTGTTTTTCCTCTCTCCCTGCTCTCCTCACTTCTCCTGGTAGCCCTTTCCCTTTGTAACTTGGTATTTCTCTTGTGATCAAGACATGACCCTTAAATATATTGAACTGTTAGAATTGTATGTCAAATAAAAATCAATACATCAAGAGGGAAAGCCTATGCACTTGACCATAAACTTTATGACAGTAGAGAACCTTTTTTTAATCATTTTATGTCCAATACTTGGCAGAGTGCATGGCCTATAGCACAAGACATTATTATTTTTGATGACTGAAAGAATGACTATATCAATAAATGAAATAAATTATTACCCTTTTAGGCTACGTAGAATTGGGTTTTGGTACTGTGTTCCCCAGAGGTACAGTTTTAAGATAGGAAGTTCCAAGTAGGGAAAATACTCAAATGATAAGATATTATGTAAAATATTGCTATTTTACATAATCTGGTAAACATTGCTACAAATCACTGCAGAGAAAAGTTTATAGAACCTAGAAGTTGTCTATTTTATTTTATTTTTCATTTTAAAGTTATTAGTTATTCTAATTTCTAGCTTAGATAAAAGTTAAGTAGATTAAAATTGGGTTACAGAGTACATAATATGTTTGCTTTCAGATCATCCTGAAAAGAAGAGAGTTATAAAATGCATATGTGAATCCATCTGTTTCTGCAAATTAAGTGGATTTGTCATCTTAAAAGCAGAATAATTGTTTCAATTTACAGAGCCCAAAAACAGTAGTCACTCTGAGGGGAAAGTTCTCCACTTCACATGGCAGAACTCGGGAGTCTGCTAATTAGACATTTGACTCCTGAAGGCACATTCTATTTCTAAATGTGTGAGGCTGTGAGGTCCCCCAAAGTATTTGTTCCCTGACTTCTTCAAGGCACCTTCAAAAAGCTGTTGGGCTTTAGATCCTACAGAAATTGATGCTTCCTCAGAACAAAGACCCATCCCAAATATGAACTAGCATAATAAGCAATCCTGCCAAAGGGCCCAGTTCATTCCTGGTCACTTTCAGTTTTCTTCAACATTTCTCACTTAGAAAGGTGGTTCTTGTGTCCATACTCATAGCAACAATTCCTGAATTGTTTCTGAATATCTGGTCTGAAGGGATCATGAGTGCTACAGCCTAATTAAAAAATTCGTAATTAATTCTGTATGGTTGCTTAAAGTTGGAGTACAATGATCATTTGTAAAACATTGAACGCATAAGTGAATTTTGGTTCTTTGATACTATTTTTCTATATAGCTACAGATATCTATTATATATGTATATTTACTGTGAAATGTAACTGTCAAGTTTATTAGTAAGAAAAATATAAGGAACAGGAATTCAAGAGAATTTTTTTTATCTCCTTCTGCTTTGTTCATGACCTTTGTCCTTCATCAAAATAAATTTAACAAAGACAGGGATCTTGGAATCGCCATGTAAGAGAGGAATGTTGAGAAGGCAATATAAGGGAGGGATGCTGGGAACTTGCCTTCAAAGAGAGGGATGCTGGGAACATGATGAAAGGGAAGGATTCTGGGAGCCTCCATCAGAGAGATGAATGCTGGGAACATGATGAAAGAAAGGGATGCTGGGAGCTCCTATCACCCTCAGAGAACGTGATGTCAGGATTACCTGTCAGAGAAAGGGGTGCAGGCTGGGAACCCCCTCAAAGTGAGCTGCTCCCTCTCAGAGCACCAAGGCTGGTTCTGTATATCCATGGAGTTCTTATTCAGAAGTTTATGTTTGCCAAGGGAAGATCTTGAAAGGTTTATGGCATGAAGTGCTACAGTTAGCACTATTAATTCTCTGAGAGGTTTCGACATGATGGACTTTTGATCTTATACTTATTTAATTAAAGTTCAGATTGTCTTTTGATTTTTTTTTTTTAAGTTTCTCAGTCATGTCCAACTCTTTGTGAGCCCATGTATTGTAGCCTACCAGGCTCCTCTGTCTGTGAAATTCTCCAGGCAAGAACACTGGAGTGGATAGCCATTCCCTTCTCCAAGAGCCAGGTTAAAAAAACAAACAAACAAAAACACATTATCTAGAAGGTGCAGTGGAAAGAATCAGAACTTCCAGATTTATGTTTCTTGTCTTCTACTGATTAGCCTACTATTTCTAGTAAAATATTAAATTTCTCTTAGCCCTGGCTTTAGCAGAAATTATATCTTCCTTATTTTTACCATAGTTTGTTGATGAGGAACAAATGAGAAAAATGCTCAAGACAGTGTTTCCAAAATGCTATACAAATACAACAATTGTATCAAGAGGAAGGCATTAGAATATCCTCACCCTACTGACAGTTTAGGAAGCTTCCAGTACAGGGTAACAGCAGTCTTTGTAAAATGTCTCAGTTGTTTGCTTCTATCTTTGGACTGCACTGACAGTTTTCAGACAAAAGTGCAGCAGGCTATAGACAGAGGAGTCTGAAAGCAGACTGTCAGTGAAGGCAATGACTTTGCATTTCACGCACACAGAATCCCCCTTCGAATGCTGTCTTTAAAGGAAGTCAAATATATGATACAATATACAAGAAGCCAAGCTGCTTTGTCTGGGGTGGAGGGGAGTGGTGTTCAACTGTCCCATTGAATCTCCTGCTGCCATCAATGCACTGACCTCAGTCTGAAAGCTGCCTCATCAGAGGAAAGGGCCAGTAATAAAGAAGTCACCGTGAGGGCCAAGTAGCAACCCTGGGCTTGGGACAGGGCTCCATTTCCCTGATCTGACAGTCATCTGTGCTGACTCAACTGTAGGGTTCTTATTGTGTTTCCAGATATCAGATCTCAAAATAAAAAAATAAAATAACTCAGGACCACCAGATTAATCACTGTGGATGGTGACTGTAGCTATGAAGTTAAAAGATGATTGCTCCTTGGAAGAATAGCTATGGCAAACCTAGACAGCATATTAAAAAGCAGAGACATCACTTTGCCAACAAAGGTACGTCTAATCAAAGCTATGGTTTTTCCAGTAGTCATGTATGGATGTGAGAGCTAGACAATGAAAAAGGCTGAGCACTGAAGAATTGCTGCTTTTGAACTATGGTGCTGGAGAAGACTCTTAAGAGTCCCTTGCCCAGCAAAGAGATCAAATCAGTCAATTCTAAAGGAAATCAACCCTGAATATTCATTAGAAGGACTGATGCTACAGCTGAAGCTCCAATACTTTGGTCACCTGATTAGAAGAACTGACTCATTGGAAAAGACCCTGATGCTGGGCAAGATTGAGGGCAAAAGAGAAAGGAGTGGCAGAGGATGAAACGGTTAGATAGCACCACTGACTTTTTGGACATGAATTTGAGCAAACTCTGGGAGATAGTGAAGGATAGAGGAGAGTGGCAGTCTACAGTCCAAGGGGTTGCAAAGAGTCAGGCAACTTAGTGGCTGAACAATAACAACAATCCTTAATCTGGTGAGATTCTCAAATTTATTTGATGAAGAGAGTCTTTTGGGAAGAAATACCTAGTAAAGAATATTTTCAGAACATGTTCTGGGAGGTAGTTTCTAAATCCTTTCCAGGGGACTGAAGAGGGGAAAAGTGAGTAGAGAGTTTGGCATAGGGAAGAGAAACCAGTGCTCAGCATGCTGTGCCTGGACTGTCTTGGGCTGATCTAATTCCCTTCAGACCCATTTTACAGATGAGAACCAAGACACTCACTCAGAAGATGTTAGGTTAGTTGCCTAACATTAAGCTGAAAAGTGGAGGGATTCAAACTCAGGTCTAATTTCAAAACACTGTTTGCTTCTCATTTTAGTTCAGAAAAATCCCAGGCCAAGAGCCTAGTGACACCAT
The DNA here is from genome assembly GCA_007570785.1 of Antilocapra americana. Classification (NCBI taxonomy): domain Eukaryota; kingdom Metazoa; phylum Chordata; class Mammalia; order Artiodactyla; family Antilocapridae; genus Antilocapra; species Antilocapra americana. The sequence goes on from ML662442.1 coordinate 14,627,684, forward strand.
TAAGAATGGTGATATCAGGACTGAACATTTCAGCCAGGAGTAACACAATTGTCCATTTTGGTGGTTTCAAACTGTCCTGGAGGAGCCTCCTGGGAGGCACGTGAGGGCGGAGGAGGCGTGGGAGGGCACAGCCCTGGCTGAGACCAGGTCTGCCTATGGCTGCTTTCTCAGTCGTTGACTCTCCTCTCTTACGGAAGGTTGCAGACCTTTGATATAGTTGGCTTTCCCTTTCCCACAGTGGGCTGTGGGGGCCCAGCAGGCGACTGAATGGCCGAGGTGCAGAATTTCTGAGACGGAGCCATCTGTGAAGCCATCTGAGTCACCAGGCTCTTTGACTTCAGTACCCTTCCCACTCGGATGGCCTGTTCAGACTAGAAGTCAGAAATTTAATCCCTTTAAAGACCATTTTCCATGTTATTATCCATTTCTGAGGGCTGGCTAGGGACACCAAAATTACCAGACTCCATTTCCTGACTGAAGTATCCAGTTCTACTGGTTTTGTTTCCTGGCAGCTGCTTTTTGAGGAGGGATTTTTCTTTTTCTTTTTTTTTGGATCATTTTGATAAAGATTTTCCTCCCTGAGGTGCCCCTTTCCCTAAAGATGAACAAACAATGATAATAGCTATCCTGTGGTGAGAAGTTAGATAACAGCTAAAGGCTAAATGTGTGTTTCTTCATGTTTCTCTCTTATAAAACATCCTGCAGGTAAATACTGTTACCCAAGTTTTAGAGGTGAGAAGTCTGACTCTGCGAGCTTCCTGAGCTTGCCTAAGATCTGAAGGCTTACAAGTTGGAAAGCTTGGCCTCAAACCCGGGTTCTGCCCTTGACACCTGGGCTTTTAGCCACAGTGTTAAATTGCCTGATCCTTCCTCCGATCAGGGAAGATAATTCTCAGCAGACAACTGAACCAAAATCCTCTTAAATTTCTTCTTAAATACTACAATACTGGAGTCTTAAAATGTTTATTCTATTGTGACTTCATTTTTGAAAGAGAATCTTAATGAACGGAGGAAGTACAGAGCAGATCTTTATGTATGTGGTGGGAATATTAAGGGCTGGCATTTGTGAAAACCAAGTCCATTGGCCAGTGAAAATTGGCACTGTTTTGCCTGACTTGTTACAGAAGCACCAATCTTACCAGAGAAGTAAAAACATGGTAAATACTGAAGCCTGAATACCAATGGGAATTCCAGTATTTCCCAGATACCAAGGACAATGCTTGTAAACCAAACTTTTCCTCTCTTACAACTGATTATGATAGTTGATACTTAGAATATTTTGCATGAATTAAACTAACCACAACTGCCACCACCACAATAACAAACCCTGGGAAGTAGACAAAATAATGAATGACATGAGACTCTTGCATTTGAGAAAATGTCTCAACAACATATAGGAGTCTTGTAAACTTCTGTTACTCTGTGATACATAATATGGAATATGTGTAAAACACACGTTAAAGTAACACATGTTTGCTTATTTCCTGTTCCCCAGAAAGAATTTTATTTTTATCACCATTCTTAAGCTCACTGAAAATTTATTTGTGTTCTGTCCTGAATAAAGGGCTATAATACCCCAATCTCTCTTTTCTTAGTAACTGCACTCTTCTGAAAAGTATCTGCCTTCCTAGAAATTGAGAAGATAATGCATGATTAGGTAAGTGGAGAAAGGTGGATACTTATATTCCCTTACTTGGAAATGATTAAACATGACATAATTAACTTTCCCCTATTGAATATTCTACCTTTAAAATACATGGATAATATCCCATATTAATCGCTGAGCCAGTTGACCAAGGCAAGAGAAGCAGCCGCCATTCACAGGTCGTGACTTTCAGTGTCACTCACAGGCATCTTGGAAGAGCTGGAACCATAACCCACTTCATGGCTGACTGTTAGCAAACCTGGCGCAATGATTCAACATAGATACTAACTTAGTTTGAGTGAGCACTTTTCTCAGAAAACTGTGCCTGTGTTAGACTCATCAAATACAAGTTTTCATGGAATGTTGTTAAGGTTGCACTTGCTTCTAAAACTATAGAAGGATGAAGTTTCTAATAGGCCTGAGGACTTCAGACAAAATGTCCCCTAAACTGTAATTCTATAATCACTGTGTTTCTTTACTGATTAAAACATGCCTACTCTGAACTGTCAGGAGATGGTTTTTAAACAACATCAAGCTTGGGTGCAATGTAATAGTTGACCAAATTCATACACACTTAGTTAAGAAAAGTGTATGAAAACAATATTTAGAAAAGGTTTTGTTATTGGCTAGAGAATCAAATCCTTAGGTGCTAAGGTGTCTGACTGCTATTCTATTCTCCCTACAGCATGAGTGATGTGTAGAGTAGAATGACTCACTCATAGATGTCCCAGACACTAGTAATGGTGGTTGGGTGATAGCAACTCCAAACAGTCATCTCATGCCTTTCTCATCTCTGTAATACGTGTGGCTGAAGACACAAATAATTTCCACAAAGAAATATACCATGTATGAGAGAGGTGAAACCTGAATTTTGATTGATTACATGTTCCTAAAGTACTTCATAATCGATTTTATTACCTCTAATGTAGGACTGTACTTCATAATCTATTTTGTTACCTCTGAAGTAGGATCGCATGAAAAAACAAAACTTGATCTTTCTAGGGTGTGGAACAATAGAAATTCACACTGCTGATGCAAACTGGTATAACCTCTTTGGAAAACTCCTTAGTAATATTTATTAGAGTTTAAAATACACATACTCAATGGCCTAGCAGTTTCACTGCTAGATATATACTCAGCTGAGGTGTATGTGTGTGTGTGCATGTGCCTGCATATGTATAAATCTATTTCTTTTTCCTTTCTTTTCACCTAATGATGCCTCTTTGCATTGCTCAAAGTGGAGACTACCCAGATACCCATTAACAGTAAGGTGGGTGAATACCCAGTGGACAGCAGTAAAAAGGACTGGGCTGCAACTGCACAATGATATAGGTATCTCTGAAACAATATTGAAAGAAATAAGGCATAGAAGAAAGCATATTGTATAGTCCTTTGTTAAAAATTTTATTTATTTTAGTTGGAGGTTAATTACTTTACAATATTTTGATGGTTTTCATCATACGTTAACATGAATCAGCTGTAGGTACATGCATATCCTCAGGTCCGGAACCCCCCTCCTGCCTCCCTCCCCATCCCATCCCTCCAGGCTGTTCCAGAGCACCAGCTTTGGGTGCCCTGCTGCATGATTCACACTTGCACTCATCATCTATTTATACATGGCAATGTATATGTTTCAATGCTGTTCTCTCACAGCGTCCCTTCCCTGCTCCCACTAAGTCCAAAAGTCTTTTCTTTACATCTGAGTTCCATTTATATGACGTATAAAAATGAACATAAGTAGTTTATGCTGTTAGAAGTCAGGACAACGATTACTGCCTTCCTGGGGGTTGGGAGGTGGGCGTGGAGGTAGCAACTCCCGCAGTGACTGAGTGGAAGCCTCTGGGGATTTTCAATCTGCGTAGGCATTTCATGAGTGTGTTTAGTGGTGACAAGTCAGGTGTACACTTACGCGATATTTATCACATTCTGAAGTTAAAAATAAGAATGACAATGGCAACAGAAAATAGGCTATTATTGTGAACAAGTAGAGAATATATTCTCTTACTCTCTGTCAGGGAACGTCTAACATGAGAATTCCTGTGTGCTGTTTTCTATTTCTCATAAATCCTCTGTTCCTTATCAAGGAACAGGAACGAGTGGAACAGCATGCTGCTCTGAGGACTGAGGTCATAGGATGAAACATACGCATGAATCTCCTTCAGTAAACATTCTCCTTACGACGAAACTGCTTAGTCATGACCCTCTTTCTTGAGATATGGATTGTTTTCTGACCTTATGATCATTGTTCCCTTGATAACGGTTGCTGTACGTTTGGTTTTGTGATCTTTATCATTGTCGGAAGAAATTCCTTGTACAACAGCCTATATATACTCATAGAAAAATCATTAAAGCACCCTTGCTCCACCAGGGGCTTGGGTCCCTGTGTCTTTCTCTCTCCCTCCCTCCAGCTAATTCTCTGGAGCATGGAAACCCGCCGAGCTCACTCTCCTGCCCAGGCTTTCAAGACTTCCTCTAGAGGACGCCCTGTGCCTTCATGAGCAATGCAAGCCCTGTTCAGGGTTTTATTGGCTCTCTGTGTAAACCAGCGAATATTAGCTTCTTTCTCTCTTTCACTTTCTTATTGTTGACTCCAGACCACCAGGTTCCAGTCCATTAAAGGACCCCAACAACTATCCATAAATATTACTACATATAGGTCATGAAAATGACTCAAGTCTCTCAAACTCATTGTAATGAAAAAGAAGTTTATTTTTTACCAATCAAAAAATTAATTAGGCAATTATTTGGCTATTAACTCAGATCTGAATTGTATTTATGTGGGTGTTATAGACCATTCAGATCGCGAGATAAAAAAGAACTGATCAGACAGTGGAGCTGAGGATTTTTTATCTCCATTTCAGAGGAAGCAGGTAGTGTTCCAGCCTCAGTCTGAGTCAGGGAGGAAAGGCCAGCAGGATTCTACAGGTGAGTTATTGTGTGCTTCACATGTTAATGCCATGTTCATCATCTCTTGCTTTCATCCTTCTCCCATGCCAATACAAATCCAGTTGTATCACTCTCCTGCTTCAAACCACCCAATGCTGCCTATGTTCAGGCTCTGACCACGTTTCTCCAAACCTTTCCTCCTTGCTTCCTCCCTCTAGTCTTACTGGCACTTACTTTAGGTCTCTTGAACCAATGAAACTATTCCTATCTCTAGGTCAATGCACCATGAGTTTCATCCACTGGAAATGCTCTTTCTACAGACCTTCATGAGCCTTCATTCTTAGTCCCCGCCTGCTTTGATGTCAGTGTCAGAGTGACCCTGTGTCACTCTCATCTCTCATCTCTTGTACATTAAAAGCATACTAGGTAAAATCATCTTTATTTTTCAAATTTTTTTATTACTTGCATCCTTCAACTCTCTACTTCTCTAATAGAACAAAGATCAAGGAAGCTGTCTTTTGTATCATGTTGTATCTCAAGGCCAGACCAGTTAGCACATCATAAATGCTCAGTACAAATTTGTTAAATGTATAGATACAGAATAATAAAAGTAATGATAGCAAAATGTTTCTGCTATTTGCCTTTCTGGGGTTCTTCTATGAAAATTATTTGAATTTCTGAAATTTTTAGACTCCTGGAATCTTATAATATTAAATATAAATCTTAGAAGATTAAACCCTGATGTCCTTATTGTCTAGCACCCATATATCAAATATACTGGGTAGGGTTACTCTCTGTTTTTTCCTTAATATACTTTTGCTCATGGGAGGCAATGACAGGCCTCAAGCAAAAGCACTCCCAGAAGAATCGTGTGTCATTAGCTGGAGGCTAATGGAAATAGGAAAGCCTTGAGCTATTACATAAACCCAGTTGGGGTTAAGTCTCCCAAATGTTAAAGGCCCATTAAAATTGGAGAATTGTGGTTGAATGAAATGTTTTTTGTTTTTTTTTTGTAAAAACATTCTACAGAATTTGCCTCATTTGTCACTGAACACTCTTTTACAAGTGACTTAGACATTTAAAAATGCAGAGAATATAAAATGCTATGGTCTTGCTGTCTTGACTTTCTATCATGCTTTGTTTGTATTGACTGTTCAGCATTGATTTGCTGGATGACCAATTGCATTCTTTGTTTTTGACTTGCAAGTATTGATGAAATACTTCATTTTAAATGACTAGCTTACACAAGAGCTGTAGAGTGAGCCAGGACCCAGAAACAGGTATTCTGCCTTCTTCTGTTTATATAAGCTGTGTTGTCAAGCTGAGTTGCAGAACTCCTTGGGACTCTGCTCTGCTATAACACAAATGTTTCACTGTGTTGGGGTATTTACCACTGAACGCTTTAGTGTGTTTTTGGGTAACTCACAGGTGAAAGAGCACTGTCTGTGAAGTGAATGGCCATGTTGGTAGCGTGGAACGGTAGTACTGGCATTTGCCCTGGACAATCTTTGTGCTTAGAGATAAACATTTGGGCCATTTAAATTCATTGGTGCTCTGCTGTTTCTAGCATCACCTTGGACTACTGGTGATTTTAGTGTTGATCATTCACAAGGAAACAGGTCACTTTCAGGTTAGAATATCCTCAGTAGAGTGTTGCCTTCTCTGAGTGGGTGCTAAAGGAGGAGTGAATATGGGCTGGCCCCATGTCCCTTTACAGTCCCATCTGCACTACCATGCATAACTGAGGGGGAATATTAGACTCTACTGAACGGTTGGGGTAAAATAACAACTCATGTGCTTATAGTGAATTACTATGTGTCAGTCTGTTTTAAGATATTTATATTCATTAACTTATTTAATTTTCAAAACAACCCTATACATAGGTGTTATTATTATTCGAATGTTACAGTTGAGCAAACAGAGGGAGAGAAAGGTTAATAACTCTTTTAAATTACTAGACATTTTAAGACAGTTCTCAAGGTGGCTGCTCCCTAGTTTGAAAAGTATTAGTTGCTCAGTCGTGTCTGACTCTCTGTTACCCCATGGACTGTAGGCCTGCTGTCTCCTCTATCCATGGAATTCTACAGACAAGAATACTGGAGTGGGTAACCATTCCCTTTTCCAGGGGATCTTCCTTATCTAGGGATTGAACCCAGGTCTCCTGCATTAGAGGCTGATTCTTTACCATCAGAGTCACAAAGTGGTGGCACTAGTGGTAAAGAACCCACTTGCCAATGCAGCAGACATAGGAGACACAGGTTCAATCCCTGGGTTGGGAAGATTCCCCTGGAGGAGGGCATGGGAACCCATTCCAGTATTCTTGCCTAGAAAAGCCCATGTACAGAAGAGCCTGGAGGGACTTCGCATGCATACATGCATGCATTTTTAAAATATGCCCAGGTGATTTTATTTTAAAATATCCAGGTGATCTTATTGTGCAGCCAGGGTGGAGAACCAGTGTTCTACAATCACATCTTATGAAGCTGTGGCAATATAGCCTGTGGTAACCATTGACATGTAAAGTCCTGTTCAGTGGGTCAGGGGTTGGGAGTGACGGGTGCTTCACCTCTGGTCCAGTAGCCTTAGATATGGTCACGGCTATGAGCCCTACTTCAGGTAGGTTGAGTATGTACTTTTAATTATTTAATCCAGGTGATTCAGAGATACATACAAATGACACACTTCTGAAGGGCATGCTTTAATTTCCTGAGACAGTACATTTTAAAACTTTAAGGAGGGAGAACATATTTTCTTAGCTATAATGTAAAGTGAACGGCAAGCTCTCTACAATGCAATCAGTGCTTACATTATTATGTAGTAATTGAGTCCCCTGCTTGGTAATTGTGCCCCTTGGGTTTAGCTAAGTCGTATGCCTCCTATGAGTCATCGTCTTAGCTATACAAGTACTTGAGAGAAAATTTAAAATAATACTTGAAATAATATGTGTAAATCATTGATTAAAATTGTTCTTTAGCAAATATTCATACATCTTCCCATTCTGTGTGCCTGGGTTGAGATGAGGAGAAAAGCTGATGTTATTATTCCAGTTTGTATAGTCATATATATTAATGCATATCTCCATGTGCTTTGGGGCTTCCCAGGTGGCTCAGTGGTAAAGAATCCACCCGCCAGTGCAGAAGATGCCAAAGAAAGGGTTCTATCTCTGGGTCAGGAAGATCCCACAAAGAAGAAATTTCAACAGACTCCAGTATTCTTGCCTGGAGGATTCCATGGAAAGTAGACCCTGGTTCAGTTCAGTTCAGTTCAGTTCAGTCGCTCAGTTGTGTCCCACTCTTTGCCACCCCATGAATTACAGCACGCCAGGCCTCCCTGTCCATCACCAACTCCCAGAGTCTACCCAAACCCATGTTCATTGAGTCGGTGATGCCATCCAGCCATCTCATCCTCTGTCTTCCCCTTCTCCTCCTGCCCCCAATCCTTCCCAACATCAGGGTCTTTTTCAATGGGTCAATTCTTCACATGAAATAACCAAAGTATTGGAGTTTCAGCTTCAAAATCAGTCCTTCCAATGAACACTCAAGACTGATCTCCTTTATGATGGACTGGTTGGATCTTCTTGCAGTCCAAGGGACTCTCAAGAGTCTTCTCTAACACCACAGTTCAAAAGCATCAATTTTTCAGCACTAAGCTTTCTTCACCATCCAACTCTCACATCCGTGGATGACTACTGGAAAAACCATAGCCTTGATTAGATGGATCTTTGTTGACAAAGTAATGTCTCTGCTTTTCAATATGCTGTCTAGGTTGGTCATAACTTTCCTTCCAAGGAGTAATTGTCTTTTAATTTCATGGTTGCAATTACCATCTGCAGTAATTTTGGAGTCCAAAAAAATAAAGTCTGACACTGTTTCCACTCTTTCCCCATCTATTTGCCATGAAGTTATGGGACCAGATGCCATGATCTTAGTTTTCTGCATGTTGAGCCTTTAAGTCAACTTTTTTACTCTCCTCTTTCACTTTCATCAAGACGCTTTTTAGTTCCTCTTCACTTTCTGCCATAAGGGTGGTGTCATCTGCATATCTGAGGTTATTGATATTTCTCCCAGAAATCTTGATTCCAGCTTGTGCTTCTTCCAGTCCAGTGTTTCTCATGATGTACTGTGCATATAAATTAAATAAGCAGGGTGACAATATACAGCCTTGACATACTCCTTTTCCTATTTGGAACAAGTCTGTTGTTCCATGTCCAGTTCTAACTGTTGCTTCCTGACCTGCATATAGGTTTTGCAAGAGACAGGTCAGATTGTCTGGTATTCCCATTCTTTCAGACTTTGCCACAATTTATTATGATCCATTCAGTCAAAAGCTTTGGCATAGTCAATAAAGCAGAAATAGATGTTTTTCTGGAACTCTCTTACTTTTTCGATGATCCAGTGGATGTTGGCAATGTGATCTCTGATTCCTCTGCCTTTTCTAAAACCAAGTTAAACAGCTGGAGGTTCATGTTTCATGTATTGCTGAAGCCTGGCTTGAAGAATTTTTAGCATTACTTTACTAGCGTGTGAGATGAGTGCAGTTGTGCGGTAGTTCGAGCATTCTTTGGCATTGCCTTTCTTTGGGATTGGCACGAAGATTGAACTTTTCCAGTCCTCTGGCCATTGCTGAGTTTTCCTAATTTGCTGGCATATTGAGCGTAGCACTTTCACAGCATCATCTTTCAGTGGGCTATAGTTAATAGGGTCACAAAGACTTGGACACGACTGGACAACTAAGAACACAGGCCATGTGCTTTCATACATGTATACTCTAAACGTATATTTACCTTTGTCCTTTCACTATGAATTAGGGTAAGCTTTGGATTACCTTTGAATTTTATTTGTTTCTTAACAGTTGCTTATAAAAACAAGCCATATATTTGCAAGCTAAAATACTCTGTCTGTCATGTGAGGCTTTGTAAATGGGTGGAGCTGAAAAAATATTTTCTTTGGTATTTGAAATATTAGTTTTTGGAGTTGTGCTCTCCCCCTCCATATTGATAAGAAATGCTGGTTTTGTAATAAAATTAGTGTGAAGTATGTGTGTGCTTTGTTCAGATTTGCTTTATTTTAGGGGCTCTGTTATAAATTAGCTTCAGGAAGATGAAAAGCCAAGTGTGGTCTAGTTTACTGAGTGAAAGCTACAGCTGTGAAAGAAAGCCTGAGAATGTGGAGGTAAGTGAGCCAGCAGCTGTGACGTGAGCTACCAGGTAGGGACTAATAGAGATTGTCTTGTTGGGGCTGATGCCCATCCCGACAGCCTGATGAAAAGGAGGTGGGGAAAAGAATGAAGCACCATCAAAAGGACATCTGAGTTACAGCTCTCTGTTTTAAGTCACAGAGTGGGCCCATTTTTTAAAAGAAGAATTCTCTTCATGTTTAGGAATGAATTTTGAAGCACATAAAGGATATTTGAGTGGAAAATCTTAAGTACTAAAACATATTTCTATCATTAATGGAAATGGAAAACCTTCAGATGATTCTAAACAGGGCAGTTGAAGAATGTGCAGTGTCTGGCACATTGCAGGTACTTAAATGAACTTTTGGACAAATAGATGAGAAATGTAGAGGGCCTTATCATAATTTTTTTCAGTTTTTGGTAGGTTGAGAGGAATTAATGCTTATCAGTACAGAGGATCTGTGTTTGGGGGAAAAAAAGCCAAAGACCAAGAATCTGATGTTTTGCAAAACTGTGTGCTGAAATTAACAAGACTTAATGGAAAAAATGGAGTGGGGGTGAGAGGTGCCCACTCACGCTAGCACAACTTTGTGACTAGAGCACTAATCAAGTTAGCACTGATGCCTTGGGAGATAACAGACTACTCAGGCAGGAAGTTCAATATAGCTAGAGGCTGTCCCACAAGATCCTAAAATGTACAGAAAAAAAATCTAGTGGAACGTCTGGCAACTCCTTAGTTAGCAACAGGATCTCTTGAAGCAGAGATCTCAAGCAGTGGGGGTCCTTTGAAGGTGGCTTCTGGGTGTGCAGACTGTCAAGAGGATAAACCATAGGACTCTGGGATATTCTTCTCTGGGGAGGACTTATTTCAATTTTTTGAAAATGGGGCTGAAAGAGTTTCTGTTGCATGAGCAGCCAAAGGCTAAGGGCTTTCTCCTTCATTGTTGAAAGTTTTATTTCTATTCCTGCTTTTTTGGCTTCCCTCACCTAGAAAAATTACGTATGAACCAGATTACCTCCTTGTTAAACTGTCATTTCTCTATTTCCCAATTCTTCATGAGCTAATTGATATTGTAGAAATGAAACAGGAGGGAAGGAGGCAAGGCACAGCCTTTGAAAGAATGACATAGCCACGTGTGTGTGCTCATTTGCTCAGTTGTGTCCGACTCTTTGAGACCCCATGGACTGTAGCCCACCAGGCTCCTCTGTCCATCGAATTTTCCAGGCAAGAGCTCTGGAGTGAGTTGCCTTTTCCTCTTCCAGGGGATCTTCCTGACCAAGAATCAGACTTGAGACTCTTGTCTCTCCTGCATTGGCAGGTGGATTCTTTGCCACTGTACCACCTGGGAAGCCCATCACTTCAGTTCAGTTCAGTCACTCAGTCGCATATAACTCTTTGTGACTCCATGATTTGCAGCACGCCAGGCCTCCCTGTCCATCGCCAACTCCCCGAGTTTACACACACTCATGTCCATCAAGTCAGTGATGCCATCCAGCCATCTCATCCTCTTTCGTCCCCTTCTCCTCCTGCCCCCAATCCTTCCCAGCATTAGCGTCTTTTCCAGTGAGTCAACTCTTCGCATGAGGTGGCCAAAGTATTGGAGTTTCAGCTTCAGCATCAGTCCCTCCAATGAATACCTAGGACTTATCTCCTTGCAGTCCAAGGGACTCGCAAGAGTTTTCTCCAACACCACAGTTCAAAAGCATCAATTCTTCGATGCTCAGCCTTTTTCACTGTCCAACTCTCACATCCATACATGACTACTGAAAAAATCATAGCTTTGACTAGATGGACCTTTGTTGGCAAAGTAATGTCTCTGCTTTTTAATATGCTGTCTAGGTTGGTCATAGCTTTTCTTCCAAGGAATGCCTTTTCTGAATACTTTCACTTTTTTTCTACACATTTGTTTATTAGACTCCAGATTTTTGTCATGCAAAACAATTTAGCTTTCTTTTGCTTTATATCTCTATCCTCAGGAGAGTGCCCTGGGGCTGTCTTTCTATTAGCAAAATAATTTGTTGATTTTCTTTCTAAAAGGAGAATAAAAAATTTTTTTTCTTCCTATATATCAATAGACATCAAGTGTTTTGGACAGTCTTCACAAGTGTGTGAGTGCAAATGAACTCCCATTGACAGTAATGATTTTTATTTCCCTGGTTCTCTCCTCTTTTCTCATATGGAGCCCTGTTGCTCCATTTCCCCCCTTTTATTGTCTGGAGTCTTCTGTTCTATTGATATATCAAAGTATAAACGCTACTCTGTGATCTGTAATCTAATTGTCAAAGTTCGATGACAAAGCAAGAGTTGCTTTTGCTGAAGTAAGGAGAATGCCCCCATCTTATTGTATTGCAGTCAGTTAGAAAGTGATCAGAGGAGAACAGCCTTAGTCCTCATTACCTTCCTGAGATCTTAGAGAACACAGCCATCAGTAATTCATCTGTAGCAGTCTGCTCCCTGAGACTTCCTTGGAGCTGGATCAGGTACACCCCTGAGTGCCAGCCTCTGGTCCAGACCTGGTGTCCCTCTCTGCTGACTGTTTACTCTGGTGGTAGTTCCAGTTGGTTGTGATTCTCTCTTCCCTTCAAGTACAATACTCCAGGAAGCTTTTCAAGGTTCTTGGGAATAAGATCTGACTATACTACCCTACTCTGTCCTAACAGTTTTTTAGAGAAGCCTGAAAAATGTCTGAGTATTAGTGGTGGGTAACCTTACAGATGGGGGCTTCCCATGTGGATCATTGGTATAGAATCTGCCTGCAATGCAGAAGCCATGGGAGTTGAGAGTTTGGTCCCTGGGTTAGAAAGATCCTCAGCAGGAGGGCGTAGCTCTAGGATTCTTGCCTGGAGAATCCCATGAACAGAGGGGCCTGGTGGGCTATAGCTCAGTGTCGCAAAGAGTCGGACAGGACTGAAGCAACTTAGCCTGCAACCTTACAGACAGGAAAGAAATACATAAACACCATAAGAGTTGTAATCTTTAAGTAGTAAGGTCATGGATAATTTTAATGTTTTATGCTTTTCTTTATTTTTCATACTTTTATGTTGACCATGTGCTACTTTTATAATCAGAATAATTAAAACTTATAATAGGTACTTGAAGTACATTATAATTTGAGAGATAGATGATCTTCCCTTACATGTAAGAACAACCAGTATGGAGATAATTATCTTAATTACTCACACAAAGGCTTTGTGAATATTTATGGTCTCCTTTATCTAAAGGATTTTTTTTACAATTTTTCATCATAAATTTATACAGGTAGAATTACAGAGAATTACTTATTCTGGAAAAACTGGATAACAATTGTCAAAACCCTTAGACTTTTGTGCAGTATGCTAAGTCTACTGGAAGTGAAGTGAAGTGAAGTCGTTCAGTTGTGTCTGACTCTTTGCGACCCCACGGACTATAGCTTGCCAGGCTCCTCTGTCCATGGAATTCTCCAGGCCAGAATACTGAAGTGCGTAGCCATTCTCTTTTGCAGGGGATCTTCCCCACCAAGGGATCAAACCCAGATCTCCCACACTGCAGGCAGATTCTTTACAGTCTGAGCCACCAGGGAAGCCCTACATATTTTAAAAAGAAAGATGAGATTTCACGCATTAAAATTAAAATCAAATGCTTTTCTTTAACCCCAGGCATTCGTAAATTCCTCCATTCTCTTGCTCAGGAGTTGTTCCTTGACCTGCAATTGGGATTAATGGTTGATTATCAGTATCTAATAGTGAGCACTGGGATCTGAGGCCCACACAGGGAGGTGCTAATTGCTGAATTTCATGTAGAGATGGTGGTCTCCATTCTTCTCCACTAAACAATAGCAAAGGTGATGTAGAAAGAGAAGAGGCATCAGATGAGTGAGAGAATTCCACTTTCCCCTTGGATAGCTCATTGGCTATGATGGTGCCTTCAATTCTGACCCTTTGACCACTAGCTCTCCATTGTTTTGATGGAAGTGGCAGCTGTGCTTTGAGAGTTTGTCAGAAACCTGCTGTGATGGACTGAGGATCCATAGCCTCAGGAAACTCATTCAGTGGCCTGTGTTAAAGTCAAGAGTTCAGTTATTGTCTAAGGACAGAAAGACACTTCCTGGAAATCACGCCTCAGGAATTCAAGAAGGATCTCCTCAGAGTGGCCAAATGGGGCTTGAAGTCTTATTCATTTTATTGCTAAAAGTTGATGACCTTATTTTGCACCCCAAGCTGAGGATGTGAGAGATTTGGGTTAGACTGAGGTCAGTGTAGGGGTTTCCCAGGTGGCGCTAGTGGTAAAGAAACTGCCTGTCCATGGAGGAGACATAAGAGATACCAGTTCGATCCCTGGGTCGGGAAGATCCCCTCGGGAAGAGCATGGCAACCCACCTCAGTATTCTTGCCTGGAGAATCCCCATGGACAGAGTAGCCTGGCAGATTACAGTCCACGGGGTTGCAAAGAGTCGGACATAACTGCAGCGACTGAGCACACATGCGCAAGGGCAGTGTAGAGGTTATACACTGCCTACACTTTGGAAACAGAAACACCTTGACTCAAGTTCTGTTTCCATTCTTCTAACTGAGAGTTATTTAATGTCCCTGAGCCTCAGTTCATTCATTTGCGTAAAAATGAGGACATTAATAATAGTACCTATCTCAGTGAGTGGCTGTAATAAATAAATGAATTCATTATTTAAAACAAGTGTTTTAATTATTTCAGTATAGTAAAAGTTGGATAAACAGTAGCTATTATTGTGAAGTTACAGACTTTCCTAGATATATTGAAGGCAATTTAAGGAAAGCAAGTACAACTAACACAGTGCTCTGTATGCAAAGAAAAAATCATTTTAATGAAATAACTGTGAGATGGGAATAACTGTGGTATGTAGAAGAGGATCCCCGTGTGAAACATAACAAGGATGATGGAGGAATAGCAGCTTCAAACAGAAATGTGGTATTTGATGTAGGCCTTTTGAGACTTCTGGATGTCAACTATTTAATCTATTAGCCATTCTATCTACATATGCTTTTTATGCATCTTGCTATCTAAGCATTCCTCTTCTTTAATAAAATGTAACTTATCTGTCTATTCAATAAATATGCATCTAAAATAACATGGATTTTTATATCCTATTGGGAAAGTGGACATCAAACCACATGTATTTTTAGTCAGAGAATAAAGTGTGTCCAAATTGGGAGACATACATACAGAAGAGAGAGGGAGAGGTACAGAGGAAGAGAGAGCTGCTTCTCTTTATCATATAGATGTCTGGCATTCTTACCAATCAAAAAAAAAAAAAGTAGAAAAAGCACGGTTTTCCATATGTGGTGGACATTTTAACCTTTTGAAAGGTCAGTTCTTGTAGTCATGGTACTATTGCAACTGTACTTCTCTTCCTTAGAAATGCAATATGAGTTTTAGAATTTACCTCATCCTTGTTGAAAGACGCATAAGGAAAATCATAAAAATGAGAAGAGCTCTAACTCAAAAATTTCCCCCTAAAACTCAACATGATTGAAAATTTTTGTGTATTTGCCATTCATTTGCACTTATTGTGGATGGTCTGTTGTATGTGCTCTTTATATGAGTGTTATCCATATAGATTGCAAGTATTGTTCCCAGATAGATGGGTACTTTTTATTTTGCTTTTGAGTGTACGAATATTAAGCTTTTCTAACACTGTTTTGCCTTGTAGTGTTACACTTAAAAAAGCTTTTTTATTTTATTTATTTATTTTTTATTGTAACAAATTCAAGAAAGACTTTTTTCTTTACATTATTGTGTTGGTTTCGCCATACATTGACATGAATCTGCCATGAATATACCTGTGTTCCCCTTCCAGAACCCCTCTCCCACCTCCCTCCTGATTCCATCCCTCTGGGTCATCCCTGTGCACCTCATCCTCATCTACACGTCCTTCAGCCTTTCATTTAGAAAGAGACATAGTTCTCCATTTCAAGTTAGTCTTTAAATTCCTTGATATCTTTGATAGTTTTCTACATAAATGCCACATAAATTTGTTCTGCAAATCCAAGTTATCTGAAATACTTCCTTGTTTTGGGAATAGTAATTTATTTCTGTGATTTTTAAAATGTGTTATTTCACCTACAAAAATGTAGAAATATCTATGTATGTTTTTCAAACAGGCTCCTTTAGTGAGCTCTCTATTCAAATAATTTTTTCATTGATCATCCAGGTCTTTCTTGAAGGACACTCTTCTCATATGTAAATATTGGGAACTTTGCTTTTAAATTTTTATTTCTTTTCCCTTATTTCTCTTTTTGGAATAAAAAAAATGGCTACAATGTTTTACTCGAGTTCCTTTACTTGACTACCCCCTACTTGGAAATATTTTTTAAAAAATCGTTTTTATTTTAGGAAGTGCATATGAAGACTGTCTGAAGGCTTGAATATCTCAGAATATTTTTCTTTGCCTTTGAACATCAGTATAAATATGGTTAGTAGCAGAATCTCAGGTCACAACTTTTGACCCTTAAATTAATGTAGATCTAGCCTCAGTTCTTCTGCCATTATCTGGTGCAGAGGCATCACAGGGCAGCCTGAGCTTGTTTTTTGATCAGTAACATCAGAACAACAGAAGAAGCTATTTTTTTCTTATATCACCTATGACATTAAGAGTCTTTAGACTTTTTGCTCTTTGTCCTTTTAAGAAAATAGGCTCTTAAGGACATCTTTAGAAGTAAAGACTATGGAATACTTCTATCTATGACATGCCAACTCATCTCCTCATCGTTTGTCTGCTTGTGATGTGGTTAAACTGTTCAGAGAGCTGTGATGAAAATAATGACCTACCGAGACTTTAATTATATTCCATGACCCGTAAGTGCTTTAAAATGATTTTCTAATTTATTTTGCTTCTGGTGTTGATTCTTTACTCATGACACTATACAAGGGTGCATATGCAAATATAATGAATTTTTGTCTGCTTTTTAATGAAGATTTTTAATAAGATTAAAAGTCAAGACATATTCAAGCTTCCTGATTAGGGCAAAGATCTTCCAGTGATTCTACATTTATTGAACAAAGTTTTGCTCTTCTCTAGCTACCTCCTGGAATGCACCAAGCAGCATGGTTTCACAGCTTCTCAGAATAATCCCTGAATAAACTTCTCAGACGTGATCATCTAGAGTATTACTAGGAAAATGCCAAATAAATTGGAAAAATTTTGCTAACTTATCTTTGAAGCAGTATAATACACTGCTATTATAAACAATATAAAGTAATATACTCTCCTGATAATAAACAACATAAAACATTATCTTTTGTGATAATGTGGTTGGCATATTATAATTATTTTTGGTTTTGTGGTGAGTCCACTAGTCTGTGTAATCCAGGGAGAGGAGCATCTAGATATTGAAACCAAGTTGGACCTCTGTACCTCAACACAGAGTTAAATTTCAGAGACACAGTTTTGGGTGGAGTTGAAAAGAATCACTTTATTGCTTTTCCAGGCAAAGGGGGCCAAGGTGGGCTGACGCCCTTAAAACTGTGTCCTGACATAGAACGGGTAGTGAGGAGTTTTATAGTAATGATTAAAAGAGAATGTGAATAGCTCTTGGACGTTCTTCTGACTAATGGTGAGTAAGTGGGAGTCAGCATCATTAACCTTCTGTTCCAATCAGTTTGGGGTCTACATGCTTGTGGGTAGCACACAGTTAACCTCCACCTGTTCGAGGTTTCATTGTCTGCAAGATAGCTCAAAGATATTATTATATACAAATCTATCCCTTGAGTTGGGACCAGGGTCTTGCCCCAGGGCTGCCCTATTGTTTCTTTTGACTGTTTCTCCTTAGTTTCTACCTCCCCTGTCTTCCCTAATTAGCAATCACTTGAACCTGCCTGTTGGAACTCAGGGAAAGTCAGGGAAGCTGAATGAAGCCAATTTCCTGTAATCAAAGAGTGGGGGGACACAGAAAGGCTTTTGTGCCCAGGATTCCCAAAGGTTCTTACTCAGTTTCATTATCACCTTGAGTCCCACAATTCATTCACACTAGTGGTAGTGAATGTTCATCTAGGGTTCTTGAAATCTGTCAAAAGTATCTTGAAACGAATTCTCTGTGTTGCATTATTTTCTCATGCAGATATTTTATCTAGAATCTTCTGCACTGATCATATTATTTAAAAAATTGCGTCAAATTCTTTTGGTCTGCAAGTGAATATAATTTAACATAATTCTGTAGCAACAAAGATTTATTTTGGATGATTGCACCAAATTGGATGCACCAAACTATGTGCTTGCTGCATCCTCCAGGAGGTAGCTAAAGAAGAGTCAACACCTTGGTCAACAAATGTGGAATCATTGAAAGACCTTTGCCCTAATCAGAGAGCTTGACTATGCCTTGACTCTTTTTTTTTTTTAAATTTTCTTTACTTTATTGTGTTGGTTTTGCCATACATTGACATGAAACCGCTATGAGCTTACATATGCTCCCCCTCCAGAACCCCCCTCCCTCCTCCCTCCCTCCTCCCTCCCTCCTCCCTCCCACTGGGTCATCCTGGTGCACCAGCCCCGAGCATCAGCCCTGGGCTGGCGATTGATTTCACATATGATAATTAACATGTTTCAATGTCATTCTCCCATATCATCCCACCCTTGCCCTCTTCCACAGAGTCCATGAGTCTGTTCCATACATCTGCGTTCCTTTTGCTGTCTCGCATGCAGGGTTCTTGTTACCATCTTTCTAAATTCCATATATATGCTTTAGTATACTGTATTGTTGTTTTTCCTTCTGGCTTACTTCACTCTGGATAATAGGCTCCAGTTCGTTCCACCTGAGTAGAACTGCTTCAAATGAATTTTTTTTTAATGCTGAGTAATATTCCATTGTGTATATGTACCACAGCTTTCTTATCCATTCGTCAGTTGATGGGCATCTAGGTTGCTTCCATGTCCTGGCTATTGTAAACAATGCGGTGATGAACATTGGGGTACATGTGTCTCTTTCAATTCTGGTTTCCTCGGTGTATATGCCCAGCAGTGGGATTGCTGGGTCATATGATCATATGCCTTGACTCTTATTAAAAATCTTCATTAAAAATAATTTTGGGTTGTGTTCACATGTTCTTGGTGTAAGGCAGTGTATGTAGTTGTGTAGGAACTAATCACATGGAATTCCTTTTTCTCAACAGCATGTATTACTTTTTGGTTGCAAGTTATGGGCCCATGAATCTTAGACCTTCAGAGATTCAATTTATTTTTCTTTTTCTCTCTTAATTGCAATTACCACCACCCATAGTATCTCCTGGGGTTACTTTCCATTTAAGAATTGCTGCTGAGTGGGACATAATTTCTTCAGGAACTCTCTTTCAGCTCATAAAAACTAAATATATAAGCCATTTCTGACTTACAGGTTTCACTGCTAAGTTCTGAGGAATTTGGAAGAGAAAAATGAAAATCACCACAATTCTAAGACATTGAACTAAGTTGTCCCTTGTTTCTACCTTTCTTTTTTGATTGAATGTGGACATGTGCAGTCCCACTAGCTATCGAGTTTATGTGAGATGATTGATTTCATTGATCCTGCCCTCCCAGCTTCATTCATTTTCTCCTAGAGCTCTGTCACTCTCAGTAGACATATTGCTGCATTGAAATAATAGATGTGAACTAGTGATAACCAATCACCTTCCAGAATCCTCTGGATAATTTACTTCTCAAGGGAAACTCTCAAATAGGTGACTGCTATATCAAAGTTCTTCTTGCTCTATATTGAGGAAGCTCCCTTCCCAGTGGGAATAAGTTCCCAATATATTCTATTCCAAGATATTCGATTACTCAGAGGGAGGTTCATATGTTCTCCTTCAGAGTCTTCTAACAATGCATTCAACAATACATTTATCTCTGTGAGAGTTGATCACATAAATCAACCTTGTGCTATCACACACACACACAAAGCCAGTAATTTCTTACTATTCCCTTGAAAGTGAAAGTTTCTCAGTCAACTGACTCTTTGTGACCACATGGACTATATAATCCATGGAATTCTCCAGGCGAGAATACTGGAGTAGGTAGCTGTTCCCTTCTCCAGGCGATCTTCTCAACCCAGGGATTGAACCCAGGTCTCCTGCATTGCAGGAGGATTCTTTACCAGCTGAGCCACAGATTAGCCACTGGACCACCAGGGGAGTTTCATACTATTCTCTTACTATATTTGATTTTAGGGGTTTTAGAAAAGGCTCTCTCTCATCTTGAGGTTGCAGACAGTGGGCATCTGGGCTGGGCTCATGATATTTATTAAGTAGAGTAAAATTCACACTTTGTTCTCACCCAGAAACTCCAAAGACAAAGCTAGTGATAAAAGATGAGCTCTGCTAAAGCAAAGTGATGAGGTACCCACTCCTGGGGTCAAGGAAGTCTTTCTTGTCTGCATACACACAGAAAGACTTCTTAGAGGTCACAAAGCAAGGGAGGTGCATCCCATAATAAATGTGGACATGCACCCATGGGCCTCTATGGTGGGATCCATCTTAGCAAAGGTTGTGTACGCATCTTGGGGAGGATCTATGGACCAGTCAGATATGAAGAAAGAAAGAAGATAACTGGCCAACGATAAACAAAGACCTAGAGGAACTCTCCTATATAAGTGATTTATATCACCTCCATATTGCATTCTTCTTCCTCATCTAGGACACCCACACCGCTCTCTGCCTGTGTCTCTCTGCCTAGCTTCTGAGTTGGATAAACAAACTGTTTTCCTGTGTACTCATTGAAAAGAGATATATTGAGATACAAAGAGATACATTGTGCTGTATCTCTAATAACAAACTTTGTAGCTGTTTTTACAGTTTTTGCCTCTTTGAAACATTCTTGCTTTCAAACCCAGGGGCAAGAGCCAGGGCCACTTTGTTTCTGGCCTCTTGCCCCTGGTGATCTAGTGGCTAGGATTCTTGATTTTTCTTCCTCTGAGATCAGTCTGTGCTAGATAGCTCTCAGTATCCCCAGTTGCATGAATGACTAAAGATATATTATTGTTTGTGGTAATAGATTAACTCAACAAATGTGGGATGTCCAAATTCTACATGTTCCAAATAAAGATTTGGTTCTTGCCAGGCTCTTGGAAGTTTAACCTCAAAATTCTTGGAATATTATACCTAAACAAAATGTCTTGGTTATCTGTGAGCCTTGGACCATCGATGATAGTCAATGCTATCAGCTTGTGATGCATCATGAGGTCCTTGACCCACATGGTAACAGCTTGACCTTAGGCAGTTAGCCACACCTAGATGGTGAAAACCCTGCATGCTCATGTGAACTTTCCTGGTTGGTAATACTCCCTGTGTATTGTCACAGAATATCACTGGGAGAAGTCAGCACTGTTCACATGATTCCCTTGGGAGAGGACTTCTAGAGCTTGTGCTTGATCTTTCCTGGATGCGTCCCTGAGTATCTTTTCTCAAATTTTTAATCTGTGGGATATTTTGCAGTAATAAACTAACCATGAGTATAATGGCCTTGGTGAGTTCTGTGATTATTTCTAGTGAATCATTGAACCTGAAGATAGTCTTGTGGATCCATGGACATATGTGCAATTTTATATTTAGGATAGAAAATATGCCTCAAGGTTACTTTTAAAAACAATTTTTAAATGAAAAGGATAAAATATTAAGTCATTATTACTGCAGTGTGAAATTCCCCACTGATTGGATGAAGGAAAACATTCACTTACTCATTTAACAAAGATTTGTTGAACAGCTGTTCTAGGCCAGGATAGATGTGCAAGATGCTGGGGACACTGCAAAAAGCAAAATGGAAAAGTTTCAAGATCAGAAAAAGAAAAACATATAAACGACAAGGAATGAAATGTTTCTTGCCGTATCTGTAGACAAAGTATGTCACAGTCATTAGCAACTGCAGACACCATAAAAGGTGAGCTGGTGAGCCCTGAGGGAACTCAGGAAGGAAAGAACACCTGCCATCTAGCAGCCGCCAAACTGCAGTCACTCCCCATGGTGAGCTCTAAGGAATTCAGGATGTGAAAACAAGATACTGGTCTCAGATAGCTGAGGTGCATATCAAAGGAATGATTTCAGTGAGCCCAAATTCTTGCAACTTCCTATGCGTAGAAAGTGCTTAATTTCTCAACTTTGGATTATCTTGCTGTTGTTGTTCAGTCGCCAAGTTGTGTCCAACTCTTTGCAAGCCCAAGAACTGTGGCCTGCTAGGCCTCTCTGTCCATGGGATTTCCCAGGCAAGAATACTGGAGTGGGTTGCCATTTCCTTCTCCAGGAGACCTTCCTGACCCAGGGATGGAGCCTGTGTTTCCTGCATTGGCAGGCAGGTTCTTTACCACTAGCATCACCTGGGAATCCCTTGGAAGATTTTTTTTTTAAAATCAATAATAAGCTTTTGATGTTCAGACTATGTGCCCTTTGTTTCAAAACTTCTGTATGACACGGCTGCTCCCCCACACTTCTCAGAGCAGTTCTCTCAGGGCCACCTGATGCTGTCTTCTGGGCTTGAAGTCCTAAAAATTCCCACCAAATAAAGCATAACTCTCAACTTTTAGGTTGTGAATATTTTTTAAGTCTACAACAGCAGGTAAGTAAATAACATGATTTTGGTTGTGTTAAGTATTGTGAATGAAATTAAGCTGATGATAAGGAGAATACCCTGGCAAGTTCACTTTAAGTCAGAAAAAGCCTCTCTAAGAAAGCATTTTCAAATGAGACTGGAAGGTTAGAATGATCTATACATTTTAGGATTGCTGGGAACAGTCAACTCCAAATGCTTTAATCTGGGAAAGGACTTGCCTTGTTCCCTAAAGAGAAAGGTGGCTAGTATGATTGAAATGTTCTGACAGGAGAAAAATGCTGTGAGACAAATTTAGAGAAGGAGTTATCTACCTGGTGGATGCAGCCCTCATAAGTGAAAGAAGTGTGTAGTTTAAGAGCAGCAGGAAGGCATTAAGAATGTAGATAGTATATTTCTACAGCTGCACTGACTGTTTGAGGCCCTGTCAATTAAGTATAACTCATTATCCTGGGAGAGTTTCTAATATTGTGCAGAGGGATTTGGGAGGGGGGCTGAAGTGTGAGAAATGGGGTCCATCTCTCCATGCTGACCTCTGTTGAAGCACTCATCTTTTCATCTGGTCCTTGGTTATGACTCAGGCTGACTACTTTTGTTTTGGTCCCTCACCTCAACCATTCAGACTCTATAGATGCTATCTCTCATAGCTCTGCCTGTGTCTTTCTTGAAGACACAGGGCACTTTTGGTTGCTCTCCTGGGATAGAATCTGCCTGCAAATGAAGGAGAAACAGGTTTGATCTCTGAGTCAGTTAAGATCCCCTGGAGAAGGAAAAGGCAATCCACTCCAGTATTCTTGCCTGAAACATCCCATGGACAGAGAAACCTGGCGGGTTACAGTCCATGGTGTTGCAGAGTCGAACATGACTGAGAGATTGTACACGCATGCAAGAAAGCTATCAGAATGTCATGGAACATTGCTTAACAATAAGGCCATGAATAAAAGCATGAGATACACCCTGGCCCATTAGGTGGAAGAAAAATGTCACCATCCATCTACTGATAAGGTAATCCTAGTTTGACCTCATAGGGTCAGACACTCTCCCCTCTGAAATGAAGGAAGAGCTAGTGATAAAAGCCTCATGCCTTCTCAAAGATGGTGGTCTTTCCCCCTCTTTGCTTCCTTTGACTATAAAATTGTAGTGCACTCAATCCTCGGGAACAAGCTCCCTCCCCTGCCCTTTTGTATCTCTTGCACACATCTTATGTTAGTAAATCTATTTCTTGATCATCACTTTGCCTCTCACTGAATTCCTTCTGCACTGAGACACAATGAACCTGAGCCTCAGTAAGTCAAGACATCAGGTGAGTGATCCTAATGAAAAGATTGTGTGTTTGAGTCCCAAGAAGGTTTTATCCAGGTTTGAGTCCCTGCACATGGGGTCAAGTTCCGATTTGACATGAACAATTTCAGTTCGGTGAAGAAGGAGAGGAGGAAGGCAGAATGACTAGTTTACCATTTGGAGTGGACTAACTCTGATTTCTAATGACAACCAGTACATACATATTTGATAAATAGGTGAGCACAAAATAAAAACATAATCTTACACAAAAGAATTTACTTATGAAACAGAAATAGACTCACAGACATACAGAACAGACTTGTGATTTTCAAGGGGAAGGGGGTGGGGGAGGGGTGGATTGGGAGTTTGGGATTAGCAGAGGAAACTATTATATATAGAATGCATAAACAACAAGGTCCTACTGTCCAGGAATGATAATCAATATCCTATAATAAACCATGATGGAAAAGAACATGAAAAAAATGTATTACTGAATAATTTTGCTGAACACATGAATGATCAGTTGTGTCTGACCATTTGCAACCCCATGAACTGTAGCCCACTAGGCTCCCCTGTCCATGGAATTCTCCAGGTAAGAATACTGGATTGGGTTGCCATTTCTTCCTCAGGGGATCTTCCCCACCCAGGGATCAAACCTGCATCTCCTGCTGCTCTTGCATTGGCAGGGAGATTCTTTACCACTCAGTCATCTGAGAATCCCAAATTTAAGGTTGGCCAAGGTTTTAGTTGTGGCATGCGGGATTTAGTTCCCTGACTGGAGATTGAAGCCAGCCCCTTGCACTAGGAGCACAGTCTTAACAGCTGGACGGCAAGGGAAATCCATCTCTTTGCTGTAAAGTAGAAAGTAACACAACATTATTAATCAACTATATTTCAATAGAATTAAAGTAAATTTAAAAATATCATTTTGCTTACATCATTAAAAAATATAGTTTCTTACTATTTTTCATTAAATTCAGAATATCTGGAATGTTCAAAATGATTCTACTAAATTTCCTCTTTTCCCTTGGGTATTGCCATGTATCTAATTTGATTCTTCTTTGATCTTTATGTAGGAAATTGTATTTTCAGTAGTTTGTGGTGTTGCCAAAGAAATTAGAATGAAGGATTGGGGGTGGATTTTCTGAGAGTTAAAACAGAACCACTACGTAATGAGTGATAGAGTAAATTTATTATTCAAGGTATATTACACCAGTCAGAATGGCTGCCATCCAAAAATCTACAAGCAATAAATGCTGGAGAGGATGTGGAGAAAAGGGAACCCTCTTACACTGTTGGTGGGAATGCAAACTTGTACAGCCACTATGGAAAACAGTGTGGAGGTTCCTTAAAAAACTGCAAATAGACCTGCCATATGACCCAGCAATCCCACTGCTGGGCATACACACCGAGGAAACCAGAATTGAAAGAGACACGTGTACCCCAATGTTCATCGCTGCATTGTTTACAATAGCCAGGACATGGAGGCAACCTAGATGCCCATCAACTGACGAATGGATAAGAAAGCTGTGGTACATATACACAATGGAATATTACTCAGCATTTAAAAAAAATTCATTTGAATCAGTTCTACTCAGGTGGACAGAACTGGAGCCTATTATCCAGAGTGAAGTAAGCCAGAAGGAAAAACAACAATACAGTATACTAACGCATATATATGGAATTTAGAAAGATGGTAACGAGAACCCTGCATGCGAGACAGCAAAAGGAATGCAGATATACAGAACAGACTCGTGGACTCTGTAGAAGAGGGCAAGGGTGGGATAATATGGGAGAATGGCATTGAAACGTTAATTATCATACGTGATATCAAATGCCAGCCCAGGATTGATGCTCGGGGCTGGTTCACCGAGATGTCCCCAGGGGAGGGAATCAGGAGGGAGGAGGGAGGGGGTTTCTGGAGGGGGAGCATATGTAAACCCATGGTGGTTTCATGTCATTGTATGG
Source organism: Antilocapra americana (assembly GCA_007570785.1). Classification (NCBI taxonomy): domain Eukaryota; kingdom Metazoa; phylum Chordata; class Mammalia; order Artiodactyla; family Antilocapridae; genus Antilocapra; species Antilocapra americana. Next base: position 14,653,154 of record ML662442.1, read on the forward strand.
CAAAACCAACACAATATAGTAAAGAAAATTAAAAAATAAAAATAAAAATAAAATGCGGTTGAGCATTTAAAAAAATAAAAACAACGGTATATTTCCAAATCCTAGCATATGCCAGACACAACAAAGATTTGAGCTGTGGAAAGCATGAATGAATGAAAGCCATTTTATCAAGATATAAGGGTCCTCAATCCTATATGATTTAACTATATAAATGAAAATAAAATCTAATGAAGAAATACTCTGATCTTAACTATGTATAGAGAAGGAGTTTGGGTGAAGTGGGGAACACATTTGTCACCTTGAAACCTCAGTTAAAAAATCAGGGTGATAAATTTTAACAGTGCAGCCCAAGGCACTTGTCAGAAGACATCATTCCCTGGCCTACTGTGTCTCGGGAGAAGTCCTAAAGGCAGTGGAAGAGGCCCCAGGCTGTGTTAGTCTAAGATAATAAAATATTTGAATAATATAATTAACTCCTCTTGGTCTGAATATAGACTTTCCAAGCATGCTTTTGAATATTTTGACTAGAAGTTGGTTTCTCGTGCAAATCTTACAGTAAAAGGGCAAGATGGCAGGAAGACACAGGCTCCCAATCCTCTTGACAATATTTACTATTGTATTGGAAAAAATTGCTATTCTGAATTCGTCATGCCTTCCTGAATTTTGCATCCTTCTCTACAGTATGGATCCAGGATGCTAATCAGACAGGTTTCTGGGTTGAAAGGATGATGGAAAGAAAGAGCTTGGTTTATGTTAAATGCTTTGTGTTGCTCCATCCTGTAAGCTGCTAGGGTTTTGCCAGGAAACAGAATAAACCCTGGGTAGTTCAAGTGGAGAGAGTTAATTAACAGACTACCCGTCCAGCTGTATGTAGGTCACAGTTAAGAGAATGTGCATGGGATGGTGAGGTTCCCACAGAGAACAAAAGGGAAAGCCTGCTTCACTCTTGGTGCCAATGTGACAAGGGAAGGAGGTGGATTGATTGGAGTCCAGTGAAAGCTAGAGCCTTGGAGGAGAGGAGACCCAGTGGGAGCTGTGGTCATGGAGAACAGTGGACACTTTAAGAGTTTCGCTTATAGAGCAGAGAAATATGGCAGAGTACCATAGCTGTCTCCCCTCTGGCCCTCTGCTTTGCTCACCAATTTTATTGACCTGTGTAAAGCCAGTTTGCAAGAGAGCTCAGAAGATGCCAGGTGAAATTAGTCTCTCAAGTCAAAGAGCAGATGATGAAGGGGAGCTGGATAAATTGGGGTGGGTAGGGTATGCTGGGGAAACCAGAGGAGCAGCAACAGCATAAATGCTGAGACAGCCACCTGGACATGAGGGGTAACAGAATCATGCATCTCAGCTTGGGACTGAACCCTCAGTCTTTTAACTGAGATCACACTTGATCTCAGGTCCTGTGAAGCTCAGGTTCTTGACGTCTCATCTAAGAATTCAGTGCCAGAAAGTGATAAGTAAGAAGTGGATTTATTTAGAGAGAAACACACTCCACAGACAGAGTATGTCTCAAAAGGTGGGAACAACACCAAAGGATGGGGTTGCCAATATTTATAGTTGTGCGTAATTTCATAGGCTAATGTGTGGGAGGAGTATTCCAGCTGTTTGGGGGAAGGCGGGGATTTCCAGGAATTGGGCCACCACCCACTTTTTGACCTTTATGGTCAACTTTGGAACTATCTTGGCACTGATGGGTGTGTCTCTTAACCTGCTGATGTTACAGTGAGTGTATACTGGGGCTCAAGGTCTAGTGGTCAATTTATCTGTCATCTCGGAGCTATTTTGTTCTAATCAGTTTATGTTGTATCTTCAGGCTATGTCATTTTTTAAAGGTTGTGCTCTGTCCCCCTCCCTCCTGTTTCAGTAGCACAAGTCAACAATTCTCCTTCTGTCTTTTTATAATTAGAATTTATGAGTTTGTTTTCTGATATAATTTTCATAGGACCAATGAAATGTATTGTTTATTTGTGTACAATTGTGATCTATCAAAATTCTTAGTTCTAACATTTTCAGAAAGGTTCTTATTCTGAGAGCAACAGCTGGGCTCTTTTGAAGGTTCAGGGTTCCACTGAATTCAAAACAGACTAATCTTCTGGGGTATTTGTTGTTCTTTGAGGTTGCTTCAGGCAAAAGGTCAAAAAGTAAAGATTTCACATTGCTCATGTAGTAGAAAAGCGTAAACTTCTGCACACAAAGATATACTTAGAATATTTGGGACAAAATAATGTGTTTTTCCCATTAGTGAGATCTTTCATTGTTCAGGAAATGCAATACCACCCTTATTGAAAACCTGTTCTGGAGAAAATTGGTTGGTCTTTCACATCACACATGGAAAATATCTTTACCTGCTTGGTTTCTATGAGATGCTAAAGGTCAGGATAATTATACCACATAAGTATCATTTACAGAACTTCACATGACTTCTATACTCACTTCTGAATTTCAAGCTAAAAAGGGATGCAGAAAAAGAGTTACAAAAGTTCATCCTCAAAACTTTTCCCTCTATGCTCATAACTCAGAAATAAAAAGAAAAGAACAAAATGAAAAACAAAACTATCAATTATTTGAATTTCCATATACAAGTAAAATAATGATTGAAAAATAATTTGAGACTAGGGACCATACGTATATGAGCATTGACATTTGCAGCGTTATGTGAAATACTGGCTATGGTATTTATCCTCAGTAACAGAGACTGACCAATAAGAGAAATCTGAAGAAGGTTTAGAAGTTTATACAAAAGAGATCTTAATGACCCAGATAACCACGAGGTCGTAATCACTCAGCTAGAGCCAGACATCCTGGAGTGTAAAGTCAAATGGGCCTTAGAAGGCATCACTCTGAACAAAGCTAGTGGAGGTTATGAAATTCTAGCTGAGCTGTTTCAAATCCTAAAAGATGATGCTGTGAAAGTGCTGCACTCCATATGCCAGCAAATTTGGAAAACTCAGCAGTGGCCACAAGACTAGAAAAACTCAGCTTTCATTCCAATCCCCAAAAAAGGCAATGCTAAAGAATGCTCAGACTACCACACAGTTGCACTCATCTCACATGCTAGCAAAGCAATGCTCAAAATTCTCCAAGCCAGGCTTCAACAGTATATGAAATGGGAACTTCCAGATTTTCAAGCTGGATTTAGAAAAGGGAGAGGAACAAGAGCTCAAATTGCCAACATCCGTTGGATCATCGAAAAAGCAAGAGAGTTCCAGAAAAACATCTATTTCTGCTTTATCGACCATGCCAAAGCCTTTGACTGTGTGGATCACAATAAACTGTGGAAAATTCTTCAAGAGATGGGAATACCAGACCACCTGACCTGTCTCTTGAGAAACCTGTATGCAAGTCAGGGAGCAACAGTTAGAACTAGACGGATTGGTTCCAAATTGGGAAGGAGTACGTCAAGGCTGTATATGGTTACTCTGCTTATTTAACTTACATGCAGAGTATCTCATGCAAAATTCCAGGCTGGTTGAAGCACAATCTGGAATCAAGATTTCTGGGAGAAATATCAATAACCTCAGATATACAGATGACATTACCCTTATGACAGAAAGCAAAGAGGAGCTAAAAGAGCCTCTTGATGAAAGTGAATGAGGAGAGTAAAAAAGTTGGCTTAAAACTCAACATTCAGAAAACTAAGATCATGGCATCCAGTCCCATCACTTCACAGCAAATAGATGGGGAAACAATGGAAACAGTGACATACTTTATTATTTTGGGTTCCAAAATCACTGCAGATGGTGACTGCAGCCATGAAATTAAAAGACACTTGCTCCTTGGAAGAAAAGCTATGACCAAGCTAGACAGCATATTAAAAACCAGAGACATTACTTTGCCAACAGTAGTCTGTCTAAAAAAAGCTATGATTTTTCTGATAGTCATGTATGAATGTGAGAGTTGGACCATAAAGCAAGTTGAGTGCCAACGTATTGATACTTTTGAACTGTGGTGTTGGAGAAGACTCTTGAGAGTCCCTTGAACTGCAGGGAGATCAAACCAGTCAATCCTAATGGAAATCAGTACCAAATATTCATTGGAAGGACTGATGCTGAAGCTGAAACTCCAATACTTGGCCACCTGGTGCAAAGAACTGATTCACTGGAAAAGACCCTGATAATGGGAAAGATTCTACTCAAGGCTATGGTTTTTCCAGTAGTCATATATGGATGTGAGAGTTGGATGGTGAAGAAAGCTGAGCGCCGAAGAATTGATGCTTTTGAACTGTGGTGTTGGAGAAGACTCTTGAGAGTCCCTTGGACTGCAAGAAGATCCAACCAGTCCATCCTAAAGGAGATCAGTCCTGAGTGTTCATTGGAAGGACTGATGTTGAAGCTGAAACTCCAATGGCCACCTCATGCGAAGAGTCGACTCATTGGAAAAGACCTTGATGCTGGGAAAGACTGAGGGCAGGAGGAGATGGGGATGACAGAGAATGAGATGGCTGGATGGCATCACTGACTCGATGAACATGGGTTTGTGTAGACCCTGGGAGTTGGTAATGGACAGGGAGGCCTGGTGTGCTATGATTCATGGGGTTGCAAAGAGTTGGACATGACTGAGTGACTGAACTGAACTGACTGAAGGCAGGAGAAGAAAGGGATGACAGAGGACCAGCTGGCTAAATGGCATCACGTATGTGATTGACATGAGTTTGAGCAAACTCCAGAGGTTGATGATGTTAGGGAAGCCTGGCATGCTGTTGTTCATGGGGTTGCAAGGAGTCAGACATGACTGAGTGAGTGAACTGAACTGAACTGGAAAGTTTACAGACTTTCTGAGAGCACTGGAGAAACAGGTTTGGGAAACATGCATGAATAAACAGACTTGACACCAGATCCAGTCTTATGACATAGGACCCTACTGCTGTACTTATCACTGGACTCCCCAGACCTTGCCTGGCCTCCCATGGACAATGGTTACAGCTGTGGCCCCATTACCATTTTGCTATTCAGGAATGAATACTCTCCTGTCACTAATGGCTGAATCATAGTCCCAGCCTATGTCACAAGCCTATACCCTATCTGAAAGTGATTTTTTGTTAAGAGGATCTGACATTTTGTTTTGTTTTGTTTGTTTGTTTGTTTCTATGGGGGAAGATAGATACACTCATCTTCCTGTTAAGATTCCTAAGTTTGAAAATTTCAAATTCTAAATTATTCTAAATATTCCAAGTCAGAATATTTAGATGGTGGGCAAATAAACCAAGACAAAAGCCAAACACACCTTAAGCACAGTTAATATAGATGTGTGTATGCATGCTCAGTTGCTTTAGTCGTGTCTGACTCTTTGTGAACCTATGGACTGTAGCCTGCCAGGCTCCTTGTCCATGGGATTCTCCAGTCAAGAATACTGGAGTGGATTGCCACGCCTTCCTCCAGGGGATCTTCCTGACCCAGTGAATGAATCCAGGGCCTCCTACATCTTCTGCATTGCAGGTGGATTCTTTACCGCTGAGCCACAGGGAAAGCCCTAATTTAGATTCAGAGTCTAGTATTATCTCTATTACAAACAGAATAAGTTTGAAAGAAGGTTCCAGATGTAACACAAAAAGATTTAGACAGGCCAAAAGAAAAGTTACCTGATTAGGAAATGTTAAACATGCCATCCCTAAGTGATTATGGTGTCTCCTTTCCAGAGATCTTCTAAGATAAGCTTCTCATTTGATTCAGTTCAGTTCAGTCACTCAGTCGTGTCTGACACATTGTGAACCCATGGACTGCAACACGCCAGGATTCCCTCTTCATCATCAACTCCTGGAGCTTGCTCAAACTCATGTTCATCGAGTCAGTGATGTCATCCAACCATCTCATTCTCTGTTGTCCCCTTCTCCTCCTGCCTTCAATCTTCCCCAGTATCAGGGTCTTTCAAAATGAGTCAGTTCTTTGCATCAGGTGGCCAAGGCATTGGAGTTTCAGCTTCAGCATCAGTCCTTCCAATGAATATTCAGAGCAGAGTTCCTTTAGGATTGACTGGTTTGATCTCCCTGCAGTCCAAGGGACTCTCAAGAGTCTTCTCCAACACCACAGTTCAAAAGCATAAATTCTTTGGCACTCAGCTTTCTTTATGGTCCAACTCTCATATCCATACATGACTAGTGGAAAAACCATAGCTTTGACTATAAATACCTTTGTTGGCAAAGTAATGTCTCTGCTTTTTAATATGCTGTCCAGGTTTGTCACAACTCTTCTTCCAAGAAGCAAGCGTCTTTTAATTTCATGGCTGCAGTCACCATCTGCAGTGATTTTGGAGCCCAGGAAATAAAGTCTCATTTGATTGGAGAAATATAAATATGTGTTCTATATTATCACTTTGAGTTTGCAATGCTTGATTTAATTGATCTTTATTTTGAAAGTTGTAGTTTTTTTAAAAAAAAAACTTTTGATGTGGACCGTTTTTAAAGTCTTTATTGAATTTGTTACAACCTTACTTCTGTTTTACGTTTTGGTTTTTTGGCCCTGAGGTGTGAGATCTTAGCTCTCTGACTAGGGATCGAACCCACACCACTGCATTGGAAGGTGAAGTCTTAAGCACTGTACCATCAGGCGAATCCTGAAAATTATATTATTAAATGAGAGTAGAGGTTGTTAGAATAAACACAAAGAAGACAAAAGCTTAATAAGAATTGATAAGTGGAAAAGGGCAGAGTCATAGCAGGATCTGATGAGTTGTTTAAGATCACTTGCTATGCTTCTTAACAGAACTATCCCAAAGTTAATATACACATGAAGTATATTAATATTGTAAATCTACTAGGTGTTTTAAAAATGTAAATATATGTCTCTTAAAATAGACAACCAAATGATGCAATTAAATCTTAATACTCTAGTTTGAATTTACTCTGAAATTAGTTTCAAGGTGACCCATGTCTTTGATTCTTAATAGAAATTGAGAATGAGGGTCAGGAGCCTTGTTTGGAATTTAATTGAGTGTTTCTAAATAGGATGACATTTTGGATAAATTCTACAGGTGTTTATTAAATCAGTTTTATACTGAAAGCATAAGAGTCACAAGTAAAAGATGAAGACAACACCATTTCTGTTTTGAAGAAGTTTTTATTCTAGTGGGGTCCGAGACATAAGACTGATACAAATTAGAAAGGTAGGTATCAAATAAATTCCATACTGCAGATGCCTGGAGAAAGGCTGCATGCATTCTGCTATGGGAGATAATGAGGTTGCTTATGAACTAAGCTTTGGAAGAGAAAAGTAATTATAATTGGAAGAAGGTGAGAAGACATTTCATATAGGGATGGGAGCAAATTTTTGAATATGAGATGTGTGTGTTTATTCAGGAAACAGCCGATAAAGCTGCAGAAAGAGTATATGGTTAGCAGAGCAATGGAATTAAAGGGCTTAAAAGCTGGGCTGGCATTACATATTACGGTAAAGAATTTGGCCTTTGTCTTAAACGCTATCTGGAACTGTGCTGTGTTCTTCACAGTTATCCTTTTTTGCCATCAAAATCTCCGTTTTCCTCATTATTGGGTACCTAATGGGGTTGAATATCTAAGTCCATCACACTAATTTCTTCCCCCTTTTCAGTGATTGGATTAGGTGTGAAAATGATATGAAACCTTGGTCACTGAGATATAACAGAATGTATATTGGAGACCTCTAGTAAAGGAACTCAATGAGTTGATTCTTTTCAGCCTCTGGACACTGACTGACAATATGATGCTTGGAAAAGAGGCAATTAATATGAGTCCACAAATAGAGCAGAAGTCTATGTAGAGTCCTCTCTACACTGAGTTACACAAGTATCCAACCTTGGAACTAGCTACTTGGCCATTTATAGTTATGAGAGATGAGGAATTTTACTTCTTGGTGCAGGCTTTTTTCTCTTGATACTTCATTATTTGTACAAAAGGCAGCTGTAGGGATATATCTTTCTTGCTATGACCCAATTTTGCATTTTCTTTGGGACATTCTGAATTAAATTCAATATTTACTTTTTCTGTCTGTCCCTCTAGGAGGGAAGCTTTTTCTTGTTAATCAGAATTACTTTTATAATTAATACATTTCTTATCTAGGAATGAGTTCACTTTCTGAAGTTCTGTTAAACATTTATCCAGTTATATCCAAGAGTAGGATAGATGAGTATGGAAAAAAGTCCAATGGTTAAAAATGTCAAATATATTCATATACTAGAGTGTGCTTTTATTGTTTATTGAAGCAAATGAATATTTCTGCAGAAACCTGTGAGTATTGGTATTGTCTGCATTACTTGGGAGAATGACAGTCATCTTTATTAGCCTTCTCATTTGAAGAAAACAAACTTTCAGCAAAGTTTTCATGAAAGATTATTCTCCTCTCTGCAGGGAGCCCTTTGAGATCTGTGTTGTGGGTCAGGAAACTGAACCAGGCAACAAAGACTCCTTTGGAACCTAAATTTGCTTGTTGAGTTTCTGCCAATTCAGACTTTATTCTTTTTTCTTCACTCCTGATGATCTCTTACTCTCCTTTGTTTGGAGCAGGCAGTACTGAAGTTTCACATATTCTGATCCTTCCCAGTTAGCACCAGACCTTTCCTCTGATCAGTGTGCTAATTCATAATTAGAATTATCCCCAGTAACTTGACCATACCTTCATCTGATCAAATAAAGTCTGGAGGCTGATTTACAAGCCACCATCTCCTTCACTTCCATGGTTATTTAAGGCTGGGGGTGTTGTAAACTTTCTGGACTCCAAATTGAGTTGAAACCCAACCTTCATGTACAGTAATGTGTTTATTAAGTCATTAACTTTCTGAGTTTCTGAACGCCTAATTTCCGACTTTCTCAAATCATGACCATTGTTTCAATACCTCATTTACATTTCTTCATTTAAACAAAAAGACATAAAGGGTCTGAGTTGTGTACTTTGAAGGTATTATTAATACAAAACTTCTTTGAAAAAGAGTTTTTAAGTTTCTTTTCGGTAATACTTTTTCCTTTTTCAAACATGATTTTTGTCTATTTAGAAATCGGAAAATATTGAAATAATGCAAAAAAAAAGAAAGCTGTACCAAATCATTTTTCTACATGTGTTTATAAATGTGCATAGAATGTCTATGTCTGTACACACACATACATACACATGCATTACATAGAGATAAATTCTTATTGATATTTATTGTACTCACTAGATTTTAGGTAACTGTTGATTTAATTTTAAACTTACATACAATTTGCTAGATTAGTGCAAATATTTTCAGCATACTCTTTACTAAGATTCAACAGTTGTTTACATTTTCTCCATTTGTGGTCAAAGTTTTATAACTTGCTGTTTTATTTAGCAAGTATAAAATATCTTCTGATATTTACTAAGTATAATTATATTGTATTAGTCTAAAGATGATGATGCTTTCTTGGTGGCTCAGACAATAGTCTGCCTGTAATGCAGGGCACCTGGGTTTGATCCTTGGGCTGGGAAGATGCCCTGGAGAAGGAAATGGCAACCAACTCCAGTATTATTGCCTGGAGGATCCCATGCACCGAGGAGCCTGGCCCATGGGGTCACAAAGAGAAGGACACGGCTGAGCAACTAACATACACACAAAGATGACAATGGAGATGATGTTGATAGTAATGATAATGATTGCTAAATACATTTTGGACACTTTCATGTAACAGACACTGTTCTAAGTGCCTATGTCTCTTAACCTTCAGATATACCTAGAAGATATGCATTATGATTACCCTAAGTTTAAGGAACACAAAGCAGAACACAAAGAAGGGAAGTGACATAAAGTGACAGATGAAGAAGCAAAGAGCTGGTGAAGGAAAAATCTCAACCCTTGTAAGAGAGGCGCTGAAACTAGACTCTGATTCTCAATGCATCTGAACCAGACAGTTCCTTACTCATGGCACAGCAGACAGAAGGAGAATTAGCATGATAATGCCAGTTTTCCTGACCCTTAGTCTCAGGGAGGGACTCAATGAATAGTAACTCCTCACACAGTCCTGCGAACCTTATCCCAGGATCCTTGGGTGAAGGGCTCATCACCTTTGGCAGCAGGCAACAAACAAACCCCTCAGTCTCATGGTTTCATGCTGCAGTAGCATTTACCCACTTTACTGCCCATGTGTCAAGTTTCCCAAATAGTATCAGAGGGGAAGAGGTTAGACTTGCAACTGAGAGCACTAAGCAAAGATGTGTGAGGGGTGTTTAATACCCCTGGCCAACTATTCTTCCCAGCTGATTTGTATTCTGATGAATTAAGCCCATAAAACTGATGATATATTGTGCTATCTCCCACCTCATTTTATAAGTGTTACTTATAATTCAGCAGTTTGACCATAAAGAGTGTTTCTGTTTTTTTCTTAACCAGAGAAATATAGTTATGATAAACATCTTTCACACAAATCTGCTCACTTCCCTGTTTATCTACTTTAAATAAATTTCTTGAGCTAGAATGATTGCACCAAAGATAAATTTTTTTCCCATATGATGGGGTTGTACCCCTGAAGTGTTTCATTAGTCAGTTTTTCCAGCAGCATTTTCTACAAATAACAGCATTGTCTCTTCCTTTCCAGTATTTACATCTCAATATATCAGATATCTTATCTTTGTTTTGCTGGGTTGGCTAGAAAAGTCGATGTTACTGGGCATATTCATCTAAACAGAGATACATTTTTAATGGAAGTTTTATTTTGCAAATGACTTATTACCTATCCAGACAATATGCCTTGCTAGAAACCAAATTTATTTGCTCACCTGTTTCATCTCCTCTAAGGATCAGAATGTTGATGAGTACCTGGAGAGGTGGTTAAAGTCAGTATTTTATAAAACTTCAACTAAAAGAATATCTTCTGTTCTATGCAACAAGAGCTACATATAGTACTGGATTATAAACTTATTTAATTTTATTCTCTACTTAGGGATTCTCAGCACTGGGTGCTATCAGACACTTCCATTGTTTTCTCTCATAATGGAACTAGTGAAAATTGTCAGGGAGTGTGGACAAATGAGTGGTTTACTCACACGTAATTTTCATGCTTCTTTTTCCAGGTTCCACTGACCATCTCCTGTGACTCATTCTGTCCTTCTGCAGTGGTTTAGCCCGATGTCAGTCTACCTCAGGATGTGATGCTGTGAGTACAGTTTGCATACCATTTCTAGTCTTTGTGTCTTTGTTCAGCATTCATTTGAATTTGAGTTTTTATCACTGCTTTACCTACGAGTTTTTATTTCTTTGTGCAAAATGTTGTTCTCCATTACTCATACCCTGGGAGCAGCTTTGCTCTCTGTGAGGCACCAGTTCTGACTGTTCCTCTGATCTCATTACACTGTGCCTTTGTTGCCTCTGGCCTTTGTGTTTGAAACCTCCTGTGGCCACTGGCTGCCATGAGAAGGTCAAAGCTGCAGTGTGTCTGTAACTGAGCAGGACCCTATGAGGCCTTCCAAGAATAGACCTCTGCCCAAGTCCTCTGCCTGCCTTTTGTCTGTAGAACTTTGGTCCAAGGATGCATTTAATCAGGCAATTGAGGAAATGCAGAAAGAAAGGAAAACAATCAAGCAAGACAAAAGAATAATACTTGAGCCATTAAACGAAGTCAAGGACTTTTAGTTCTTTCTCAAGGAGTATAGATAATATACTGAGCCATGTGCTTTGGGCTGTTTTGCAGAAACTGAACCCCTACCAGATGGAAGAAGTTAACTGTCTGCTGCCCAGAAACACTTAGACCCCAGGTTGGTAGGAACCAGAAGGCTGATGATGCTAACTCCTGACTACCTCCACTCAGTCAGAAGAATGTCCATGAGTTGATCATGCCCTGTTCCTTGCTACTGGCTCCAGAGTGGGTCACAGAGTCTTGAGGGCATCAGCCCCCTTTGCCTGGCAAAGCAATAAAAGCTACTCTCTGTACTTCACCCAAAACTGTCTCCACATTTCTATTTAGTGCTGGTGAAAAGAGTTTTGGCAACATGACTAACATGATTCATGGAGGGCCAGCCTTTGAGGTGGATTTATTGGTCCCTCCACAAGATGGATTCTCTGGTGACAATAAAGAACCTTTCTGCAATGCAAGAGACTTGGGTTCAGTCCCTGGGTCAGGAAGATCCCTGGAGAAGGGAATGGCAACCCACTCCAGAATCCTTGCCTGGAGAATTCCATGGACAGAGGAGCCTAGCAGGCTACAGTCCATGGGGTCATCAAGAGTCAGACACCACTGAGTGACTAACACAGCAACAAGTTTATCAATAACCACAAGATGGCACGCACAGTGTTTCTCTTTTTCAGTGTTTATACTGACAAAAATGTAAAATTTTAACATTGTCAAATAGAATTTAATGAATAAGATGGCTTATTTAATGTGACTTTGTGTTGTTTCTCACCGCATTGTGATATTAAAATTTCCTCCTCTGAAATACCACTGGGACCCGAGAGAAGACATGTGATAATCTAAGGGAGAAGGTGCACCAGTTAATTTCATGGGCTGGTGACTCATTTCCTTTGCAGCAGAGTGTCTTCCACAGTTAACAATTCTAGGTGCCTTGGGCTCTGGCCTCTGGTGCAGACACTCTTCAGAACCATTCTTTTTTTTTTTTTTTTAAATTTTCTTTACTTTATTGTGTTGGTTTTGCCATACATTGACATGAAACCGTCATGGGTTTACATATGCTTCCCCTCCAGAACCCCCCCTCCTCCCTCCCGATTCCCTCCCCCTGGGTCATCTCGGTGCACCAGCCCCGAGCATCAGCCCTGGGCTGGCGATTGATTTCACATATGATAATTAACATGTTTCAATGTCATTCTCCCATAACATCCCACCCTTGCCCTCTTCCACAGAGTCTACGAGTCTGTTCTGTACATCTGCGTTTCTTTTGCTGTCTCGCATGCAGGGTTCTCGTTACCATCTTTCTAAATTCCATATATATGCGTTAGTATACTGTATTGTAGTTTTTCCTTCTGGCTTACTTCACTCTGGATAATAGGCTCCAGTTCTGTCCACCTGAGTAGAACTGCTTCAAATGATTTTTTTTTTTTAATGCTGAGTAATATTCCATTGTGTATATGTACCACAGCTTTCTTATCCATTCGTCGGTTGATGGGCATCTAGGTTGCTTCCATGTCCTGGCTATTGTAAACAATGCGGTGATGAACATTGGGGTACACGTGTCTCTTTCAATTCTGGTTTCCTCGGTGTGTATGCCCAGCAGTGGGATTGCTGGGTCATATGGCAGAACCATTCTGAATGGAGCCTGTAGACTGTAAGAATCAAGGCTGACTGTTCCAGCATCCTTTGCAACTGTGTCTAAAAAGAAATGTTGATGCTGAGTTTACTATCTTGTCTTGAATCATTTGTGTCCTAGTGATCAGAAAGGTCTTTTGGTTTATTTTTTCTTTTCTCTTTTTTTTCTCTTATTTTCTGAAGTTAAATAACATTCTTGTAGACTTCAGTGAAATCCTTGTGGCTATTGCTTGGTTTGGAGGAACTCTGCTTGCAGTAAACCAAGTCAGAAAACTTGTTGCATCAGAGTGCTGTATGAGCTTGGCTGAACTCTTAGGGCCAGGTTTATGATTCTTATCAACATCTCTTTCTGGGATTCTGTGACTCTATATTTATCTGCTTAATGACCTTAGTCTTAAGGTCTAGTACAAAAATAATGGCCAACAGGACAGATTTCTTTAAACTATTTATGTATTTGTATTTTTCCCAAGTCATGAAATCCAGTTTAGTTTTTGAATTATCTGCATATTTGTTATGTTGAAGCTTGAGTATGGCACATAGTGAGGGAATTCTTTGAAAGGGCCTATGGAGAATGATTCCTTTCTAACTTTCTAGCTAATTGCAAGTGTTATCATTCTAAATATTATGATACTTTTTTTCCCAATCAGAACATCAGAACACCTAAATTGTAATATGTGATCATTCAGATAATTTGAATGCTGCATTTTGGCAAGGCACATCATTTCTTAACCTGGAACACAGCAATCGTAGGTCCAGGTCCTGCTTTCCTTTCTGCCTCTAGACAGGGAATTTTCCCCTCAATTCTGCCTCTGTAGCTGTCTGTTTCACAAGTTGTAATCTGCGTACTCTGATACCTTTAAATTGGCTATGATACCCATTAAAGCCTCACTTTTGTGGAACTATGTTCTGAATTGTCAGGAACAACAGATTTTGTTGTCTGTTATCTGTCAACAAAACAATAACAGTTTTGTTATTGTTAAGCAGAAATTGCTGGTTTCCTATTCCTTGATAGAGGAATCATTACCCTTCAACATGTATTCCATTTAAATTCATCCAGTTTTTTTTTTTTTTCTCATGTGGATTTATTTACAGCTTCACTTCTTGAACTAATTTCTGCTGTTTTTAACTTTGGCTGCAGATTAGTGAATACCAAAGAAGTTCAAGTAAAAGAGCTCAAGTAATTATCAGCATTCACAGCTATCTCATGAAGTCAAAGGCAGGATGTATATTAGACTTTAGGAAAGAAAACTATGAACCTAAAAGCCATCTTCTTCATTTCAATTGAGTTGATCTCCCTTGTCTGTGTATCTTTTTTATTTGTTTCTCTCTACTGACTAGAATTCTGTTGGGCCAGAGTGGTAATTCTGGCGTTTGGTACTCTCAGCTACAATATCTGTGTCCTAATTCCAGTCCACAGGTGAGAGGATCTGATTGGTCGAGTGGGGATAATTGTGCCTTCACGTCCAATCAGCTCTGCCTGTGAGATGAGCTGAGTAGGACCCAGAGAGCTGTGTAGCTTTAAGGACTTGGGGACCAGAATTTGGAATAGGGACCTATGATCTGGTGGACCTACAAAGAGTAATCTATTATGTTCTCCATTGGGTAGAAGCATGGATGACATGGAACAGCATTAAATAGTGTCTAACCTAAAGAGGCTCAGAGAGTTTGTTAATTTTATCCATAAGGCTTTGTAGGTTATACTTAGTTTCAAGGATACTCTCACTCATTAAACTCAAAGTAGCAGTTTTATTTTTTTGCTGTCTAAATAATATCCACATGTATGTAGCCTAGTTCAGTACTAAAATTGATTTACACTTAATTTTAAGCTCACCTTCATTTGCTTTTTTAAAAGATTTCTTTATTTCATCCTTTCTTTGCTGGATTTCATTGGCCAATCATTTCATGAACAAACTCAAGGATATTGTAATCCCTAAAGCCTCTTTGAAAATCTGTGGTTTCTTTACAGTTGAAGAACATCTTTTGCTCAGAACTTTGTTTATGGTGCTGTACTGTCTGCCTAGAGGGTTGCTGTGGAGAAGTCTGTGTACATGTCTCTGTGCCCAGTTGCTAAGTCATGTCTGACTGCTTGCAACCCCGTGTACTGTAGCCCACCAGGCTCCTCTGTTCATAGTATTTTTCAGGCAAGAATACTGGAGTGAGTTGCCGTTTCCTCCTCCAGGGCATCTTCCCACCCAGGGATCCAATCCGAATCTGCACTGGTGAGGAGATTTTTTTTACCAGTGAGCCATCAAATTCTGAGAGCTTGTTTATTTCCTTCTGGTTTAAGAGTGTTGCTTTATTCACCTGAAGATCTATATGATTCTTTTCTTACAATGAAAGTTCAATAAATTCACCAGGATATATCTTGGGATTGGTTATTTTCTGTCTTTTTTTACCCCTCTAGGATAGACTATGTTTATGTTTCAGGGAAATTCTCTTTTAAAATACCTGTGACAATTTTCATTTGATGAGTTTTCCTTTCAAGAATAATAAATACATGTATTTTGGATCTCCTTTGAAGTCATTTTCTATTAAAAAAAAAACTTGTTATTTTCTATTTTATTTAATTTTACTTTCTCTAGCCAACCTATGTTGTCTCTCTCTGGGTTTCAGTCATGTGATCCTATTTTTCACTGATTAAAAATTGGGTTTTCTTTCTTGGTGATGTTTCTGCATTGTTCTTTCTTTACTGAATTCTGCCAGTTTATTGTTCACTTTCTTCCGTCTTCATGTAATTTTATCTTTCAAAGTTTCTATCTCTTCCTTGTTCCTTTGTGGAGGTTTGTCATAATTAGTGGAGATTAACTATGAAAAAACATGGAGAAACTCTGCAATTTCCTATATTCATATATCTTTTTCATCATCTATTCTTAGAGATTTTATAGTTGCTTTTCAAATATTATTCATGCTTAAATGGGACTGGAATTATTTCTTTTTTTTACATGGATAATATAAGGCAAGTGCGGTGACTAAGCTGATGAAGAACAAAGCTTTGATTTAGGCTTTGTTGTCTCAAATATCCTTCAACAAAATCTGCTATATTTGCCGTGGATACATGTATTCTTTCATTATTTTTTCTCGTGTGTATATGTGTAGAGAAGTTAGCAATACTCATTCTCTACCTCTCTGACTTGAAATCTGGTTGTTTCTCTTTACTTGTATCTTTCTGCTGCTCTTCCTTTGAATTGAACATCAGTACTGAACTTCACCTGGAACTACTTCTGTACTCCTTGTGTCCCTTGGTGCTGTCATCTTGATCAGTGATTGGATAGGCCTTGGAAGCCTAGGACACTGATTTTCCTCCCTTTTTGAAATTATAAATGAGCTCTATTGAGGCATAATTGACATATAATGAAATGCACATATATTAAGTGAGTAAGAGTCAGGTGGGAGCAAAAGTCTTCAAAAATGAAAGAGTTTTCAAAACTCCAGAAACTGAAGTTTTGACAAGGGAGAGTGGAGAAATGATTTAAAGTCAGCAGTGGGAAGCAATGAGAACAGCTCACCCACTTCCAGGCATGAAGGAATGTGGGAATAGTCATGAAGTAACCTTTGCTTCTGAGAGAGCTGGAAAGTTTAGTCCTCGAGGGACAGTTGCATGTCACTGGAAATAAGATTATCAACAGTGACATGGGTCCCCACTGCTTATAGAATAGTCCTGTGTTCCCATATACACCGAGTTTTTAGCTTTTACATTTCATTTTTAGCCAAGTAGAACTTGGAGATTTTTAAAAGTAAAAGAGAACTGTGATTGCTGTTTAGTTGCTAAGCCATGTCCAACTCTTTGTGACCCCATGGATTATGGCCCACCAGGGTCCTCTGTCCATGGGATTTCCCAGGCAAGAATACTGGAGTGGGTTGCAATTTCCTTCTCCAGGGCATCTTAAAAAAAGCATTCTTAAATACACAATGGAATATTACTCAGCATTAAAAAAAAATTCATTTGAAGCAATTCTACTCAGATGGATGAAACTGGAGCCCATTATCCAGAGTGAAGTAAGCCAGAAGCAAAAACAACAATACAGTATATTAACGCATATATATGGAATTTAGAAAGACAGTAATGAGAACCCAACATGGGAGACAACAAAAGGAACGCAGATGTATAGAATAGACTCGTGGACTTTGTAGATGAGGGTAAGGGTGGGATGATATGGGAGAAGGGCATTGAAGCATGTTAATTGTCATGTGTCTAATCAATTGCCAGCCCAGGATTGATGCTCGGGACTGGTGCAGCGAGATTTCCCGGGGGGGAGAGAAGAGGGAGGGGGGATCCGGAGGGGAAGCATATGTAAACCCATGGTGATATCATGACAATGTATGGCAAAAACAATAAAATTTAAAAAAAAAAGAATTCCAAGGCCTCCCCTGATGACTCAGTGGTAAAGAGTTTGCCAATGCAGAGGATGCAGGCTCAATCCCCGGTCCGGGAAGAATCCCTGTGCCGAAGAGCAGCTCCGCCCGTGTGCCATAGCCCCTGGGACCATGCTCTAGAGCCAGCGAACTGCAGTTACCTGGCCCACACGCTGTAACTCCTGCAGACTGGGCTCCCTGGAGCCTCTGCTTCGCGGTGAGGGAGGCCCCTGCAGAGAACAGCAGCTGCCGCTCTCCTAACTAGAGAAAATCCCGTGCAGAAACAAAGACCCAGAACAGCCAAAAATAAATAAAAAATTTAAACACAGAATCACAGCAGAGATAGTAGTTCACTTTTCCATCCTTGCTGTCCTGAGATCCTGCTTTCAAGAAACTACAGTTTTTTCTATTTACCTCCATATTTTGGAATGACCTGCCTCTACTACAGTTTCATATTATTTTCCACTTTGGGGAGTATTTTTTCCTGATTTTTTGTAACAAACTTCTTTCACACACACTTTTCTTTCTTCCATCTTCCTGATAAAACCATACCAAATTTTTTGGTAAATGTTTGGTGTATACATTATTATAATGGCGATATAAGTAGTATTCAACCTTTTTATAGTATATCAAAATTTGTTTTGCTCTCTTGTACAATTCTCTGAAGTTAAATTCAGCATCATTTTAAATTTTAATTTTTAATATACCTGTCAATAAGCTGTTAATATACCTATTTTATAATACCCACCCACAAGCTCTCTATCCATAAACTCTCCAAAACAGCCATGAATCTTCCAACACATTCAAATCCATAAATCATGTATCAATTCTATTCTTTTTCTGAAGGTGTTTATCTTGGAACTCTGTGATTTCCTTGATCACAGAGTTCTTGTACTCTAGGTAAAACAGCATGTAGCATAACAATCCTTATAGAATTTTTTCTCTTGCCTCCATCCTCTGTTGGATTCTCTTCATGATATACCTTCCATGTTTTGCCCTCTTGGTTTATTCCCCACTTTTGGTGGTACTCACATTATCCAATAGTTTATGAAAGGAGGGTATATTTGAGTAAACTTTTGAGAGCTTGCATATTTGAAAATGTCTTTGGCCTTCCCTCAAACTTAACTGATATTCTACCTCGGAATACAATACTGGGTTGAAAATCATTTACCTTCAGACATTTTTGTTGTGTGTGTGAAAGCTTTATTATAGTCAAGCTTCCAAAGTTGCATTAAAAGTTAGGTGACATTTAATTTTGCCTTTTCATCACTTATAAAAGCTTCTAACTACTTCTGGATTACTGAAAATCTTAATGCTGTTGCTTAGTGAGGTCAGTACTCATCTAATATCCTTGGCTTTCAGGAGTCTCTTTTAACTTGAATATTCATGTACTTCAGGTCTGGTAAAACTATTGGTGTTATTTTTTGAGAATTTTTACTTTACAAATTCATTTTTCTTAGACTGGAATGCTTTATTTTGATGTTAAATGTTGTTAACTGCTGGTATAAGAAATGGCACCCCACTCTAGAATTCTTGCCTGGAAAATTCCACAGGCAGAGGAGCCTAGTGGGCTATAGTCCATGGGGCTGCAAAGAGTCGGACACATCTGAGTGACTGAGCACACGTGGTAAACTGCCCCAAATATTCTTATTTCTTCTCTTTGATCTCCCATTTTATGTCTTAAAATCCTTTTTGAGAGATTTCTAACAACTTGACTGACAAAATTGGCTCTGTAATCATATTTTTAAAATGTAAGAGTTCTTATTTTTGGATTGCTTCATTTTAAATAGCATCTCTTTTAAATATCAATGGATGAAGTAAATAATACAGTACTTACAGAGCATTTGAAACATACCAGTAAATAGATGCAAATTTATTTACATGATTTTCTGTGTGTATATATAAAAATTACAAATGATTCATATTAAATATAAGTTATAGAATATTAAAAGTTTTCTTTTGATCTCAGCATAATCTCTGTCATCTCTGATTACCTGTTTGTTTTGGTATCTGCACTGAATAAAATAATCTTTTCTTAATTGACAGGTTATTCTTAGCTATCTTTCCATATTTCAGAGAAAAGCCCTAAAATTCTGACTACAAACTCTGTAGCAAGGGCAATACTTGTTGACTGCTGGATTTCACTGATTAATTAGGGATTGGTCATTTCACAAGGGATTTATAATGGTCAACATTGACTGCCATTTTCTTTGTCCTAATCAGTTTTTCCTTATAGAAGATCTTCCCTTTCAACCCTGAAGATATAAACCAAAGAATCCTCAATAGGTCTTACTCCTCATATGTAATCTTTTGTTTAGTTTCCCAGCTTTTGTTTCCAGCACCTCTGCTCTAGCTCTGCCTAGTGTCTTGAGTCAAGAGGTATTCAGTTTAGCCTCACTAGAGAGTGAGTAGTCAAGCTTCCCCAGTGGAGAAGAATTGCTTGGCTGTCCTTCAGTGATCTTCAGAGGTCAAGTGCACCCTATAAAGATATTCAGCCTATTTTTCTGTTCTGAAACTACATGGTATTTCTGCTTTCATTGACTGCCGCATTACTTGCAGCTTTTGTACCTCCAAATCTTGAGACTTTCCAGGTTGCTGAGATGTGCAGTTTCTAATTTCTTGGTTTCTACACCCTTGAGCTCCTGAGTAACTTTTTTTCCCTCCTCTGTGTAGTTACCAATGAACTATTAGCTTTCTGACTTCTAAAATTTTGTTAAATCTTGTTTTCTTAGATTTACTCTCCCATTCTCACTGGCTTTATGTATTAGTATCATATTAATTAGTTCTTTCGTTATAACTCTAGTAGGATTTTAAGAGAGATTGGTGGTTAATATAGATATTTAATATTCAGTGTTTCATTAGAAACTTTCATATCTACATAAAAGATTTCAATCATTTTTAATAAAAAGAGAGGACTTTTCAGGGTCTTTGAGAAATGAATTAGACATAGGATTTATGCAGTTTATGTTGTCAGAATGATAGGTATGGGTTATCCTGCTGAGAATCAAGTACATTTCTATTAAATCTTATAGTTTTAAGGATGAACCTTAGAAGCAAAGTCTTTCTTTGATAATGGAGAACTATATATTATTGTTAACTGAAATACCAAGATTTTCCCCAGAATGTTTAAGTAAATTAAGCATTAGTTAAATTATTCTTAAGTAAGTTAAGATTAAATAAATTTTTTCAATTCTCTTGGCTTGAAATGCTGCAGGAGGGAAAAGCAAAATGGTACAACCAGAATAGTATTAAATTCAGATGCGCTTTTATAGTGAAAGGATTATTTCTTTCTTACCTTAAATTTTCAGACTACATTTAAGGTCTGTATTATTTTTTGTTTTCTCCATTTTGGGATTTGGTTATTTTTTAAAAATTTATAACCACTACCATTGAAGACATTGAAGTAAACTATTGCAGAATTGTGTAAATAATTGTGTCTTTGTGTGTTTTGTTTTTGTTTGTTTGGTTTTTGGTATTAGTTACTTCAAGGACTTTCCAGGATTCTGGTAGATTCTGGGGTAGCTCTTCAGAAAAATGCACATTTATTGACTTTTATTTGATGATTATCTATTAAGACCTTGGGCTTACTTGGTGGCTCAGACAGTAAAGCATCTGCTTGCAATGCGGAAGAACTGAGTTTGATCCCTTAGCTGGGAAGATCCCCTGGAGAAGGAAATGGCAGCCCACTCCAGTACTCTTGCCTGGAAAATCCCATGGATGGAGGAGCCTGGTAGGCTATAGTCCATGCAGTCGCAAAGAGTCGGACATGACTGAATGACTTCATTTTCTTTCTTTCTTATTAAGATTTTGCATTGTTATTTTAATCTTCTAAAGAATGTTTTTTTGATAAGTATATTGTTTGATGATTTTAATGTTGGAGTTCCTTGGTACTAAAATGTAGTTTAAAATATGTGTCATCTTAAATTTTTTTTTATGTTTATTTAACAAAAGATGAGAAGTACTCCACTAAATATTTATGTTAGTGGGGTAAGATATTTCAACATTTCATGAATATTTAACTGCAAAATTATCTTAGAGTCAATGAAATATGGTAATTTATATGTATATTAACTATCTGTGTATGTATAATAAATTCTGGCATCAAACAGTAAGGGAATATTATAATTTTATGCTCTCTAATAAGCAAATTATTATGTTGATTTTTATGAAATTCATGAATGCATTCTAAATACTTTAACAGTTTATTATGAATATATTATTTTACATTAAGACTCAGGATTGCTTATTGTTTTGTTTTCTGTGTTATTGGTAGGATTGATTTAGGACAATCGGATGTATGTGTTTACATTTTTTCTAAGATTTATAAAGTTTAGAATGGATATTAGAAAAATACTATTGTCTGTTGTTTGTTTTTCCCTGGAAATATTGTTATTTCTTTGTTTGTATGTAGCCTTTTCCTAACAAGAATCACAGAAACTTTCTTTGCATTTCAATTCTAAAAAAAACTCATTTACTGTCTACATGTTCTATACTTCTATATTGCTTTATATTTTAAAAGACATTTTACATAAATTGCATCAGTGACATTTTGACAGCATATATATTTACATCTATGCATTGAACATTAATTTACATTTATTTCTCTAATTGGTTTTCCATTTTTTTTCAGTTAAGTCTTAAAGTTTATGATTTCTTTCTCATTACCCTTCAAAGTATGTTCAGTAAAAGGATAATATTTCCTAAATACTTATTTCCTTTCACATGTTTTGGCAGGGTAGGTAAGAAGATAGGGTGTATATTAACTCATGTGATGTTTCCTCTTTTGAAATTGTGTCATTTCTATATATCCTAAGATAAGATCTGCCTATTAAGCATTCCTTATAGAGAAAACAAATATCCCCACACCTCTTTAGATCTTTACTGTGATTAAGGAAGAGCTCAACTTTGTCCTTTCAAGGGCAATATTTTTCTGTAATATGCAGATGCATTTCCAGCACTAAAATAAATTTTTAAAGGCATATGCAAAGCAATGTGAGTGCATAATCCTGGTAGAGCTTTGTAAATTTTCCACCAATGTTTATAGTTTTCTTCTGTATCTAATTTCATACCACTCTCATTTTAGTGATGCATCTTCATTAAGGTCAAAAGTTTTACTTCATTTTCATATAAACAGCTATATTTAGCATTCAATTTTCTTTGATTTGTGGTATAATTAGAATAACATGTAAAACTGGCATAAACTTATTGGGGTGAAAACACAACTGACATTTGGAAACTGACTGAAGCAGAAGAGACCCAATAGAAAGCAATTCGGCAGCTTTGAGCATTTAGTGAACTGTAGTCATCATCAGCTATACTTCACTGAGGAAATAGAGCATTGGCTAATCTGGTAGTAGGCAGAGTAGAGGTCAGTTAAGAGAGCTGCTGATACACTGGAACTCTGAGTATCCCCTGAGAGCAGGGACAGGGTGATGCAGGCTAGAGGAACTCTGTGTCATGTTTCTGCAGAAGGGAAAATTTCTTTTGTTAATAAGCAAAACTTAAATAGATTTAAATTCTTTTAGTTCTGCTTAAATAAATTATGGTCCATACAGAGTATGGACTACTGTTATAAAATATAACAGGGAGGCCTGGCGTGTTGCAGTCCATGGGGTCACAAGGAGTTGGACACGACTGAGTGACTAAACTGAACTGACTCATGTATCGTGAAGCCAATCTAAGTGCAGGAGCCATAGTTCAGCATGAATGTTTATGTGCTTCAATCTAACTGCTTATGAGTGGGATTCAGTGGCTCTGGCAGGAAATGCACTCTTTAATCACTTCAAACAGTTTGTGTTTATAGTACAATCAGTATTGCTTTTACAATGCTAAAGAAAACACTCAGAGATGGCTCTCAGAGTTTAATCTTCCTTTTTCTGATCTGTTTTAATGCTTTCCCCCACCTCCATCATTGCTACAACAAATAAAGACTCTTATTGGTATCCTTAATATCACTTAGTTCAGATCATCCGATGGGGGCAAGGTAAAGAAGAAGCAGAGGGAGCAGAATTCCATGCTACAAATGTCCGCTTTGGTCAAATGGGAAAATAGTACTTTCCATACACAGATGTGAGAGTTAAATAAGGCAACACATGTCAGGTGCTCAGAAGTCCGTCTTGCACATAGAAAGTATATATGCTGCATTATCAATAGTATATTTGTTGTTGTTACCAACTCTAGCCAACTGACCACTTGCGAATAGAAACTATGCTTTTAGTGCCAAACTTGAGAGTGAAAAGAGGGTGGGCTCAAGTCAGACCAATCTGGTTGTGCACCCTGGCTTCATCTCTTATAGCTTTCTGTTCTCAGACAAGTGATTTTATTCTCTTTGCTTCAATTTTTATTCTGTAAAATGGTTATTATAAGAATGATCGCCCAGAGCCTGTGACGGTTAAGTGGTGTAGAAAGATATGGAGCACTGAATACATGGCAGAGTACCCATGGGCCCTCCCTATAGCTAGCCCCCTGCCTCCCTCCCTCCGTCACTTCTTGCTTTTCTCTGCATGGCTGAACTTGCTTTCTTTTCTCCCTTCTTTCTTTTTATACCAGTAAGAGTCTGTATGAACTCTCTTTGCATTTTTTGTTAGGATGATAAACCCTTCCTAGAGACTTGCCAAAGGTTGTTATGTTTTAGCATTATAGTCCTGAGGATTATATCTGTTATTAAATTTTAGAGTATAATTTGAGCTTCTACCTGGAGAGAATCAACATTACTAGCTATTTCAGTTTGCTGCGTTCCTGATCTTCACAGATGCAGAATTGGAGTGCAACTTTAATTATTCATTTCTACTTTGATGGTCCCATTCATTTTTTATGATTTTGGGAATCGTTTAGGACAGCTCCCTCACTTGTTCCCAAATGGGACTTTTGCTCTAATACCGATGACAACTTTCCTGCCTTAGTTATTTTTACAAGGTACTTTTTACCTTGTAAAAATGTATGGAATTTTAGAGAACATCCAAACAGATTTTTTTTCTGTGCATCTTTTCTTTAATAAAAAATAAAAGAAAAAAAAAAAACTGTCTTTGGAAAAGGTAACCTGGAAGAGGAAGTTAAAGAAAATTAGATGCAAGCGATTGAAACTTGTCAATACATGTGAACTGAAGATTTCTACATATCTTTATTCCCTGGAAACAATCTTCTCTATGTACATGACATATAAAGTCTGGTAATAACTTGTACACTGAATTATTTCCTTTATCTTTTAATTGTATTTTAAGAGAATACTCTAAGATTGATATTACATGAAGGATTGGATCTCAACTTTGTTTTGCCTGAAGATTATGCAACTTGGGAGAGCCCTCTTTCATAAAAGGAATACAAATTTAAACCACAAAATTGTATACAAATGTAAGCGTTTATATGGGATAAAGAAAAAAACCTAAAAACTTACATATTCTACAAATATCTAGAAACTAACTTACTCTAGTATTTTCACTAATGAACTGCCTCACAAAGCACAGTCATACTGTTCTCTATATATTCAGTTGAATGCTCTTTCATTACCTTGTTAAATGACTAATAATTGCGCAATATTCACTATAGCAACTACAGAATTAACCTTTTTTTCTACCATAGCTGATTAAAGTTTGTTTTTCATTAGTAAGAGCTGGGATGAATTCTATATGAAATATTATAATAAGCTATACCTACTATTTGGGCTTTCCTGGTGGCTCAGATGGTGTAGAATTTGCCTGCCATGCAGGAGATGTGGGTTTGATTCCTGGGTCAGGAAGATCCCCTGGAGGAGGGCATGGCAACCCACTCCAATATTCTTGCCAGGAGAATGCTGTGGAGAGAAGAACCTGTAAGGCTACTATTATAAAGAGTTGGACATGACCGAGCAACTGAGCATTCATTTCTGCTATTTATAGTGCTGATCTCGGTATGTGTGCCACAAACACAGTAATTCTAACTCTAATACATTTCATTTTGAGAGATTCCTATAAAACATTGTACTATGCTGATAATGATATATTCTGCAGTATTGAGACTAGTCCTGAATAAAAAAAAGCAGAGCTACCATTTTGGTTGGGGGTCAATGAGAGTTAAATCCTTTCCTTACAATTAATTACATGTCTGATAATCAGAAGAATTCCCCCTATACCCTTCTTGCTTCATACATTTCAAACCTTATTTCTTCTTTCCTAGTTACAAATGTCCTGTGCTGAGAAATATGGGCCTGTTTATACCATGATATGATCCCTGGATATATACATTCCTTATACATTTCTTTCAGTGATGCCTGGTGAGTCAGCAACAGTTGAACTACACATGGGAAAAACTGTAAAACACAAACACATCCAAACCAAGTACATATATCTCCTATTGAGCTTTCCATTAGCCTGATTCTAAAATACACATGGCTCCTCCACTGACACCTCAAATCCAGGGGATTTGTGATGGAGAGGGAGTTAAGAGGAAAGAGACGGCAGTCTAGCTGGTTGTATTAAAATCTCAGTTTTGAAAGTTTTAGAAAAAATAGTGATTCTGTGAGCTCATTGCAAAGGAAGACCCTAGAATCTGGCAGGGGCCTAAGAAAACTACCTAGAAGTTAAGCTTCATTAGCTTCACAGCAAATCTGCCTCTGATTACAGGACTTTCTGAGAAAAGGGTTCACCCTGGAGGATCCCACTCTCCCCAGTCTCAGATCTGCCATACTAGATTTTGTGTCTGGTTATGTTTTCCTATTCATTTTTTTTTCCTTTAAAGTTAAGAGCAAATCTGAAGGACTGAGATTGTGACCCAAGAACTGTCACCTGCTTCTTAGAGCACTAATTCTGTGTGAACTATTAAAAAATGAATGACTTGCAGCAATACAACACAACAAGAAAGTTGGATGAAACCAAAGATGTGAATTGATCAAACAAAAGGGAGGCCTGGTCAAGTCATTGAAGGGAGAAAAACAGCTGTTGCAAAGCTCTATTCCTTCCCAGGCAACGCTAGTAGTGAGGAATCTGCCTGCCATTGCAGGAGACACAAGAAACATGGGTTTGATCTCAGGGTCAGGAAGATCTTGTGCAGGAGGAAATGACAACCCACTCCACTTTTCCTGCCTGAAAAGTTCATGGACAGAGGAGCCTGGTGGGCAACGGTCCATGGTGTCAAAAAGAGTTGAACACAACTGAGCACACACAAATAATACCAGAGACTTAGATATAATTCTGAATGCTAAATTGTTAATTAATAGTAAAATAAAACTCTACACTGACCGGAGTACTTGTGATGTTGTGACAAGATTTCTCTTCCTATAGGCTAGCTGTAGTGACAAATCTGATTATAAATACAAGGTTGCTTGGTGAACATAGAATGAGCACATGGAGTGTGTCTTTGGTGCTCTGCCAAATACACAGATTTGGTGGCTTGTAAGCCACTCTTTATTTCTAACATTTCTGAAGGTTAGAAGGTCTAATATCATGACACTGGCGTATTTGGTGTTTGGTGATGCCACCTCCTTACAGACAGCTGACTTCTTGCTGTAACCTCACATGAGGGTTAGTGCCTCTGTGATAAGGGCACTAATCCCATTTATGAGGACTATGCCCTCAGGGGCTTCCCTGGTGGCCTAGATGGTAACGAATCTGCCTGCAATGCAAGAGACCTGGGTTCAATCCCTGGGTTGGGAAGATGGCAACCCATTCCAGTATTCTTGCCTGGAGAATCCTCACAGATAGAGGAGCCTGGCATGCCGCAGTCCATGGGGTCACAAAGAGTTGGACTCGACTGAGTGACTAAACACCCATGCATACTGCCCTCATGGCCTAATCACCCTTCTAAGGCCTCATCTCCTGATACCATGGCTTTGAGGGTTAGGACTTGAACATATGAATTTTGGGGGAATGCAAACAGTGAGACCATAACAGTGCATGTGATCTTAAGCAAAGTTTCTCACTTAATTTAAATCACATCACTCTTCCCTCTGTCTGTTGGTCACAACTGGCTTTTCTTTTCATGTTGTTACATGCACACGCACACAATCGACATGTATATTTTTTCTGACTGACACATTCTTTGTTCACATATATTAATGCCATTGCTATGTCTGCAAACACTGTGCCAACTGGGAGTCATTTTTAATATTTTAGATGACATAGCATACATCCTTTTTATATCTCTTTAAATTTTTAAACTTTTGCCAAAGTAACACTCATCTATGACTGACGAATCAGAAGACTTAAACAAAAAAGATACTGTCACCACCACTCACAGTTCTTTGCCCTGGAGGTTGCCTGCATTGCTGCAAATAATGTGGATAAAATAGCATCTCTTGATTGTCAGTTTTTAGATATTTTTTTTTCTTTTTTTATTATTGTTTTTGCCATACATTGTCATGATATCACCATGCGTTTACATATGCTTCCCCTCCGAGTCCCCCCTCCCTCCTCCCTCCCCCTGATTGTCAGTTTTTAGATATTTTTTTATTAACCTCTTGCTAAGATAGATGAGAACTTAGCCCACTTATAACTGAGCAATCTTCCTTCACTCTAACACAGTTGTATTTTTTTTATTACTAAATTCTTACATTTGGAGCATTAGATAATATTCTTATGCCTTTACTTTTTGTTCTGCCAACTATGCACAGTCATTTTTATTCCCTGATTTATAAAATATGGATATTCGTACCTGAAACTTTCTTTCAGCAGTTCTCTACTGCAGTTTCTATTTGTATTTTTACTTTGTCAAAATGGATAACAATTACTTACTACATATTATATGGAAGAGACTATGAATTGAACCCAAGATTAATATATGCATTCTGTTCATAATTTGATTGTTGAGGAAAAAAATAGATCAAGGAAGAGATTTGTGAACAATGCCCTTGGTATTTTACAGCCTGTAAATGTTTTGTTTAAGAATTTCTTAGAATATGCAGCATGAAGTGTGTTTAAGGATGGTTGCATGTACACTATGTCCTCAAGATCTGAAGACACGAAGGCCAACCAGGTCCAGACAAGCAGCCTTATCCTCACTAAACAGCCTGACATCACTTTTTATGATTATCTGTAAAATCCTTTCCCAAAGGACCTTGGAGAAGAGATGTATTCATTGACTTCTTCATATGCACACTTCTTCACACCAACAGTGAAGCTTCATAAGCACTCAATTTAGATGATGTTTGTTTCTTTGATCATGTAAATTTAGAAAACTAATAACAACATTTACATTATTATGATTATGTAATTCTGTTTCACTAAGAAATGTCCCTTTTCAATGTCTGGTATAGGGCTTTGCTTTTCAATTGCCTTCTTTTTTCATCACTGTTTGTCTTCACTATGTACTCTTTCCTCCCCCTGCCCTACTTCATATAGTGTAGCTGAGTTCAGTAAGGATAAATACAAGAATAAAAATTCTCCTCTGAATGAGTCACAGAAACACCAAATCCAGCATTAAAAACTGAATTCATCATCTTTAACCCAGTCTTGCTCCTTCTGTGTTCCCCCTCTGAGGAAACCCAAGTCCCAAGACCCAAAACCAGCAGGCATCCCAGTTCCATCAATTGACTCTCTATTTCCTCTATGTTGTGAAGTCGGATGTGTTCTGCTTCAAAAAGAGCAGTTAAATCAGGGAAGTTGTCTCTGCTCTCATGACTGCTGACTTGGTTTGATCTGAACTGAATTCTGAATTCTCTCACTGAGTAGTTCCTGCAACAGCCCCTTCACCAGTCTCCTTGTTTTCAGTGTTACCCATCTTCAAGCCAATTTCCATTCCCATTTAGATAAATCTTCCTTATACTCAGATCTGATCAAATATACTTTCTGCTTACAAACCTCATTGCTTTCTCACTGCTTGCTTGATAATATTCCAAAACCCCAACATAATATTCTTGTCTTCTTATTATTGAGGTTCTGCTTATTTCTCCAGCCTGCTATCTGAACATGCCTCCTGACTAGACCCATACCCACCAACTCCTGAGCCTCTAATAAGCCACTTCCTCTTTTGTCTTGAGGGTTTACAAGTTTGGCTCCCTCTCACTGGAACTTCTTTCAGCCACCTTCTCACCTGGCAAAATTGTGTGACAGGTCTCAGTTTAGATGGTAAACCTTTTCTTGAATATCTTCTTCTAGAGTCATTAAATACCAAAATCATGTTTCTAAAGATATATTTTAACTGTTTCTCAGAATACATACATTATTCTGAAATTACTAATATCTCTTTACTTATATTGCTCACTAGACTATACATTCTTCATGGAGGTCGTGCCTTATTCCCTGTGCCTCCCTAATGCCTAAGGCAGATATTGGCATTGCCTGGTATCTATTTATTAAATGGATGGATAAAATCATCTGAGTCCTTTGCTATATATTTCTTGATTTTCTTATAGTGTTTTCATTGGAGCAGATGACTATTTCATAGGATGGTATAATTTTTCTTTAAAAGGAATGGATGAGGTGAAGGAGAGGGAGGGAAGAATTGAAAGAGTAATAGTGAAACATATATATCACTATATGTAAAATAGATAGCCGATGGCAAGTTGCTGTATGATGCAGGGAGCTCAAACCTGGTACTCTGTGACAACCTAGAGGGGTGGGATGGGGGAGAGGTGGGAGAAAGGTTCAAGAGGGAGGGGACATATATATACCTAGGGTTGATTCATGTTGATGAATGGCAATTATCCTTCAATTATATAAAAAGCAATTATCCTTCAATTATAAAGCAATTATCCTTCAATTATATAAAAGTTCTGAAAAATAGCAAAATGGTGACTCTGCAAGATAATAGATGTGTTAACTAACTGTACTGTGGTAATCATTGTACAATATATACATATTTCAGATCACATTATATACCATGGTTGGTGGTGGTGGTTTAGTCACTAAGTCATGTCTGACTCTTGTGACCCTAAGGACTGTAGCTTGCCAGGCTCCTCTGTACATGGGATTCTCTAGGCTAGAATACTGGAATGGGTTGCTGTTTCCTTCTCCAGTTATATATCCTAAGCTTTCACATGTCATATGCCAATTTTATCAATAAAGCTTGGAAGAAAAGGAAAAAAAAATATTCACTGTGATTTGGGAAGCCTGGGGAGAGGTTTTATTGTTATGGGTGTTGATTTTTTTTTCACATCTGTGATCAGAAATTGAATAGCAGTCAAGATGAATAAGATAATGGAAAATGTAAAAATGGGTTAAAAGAGAGCATTTCTAAAATTTAACTCACAATATCAAGGAGTTTCACCATGACTTCCTTACTGATTATGGCCAAGGCCGTTATTGTGTCAGTGGCAAAGAATTTCAAGTCTATTGTGAATCCTGCATTTGTAAAGCACGTTTATATAGTTATTTTTTTAAAAAAGGAGTGGGTGAATTAGATGATAATTCCAGTTGCTTTAGGGTTGTTAGAGTATTAAATTGACTGCCTTGTATATTGTGAAGCATTATAACAGCTTTTTTAAAGCCCTTTTCAAGTTTGCCTGTGGTCTGGAATTTACCTGAGGTTTGTAGGAACTTCCAAATGGCTAAGAGAGCTACTTTTCTATATACTTTTATTCTCTAACTGCAATGGTGTGAGAAAAGCAGTTGCTGCTCACTCTTTTAGGAGTACAAATCACTATCTCGGTAGTTATTCTGGAACATGTTGCACTATGATAAATGTATTCCAATTATTTTAATTTAAATTAAACAAGTATTTTTTCTACCAGAAAGCTGTTTGAAACCTTATTATGCAGTCAATTCATTTACAAGATACTTCCAAATGGGAAATTTGTTTTCCAATTATTTGACTAACCTCCTTAAACTCTGTTGACATTCTCCCTACAGAGATTTCCAAATCACTCTAGGTTCTGGAATGTGGCTACATCACTGGAGAGCTGGGTCTCTTGAGAAGGTAGGGACTAAGCTTTGGAGCATCCTAGATTTCCATGGCAACATATCTTTTGTTAAGAAAATTTCCCAGATATTCTGTGCTTTGTTCTGAAGTTTTCCATATTGATTTACTTCTCTGCTTGTTTGATCATGACATGCTTAGTGTTTGAGGGATTTTGGCTACTTAAATTGCCTGAGTCCTACCTATTCTGTGCCTGGACTACTTACTGATCAAGGCTCTAGTGGCTCATCACACTCAACATCTTCAAGGACAATTCACGTTGATAAAGGATCCAGCGCTGGCCTCTGTGAAAACTGTTCAGTGAGTGCCTTTGATTCACTCAGGGCTGAATCTTCATCTGAAAGTGTGTTCTGAGAGATATCTTCTTCATTTTTTCTGAAAACTTGGTCAGCTACAAATTGGCACTTGCTCTCTATTTCTACAAAGATTAAATCATGAGCTGCCACATTTGCTGACTTCCAACACCCTCTGAAAGGACTTCTGTGTGGAGAGCAGAAATGAGGCACTATGTGCTCCAGGAAAACTGGCAGAACAGGCCTTCAGAGGATTCGACATTTTCAGGAGATGATTTTATGAGGTTCATTCTTGTATCTGCTCATATCTAGAAAAACACTAAAATACTTCATAGTGATGATTGTTTCTCGTGACTAGCAAAAGCTTCATGAGACTAGCAGGAACCTCATAGAAAAATATGAGCTTGATTGCATGTACTGCTTTTGCAGAAATGATGCTTTTGAACTGTGGTGTTGGAGAAGAATCTTGAGAGTCCCTTGGACAGCAAAGAAGTCAAGCCTGTCAATCCTAAAGGAAATCAACCTTGGATATTAATTGGAAACACTGATGCTGAAGCCCCAATACTTTGGCCACCTGATGCGAAGAGCCGACTCATTGGAAAAGACCTTGATGTTGGGAAAGACTGAGGGCAGGAGGAGAAGGGGATGGCAGAGGATGAGATGGTTGGATGGCATCACTAACTCAATGGATATGAGTTTGAGTAATCTCCAGGAGATAGTGAAGGACAGGGAAGCCTGGCGTGTGGCAGCCTACAGGGTCACAAAGAGTCGGGCACAACTTAGCAACTGAACAACAACTCCCTCTTCACTAAAATCACATATGTACCAACTTTCTTCCTGTTTCTTTGGAGCAGTTTCTCAGAGCTATTCAAGGTGCTATATCCCGGGCTACTGTCTTCATTCTGCCCCAAGGAAAACTTAACTTGCACCTCTCATGTTGTACATTTTTTTTAAAGTTGGAAATTTCCTTAAATAGTTATAAAATATATTTTATTTTCTTTATCTGTACACTTTAAATAATCACTAAACCTGCTAAATATTTAAGATATGTAAGTGCTGAAATGAGTCAAATTTTGTTTATTTCTAGTTCCTTCTAGCAAGGCTCATATCTCCCTTGTCACGTGTGGAGAACATTGTGACCAGAAGTTCCTGCTCACCTTCTGGAGATAACAGCACCTTTGCTCTTCCCCTAATCCATGCATTCTAGAAAGGAGAGGGTCAACACCACCCTCTAGAACTGACCAAGGGTGAGTCACATGACCCACTTGGCCAATCAAAATTTTATTGAATCGGCACTTGTTTTAGTAGAAAAAGAAGTTGTCATTCTCCTAGACTTAACCAAAGTGAAACGAGTAATTGTATATTCTTCCTGGTTCTCTCAGATCTGCTCTGCTTTTGTCTGTGTGATAGGAGGGCGGATTTGTATATTCTCATGACAATATTCTTGGGGTGGCAAAATATCTCCTTGGCAGGATGTCTCTGCCATAACTCTACCCAGGAAACAGCTTCTGGAACACAGAGAATTTCTATTTCTGGGATTTTCAAAATTTTAGTATTCTTCTTTCAAAACATTGGCATCTCTTCTTGCTTCAGAAAAAGTTTAGTAGCTAAAATTTTATGACAGATTATTGCTCTCACAGCTTCTGTGGTTGAGACAAAAGCAAACAAACATTTATGAGTTTTTCCCTTTTAAACTATTCCTGTTTGAAATATCCTAATTAATAATATGCACATTATTTTTATTTACAAAGTATACAATGTAAAATGTTTGCATTTCTTATCAGCTCAGTTCAGTTGCTCGGTTGTGTCCAACTCTTCGTGATCCCATGAACTGCAGCATGCCAGCCTTCCCTGTTCATCACCAACTCCTGAAGGTTCCTTAAATTCATGTCCATAGAGATGGTGATGCCATTCAATCATCTCATCCTCTCTCATTCCCTTCTCCTCCTGCCTTCAATCTTTCCTATCCTCAAGGTCTTTTCCAATGAGTCAGTTCTTTGCATCAGGTGGCCAAAGTATTGGAATTTCAGCTTCAGCTGATGCTTCACTGCTCCTTCCAGTGAATATTTTGGACTGATTTTCTTTAGGATGGACTGGTTTGATCTCCTTGAAGTCCAAGGGACTCTCAAGAGTCTTTTCCAATACCACAGTTCAAAAGTATCAATTCTTTGGCACTCAGCTTTCTTTATAGTCTAACTCTCACATCGACACATGACTACTGGAAAAAACTATAGCTTTGACTATACAGACTTTGTTGGCAAAGTAATGTCTGATTTTTAGAATGCCATCTAGGTTGGTCATAGCTTTTCTTCCAAGGAGAGAGAGTCTTTTGACTTCATGGTTGCAGTCACAATCTGCAATGATTTTGGAGACCCCCAAAATAAGTCTGTGAACTGTTTCCATTGTTTCCCCATCTATTTGCCATGAAGTGATGGGACTGGATGCCATGATCTTAATTTTCTGAATGTTGAGCCTTAAGCCAAGTTTTTCACTCTCTTTCACTTTCATCAAGAGACTCTTTAGTTCTTCTTCACTTTCTGCCATAAGCATGATGTCATCTGCATATCTGAGGTTATTGATATTTCTCCAAGAAGTCTTGATTCCAGCTTGTGCTTCATCCAGCCTGGAATTTTGCATGATATACTCTGCATACAAGTTAAATAAACAGAGTGACAATATACAGCCTTGACATACTCCTTTCCTGATTTGGAACCAGTCTGTTGTTACATGTCCAGTTCTAACTGTTGCTTCCTGGCCTGCATGCAGATTTCTCAGGAGGCAGGTCAGGTGGCCTGGCATTCCCATCTCTTGAAGAATTTTCCACAGTTTGCTGTGATCCGCACAGTCAAAGGCTTTGAGGTATTCAGTAAAGCAGAAATAGATGTTCTTCTGGAACTCTATTGATTTTTCAATGATCCAACAGATGTTGGTCATTTGATCTCTGGTTCCTCTGCCTTTTCTGAATCCAGCTTGAACATCTGGGTGTTCACAGTTCACGAACTGTTGAAGTCTGGCTTGGAAAATTCTGAGCATTACATTGTTAGTGTGTGAGATGAGTGCAATTGTGCAATAGTTTGAACACTCTTTGGCACCACCTTTCTTTGGAATTGGAATGAAAATTGACCTTTTCCAGGCCTGTGGCCACTGCTGAGTTTTCCAGATTTGCTGGCATATTGAGTGCAGCACTTTCATAGCATCATCCAAAGCTGGGGGCAAAGAATGCATATTGAAATCATATATCATGTCTACACTTCAGATTTAGATGTAGTGGGGTGATGGTTTAGTGGCCAACTTGTGTCTGACTCTTTGTGACCCCTCAGACTGTAGCCCATCAGGCTCCTTTGTCCATGGGATTTTCCCAGGCAAGAATACTGGAGTGGGTTGTCTTTTCCTTCTCCAGGGGATCTTCCCTATTCAGGCACTGAACCACACTTCTTGTATTGCAGGTGGAGACCTGCATTCCAGGCAGATTCTTCACTGCTGAGCCACCAGGGAATTCCTTAAATGTGGTGCTAAAATCTAAATCTCAGATGACTTGAAATGCCACATGGCTTAGACGACAAGGATTTTAACATTTCCTTCTTTATGGTTAAGATTATCCAGGAAAATGTTTATGGTTCGAATTAGATGTTTCGCTCCCAAACAGTTACGCTTTTTATTCAGCAGATAATTTATCTCCCATTCATTTAGGAAAAAAGTAACATGTGTTCAAACATATACCTTTTGAAGAGATTGTAATACTTAAGAGCATTTAAAAATTTGCAGTGTTTAAGGATTGTTTCCTGGTGAATTGCCCTATGCAGCTATTTATTAAAATGTACTTACGTAAGAGAAACAAAATATATTCAGCAATATAAATATCAGCGATAGGTGAAAGGAGAGCCATTGCCTCCCAATTAAAGTCAGGAATTCTCACACATGATATAACTAAAGGACAAAGTAATAAATTTTACTTTTGCTGTCCAAGTGCTAGAATGAGGTTGCTATTATTGAAAGCTAAAATGGTATCTTCTCAAAGAAGTCACATTACTCCAGTAAAAGGTCCTGCCAAGTCATTAAATACTTAAATACTTCAAGTATAAATGATTTGGTTGCAAATAAGGCCCCACGGTTATGTCCAGGTTGCATCAACAGCTAAGAACTGCAGATACTGTTATTGGATGTTTTTACCAGGCTTAGAGAGTAAAGAATCTACCTGCAATGCAACAGACCTGGGTTTGATTCTTGTCAGGAAGATCTCTTGGAGAAGGAAATCGCAAACCGCCTAATATTCTTGCCTGGAGAAATCCACTGACAGAGGAGCCTGGCAGGCTACAGTCCATGGGATTGCAGAGTCAGACATGACTGACCGACTAACACTTTCACCATCTCTATTGATTGCTCATTGGAAAGCCAGTGCAGACATATAATTATCATTATACTCACATTGTGTTCAAAGTGTATAATTATTTCTAGGTCTCTAGACAAATATGCATCACAGAATTTTAGAGTTACATAATGAAAACTTCTGGAGTGTACAGAATGCAGTAAAATATGAACAAGTACCATGAACATTTTAGCTTTTGATAAGAAGATTTTTGAACTGGGAAAAAAGGCAACTGCATTAAAGCTCTTTATATTGCTTTATTGTTATAAAATAAAGACATGTATGCGGGCTAAATGTATCTAGTAAGGTAGATTGGACTTAATGTTTATATCCCAAAGAGGGAAAGTTCCGGGGTCCAGCCTCGGCAGGGTCCAGGGGTCTTGAGGGATGGGTGGCATCGCGGAAGAAGAACTGAGCTGAGTCGATGTGTGGTGATGGAGCAGTCTCTCGTTTATTGTTGTTGGTTTACAGTTTTATACCCAAGAAACACACCCATTACATCACATCTAATTCTATACAATCCTGTTTTCTGCCTATCATCAATAACTTTAACCTTAAGCTCATTTTCCTTGCAAAAGGTGGGATTTCTGCATAATTAGACTTAACAATAGTATGTTTACCATTTGAATGTCTCCAGCATACTTCGGATAAGTACATCAATCTAAGTAGAAAGGTTACATTTCTCTTATTAGGTGCAACTATGTAGAAGCTAGAAAGAAGGGCTTAAGCTTGAAACTTTTATTCTATTAACCTATTTTGGTTCTTACAAGGAAAGAGAAAAGAGGACAAAGAGACAGTTTAGCAGCACTGCTTTAACAATGAAGTCCTATTAACCTTACAACTACTAAAATGAATTCCTATGTCTACACATCCT
This sequence comes from Antilocapra americana, assembly GCA_007570785.1. NCBI lineage: Eukaryota > Metazoa > Chordata > Mammalia > Artiodactyla > Antilocapridae > Antilocapra > Antilocapra americana. Next base: position 14,690,035 of record ML662442.1, read on the forward strand.
AAAGCAATCAATATCTCCAACTATGCTGGCCACAATTATGAGCATTCCTAAGTCTCAATCGAGCCTGATTTCTTCAAGGAAGCGGAGCCTCCTCCGTGGAGTGGGCAGGGGAGTGGGAGGTGGAAAGGTGACCCAAGTACGAGCCTTTCTGGTGGTGGCCTTGCCATGACCTCCAGAGAACTCTTGGTAAACTCCCCAGTAAGGAGTAGTAATCCATTTAAATGTCCCTTTCATTCCTCCATAGCCCCCGGGGAAGGTGATCCACCTTGGATCCTCTGATAAGGTCTGGGGGTATTATCTCAGGACAAATTCTATCCAACTGTGACTGACTTACTGAGATGAGCCAATGTTCTGAGCATGGACAGAACTTCCAAGAAAAATACCAGGGTGGGGCTTGTCCAGGGTGCCCCGATAAAGAAAGTCAGCTTTGCAATTACTTTCTTAGTCTCGTGACTTTGTCATCCGAGCAAAGAGGCATCCTGACCGCTCCCGGCAGGAAAGTATGAAACAGAAGAAAAATTTCTATCTATTAACTACATTAATTAAAAAAAAAAGCTCTACTTAGGAGAGAACTTATTTGATAACTTCAGGGTTCATTAAAGATATGTGAGAGATTTATCTGCCCATATGGCTCTGAGATTCTTTAATTTAGAACCTTACGGAGGAAGAAATCTAACATCCCTCCAGTGAGTTATAAAACCATTCCTTCTTTGGAATTCTAGTCTGATTTTTACATTTGATTTTTGTTGAGATTTGGGAAAGAAAGAGGGATACTTTGAGCCATTCTTGCTTTGGGAAAAAATTACATGAAAGAAAGTTTGCCTTTATTTATTCCAATTTTCATTCCAGATCTTACTTCTGGTTTTGGGGGCAATGGCTAATGGAGGTAGAAAATGAATCTCCATTTCCCTGAGTCAGGTGTTGAGTACCTTCACTCCTCTGTTCCAACTGGGCTCCTATCAAAACTCCCAATTCATCAGTGTACTGACTTCAATAATTAGCTTAAAAGGTTGACCTCCTTTTCAATGTACAAGTATAGGAGTAACCTCAAATTGATGTCTAAATGGAGAAATGTGTTAATTAGGATGCAAGGGCTTCATGGTAAAGTGAGCAAAGGAGATCTTGTTTTTTTTTTTTTTTATCTTGCTATTACTTGTGTGTATAAAAATTAGAGTCAGTGTAAACACTCTTCTCAGAAGGGTGGTGGTAATTTGCCTGAGAAAACTGTGACTTGATTATTAATAACTTGATTATTATTATTATTTATTTTTCACCCTAATTATAACACTGGTTTACATATTGAACTTTAAAATGAATTCAAGCTTCCAGAAAAAAAAGAAAGTTAAGACATAGGAAAAAGCTTTGAACCCTCTACTAGAAACTTACCAAAATAGCAAAAAAAAAAAGAATAACATCAGCTCTTTTGTCAGTGTATCTTAGCTGCTGAGGAGATGGAAGGGGGTGGTCTGTAGCCTCTTACCTGATTTTCTTGGACCCGTGGTCTTAAAGGTTCTTCAGGCAGGTTCTGATATACAGGTTGCTGCTGTTGCTGCTGAGTTGCTTCAGTCGTGTCCGATTCTATGCGACCCCATAGACGGCAGCCCATCAGGCGCCTCTGTCCCTGGGGTTCTCCAGGCAAGAACACTGGAGTGGGTTGCCATTTCCTTCTCCAATGCATGAAAGTGAAAAGTGAAAGTGAAGTCGCTCAGTCGTGCCCGACTCTTAGCGACCCCATGGACTGCAGCCTACCAGGCTCCTCCGTCCATGGGATTTTGCAGGCAAGAGTACCGGAGTGGGTTGCCATTGCCTTCTCCATCTGGTATACAGGGGAAGTGCTGTAACATAGCAGAGCGGGGTCTGAGGGAAGAGTGTGCTCAAGCAGGGACTGGCTGATCTTCTTACACCATTCTAGCAGCCATAGGCCTGCGACAGTAAGGGCAGCCGTGACAGAACACGTGAGCTTGTTTGCTAGGATGTTGCTAAACAACAAAATGTTCTGAGGAGTTGTTCAACAACATAAAATGTTCAGGACTAGGCCTTTGGGCCTTTATACAATTGGCTCTCTGCATCCACATGTTGTGCATCTAGACATCCAACCAACTGCAGTGTGAAAATATTTTTAAAAGTTCCAGAAAGTTCCAAAAAGCAGAACTTGAATTTCCCAGGCACTGGCAGCCATTTACATAGCATTTTCAGTGTACAACTATTTATGTACGGTTTACACTATATTAAGTATTACAAAGTAAGGTGTTATGAAGTATTCTAGAGATGATTTGGGCTTCTCTGGTGGCTTAGCTGTAAAGAATCTGCCTGCAATGCAGGAGACACAGGAGATGCGGCTTTGATTCCTGGGTTGGGACGATTCCTGGAGGAAGAAATGACAACCACTCCAGTATTCTTGCCTGGAGAATGCCATGGACAGATATCCTGGTGGGCTAGAGTCCAGTGGGTCACAAAGAATTGGATATGATTGAAGTGACTGAGCATACGCGCACAGAGATGATTTACACTATCTGAGTGGATTAGCATAGGTTACGTGCAAATACTATACCATTTATAGAAAGGACTTGAATATCATGGGGTTTGGTGTCTGTGAGGGACCTGGAACCAATCCCCCATGAATATTGAGGGATGACCATACAGTTAATAAATTGGGAGGCACTACAGGGATTGTGGTATATTCACACAATGGAATACTACACAGCAAGGAGAAAGGACAATGTGCTGATACATTCAAAACATGGGGGAATCTGGGTGATTCATCCCAGGTGAGTCAGACACAATAGAGCACACATTATATGACTTCAGCTCTTCAAAGTATAACATGGACAAAGGTTAGATGTTTGGTGAACAGCTATTAACCTTGGGAGGAGGTAATGGCAGGAGGGAGGTTTTAGGGGAGCTGTTGATGCTTCAGCATCACTTGTACAATTTGTGCAATGTTCATAAAGATTTTTCACTTAGTTGACATCCATACTTATAGTTTACATTCTTTATTATATATTATACTCCTTGGACAGCAAGGGGATCCAACCAGTCCATCCTAAAGGAAATCAGTCCTGAATATTCACTGGAAGGACTGATGCTGAAGCTGAAACTCCAATACTTTGGCCACCTGATGTGAAGAACTGATTCATTTGAAAAGATCTTGATGTTGGGAAAGATTGAAGGCAGGAGAAGACGGGGTTGACAGAGGATGAGATGGTTGGATGGCATCACTGACTCAATGAACATAGGTTTGAGTGAACTCTGGGAGCTGGTGACGGACAGGGAGATCTGGTGTGCTGCAGTCCGTGGGGTCACAAAGCGTTGAACACGACTGAGCGACTGAAGTGAACTGAACTGATAATTCTGAAACATTGCAAATCCCATTTTGTGGCAAGGAAAATTACTTTACTTAAGGTATTTCAAGGAGAAGGAAATGGCAAACCACTCCAGTATTCTTGTCTGGAAAATCCCATAGACAGAGGAGCCTGGTGGACTGCAGTCTGTGGGGGTCATAAAGAGTGGACGCAACTGAACACAAAGTATTTCAAGAACAACTGGGGCTGTCAGACAGCTATGTAAAGACTTGTGCTCCATCCCTAAAAGTGGTGAAGAAGGAAGCCGCTCTCAGGCCCAGCTTCTCTCTAGCACATCATTCTTTTCCTCCTCTTGGTACCTGTACCCTCTTCTCTTTTTTGTCCCTCTCTTTACTCCTTTCCTATTCCATTTTCTCTTCTTTCTCCTAACTGCAACTTGTCCATGCTTTGGGTTTCCACAGCTCTGGATCAACACAAGGGCATCTTTTAACCTTCAAAACTCCCTTCTTAACACTCCAGTCTCCCACATCTCTGAAAAGCTCCCAAGAGGAGTCTCTGGATCACCAGCACAGGTAGGTGCCCACCTGGAATGGAGCAGGGATATCCAAGCTCCAGAGAGTGAGACTTGGTAGGGTAGGCATGACTTTTGAATGGTATGGGCATGGCCAGTAATAATAGTCATTCCCTAAGTTTATGCCAATTTTTGTCTTCTCTCCATTAATCCAGTTTCAAAGATGACTTCTCTTGACTTAACATCCCATAACTGAGATGCTGCTGTGGCTTTCTCTGCAATTGTCAAGGCTCAGATTATTTTCACTCACTTCTTCAGGCCTTCTTTATGGTCCAAGTCATTACAATTAGCTTCTAATCATTTTATAATCTGAAAAAAGCAACTTTATTAAAAATAGAATAAAATAGATTTTTTGGCCTTTTATAAGATATTGAAAAATAAGAGTAATTGAAATTTTGAGCAGAGGGAATATTTGGAACTACTGATATGCTTTAGCTGGAGAACAGCCTTTTGAATCAGATCGTATATTTCAAGAAACTCTTCTTTGGTTCATTGTAAGTAAATAGTGGGTATCGACACTCACCTGCAGAAAGGTAAGGGCAAAATGTATGGAGAAAAATCAGAAGCAGAAATAGCAAATGTGTACTAGAGTCTTAGATGATGTTTTGCTTGTGTTTTTAATTTATCTATGGAAAGAGAGTCCTTTCTCCAAGCTCTGAAACACTTGAGAATTTGATACTAAATTGTATCCTCTGTGACTCAAGTTCAAGGAACTGTACACAAGTGTATGAGATTCATAATGAATGGTACAGAGCTATGGGGCACCTATACCAACCTAGGGATCAGCTCAGTTCAGTTGCTCAGTTGTGTCTGACTCTTTCTGACCCCATGAACCACAGCACGCCAGGCCTCCCTGTCCATCACCAACTCCCGGAGTCTACCCAAACCCATGTCCTTTGAGTCGGTGATGCCATCCAATCATCTCATCCTCTGTCGTCCTCTTCTTCTCCTGCCCTCAATCTTTCCCAGCATCAGGGTCTTTTCCAATGAGTCAGCTCTTTGCATGAGGTGGCCAAAGTATTGGAGTTTCAGCTTCAACATCAGTCCTTCCAATGAACACCCAGGACTGATCTCCTTTAGGATGGACTGGTTGGATCTCCTTGCAGTCCAAGGGACTCTCAAGAGTCTTCTCCAACACCACAGTTCAAAACCATCAATTCTTCGACGCTCAGCTTTCTTCACAGTTCAACCCTCACATCCATATATGACCACTGGAAAAACCATAGCCTTGACTAGATGGACCTTTGTTGGCAAAGTAATGTCTCTGCTTTAGCTTACTGTATAAATTGTAATGACCAGCCAATGTAATTGATGAGAGGTAGATCTACCAGAGAAGGAGAGCATGTCCTGAGGGGACAATGTGACTAGCAATGCATAAATGCTGATGACTTCCTTAGAGTGTGGTGGTCTGTACGCACACAGCCTTGCCTCTCCTGACCATGCATATTTGGAGTCTAGTCGTAGGGCCTCTGCCGTGCTGGAGTTCTTTGAGCCACATTTCCTGTCCTGGCTTTATCTGATCATTAAATAATCTGGGATTGAGTGAAGCTTTCTGTGTCTCATGACACTTTATTATTAATCAAAATCATCACTGCTAACTGAGAAGTGAGTATTACAATGTATGCTAGAGAACTTTCTCCTTAAGATTCCTCCAGCATTTAGTGCTTAAATTTATTGGAAAATAAGTCTTTTAAATAATATTCAAGTGATGGCCAGTGTGTAAACCCTTCAATAACTTTTGGTAGAAAAAGTGGCTTCTTTAACCCCTTTTGCAAAGAAATCTGTGGTTTAATTATTATTATACAACATATAATGTTTCATAATTAAACTTCTGTATTTTAAAGATCAGTTCTGTCTTCCAGAGTAAAATATCAAAATGTTATCAAAATAGGTGCAGACATCTTCAAACATTAGTTTTTACCATGACTAAAGCTTGCAAAATAGAGGAATTTTTTTAAAATAAATAAAGGGAAATTATTTTCAATTTTATTCACCCACTCAAAAAGAATCATGAAATGCGTTTTAAAATTCATTTTCTGTTTGACTTTGTACTTGTCTTTTTGCCTATTTTTTACAGAGAAAGTGATAAAATAGGATACTTCAATTGCAGCTTTGTTGATGTGTTTTGAGAAATTCAGGGTTTTATAAAAAATGATAAAGCAGTGGCAATTAATATATTAAAATGTTAGATCAGTTCTAGGAGCTCAAAACACCTTGCAAATACAATAATATCTGTCCTCACAAATATTCAGATGCTAGAAAGACAAAGCAATGCCTTTATAGTGTACATCACAGGGGTTTGGGACACATAATGGTAGAAAATATTTTCTTCACGATCTGAGTTTTCAAGGTCTGTGTATTTTTTTGTTCAAGAGTAACGTTTCTGTACTTTTATAAACTAAGTTTATATTTTAGAATTATAGTATTGGGGGAATTATTAGTACAATTATGATTTCTAAAGACATACACAAGTTTTTATTAGAATATTTTATTTTGTAAGGGATATTTCCAAATTATTAATAATATGCACACAATTACCTCATTATTGAAATTTAATTGAAATATTTTCCATAAGAATTGGTTTTTCAAATGAGGATTTGGTTCCAATTTAGGTGAGTGGTTAGATTTTTTCAGTTGCCCACTTTATAAACATTTCTTTGTAACATAGGTCCGGGGTCGGTAAAACATTACATACCAATCAAATTCAATGAATGAGCTTTTGTTGTACTTAAAAATAAGTAGATATTAATTTTATCCACATAGAAAATATCTTCTCCAATTTCCAATGATTTAGGGGTTCATTTTATGATCAGCTGTCACTATTTACATCTCCTGCTATTTTTTGCAATGAATAATTACCTGAACTCTGAGAAACAACTTATTCTTGAAAATAATTAAAATCACTCATCATAAATATTATGTTGTTATTTTATCTGTGAAGCTGTTGTCTGATAAATAACTTGGATGTTTGGATAATCCTGGATAAATTTTGTGTGTACATTGGATCTACAATCAAACTACTAATGGATGGAAACTAAGGAGGGATAATCACTCACTCCTTCTTTGTTTATCTCTTCTTTATTGTCAGAGTTCTAGCTGCTTCTTTTGATTTATATTCTTTTTAATTTTTCGTTTTTTAAAATAATTATTTACTTATTTATTTTTGGCTGTGCTGGGTCTTCATTGCTGCATGGGCTTTTCTCTTGTTCTGGTAAGCTGGGGCTACTCTTGATTGCAGTGCGTAGGCTTTTCATTGTGGTGGAATCTCGTATTGTGGAACATGGGCTCCAGGACATGCAGGCTTCAGTAGTTTCGGCACATGGCTCAATGCGATTCCTGGGCTCTAGGGCACAGGTTCAATAGTTGTGACACCCAGGCTGAGTTGCTCAGTGGCATGCGGGATCCTCCCAACACAGGGATTGACTCTGTATCTTCTGCTTTGGCAGGAAAATTCTTTATCACTGAGCCTCAAGGGAAGCTCTGCTTTTTTCTTTCTTTTTCAAGTTTTCTTACCTTAAGGTTAGAAGTATTTTATCTCAAATTTGCCTTGAAATTTTAGTGCATCATTGGAATTTAAGGTGATTAGAAGGAACCTGAAAGCTCAAAATAAAGGACAGTTTTTAACAACAACAACAAAAATACTAAATTTTACAACTTCTAAATTCAGCACTTACCATATTAATGTAGATATTGCAGTACATGTAGATTCATTCTGAATACTAGCTCCCTTTCCTCACTATGCATTATTTTTTATTTATATTTTTATTAAAATATAGTTGATTTACAATGTTGTGTTAATTTCTGTTGTATAGCAAAGTGATTCAGTTACACATATTTATGTTCATTCTTTTTCATATTCTTTGACATTATGGTTTATCACATGATGTTGAATATAGTTTACTATGCTATATAGTAGGACCTTGTTGTTTATCTATTCTATATACAATAGAATATTCGCATCTCCTAATCCTAATCTTCTCTCCCCACCCATGCTTGGCAACCACAAGTTGGTTCTCTACTCATCCAGAAGTTCTTGAGTATACATAGTCCTTTAGTCTTGACATTTACCTAATTAACACTTACTGCCATTCTGGCTCAGGAGAGGAAGCTCAGTTATGTACCTATGATGATCTTAGGTGGTGATGGGAGAAATCCATCTTCTACTGTCCTTGAGGGCAATTTGGTGGATCAGTCACTGTGCCATTGCCTGAGCTGAGGCCAGTTTGATGCCTGAAGTCAGCAGCTCTCAAGGTAGTAGAAGTAGTTCAAGAGAGGCCAAATTATAGGTCAGATGTTCTGAAACATATTTCAGTACAGAATATTATTTCAGAAATTAAAGACTGAAAGGTCCTACTTTAATACATATAAGAAAGCAATCAGAGAATACTAGTTACTATGGTTTTGTCACTTATGAAAGTGAAAAGGTTAGTCACTCAGTTGTATTCCGCTCTTTGTTACAACGTGGACAGTAGCCCACTGGGCTCTTCTGTCCATGGAATTCTCCATGAAAGAATAATGAGTGGATAGCTATTCCCTTCTCCAGGGGATCTTCTGACCCAGGGATTGAACCCAGGTCTCCTGCATTGCAGGCAGTTTCTTTACCATCTGAGCCACAGGGAGAACGTGTCATTTATAATAAGGTGCAAATATACAAATATCTCTTAATTTTATTGTTTGGCATACATTTTAGTTTTCAATACAGCTCCTACTCTACTTACAACTGAGTTACATCCCAATGAAGCCATCATAAGTGAAAAATATCATCAAGCTTAAAATGCATTTATTACACCTAATGTCATAGCTTAGCCTAATCTACCTTCAAAATGTGTTCAGATCACATGCTTTAGCCTACAGCTGGGCAAAATTATCTAGCACAAAGCCTAGTTTACAATAAAGTGCTAAAAATCTCATGTAACTTACTAAATGCTCTACTGAAAGTGAAGAATACAATGGTTGTTTGGATGCTGAATGGTTGAAAATGTACTGATTGTTCCCTCTCACGATCTCATGACTGACTAGGAGCTGTGACTGGCTGCCATCATCCACCATCACAAGAGGAAAACTACTGCTGGGGGAAAGTTCAAGTTTCAAACTTCAAAGCACAGTTTGTACTGACTGGATATTGTACTTGCACCACTGTAAAGTTGAACTACTTTAAGTCAAACCATTTTGAGACAAGGACTATCTGTATCCAATTTTGATAGCAGCAAATTGAAAAAATGGAAGAGTATGTTTAGTTAAATATTAAGGCTGAATTTCTGAAACTCAAAACAGTTGTGTTCATTGACTATGTTAAAACTTTTTACTGTGTGAATCACAATAAAATGGAACATTCTTAAAGAGGTGGAAATACCAGACCACCTAGCTGCCTCCTGAGAACCTGTATGCAGGTCAAGAAGCAACAGTTAGAACTGGACATGGAAAAATGCACTGGTTCCAAATTGGGAAAGAAGTATGTCAAGGCTGTATATTGTCACCCTGCTTATTTAACTTATATGCAGAGTACATCATGAGAAATGCTGGGCTGGATGAAACACAAGCTGGAAGTCAGATTGCAAGGAGAAATTTCAATAACCTCAGATAGGCAAATGACACCACCTTTATGGAAGAAAGCAAAGAGGAACTAAAGAGGCTCTTGATGAAGGTGAAAAAGGAGAGTGAAAAAGCTGGTTTAAAACTCAACATTCAAAAAACTAAGATCATGGCTTCCATGTCCCATCACTTTATGGCAAATGGATGGGGAAACAATGAAAACAGTGACAGACTTTATTTTCTTGACCAAATCACTGCTGATTGTGACTACAGCTATGGAATTAAGATACTTGCTCTTGAAAGAAAAGCTATGATGAACCTAGAGAGTGTATTAAAAATAAAAGACATCATTTTGCCACCAAAGACCAATATAGTCAAATGTTTTTCCAGTTGTCATGTATGGATATGAGGGTTGGACCATAAAGAAGGCTGAACACTGAAGAATTGTGCTTTCGAAGTGTGGTGCTAGAGAAGACTCTCAAGAACTCCTTGGACAGCAAGGAGATCAAACTAGTCAATCCTAAAAAAAACAGCCCTGAATATTCATTGGAAGGACTGATGCTGAAGCTCCAATATTTTGGCCACGTGATATGAAGAGCTGACTCATTGGAAAAATCCCAGATGCTGGGGAAGATTGAAAGCAGGAGGAGAAGTGGGCAACAGAGGAGATGGTTGGCTGGCATCACTGACTCAATGGACATGAATTTGAGCAAACTCCAGGAGATAGTGAAGTCTGGTGTGCTACAATCCATGGGGTCACAAAGAGTCAGACACAGCTGAGAGACTAAACAATAGCAGCAAAAACCAGAAGACACAGGTACACTAAAAAAAAAAAAAGAAAAGAAGTTAAATATTAGAATTCATTTTAAAAGACTGCAAAAAAGCAATCATTTAACACATGCAGTTGCAGGAGATGTATGTACACATCACTTTGTGCAACATGACCTTTCATTTAGATCAGATGACAGTTGTCTTATTTGATTTGCCTTTTTTGACTGCAGTTTTTTTAATGAATATGTGTATTGGTTGCTGTTTTTGGTTTCATCAGTAGAGGAAGAGCGTCACAAAATGTTGGTGTTTATAGCAGTGTCATTAGAAGTTAATAGAAATGGAAATATGAATCAAATTAAAATATCAGTAAATTTTAATAATGGTTCCTAATTTTCTTCTGAAACATGGAGTCAAATATATCTGGAAGTTCATCCTATTGAAGATAAAACATTTAACAATATTGTGATTGCTATTGTAATTTTGGTGAAAATTTTAATTATTGAAGGTAATGTACTTATTTTCATGGTGATGATAGGAATACACATATTGGTATGCTATAGTATAATGATAAAAGTAATGTTATTGCTAAATTAAGAAATTCATGGACCAAAAAATGAACCTGGAATTGGCTTGAAACGTGAACATGTAATTCATAATTATATACAAATAAGCTCCAGTCATTGACTCATGATTTGCCATCAGCTATAGAACTTTAGAAGTATGTTTATATATAAACAAGGCCACTGAACCATAAAAATACTGCTGCATAGCAGAACAAGCTCTATCTCTTTGCTGTCCATGTAATACCAGACTTTAAAAATATTTGAGACTTTACAAACATTTTTTTTTTATTATTATTGTTTTTGCCATACATTGTCATGATATCACCATGGGTTTACATATGCTTCCCCTCCGGGTCCCCCTCCCTCCTCCCTCCCCCCCGGGAAATCTCGCTGCACCAGTCCCGAGCATCAATCCTGGGCTGGCGATTGATTAGACACATGACAATTAACATGCTTCAATGCCCTTCTCCCATCTCATCCCACCCTTACCCTCATCCACAAAGTCCACAAGTCTATTCTATACATCTGCGTTCCTTTTGTTGTCTCCCATGTTGGGTTCTCATTACTGTCTTTCTAAATTCCATATATATGTGTTAATATACTGTATTGTTGTTTTTGCTTCTGGCTTACTTCACTCTGGATAATGGGCTCCAGTTTCGTCCATCTGAGTAGAATTGCTTCAAATGAATTTTTTTTTTAATGCTGAGTAATATTCCATTGTGTATATATACCACAGCTTTCTTATCCATTCGTCAGTTGATGGGCATCTAGGTTGCTAACATTTTGTTAATCAAACTTTGTCACTTAATGGAATCAAATATTTACATAAATATGTCCTGTATTTATTGTATTTTGATTAAAATCTGTTGAGAATATTTAATCAACATATTCAAGTAGAGTATTAAGAACTCCAACTTTTGAATACTTTTAGAAAACTATGATTATTGAACACTAAGGTTACAAACAAAAAGATATCCAAAATCTCTACCTATAAAATCAAGGGAAAAGCTCAACAAATAAACAATGAGAGCATAGACTGTGTAAAAGATTTAATTTTGAAATTCTAAAATTGCAGTTTGGAATCTTGTTTGCAGGATGACTCTTGATAGAGCATCTATTTTTAACTAAAAAAATGTAGATTCTCTGCCTTATTGAAATTATTTCAACAAATTTTACAGTTTAGTAGCATCTAAATTATGTGATACTTTAAAAAGCATCATAGTTCTGTGTGACAAAAACAGTTATTGAAGATAGATATTTTGAATAGAGGGAAGACCACCTACAAAAACAATTGTGCTGAAATACTTATTTTATAACAAATTTAGAATTGAAATTATTCTTTATTTAGTAAAAATTTTCACTCATTTTTACAGTATTTGTGCAGAGAATTTTATCTTGATTTAAAATACTATGGTAAAGACAAAATAGTCAGGGAATAATATCAACATTGTTAAACTTATTAATTATATAATCCAACTCTGGTCAAGGCTGTCGTCAAATATCAGAAAGTTAAAACAATAAGATCTTATTTTCAAATATATTCTTTAAAAAAAAAATTGTGACATATACGTTATGCATGAGGCTGAGAAATTGATTATAGTACATGACTGTGTACAAAAATTATCACCCTGTTTATAATTGTTTATAAGCAATATAAAGATTATATTGTTTTAATACTCATGGAAACAGATGGATGGTACTTAATTTTATATAAAATGCTTATTATAAAAATTTGTTTTTGAAATGAATCATTGTTGAAAATATAACCTGTTTTCCACATTAACTATTTTAGCTTATCCATTTACTTTTTTTACTAAGATCTAGGATTTTTATCTTGATGTTAAAATTTGTTACAGTAGGCTGATATTTTTCATAGTGACTAACTATAGAATTTTAAAGAAAAGCACTTTCTTCCTGCAAATTAAAATATTCTACAAGCAAAATTTAAAAAAAGGCTAATATCATGGCATGTAGTCTTATTTATTCATGGCAAATGGATGGGGAAACAAGGGAAACAGTGACAGCTTTTATTTTTTGGGCTCCAAAATCACTGAGAATGGTGACTGCAGCCAAGATACTAAGACACTTGCTCTTGAAAGAAAAGCTATGATGAACATAGACAGCTTATTAAAAAGGAGAGACATTACTTTGCTGACAGAGGTCTATTTAGTCAAAGCTATGGTTTTTCCATGTACAAATGTGAAAGTTGGACCATAAAAAAATGCTGAGCACCAAAACTTGATGCTTTCAAACTGTCATGCTGGAGAAGACTCTTGAGGGTCCCTTGGACTGCAAGGAGATCAAACCAGTCAATTCTAAAGGAAATCAGTCCTGAACATTCATTGGAAGGACTGATGCTGAAGCTGAACCTCCAATATTTGGGCTACCTGACATGAAGAACTGACTCATTGGAAAAGACCCTGATGTTGGGAAAGATTGAAGGTGGGAGGAGAAGGGGACGATGGAAGATGAGATGGTTGGATGGCATCACCGACTTGATGGACATGAGTTTGAATAAGCTCTCAGAGTTGGTGATGGACAGGGAAGCCTGGAGTGCTGGAGTCCATGGTGTCGCAGAGTTGAACATGACTGAGTTACTGAACTGAACTGAACTGAACTGAGCCTCTGATAAGATCTCCAATCCTTTTCATCACAAAAATCCAAAGTTTTTTTTTTTTTAATATAGTCTGACTACCGTATATATATATTTCATTTGGTGATGAGTTTTAATTTCTGACCAGTAAATAACAAAATTCCTTTTTTACTCTTTACCTTGGATTTATTTTCACTTGTATTGATAAATAGGGTGAGCTATTGTCAGTATAGCTCTGAAGGGTTTAATACAGTAAAACATCACCAATTCTGTTATTCTGCCATCTATTTAATAAAGTCAGCCCTATGTATTTTAGACTCAAGTCTCTTGAGCAACATAGGTGGGTGGGAGATGCCCCATTTTCTCAGATTTCTCTACTTAATTTTTCACTCTTACCTTGAATTTTGGTTTACTGTACACTTCCTTAATTTCTGATCTTTGTGTTGATATTTGGTCATCATGGTTTGACACTTGGATCTCTCTTATAACTTAGCTTAACTCCAACTCTGTGATTCCATTTCTTACATATGTTAACATACTTTTCAATGACAGTCTTTGACCCACTTGATTATATTGTCCTGTTTCTTCTATAAGTACCTCCTGAGGTCTTATATCCCACCACTAATGTGACTAAAATAGTGTTATGTGGCACACATACTATGAAGTTCAAATGGCTTTTCTTTTAGAATAGTTATATAACTTAAAATACCTATTTCAGTTAAATTAATGAGTTATAGAATGTATTAATAAATGATCTAATAGAGATGCAGATATTCATTTTTAGTGATGTGCATTGTTAATTCTTTATAATTGAATATTATACTTCTAGTATATATCTGACTTGCTTTAGCAAAAAAAATTAAATTTGGTAGGGTATGATTATTCCTACTTAATTCCAAATAAAATTTGACATCAGGCCAAAGGATTTTGAACAGACCTTGGACTTGAACTTTTAAGAAATAACCAGGTAAAACATGTAAGGTGCCTAATAATTTAGGGACACGTAAGCGAATTTCAGTTCTGAGTAATTTATCTTTCCTAACAGGCTCTCTATTAATGTTGTGTGAAATGCCATGTAATGATCACTACCAGTGAAGTTAAATGCTTTTATAATTAAATCTATATTGAATGGATTTCTTTGTCTTTCCTAAGCAGTTTCTTGCTGGGTGTTTAAAATTCTTCCAGTTTAGAGTATTGTGGTGGAAAATGTAAAATGTGTAAGAATGAAGTAAAATCGTGTTCTGTGGCAGGAAAAAAATATTTATTTTTGCTAAATAAATAAGTATTGAACCATATTCATTAATCTAATAACATATCTTGTAATGCTTGCTACAGCTTAGGAAAAATGCTATCTTTTGTCAAAACTATGGGAAATAACACATTTTGGCAAATAATATAAAAATGTTTATAATTATTTCTTTCACTGTATAATCTGTAAGTACTCCGTAGGAAGCATGATTCATGGTTGTTGAAAGCTCTAGGAGTTTAAGTTCTGATTATTCCATTTAGCAGCAATGTGAACGTGGGTTACTTATTTACCTTTGTAAGTCTGTCATTTAGGACAAATAATAATACCTGTGGCACAGAGATGTTTTGAAATTTGAATGTGAAGATGTAGATGTAACATGCCTAGTGCAGTGTCTAGTGCTTGATAAATATTAGCTATCATGATCATTTTTCCTTACTAAACAAACCTCTTTACCTGAAATTATATTGAGATTTATTTAAGAAAACAATATGATGTACATTTCATAATTAACCTACAAATTAGGGAACAGATATTCATAGAAAATATTTATTTTCTTAAGAAAATTCTTTATTTTCTACCTCACAATGATCTGTAAAAAATGAGTTATGTACAAATGTATTAATTTAACTGAATATGCTAAAGTCCAAAAATGGGTATTTTAGTGTCAGTGACAGTGAAGGTAAAGTCGCTCAGTCATGTCCGACTCTTTGTAAACCCATGGTCTGTAACCTACTAGGCTCCTCCATCCTTGGGGTTTTCCAGGCAAAAATGCTAGAGTAAGTTGTCATTTCCTTCTCTAGGGGATATTCCCAACCCAGGGGTCGAACCCAGGTCTCCTGCATTGTAGGCAGATGCCTTACCATCTGAGCCACCAAGGAAGTCACTTTAGTGTCAGTGCTTCTGCTTAAATCTCCAGATTCTCTTTCAAAACTAAGCTTTTTAACTTTAGTAGATTAATATGAATATTTGAAGGTGTGTGAATCTAAGATTTTTTTTCCAAAAAAAAAAAATGGAAGAAGTTAACTTTAGTACATGTGTATACATTTTTCACACACACACACACACACAAAATTATCAAATGCTACCTATTAATGTGAATTAAAGTCTGTGTAGATCGTGCAGTGTGAGTACTGATCGTCAATGCTGTGCCACTACAGTTCGCGTATTGTACAGGTCTCTTGTTGTCTGGAAAGATCTGATTATTTTATCACATGAGTGAGTTCTGTTATGTCTTAAAGCATTTTGAAAAGAGATTTGCTTTGATATTAGACAGTTGAAACCTCAGCCCTGTCACTTACTGGTAACAGAGCACCACTGATTCCTTCCTATGAGCTTTAGTTTCTTTGTTCATCAAATAAAGCTGTAGGAGAGTTAGTATGAGAATGCAGTTATGATAGCCACTTGAACGATTTCTATGTTACAGTGGTCATTTCTTTGTTTTAGGCTGTGTCCATTCAACTATTTTTCACATTTGAAGCAACAGCTGGCCAGGCTCATCAAGATGCTTTTTCCCAATCTCTTTCCATGTCAAACTGGCCTTGCCAGTCATGATGGAACTGCCATTCTGGAATATATGCTTGTCTTAGCATAAAACTCATATGCTTGAGAAAATGTATAGTAAAAGAAAGAACTGGGCATCAGGGCTGAAGACCTGTTTGCTTTGTGTGCCTATAACCTAAGAGGTGTGTGACTTCTCTAGGCCTCAGATTCCTCATTTGTAGAAGGATGATAACAACAACATATTTGTTTTGTTGTCTGATGTTGTGAAAATCAAGTCACAGGTAGCTTAAAAATGCTTTTAAAATAAGTAACATAAGTATCTGTCAGCAGAGATATGGACATGGATGAAGAAAACGTGGATAAATAAGATTCTTTTGGTAGCACTTCTGATGCTATAATTGAAAAAGCTGATGTTGCTGTTGAGAGTCTGATACCAGGACTGGAATCCCTGGTACCTCCACGCCTCCCTTCTCAGACGAAATCTGTGACCTCGAACTGCACAGATTCTCTTGCTGGGGAAGATTCCTTGATTGATCGCTCTCTGCTTTCTAACCCCTCTACTGACCTTCTGGAAGAGTTTTCCCCCACAGCCATCTCTGGCCCATAAAGCTGCAGAAGATAGTAATCTCATCTCAGGTTTTGATGTCCCTGAGGGCTCGGACAAGGTGGCAGAAGATGAGTTTGACCCTATTCCTGCATGGATAACTAAAATCCACAAGGTGGGCACTCTAGAAACAGCAATGGGAGCTCTGAGTCCAGTCTTCCCAATCTAGCCAGGTCTTTACTGCTGGTGGATCAGCTCATAGACCTGTAGCTGTGCCCCAGTAGCAGATGCAGTTCTGTAACCTTCATACCATAATACACATTTTCATTATGGAGTTATAAGAAAATGATTTTTTTAAAATCTGCAAATAAAGGGCCCTCTAGCCCTGATCTCCTATCCTTTGCCTTCTCCCATAGAAATGATAAGGAAGGAAAAATCCCTTTGGCCCTCTAGATACTCTATAACCAAAAGCAGAGAAACACATTCATCAGCATCTGGCTAGAGGAGATGGAGTTGGGAGGATCAATCTGAGAGGCCATTCCTAGCAAGAATGAGACCAAGGTGTCAATTCACTAGTTTCAGTCACAGTGAAGCTTGTGGTAGAGTCGATTCCAGCAGAGGTGAGGCTCATGGCATCTAATGCTTGATGTAAGATAATGCTATTGAAGACGGTAATGAGAAAACACAGCAAACTAACAGGCAGGGACTGGCCTTTTATTAGAAGACTTTTCACTGAGGGGTGGATGGGAGAAGAGGAGAAATTGTCACAGAAACAGATGTATTTTTCTTGTGATTTTTATTTTGAATCAGATATTGTAAACTGTGTATAAATGAAGACACCGAATAGTTCTGTTTCCACTTGGCATTTCAAGTTTGATATCAGGTGTCTGTGCAGGGTTTTTATCTCTTTCCCTTGTATAACTAACTATGCAGCAACTCTACAGTGTAACATGTGGAATCATATTAAACAGACTTGCGTATTGCTGTAAGCTTTCAGCAGGTCCTCTGTCTTTGTAGAATAAGCATGTTGTTTATTTTCAGATATTCAGAAATAAATATGCTGACACACTAGGCACAATTTCACTCTCACTACTTACTGTCAGGGGACGTTTAACTGTAAGGAATCCAGTATGTTGCACTTTTCTTCCTTTGTGTGCCATTTCTCAAGGATTCTCTGTTCCTTCTCAGTTCCTATTCCAGAACGAGTAGAGCTGCTTGCAGTTCTCAGAACTGAGATCATGAGAAAGGGTATCTACTTGGATTCCTTTCAGTTACTCCCTTCCATGATTTCTTTCAACATCAGTGACCTTGTATGTATTAGACTATCCATTTTGTCGCAATTAATGGCACCTCGTCCTGTGTAATCATTTCATCAAAGATATATAAGCCTGCATTTCTGTTAATAAAACACCCTTACTCCACTAGAGACCTGGGTCCCCCAAGTCCTTCTTTCTCTCTCTTTCTTTCCGTTGACTCTGGTCCACCTGGTCCCGGTCTGATAAGAAGACCACAAGCAGTGCCTGAACAGGGACCTGGAATTCAAGGTGTTCAAGGATGGAGTGACTGAGACCTACTGAGGTCAGGTAAGTGCGGCATTATGAGACAAAAGGCTGGAAAGCCCCACCATTTTTCTACTTTACTTCATCATTTCACATCAGCAAAGAGAGGCTTATCTCCAAATGGTGGAAAACTATCTTGACTGTAATAACTGTAGTCATCTTATTCTTGCTGTTTGATTTTTTATATCTATAACTATATAATGAATTTTATATTTAAGAGGTTTAAGACACTTAAGTTACAGAACAATTTCTCCAACCCTTTTCCTGACAACTATATTCTGCTAGAAGCAGGAGGATATGAAAGAGTTAAAGCTTAAACAGACAGTACAAGGTCCAATCTAGAGGAAATAAACATTCTCACTCAGCTTTCCTTAAGCCTTAAAAAGTAATATATCTTGCCAGAAAATTGACCTTTCTTTACATCCAGAACTAATGATTACACAGCATAATGTCTTACTCATGGAAATGCTTTTCTTAGGCTCTATATTAATGATTATAATTGCAACAAATCTTGAGAACCTGTATCTCAAGATTTATACCCCTGATTACACAGCAACAGTATATCTTGCCCAGAGACATTATTTGGAACCTGTTCTCCCTGGATAATCTTATGCCAAAGTTCTCTCAAAATATATGTCTTAGGGAAATCAGAAATGTCAGAGAGCTATCATCTCAATTCATGAGACTGAGACTATTATTGATTATTTAAAGGCTTATCATAAAAACTCAAAAAAGATACAAATAGTAACTAAAACAATGGCTACTACTTTTAAAAGGAAAATAAAAGCTATTTTACATATGTGAACTACACCCATTTAAAAAGAGATTACCTTAAAAGGCATACAATTGGGCCAAAAAGTATCAGTCTAAATATGATATTGAAAGAAGACTTATTTCAAAGACTCCAAACTGAGGACTCCCCAGGTCCCCTTCAACAAAAACCAGGAACAAATTCCATCTTTTCCCTCAAATAATCCCTTCTAAAACATATACTGGACTTTTTGGACCCCTGTCTCCAAAACCTTTCAGCCTTTTATTTGGCCAGTTCAGCCTGACTTCTAAGAAAATTACTATTTGCCCTGAAATAATTGATTCAGATTATAAGAGAAAAAATTCAAATTATGATGTCATCTCAGATATTATAGCAATTTAAAAAGAAAAATAAAATTGCCAAATTACTTCTTTTACCTTATATTTCTATTAACTCCTCTAATGATATATAGACAAATGAATTAAGATATACAGATCAAAAACAATCCTTATAGATATCATTGATATTTAATATGCCTGACCAAATATAAATATCAAAATTAATGGTAAAAATTTTTATAATCTCTTCAATACTGGATCTGACATCATTATTATTTCCAAACACTTATGGCCCAAATCTTGGCCTATACAAAAAATTTCATGCCAAATTACAGGAATTTCCCAAATCAAAATACAAGAAGTTTATCAAAGTATCCAAATTTATCCTTATGAGGGACCAAAAGGCCAACCTACTACATTACAATCTTATATGATAGATGCACCCTCAATCTAATCAGAAAAGATTTCCTTATGCAATGACAAACTCAAATATATATTTCACATTTTTCTAGGGGCCACTGCTCATTTGACAAACAATACAATTATTAAAATAACTTGAAAGAATGATGAACCTATTTGGACAGAGTAATGGCCCCTTACAAGAGAGAGATTACAAACTGCTAAAGAAATTATAGATACACAATTGAAATTAAAACATATTGAGAAATCTTATTCCACTTAGAACTCTCCCATTTTTGTTATAAAAAAGAAATCTAACAAATGACATCTTTTAACAGACCTTAAAAAAGTTAGTGTATCTATGAAACCTATAAATGTGTTACAACCAGGAACTCCATCACCTACCACTATTCCTGAAAACTGGCATATTATTATTATAGATTTACAGGATTACTTTTTTAATATACCTTTACATCCTCTAGACCAGGAGAGATTTACTTTCTCTCTTCCTTATCCTAATCACACCAGGCCTCATAAACAATACCAATAGACTATACTACTTCAAAAAATGATGAATTTTCCTACCATATGTCAATATTATATAGCCAAAGCCCTGCAACCTATAAGAGAACAACTTCCTAATTTTCTTGTTATTCATTATATGGCTGATATATTATTTTCAACTCCATCTATTTTAGAAGCTCAACGCATATTCAATATAGCTCAACAATACTTAAAAGACTCTAGATTACTAATAGCCCCTGAAAAAATTCAAACCCCTATACCTTATCATTATTTAGAATTTATTATTAATATACAACATATTATTCCCCAACTAACACAGATTCATATTGATAAATTATCAAATTTAAACGATTTTCAAAAGCTTTTAGGAGATGTTAATTAGATTAGATCTTCTTTAGACATCACTAATTATCAACTGATTAATCTATTCAGTACTTTGAAAAGAGATCCTAATTTAAATAGCCCTCATTCATTATCCTAAGAGACACACAAAAATTCTATTTAATGCAAAATAAATTACAATAACAGTTTCTTACCCAAATTAGACTTGATTTACCTCTAAAATTATTTGTACTCCCATCTCTCCATTCCTCCACAAGACTTCTTACTCAACTAGAACACCCAATAAAATGAATTTACACCCATTTAAAAAAAAACAAAGTTACACCCTATCTTGATTTAATTGCTCTAATCATTATCAAAATATAACTAAAAATTAATTTGCTCTAATCTTCACAAAGTTGTTATACCTATTAATAAATCTCACTTCAAGAACACGTTACAAACTTCTACTGATTTCCAAAGTCTTTCTGAAATATTTTAGAAAAATTTAATTTCATTATCTTTCTAACAAACTTTAAAATTTCTTCAAAAATACTGAATTTATTATCTCCCACATCATCAACTCACAGCCTATACCTCAAATTGATATTTTTTATATTGATAGGACTAAAAACACCAAAGCCTCATTCTAATCTCTTAAAAAATATAAAGTTTTTTATACTGATTTTCATTCTGCTCAACAAAATGAATCATATACTCTTATTCAAATTATCCACCTACATCCTTACCCCATTAATATAATCTCTGATTCTTTATATTCAATTTTTATATTAAAAAATATAAAAACTCCATTATAAACTCCAATCACTCTATAATTCAACATTTTTTCAAATTACAATCTGTTATTAGAACACACACTTCTCCCATTTATATTACTCATATTCAAACACATTCCTATCTTCCCAGCCCTATAAGTTATGATAATGAACAAACTAATAAACTCCTTTCTTTTGCTACTCCTAAAAAACAACATGTCTTATTGCATAATAATGTTAACTCCTTATACCAATTATAAAAAAATTCCATACCACCAAACTAAAAAAATCATCAATAAATGTTCTACCTGTAAACCCTTACACTTTTGGCCCATTACGCAAGATATAAACCCTTGAGGATTACAACCTAATGAATTACGGCAAATGGATAGAACTCATTGCCCTGAGCTTTCTCCATCTTCTTTACATTTATGCTGCTGCTGCTCCTCTGCTAACTCACTTCAGTCGTGTCTGACTTTGTGCAACCCCATAGACAGCAGCCCACCAGGCTCTGCCATCCCTGGGATTCTCCAGGCAAGAACACTGGAGTGGGTTGCTATTTCCTTCTCCAATGCCTGAAAGTGAAAAGTGAAAGTGAAGTCACTCAGTTGTGTCCGACTCTTTGCGACCCCATGGACTGCAGCCCACTAGGCTCCTCCATCCATGGGATTCTCCAGGCAAGAGCACTGGAGTGGGATGCCATTGTCTTCTCCACTTTACATTGACACAAACTCTTATCTAGACCATACCTCTTCAAGGTGAAACTACACAACACATTATAACTCATCTATTAATTTGTTTTACTATAATGGGAACTCCTAATTCTATAAAAACAAACAATGGCCCTGCCTATATTTCTAAACATTTCAAACAATTTTTACAATCATTTTCTCTTACACATATTACAGATATTCCTTATAATCCACAAACACAAGATATAATCAACTAAACACATCACACACTAAACCTACAAATTAAAAAATTTAAAAAGGGGGAATACGTAGGAACAATTCTATCTTCCTTATCCAGAACAGACCTTACTAAATTCCAATGCAATATATTCTTTAATCCTATAACTATTGCAGTATATTGTTTAATCCTATAACTATTGTTAATATAGCTTTATTTGTTTTACATTTTTTAAACTTACTGCAAAGAGATATTTTGACAAAAACAGAAAAACATTTCAAAAAACTGAAAGACACTTCTCCTCTGCCTATTTTGTATTAAGATGGGATGACTAAACAACAGAAATCTGGAGAATAAACATTACAGGAAAAAAGGTATACTTATATTTCTCCAGATGGATCCTATGGAGTCAGTTGGCTCCCTCTTTGGAAGATCTACCTCTGGGGAACCCGACATTCAAGATAAAGAGGAAAAAGCAAAATCCCCGGAAAGAGGAAATTCCAATACAAGCCATGGTGGCTTTAGAGATTTAAAAAAACAAACAAAACAAAAAAAAAAACAACAAAAACCACCACACTCGAAGTCATCTACCTCATGATCTCCCTACTTGGGGATAGATAAAAACCCTTAGTAATCAAGCTGAAAATCTGGTTTCTCAACAGAGAATGCCTCAGAATTTAGAAAATATTTTTGTCGCTATGCTTGCTTTGCTTGCTTTTGCTTCCCCTGCTCAGGCTGACTTAATTAATTACACTTATTGGGCTTGTATACCTAACCCCCCCTTTTATTGAAGGTTATAATATGGACAGACATAAGACCAATCATATCCACTAGTGACTCAATACATATGCCTCCTTCTTGGAGCCTGGTGGGGCCCTCAAATCCTGAGGAAGAAGGGAAAATAATTAATATTTCTCTAGGTTATGAAATCTTTCCTTTATACATGGGCCTCCCAAAATTATACATAAATGTCAGCTAACAAACCTGGGCTTTCGTCCTGCCTCCAAAAAAGAACTTTCCGATATTGCTTGGATTATTTACTGCCCTTTCTTTTCATGAGAATCATGTCAACACTACTGAAACTCTAGGAAAAGGGCAAAAAATCTTATGCAAAGTGTTTACTTATAAGAACTCTAAATATATTCCTGCTCATTGGGACAAATGTCAAGCTAGATCATGAAAATTAATACTGGTGGCCAATTACACCATAGTCGATTGGGGACCCCATGGTATATGGTTATCTGACTGTTACGATGATACTAACAGCTCTAAATGTGATTATGCTACTCAAGTAGTATAGAAGATCACCAATACTATGACGGAATATTACCACGACAAAGGACTTTTTGGTTGGCTTGACGATAGAATGACACCTTCTCACCCTCAAATCATCCTCAATAAACTGATTGGGCCTAAACAATGAGATATTTGGAAGCTTGCCATGAGCAACAAAGAACTTCTAACTTGGACTGGATATTTCACAGAAACTAGTCAAGAGTCTAGTCATTATTCCTTTCATTATAATCATTCAGATTTTATACAAGCTTGTATTCCCCTTCCTTTTGTTGTAAGTACAGAAAATCTGCAATTTAATAAGACTTTACATTCTGTAACTTGTATAAACTGCAAACTATATACCCGTCTTAACTCCTCCATGTCTATAAAAAATGGATCTCTTCAATTCTTTGATATCAATATAGTCTATGGTTGCCTAGAGATCTCCAACGACCCTGAGAAGAGGGTCCCTGGGCAGAATTTGCCTCCCAGTTACTTACTAAATTACTCTGACAATCTAAACAATTCATTGGAAGGCTAAATTTTAGCATTTGGGGATTAATAGCCATTTATACTACTTATGCTGTTGTTAGCATTGCTTTACAAACCTCAATTCAAGCACACAATTTTATCCAAAATTACACTAAAGATGCTCATACTATGTAGATCACTCAGGCTCAGATAAATGAAGAAATTCAAGAAGATATACAGGAAATAAGAATTGCCCTTCAATGGGTCAGAGATGAATTAATAGATTTACAAAAACAGACTTTGCTAAAAGAGATTAGAATTCTACTCAGTTTTGTACTACCCCTGTTCGGTTCAACTATATTGCCTACAATCGGAAACAAATCAAATTTCAATTGCAAGACTTACATAATAATGCTTCCTTAAGTTCAGTTCAGTTTAGTTCAGTTGATTTGCTCAGTCGTGCCTGACTCTTTATGACCCCATGAATCACAGCATGCCAGGCCTTCCTGTCCATCATCAACTCCCAGAGTCTACCCAAACCCATGTCCATCAAGTCAGTGATGCCATCCAGCCATCTCATCCTCCGTCGTCCCCTTCTCCTCCTGCCCCAGATCCGTCCCAGCATCAGTGTCTTTTCCAATGGATCAACTCTTCGCATGAGGTGAACAAAGTATTGGAGTTTCAGCTTCAACATCAGTCCTTCCAATGAATATCCAGGACTGATCTCCTTTAGGATGAACTGGTTGGATCTCCTTACAGTCCAAGGGACTCTCAAGAGTCTTCCCAACACATTGATGTTCAAAACCATCAATTCTTCGGCACTCAGCTTTCTTCACAGTCGAACTCTCACATCCATATATGACTACTGGAAAAACATTAGCCTTGACTAGACAGACCTTTTTTTGACAAATTAATGTCTCTGCTTTTCAATATGTTGTCTAGGTCAGTCATAACTTTCCTTCCAAGGGGTAAGCGTCTTAATTTCATGGCTGCAATCACCATCTGCAGTGATTTTGGAGCCCAGAAAAATAAAGTCTGACACTATTTCCACTGTTTCTCCATCTATTTCCCATGAAAGTGATGGGACAAGATGCTATAATCTTAGTTTTCTTAATGTTGAGCTTTAAGCTAATTTTTTCACTCTCCTCTTTCACTTTCATCAAGAGACTCTAGTTCCTCTTCACTTTCTGCCGTAAAGGTGGTGTCATCTGCATATCTGAGGTTATTGATATTTCTCCTGGCAATCTTGATCCAGCTTGTGCTTCTACCAGCTCAGCGTTTCTCATGATGTACTCTGCATATAAGTTAAATAAGCAGGGTGACAATATACAGCCTTGACGTACTCCTTTTCCTATTTGGAACCAGTCTGCTGTTCCATGTACAGTTCTAACTGTTGCTTCCTGCCCTGCATACAGGTTTCTCAAGAGGCAGGTCAGGTGGTCTGGTATTCCCATCTCTTTCAGAATTTTCCACAGTTTATTGTGATCCACACAGTCAAAAGCTTTGGCATAGTCAATACGGCAGAAATAGATGTTTTTCTGGAACTCTCTTGCTTTTTCGATGAACCAGCAGATGTTGGCAATTTGATCTCTGGTTCCTCTGCCTTTTCTAA
>ML662442.1:14725595-14880721 GCA_007570785.1 Antilocapra americana
ATGGTCTATAGACTCCAAACCTGTTGCCTCTGCTAGCTTAAGCGTGTCTGTTTGCTGGTCTTTTATGTGTCTATTCAGCGCTCTGGAGTTTGCCCTGCTCCTGCTGAGTGCGCTTCCCCCGCCCCTTCTGCTCGGCTCTCTGTCGTCCCCCCGGCGCTGTTGGGGAGTGCGGCTTTTCCCCTCCCCCGGCCCAACCGCTCGGCTTTCCCGACGTGCAGCTAAGCACGTCTTCTTAGGTGTGCAGAGCTCCGATCCGTCCAGAATCCCCAGTAGTCTTGGTTAGCACCTAGCTCTGTGCGCAATTTGGCCGAGGAAGCCTCGCCGGGGCTGGGCTATGCCCGCTGGTCTCGGGCAGGGGTTGGGTCTGTCCGCAGCCCGAAGGCGCCCAGCTCCGCCCAGCCGGCCGCCTCCCTGCCGACTCTGCACGCCCTTTGTTCTGTGCCACCCGGCCGGCCGCCTCCCTGCCGACTCCGCCTCACCCTTTGGTCTCGCCCGGGGCTGGGTTATGCCCGCTGCACTCGGGCGGGGGCTGGGCCGGTCCGCAGCCCACAGGCGCCCAGATCTCCTCGGCCGGCCGCTTCCCTGCCGACTCTGCACGCCCTTTGTTCTGTGCCACCCGGCCGGCCGCCTCTCTGCTGACTCCACACCTCTCCTTGTTCTGCGTGGGCCTGGCAGGGGGGCTCTTCCAGGGGAAAGCTACTTCTCAGTCTATCTCCGGTTAGCCCCCTGGGTTGGGTCGCTCAGGCTGCTCCGTTCCCTGAGCGCGCGGCCCGCCCCTCCCTGAGCAGTCCGCTTTGGCTAGTGGGGGGTGGGGCGTCCGCCGCTGCCGCTTCCCTGTGCCTTCCAGCCAGAAATGTAGCTTGCAGGGCTTAATTATTAATCTGCTTTTACTCCCAACTATCTTGCTCTCCAAGATTCACCGCAAATCCGCCCGAGAGAATGCTCCCTGGTATTCGGAAACCTTTCTCCTCTTTTTTTTTTTTCCTCTTTATTCCAGACTCCCCTTCCGGGACGGATCCCCGCCCCCAACTCTGTCTGTCTCTTTACTTTTTTCTTTCTCTTTTTTCTTTTGTCCTACCTCCTCTCGTCAGCAATGGGCCGTCCCTTCAGATGCCCGATGTCCTCTGCCAGCATTTAGATCCTGTTTTATGGAGTTTGCACGGTCTTTAAAAGTTCTTTTGGTGTATTTATTGGGGAGAGAGTGGTTTCCCCGTCCTATTCCTCTGCCATCTTAGTTCCCCTCTGGCTTGGAGAATTTTGAGCGTTACATTTCTAGCGTGTGATATGAGTGCAATTGTGTGGTAATTTGAACATTCTTTGGCATTGCCTTTCTTTGGGATTGGAATGAAAACTGGTGTTTTCCAGTCCTGTGGCCACTGCTGCGTTTTCCAAATTTGCTGGCCTATTGAGTGCAGCACTTTCACAGCATCATCTTTCAGGATTTGAAATAGCTCAACTGGAATTCCATCACCTTCACTAGCTTTGTTCATAGCGATGCCTCCTAAGGCCCACTTGACTTCACCTTCCAGGATGTCTGGCTCTAGGTGAGTGATCATACCATCGTGATTAGCTGTGTCATCAAGATCTTTTTTGTACAGTTCTTCTGTGTATTCTTGCCACTTCTTAATATCTTCTGCTTCTGTTAGGTCCATACCATTTTGTTGGGGCCCAGCCGGCTGATGCAATCAGCCAGAGCTATTACGGTCGGAGCACTGCAAGCCTGCTGCCATATAAGGTGCTGATCACGCGCCAGCCATACATTCGGCTGGCAAATCACCAAAAAGATCATGCGGCAAACGTATATCCGACAGGCCAATCACCCACAAGACACGTACTCCCTATATGCCTGTCAGAGCTCCTCCCTTCCTTTCCCCTCCCTCCCTTCCTCCCCCTATATAATCGCCTTGTGCTCAATAAAGTTTTGCAGCTTGATCAGAATCCTTGTCTTGCTGCCATTCTTTGCGCCTCTTGTCCCAACCCTTTCATCCGTTTTCAGGTGGATTCGGAGCCTCTGTTGATTGCTCTGTGGGCCAGAGCGACTGCGCCCAGCTAGCGGCCGGAGCACCATTTCGTATCAGATCCTGTTCCAGAACGAGTAGAGCTGCACGCAGTTCTCAGAACTGAGATCATGAGAAAGGGTATCTACTTGGATTCCTTTCAGTTACTCCCTTCCGTGATTTCTTTCAAATCAGTGACCTTGTATGTATTAAACTATCCATTTTGTTGCAGTTAATGGCACCTCATCCTGTGTAATCATTTCACCAAAGATATATAAACCTGCATTTCTGTTAATAAAACACCCTTACTCCATTAGAGACCTGGGTCCCCCGCGTCCTTCTCTCTCTCTCTCTCTCTCTCTTTTCATCGACTCCAGTCCACCTGGTCCCGGTATGATAAGAAGACCACAACTTACCTTTCTTTCTCTCTGATGTTTGAACTAAAGGATACAGCCAGTGAAATATGTTCACTTGGTTTTTCTTGTTGTCTTTGATTAAAAAAAGAAAAAGCATAGTTTTATCACTAACCTTAGAATACTGTTCATAAAATAAATAAAGACTCCTGCACTGATGTGAAAAAAACAGATGATGTGACATATATATATATATATATATATATATACAATGGAATATTAATCAGTTACCAAAGGAATGAAATTGTCCTATTTGCAGAGGCATTGGTGGACCTAGTGGCTGTCACATAGAGTGAAGTAAGTCAGAAAGAGAAAAATAAATATATATTTATGTATGTATGTGGATCCCAGAAAAATGATATAGATGGTCTTATTTGCAAAGCAGAAATAGAGATAGACATACAGAACAAATGTATGGATACCAAGGCAAGAAGGGGACTGGAATGAATAGGGAGATTGGAATTGACATATATGGACTTTCCCAGTGGTTCAGTGGTAAAGAATCAGCCTGAAATGAAGGAGTTGCAGGAGACACAGCTTCGATCCCTGGGTCAGAGAGATTCCTTTGGAGGAGGGCATGGCAACTCACTCTAGTATCCTTTTCTGGAGAATCCCATGGACAGAGGAACCTGGTGGCCTATAGTCCATAGGGTTGCAAAGACTAGGACATGACTGAAGTGACTTAGCAAGCATGCATGCATTGGCATACATATGCTATTGATTCCAGGTATAAAATAGGTAACTAATGAGAGCCTATAATATAACACAGGAAACTTTACTCAGTGCTTTGCGGTGGTAGTTTAACTGCTAAGTCATGTCCGACCCTTGGGACCCCATAGACTGTAGCCCAACTGGTTCCTCTGTCTATGAGATTTCCCAGGCAAGAGTACTGGAGTGGGTTGCCATTTCCTTCTCCAGTGGATTTTCTCAACCCAGGGATTGAACTTGGGTCTCCTGCATTGCAGGCAGATTCTTTATCAGCTCAGCCACCAGAGACCCTAAATGTGAAGGAAATAAACAACAACAACAACAGGGGACATATGTAAACAGATAGCTGATTCACTTTGCTATAAGCAGAAAACTAACCCAACATTGTAAAGCAAATGGACTTTAATTAAAAATATTTTTAAAAGCACTTTTTAAACTGAAAAGTCATCTGTAAATGTGTTGTTTTCTTGATTCCACTGGTTTCAGGTAACAGTTTCATATCTATAGAAGGACTGAATATTGGTTATATTTTTTATGTTCTTGATATGTTTTCTCACAGAGTTACAGTGGTTCTCTCAAAATGGCTGGCTGCAGTTAGGAGGTGTCTGTTCCCTAGCAACAGCATTTCCTGTATGCCCTCTGCAGCAATACAGCTTCTGGACACTGGTACACACTATATGTCACAATTCAGTGGTTTATTCACCTTCACCAAACACGTCTGTGGACTTTCTATAGCTCATCAAATAAATGGAAATTCAGTGACCATGACTTAGGAACCTGCCTGGGTTAACAATTATACATTTCATTAGATATTTGATTTTACCTATTTGTTAAGTGTAATAATTTATTTTTTGAACTGAAGTCTTATTTGTTTATGATAACTACTATTGCTTATTAAATACACCTAATATCCTTGAATTTCTCAAGCATCTGAAAAATTGTGCTTTCTATATTTCTGGCTGATATCCAGGCTTATTAAATATATTAGTGCAATAACAATAGTTGCCAAAGCCCAGAGTTTTACTTAAGCTAGCAAACAATTAGTACATCACTATAAAACAAGCCCTTGATTAATAAATCTGTTAATGGTTATTCTGGCTATGGAAATAAGTTCAAATTGGCTTTTAACCTAACAGAAGGCTTTAGTTTTATTGTATCAAAGTGAATAGCTCTGCTCATATATAATTTCAGTTGTTAAGCAAAGAGAGCCCTTGCATAATTTATTTTGTGTTTTTAATACTTGTAGTTCTTAGGTTCTGTTGAAGCACATTTTCATCAAAATGACCACATAAATCTTGAAAAGGTGCAAGTTCTTGGAGTAATCAGATATTTCTCAGCATTCAGCCTGAAAATAGTTCTGACAATTCACAGTACAGCTAATTAGTCTGTAGCTGTATTAATTCATGTAAGTCTTACTGGTTGTTACTTTGGGATTATAATTTTGTTTTTTTCCAAAATCTTTGAGGCAATCATGATATACACTTGTAAAACCGATGTGATACTAGAGACTAGTGATACCTTGAGTTTTGCATCTGCACTTTAAAATCTTCTATTATGGCATTAGCATGATAGATGGTTCCTTAATGCCTACAATTCAGGATATTGCTGTAGCTTCTAAAAAGAGAAAATAGCTAAAGACTAAACTCATCTAAATTCTATTTCCTTTTACTCAAACCATTATATAACTTTTTAAAAATAAAATCTTATTTATATGTAGAGTCTTGTTTTTCACACAGCACTCAAGAAGCATGTGTGAGGAAATTATTTTTCCTGTCACCTACTGTGATATAATTCCCAGGTGCTACTTCAGAAACAGAGTGATTATAAGGAGTAGGATATGGGGAGAGGGAAGCTGAGAGGTTTCTTTGCAAGCAAAATCTTAACACAAGTGAAAGTGAAGGTCACTCAGTCGTGTCCGACTCTTTGCAACCCCGTGGACTATACAGTCAATGGAATTCTCCAGGCCAGAATACCAGAGTGAGTGGCCTATCCCTTCTCTGGGTGATCTTCCCAATCCAGGGATTGAACCCCAGTCTCCCACATTGCAAGTGGACTCTTTACCAGCTGAGCCACAAGGGAAGCCCAAGAATACTGGAGAGGGTAGCCTATCCTTTCTCCAGAGGATCTTCCTGACCCAGGAATTGAACCGGGGTCTCCTGCATTGCAGGCGGATTCTTTACCAGCTGAGCTGTCAGGGAAGCCCAATGTGTGCAGAAAAGCACTGCAACATTGCTATGTCCATGTCTGGAGCACAGGAATATAGATCTCTTTCAAAAGAGCAGTAGCAAATATGAGTTTTCACTAGAAAATTTAGTACAAAACAACCTGCTATTCAGCTAGTAACAAACACTTGCTTTTTAGAGAAATTGACAAGAGTTGCAACAAAATAATTTATGGCCATAACCATTTGAAAACATGGATATTAACGACACTGTGATTTAAAGAAATAGAAGCTTTAAAATAGCTATATAACTCATAGGATCAATAAAAACGTAAAACCTGACGATATCAAGTATTGATGAGGTTTTCTGTAAAATAACTGTTCTCCCATGTTGCTCGTGGGGATGAAATGATTGCAGCAATTTTAGAGACTCTAAACTAACAAGGTAAATCCTCTGACCATTAATTTCCATTTTGAGTATCTGAAAAATATATTAGTGCATTTGACTAAGGCGATATCAACAGGGATGAACTGCAAACAAATTAATATCTTAATTAAAAGGGAAAAGTAAATTAAATGTGGTATATTTAAAATTTTGATTTTATTTTATATTGGAGTATAGTTGGCTAACAATGCTGTGTTAGTTTCACATGTTTGGCAAAGTGATTTGGTTATACATATACTTGTATCTATTCTGTTTCCTATTTAGGTTACTACAGAATACTGAGCATGTTCCCTGAGCTATAAGTATTAATAGGTCAATTTTGTTTATCTGTTTTATAGACAGCATTATGTATGTGCCATTCCCAAACTACCAATTTATGTCTTCCCCACCATCCCTCCTAGTAGCCATAAATTCTTTCTCTGGGTCTGTGAGTCTATTTCTATTTTGTAAATAAGTTTATTTGTATCATTTTTTAAAGATTCTGCATATAAGTGTTATTATATGATATTTGTCTTTCTCTGATTTACTTCTTTCAGTATGATAATCATCAGGTCCATTCATGTTTTGCAAAGACTGTATTTCATTATTTTTACTGCCTTAGTAATATTCCATTATATATGGGTACCTCATCTTCTTTATCCATTTCTCTGTTGATGGAAATTTAGATTGATTCCAGGTCTTGGCTACTGCAAACAGTGCTGCAGTGAGCATTGG
This sequence comes from Antilocapra americana, assembly GCA_007570785.1. NCBI lineage: Eukaryota > Metazoa > Chordata > Mammalia > Artiodactyla > Antilocapridae > Antilocapra > Antilocapra americana. The sequence goes on from ML662442.1 coordinate 14,732,034, forward strand.
AGTGCTTGTATCCTTCTGAACCATGTTTTTCTCTAGATATATATCCAATAGTGAGATTGCTGGATCATATGATAGCTCTGTTTTTGGTTTCTTAAGTAACCTCCACATTGCTCTCCATAATAGCTGCACCAATTTACATTCCCATCAACTGTGTAGAAGGGTTCCCTTTTCTCCATACTGCCTCCAGCATTTATAGTCTGCAGACTTTTTAATGATGACCATTCTGATTGACGTGATGTGATATCTCATTGTTTTTTCTTCTAGGGCCCTAGTGCACTCTAGACCTTGTATGCACCCTTCAAATATGATTTCTGTTTCCCTCAGTCCTATGGAATTCCTGTGATCAAACCCTGCTGGCCTTCAAATCAGATTCTCTAGGGCTTCTTCCTCCAACTACTAGATTCTTAGACTGGGAAGACTGACACAGGGCACAGGACTTTCACATCTGTGGGAGAACCTCTGTAATATATTTATTTTCCAGTTTGTGGGTTGCCCACTCCATCAGGTATGGGCTTTCATTTTTTTTTTTTTTTTGGCCAGGACATGTGGCATGTAGGATCTTTAGTTCCTTGAGCAGGGACCAAACCCATGTCTCCTGTAGTAGAAGCTTGGAGTCTTAACCTCTGGACTGCCAGGGAAGTCCCAGGGATTTGATTTTATTGCAGTTGTACCCCTCCTACTATCTCATTATGGCTCTTTCTTTGTTGTTGGATGTTGGGTATATTTTTTGTATGTTCCAGTGTTGGTTTTTGTTTATTCATTTTTTTCCTTTTTGATTGATGGTTTTGAGCAGTTAGTCATGATTTCGATGTCTTTATAAGAAGAGGTAATTTATGTCCTTCTATTTGTCCATTTTGCCCAGCAAGTCCTCAAAATATGGTACAGTTTTATACAAAGAAATAATCCACGTGAGCAAAGTTCAGCAGAAATAACCTATCAGACTCTTACAGAGATGAGAGGTATTTTTCAGTCAGACTGCTACAGAAGTGAGAGATATTGATGGTACAGTATCAAAGGGATCCAGGAGATAATAGGAGGGAAAAACTGATATGAGGTGAGACAGCAGTTGAAGTTTTCTCCAAGAATTTACTAAAGATACAGATGCTCAGAATCTTAAAAGCACACATGTTGCAAGCATGATAATAGGGAAAAAAAAAAAAAACTAAGCAAACAACGCTTAGAAAAATTGTAGTAAAATGAAAGAAATCAACCATGAAGGACTGATGCTAAAGCTGAAGCTCCAATACTGTGGCCATCTGATGCAAAGAACTGACTCACTGGAAAAGACCCTTATGCTGAGAAACATTGAAGGTAGGAGAAGGGGATGACAGAGGATGAGATGGTTGGATGGCATCCCCAAATCAATGGACATGAGTTTGAGCAAGCTCTGGGAGATGATAAAAGACAGGGAAGCCTGGTGTGTTGCAGTCCATGGGGTCACAAAGAGTCAGACACAACTGAGCGACTGAACAATAGCAACAGGATGGAAACAAAAGAGATCTTAAAACTAGCCAGAGAAAAAAGACAGATTACTTAAAAATTGATTGCTAATGTCTCAAAAACAATGGTAATAATATTTTTCTGTACTGAGAGATAGGAATGAGTCATAAATGTAAACTGAAAAAAAATATCTTTCAATAAGGACCTTGGAACAGAGACACAGCTAGACAGCACATATAGAAAGCTGTCATTACCAACTATTCCTTTCACAAAGTTTCTCTCACTACAGAAAATTTTAAGTCTTCAGGGTGTACTTCAGGGAAAAGGAAAATAATTGCAGGAAATAGGTTAGGATTTAAAAAAGGAAGAGTCAACAAATAAAATGAAAATTATTGAATAAATTGAAGAAACATTTCTTGGATAAAAATAATAAATATCAGATTTGTAGGGTTAAATCAAGCTAGAATTAAAATCCTAGAAAATATCATATTAGTTGAGAGTGCAGTGATATTAAACATTCTAAACTGCTTATATTTTTTCAGAAAGAGGTCAAAAATACTGATCATCACTGAACTTTACTGAGAGTTAAATCACTAACAAAAAATCAACAACAGAAAATATATCACTGACAGAAAACAGAATCAGTTTAAGTAGGGCAAGGTGATTGTTAAAGAATAAAGAAAACAAAGGGACAAAATTAGGTGATAGAAATGAACAGAAACATATAAATAATCATAATCATTGTAAATGGTTTCAACTCTTTTATAAAAGATAACTGATTATCAAAAATCAATTAAACTACTTTCTATAAGAAACATAGCTATAACAAAGGGAAGTGAAAGCAAACTGGACATAAAAGAATGGAAAAACCCACATCAAGGATAAGTCAACAAAATAAAGCTCATGTAATCATACTAATACTTTACAAAATAGATTTTAAGGGTAAAAAATCTTTAAAGTGGAGAAGAGGGGCACTATACATTTTTTAAAAAAGATTCAAAACATCCTGTAGATAATTTCAATTTACATGTGTCCCATGAAACTTTAAAATACATAAAGCAAAAATTTACATAACTTCAAGGAGAAATAGAAAACTCTACCACGATAGTGGGAAATTGTAATGCATGTCTCTTAAAAAGAATTAGATCACATTATAAAATAAAGCAGGAAGGATTTAAGAAGATTTAAACTGTTGCATAAATAGATTGATTTAATAGGCATATATATATATGTATATATAAAATCCATGCATTCCAAAACTAAAGAATATACTTTGCAAATTTTCTAAAAATTTCAGAAAAATTGACCACACCCTAGAATCTAAAGTAATCTAAAAGAGTTTATAACCTTTCACCAATACATCACTGTTTTTAAGCCATAGAACTGGAGTTTTTATATGTATTAAAATCTATTACAAAAATGGTCTTATAAAATATATTTTTATAAATTGTGCCTTTAAAAATACTTGAAAGGCATAATTCACATAGCTATGGGACAAAGAAAATAATAAGGGAAATTAGAAAATACATCATATTGAAAAATAATGAAAAATGTACTTGTCAAAGCATATATATAGGATGGATAAGCAACAAGGTCTAGTATAACACAGAGAACTATGTTCAATGTCTTGTGATAAAACATGCTGGTGTTTAGTCGCCAAGTCGTGCCCGACTCTTTTGTGACCCCATGGACTGTAGGCCACCAAGCTTCTCTGTCCATGGGGTGTTCCAGGCAAGAGTACTGGAGTGGGTTTCCACTTCCTCCTCCAGGGGCTCTTCCCCACCCAGGGATCGAACTCTCATCTCTTGTCTTCTGCACAGGCAGATTCTTTACCACCAGCGCCACCTGGAACTCCCCAAGGCAGATTCTTTAACACTGAGCTACCAGGGAAGCGGCATAATGGGAAAGAAAATAAAAAAGAATGTCTAGATGTGGATATCTGAGTCCCTTTCTACACAGCAGAGATTGGCACAACATTGCAAATAAACTGTAGTTCAGCTCAGTTCAGTCACTCAGTCATATCTGACTCTTTGTGACCCCATGGACTGCATGCAGTACGACAGGCTTCCCTGTCCACCACCAACTCCTGGAACTTGCTCAGACTCATGTCCATTGAATCAGTGATGCTATCCAATCACCTCATCCTCCGTCATCCCCTTCTCCTCCTGCCTTCAATCTTTCCCAGCATCAGGGTCTTTGCCAATGAGTCAGTTGTTCGCATCAGGTGGCCACAGTATTGGAGCTTCAGCATGAGTTCTTCCGATGACTATTCAGGAGTGATTTCCTTTGGAATGGACTGGTTTGATCTTCTTTCAGTCCAAGGAACTCTCAAGAGTCTTCTCCAACACCATAGTTAAAAAGCATCAATTCCTTGGGGCTAAGCTTTCTTTATAGTTCAACTCTCACATTCATACATGCCTACTGGTTCAATAAAATAATTAAATAAAAAAGCATATATAGATAAATAATTGATAGAATTAGTCTTTTATGAATAATATTGTGTTATTTTCCTATTAAAGAGGAATTTAAACTGAAAGATAGGGGCTCAGAAACCAGTTTAAGAACTTAGAAAAGGAAGAATAGAATAAACCAAAAGAAAATAATGAGTAGGCAATTTTAAATGTAAGAAATTAATGAATGGAAAACAAGGAAATCATAAGGATGACAATCAAGGCTAAGGCTAATTCTTTAAAAACATCTAATAAAATAGCTTTTGGTAGGAGTGATCAAAACACAAAAATAAACAGTATTGTTAATGAAAAGACATGTTTTTGAAGCAGTGGATATTAAAAACATGACAAATATAATACGCTTGCTAGAAGCACATAAAGTACCACATTGGCTAATAGAACAGTACTATGAAAAATGCTGTCTTTTTAATCTGCTGTGATGAATTCTTTACAGGGTAAGTAGGATGAAAGTGTATTCAGGTAAGTAGGATGAAAGTGTATTCAGGTAAGTGAAAGAGTTGGATATTTTTCCTGTTTATTTTCTTTTCTCTTTCTTTATATCTGTTTATTGAGGCTACCAGGCAAATAATTTTGTCTGTGAACCTGTAACTTAGGTTATCATATACATGATAAGATTTTTGTTTTTCTTTTCAGAAACGAAGAGATGCTTAATTTTCTATCATTTGCACAAAAACCTCCTAACATTCTAGGCTATTTTTTTTTTTGTCATTTGAGGTTGTCCAATTCAATCTCTAAATTCTATAATATTAATCAGAAAAATTGGAAAAGCAAAAGCTATCTTTCCTACCCTTTTTTTCTTTCCCTGAAACTAGTGTTTTTGTGTGTGTACACGAGTTTTGGCCATTTAGAAACATACACGTTTGGCCATGTATGTTTGGTCCAACACATCTGTATGGTGTTTGGAAGGTAAATGTGAGGTGCAGTCCACGTGCTTGACGTCCTTGATTTACTGCTACCTGGAAGTCCCTGGAAACTTGTGATTTGCTTGCAAAACAACAGTGCCTATCTCCAGGTTTCAGTGTATCAGGAAGCAAAGGCAGCATTGGTAAGTTCTTGCTCTTAATTTCTAAACTCTAGAGCCTAGTTTCATGTTTCTGTTTTTTTCTCCCTTCTGGGTCTAAAAAGGGCTCATGGTTGTTGTTGTGGGTTCTTGATTTGAATTTCTATGTGGTTATAAATTTAGGGCATCAGTTGCATGTTGTTTTAACAGATTTCCCCCCTGAATCTGCTGCTTAGGATCTTTCAGTGTTTAGGTACCCAATTGCCTGATTAATCTCTTCTTGCATTAAAGTGTAAGGGATTGTTTCTTGTCCTAAACCTTGCCTATGACAGACTCAGATTCTTTGGATATTTCCTTCCTTATACAATAGAGCATTGTACTTCCTTGCCATAGCTTTGACAGTAGAATCAGTGACAACCTAAATACTGCTGATTTGTTTTCTTCTCTTGAATCCCTGAGTATCAGGGCAGAGAAAGGTAATCATTCAAAATCTACGAAAACATCGACTTCAGCTTGACAGATCTCCATTTCAGGATGAGTACTGTTACATCTGTAACACAATTTTCCTCTAGCTTTCTCCAGGCAGGTATGTGCAGTGGAGGTAAAAGACAGTGCCTGAGAAAAACAGGTCAGTGTCCATATAAACCAGCCAAATACAATACTAGGAACATTTGTTTTGTGAATATTTCTTAGTGAAAACCAATTTTTTAAAAATCAATGGATCTGAATAAACTATGGTTCTTCATGTTTGTACATGATGTGATTGTGAAATCAGAAAGTGTGTTCATTACTCCAGTGATACATCCATTCATTAATATTAATAACAAGTAGATTTTACCCTGAGAGATGCTTGAACATATCAACAGATTCTTGACCTAACCCATGGATTGCTCCTGCAAAGAATCAACAGGTGACAGGTGACCATTTATTTAAATCTATATACCTGCCATTTGATTTGCCTCAGTAATCTTGGGATCTTTATTTTTAGTCAAGCTTGGTAGAAAATAATCCCAAAGGAATTTAGCACTCAAGTTATAGGGCAGAACACTCGCTGTCAGCGATTCTTCCTGCCCAAAATATATGTTGTGCTTCTCCTATTTTTTTCCCATTAATTTCAAGTGAAGTAGGATGAGAATTGAGTTTTACTAGTTTATTCATCTTCCAGTTTAATATGTTACAAATTAATTCTGTTTCAGTTAGAAAATAACCATAAATAACATTCCACTCTGAAAACAAATTTGTTTGTGTAGCTCTAGGAGATGGTTTTGAGCTCTCTTTGAATTAGTGATCAGCCTATGGTGCTCTTTCTCTAATGGACATAATATATGGGATTAAGAATCAGGGATGTGAACAAACACAAAGGATTGAGTTGTCAAATTAGACTCACACAAGTCGTAGATCTTACCCAGTGACACACTTTACTTATAATTTCAAGGTTACAAATAGTTTAAAGGCACAGATGAAGTAGGTGAGGTCCCATCTGGCTCCCAAGATCATTCCTTCCAGCATCAGTCATACTCTATCTGGCCTAGAGAAAGAGATGGTGTTTCTAATGATGTTGGCAGGGCAGCTAACACAAGGTATGTATTATAAAATCTCCATTTCCCACCCTGTGTGTGCTCAGTTGCTTCAGTCACATCCAACTCTTTCTACCCTATGAACTATAGCCTGCCAGGCTCCTCTGTCCATGGATTTTCCAGGCAAGAGTACTGGAGTGGGTTTTGCCATGCCCTCCTCCAGGGGATCTTCCCAACCCAGGGATGGAGCACATGTCTCCTGAATTGCAGGTGGATTCTTCACTCATTGAGCCACCTAGGAAGCCCCATTTTCCACCTCATCTAGTACTAAAGCTTATGTGTTATTTTCAGATAGCCATGATTCACAGATTCATAACTTGTTGTACCACATGCAACTCTAAACCAGAAGCAAGGGCATCTTGCTAAAAGTATTCCACAGATGATGATTCTCTTCCTAGTCAAGATTATTAGTTTATATTCTAAACTAAAAAATAACTAGATATGTTTCTTTGTGAGTTAATTAGAGCAAATTGTTTTTCTTCTTCTTTCCCTGAGGTATTTGCCTTTGATTCCTGAAATCAATAGAGACATTGATCATAAGCCAACTGCTTTACTCCTTCCCCAAAGTGGAAATATGTATGGCTTCTTTCACTATTATACTTATAAACTACATGTAGGACTTTTGTTTCCCATCCCTGCAACTTCAAAAACTTTGCTGATCTAGAGGGCTTGCAGCTGTTGCTAAGTCACTTCAGTCGTGTCCAACTCTGTGTGACCCCATAGACGACAGTCCACGAGGCTCCCCCGTCCCTGGGATTCTCCAGGCAAGAACATTGGAGTGGGTTGCCATTTCCTTCTCCAATGCCTGAAAGTGAAGAGTGAAAGTGAAGTCGCTCAGTCGTGTCCAACTCTTAGCGACCCCATGGACTGCAGCCTACCAGACTCCTCTGTCCATGGGATTTTCCAGGCAAGAATACTGGAGTGAGGAGCCGTTGCCTTCTCTGAGAGGGCTTAGTACTTAAGATAAAAAATACTTTCACCAGCGGACATATAATATCCCATTTAAATTGGAAGTTGAGATTCCTGCTTACTTTTCAGTTCAGTTCAGTGGCTCAGTCGTGTCCAACTCTCTGCAACACCATGGGCTACAGCACACCAGGCTTCCCTGTCTATCACCAACTCCCGGAGTTTATTCAAACTCATGTCCATTGAGTCGATAATGCCATTCATCCATCTCATCCTCTGCTGTCCCCTTCTCCCACCTTAAATCTTTCCCAGCATCAGGGTTTTTATAGAGTCTTTACTTTAGGAAGTTATAATATTGATTGGAGTGTTTATTTTAATATACCAATTGGAACCATGTTGCTTTTACATAATTAGAAAGGGAGGATTATGTCTGAGATCCTCTAGGTGCTTTATCCATTGAGGAAAATGAATGATAAACAATAGTAATCCAAAATGGGCAAAACCACTGAGTTCTCAGGCCCTTTAGGAATGACAACGTAAAGAATTTCACCCCTTTTAAGTGCTGACTTACTGTGAAGGGAACGTGGATGGGTTGTTGAAGTAGGAAATTATAACAACTATAGCCTCTGGCCAGTTACAGAAATGAGGTAGCTATAGCTACACCTGTTTCCTTTTTGGTTATTATGTGGATGTACATACATACTAACTGTTTTCTCTCTCCTTTCATCTCATGATTTTACTAAAAATTGTTGTTGGTGGTTAACTTTACAATTTTCTTTAAGTTACTGATTATGCAACTCCTGCTAAATTCCAAAATTCAAAATTACAAAACATTTTACTTGGAATCTGAGAACTCTAATAGCCTTAGTAAGAAGAATAAAGTTGTAAACATCATAGTCTTCATTTCAAATTAAATGACAAAGCTATAATAATCAAAGCAATGTGATACTGGCATAAAAACAGCCACATAGGCCAATGTAAAACCATACTACATCAAACAAAAAACTTCTGCAAAAGAAAGGAAACAGCAAAATGAAAAGGTGATCCATACAATGGTAGAGAATATTTGCAAGCTGTGTTAACAAGTAAATATATAGAGAGAATTCCTACACTTCAGTAGGAAAAAGACATGTAACAATTAAAAACTGAAAAAAAATTTATAGGCTGTTTTGCAAAGAAGGCATACATATGACCAGAAGTATATGGCAGGTATATGGAAAGTACTCAGCAACACTAATTGTTACGGGAATGCAAATCCAAACCACCATGAGATATCAGCTCACACAGGTAAGAATGGTTGTTATCAAAAAGTGTTGGTGACTATGTGGAGAAAGAGAAACACTTGTATACTATTAATGGGACTGTAAATTGGTATAACTATTATAAAAAATGCTATGGTGATTCCTCAAAAAATTAAAAATAAAGTTACCACATGATCCAGCAATCTCACTTCTGGATATATATCCAATCTTGATCTCTTGGTTTTCTTTATTCAGTTTACAAGTCGAACAGTTGACACTTCTACTCTAAAGACTCATGTGTGTGTGCAAGTCACTTCAGTCGTGTCTGACTCTTTGCAACTCTATGGACTGTATTCTGCCAGGCTCTTCTGTCCAGGGGCTTCTTCAGGCAAGAATATTGGAGTGGGTTGCCGTGCCCTCCTCCAGGGGATCTTCTTGACCCAGGGATCGAACATGCATCTCTTATGTCTCCTGCATGTTGGCAGTGGATTCTTTATCACTATCACCACCTGGGAGGCCCTAAAGAATCATATGCAACTTCAATTCTAAGATATTATTTTGTATCACTCCACTGAAAATTTCTCCCCTCTGTAGTCTCATTCTGATATTCTTAGTTTTATGTTGGACACTTAAGTTGGGACTGTTCATCTTTACAAAATCCTTTCTTTCTTGTATTTTTCCATTTCTTGATCTTTCACAATTTTATGTTTCAACATTTAAATTAACTTTATTTGCTCAATAATATTTTATTTTCTTAAGCCCTTTTTTGTTTTCCTATCTACTCATTACATCTTGTCTTTGCTCTTGTAGATATAGTCTAGAATTTCTTTCAAGACGCTATAAGACCTTTTTATAAAAAAATTATTTATTATTCCCTAGATTGTCATTTTTGGATCTACAGTTGTGTTTTTGTCTATATGTTTATTTTAATCTTTTTCATTTACTGTATGTGATAGCTTCAATGTTCTATTCAAAATGACATTGGTAAAGATGCTGTCTGATGTCTGCCTCCTTTACACTTTACTATGAGATATGTTGATGAGAAGTTGGACTGGGAAAATTTCAGATAGTGGGCATTTGCTAAGGCAAAATGGAGAGTTCTACCTAGCAAGTTTCTTTTTTATTTATTTATTTATTTTTTATTGTGTTGGTTTTGCCATACAATGACATGAAACCGCCATGGGTTTACATATGCTCCCCCTCCAGAACCCCCCTCCCTCCTCCCTCCTGATTCCCTCCCCCTTAGCAAGTTTCTTTTCTTGAGAGATAAACACTAATTTGTTTAGTTTTCCCTCATTACTTTTTGCTGGTGATAAATACATTCTGGAGAAGATGGCTAAAAGTCCCTTGGGCAACAAGGAGATCAAACCAGTCAATCTTAAGGGAAATCAACTCTGAATACTTGTTGGACAGACTGATGCTGAAGCTGAAGCTCCAGTAATTTGATCATCTGATGCAAAAAGCTGACACATTGGAAAAGTCACTGACGCTGGTAAAGATTGAGAACAGAAGGAGAAGAGGAAGTCAGAGGATAAGATGGCTGGATGGCATCACTGATACGATAGACATGAACTTGGGCAAACTTTGGGAAAGGGTGAGGGACAGGGAGGCCTGGAGTGCAGCAATCCACTTGATCACAAAGAGCCAGACATGCCTGGGTGACTGAACAACAACAGCATTTCGCATTCTTTACACTGAAACGGGAAGTCCCCTTGCTCCATATTCATTGTTCAAGTGTTTTAATTCTCATACCTTTATATACATATATATACATTTTTCATGTTGATACCTCAAGTTGTTAAGCTTTTCTAGGGTCTGTACTCTCAGATCAATTTCTCTTTGCTCATATTCTAGGAGATGGACTTTAAGGCTATATATCAATCACCACTTTTCTATATGTTCTCTGTCCCAAAGAAATTTGAAGTTATCTCAAATTTATCAGTCCTCTCTTGCCAAATATTGCTACTTTAGTTCACATCCCTATAATGGCTTCCCTTGACTAGCATAACTCACTCTTTCACAAACTTTAGCCTCTTCCCAATTTGGTTGTAATTTCCCCTTGCTATCAGGGTGTTCCACTTAAATAACAAATATAATTGTTTAATTATAATCTTTAAAATCCTCTTTCATCTCTCTACCAAGTATAGAATTAAATCTAAACTCTAGTTTAGCTTACAAGTTTCTTAAAAATCCACACCCAAACATAATATTTGAGTATGATTTTAATAGTCAAGTTATTTGGCTATATTTGGTTCTGTCTTTGTTAGACAATGTGACTGTGACTGAGGGGCCAGGTTTCATTTATCTGTGTATCTAAATAAAAACATTAGTCTTACCAAAAACTATCACTTTATTAATTCATTCAAGTCACTGTTTGAAACTTACTTATGTATCAAGTGTTCTTTTGGATGCTGGGTATACAATCTGAACAAGAGAGACAGAATTACTATTTTCATAAAGATATGTTACAGACACCAAGTATATGTACAAAGCTTTCCACTTTTGTCACCCTCTACCTATCCATGCCCCAACACCCGAAACTGCACCATTTTTATAAAACTTCCATTCTTATGATATGAGACTTAAAGACTCAAAATTATGTTCTACCTTGAAATCATAAAATCAGGAGCATCTATAATGGCCTAAGTATAAATTTCTCTACTTACTCTGTTTCCACTGATAAGGTTCCCAGAGTAGCAACCCTCCTTCTCAAGGAACCAGACACAGTTTTGCTTATCCCTGAGTAGTGGGCTTTACTTCCTCGATAGCCATGGTATTATCCAAAGTCAATGACATATCATCTCAAAGGAGTCAGGGGGTATCTTACCTCCTCGATACTGTAAAGCCTGCCTCCTACAGCCCCCATCTGCTCACTCTCTTCTTGAGTGCATACCTGTGTGGCCCTGTGTGATGCAGTGCCGCCCTCCTAGCTATGAATATAGGTGACTAAACTGCAGTTGGCCTCAGTTGTCCAGTGTTGGGTGATGTGTGTTCAGCCATTCCTATAATTATTCCTATAATTATTTCGTTCACCAGTGGGGTGAATGAAAGGTAATTAAAACCTGCCTCTACAGACAGTTCCTCTGCCTGTAAATCTGCGCCATTTGTTCATAGTTGACAAATAAAAGGATGTATCTAATTTAAAGTTTCTTCTTTTGTGAAGATTTCCTAACTTTTCAGGAAGGGTTATTTCATTCTCTTTCTTCTTGCTCAGCTTATTCAACCCTCTATATCATGCCATAAATTTTTTCTGTTTCTGTTATTGTCTTCTTCCTCATGATGAGCACCTGAATGAAGAAAAAAGTCTGTGCATTCCCAGTGTCTAGTAAAGTGAATGAATTAATTTATCTAACAAATGCTTCTTAGCAAATAATGTATTCAAATACAAATTCTTCTTTTAAACAAACTTACAGTCATTTAGAAAAATCGCACTGTACCAGCTTTCATGATTTAGAGTCCTATGGTTGAGAAAAATTTAGTAATACAAAGTTGTAAGTCATGGCTGGGAAAAGTCAGCTTGATCTCTCAAATAACTGATACATATAAAGAAAATGAACATGTTATAATATGATTAAATTAGAATGTCTTTAGTTAAATTGTGTACTATTTTGGAGATCTCATTTTTTATGATAGCATATTTATATAACTAAAATTTTAAATTTAAAATTTTAAATCTGTAGAAAAACACAGATTGAAAGAGAAAGTACATGTTTTAAAATATGTTTCAAATAGTTCCTAAGAAGTATAGCACATTCTGGGAATATAATTATATAGAAATTGCTGAAAAGCTATTTGAAGTAAAAGCATGACAATCTCTATTCCATTCAGATAGTGTCATTAAGTGGAAATGATAAAAAGGCCATTGGAACTTTCCATCATCATTTCTGAACATTTTATTAAACCCCTAATGAACAATGGAAATCAGAATAGACAAAGTCACACATTGTTAAACTCTTGTGCCAAATGTTTTGAGAAAAAGTCTAGGAATTATATTCTTATAGATGTCTATGTTAGTCAGAAGTAACTTAATTTGCCAATGGAAAGAATAAACTATCTCTATCGTTTATGCTATGATTTGGTTATATTCTTTTGTAAGATAAAGAGAGAGGGAAAGTAAATACAATAGACACAGGAAAAGGAAAGGAAAAGACAATGAGTGAGTCAAAGAAGGAGAATGTCCCTTAGTTTTCAGTAAAACAATTACAACATACTGTAGAATACATGATTCTAAATAATGGCAAAAGAGGAAACATATCTCATTGACATTTCTTATAGGAATCCTTGTTAAATGAAAGATGTGTTAAAGAATGACATCCCATAGTGATATATCAACTTGTAGCCCAAATCTAGTAGACTTTTCCATGTCTTTGTTTTTCCTGTTTAGTCTCACAGTTGTGTCTGACTCTTTGTGACTCCATGGACTGTATAGCCCTCTGTCCATGGATTTCGCATGCAAGAATACTGAAGAGGCTAGCCATTTCCTGCTCCAGGGGATCTTCCCATCTCAGGGACTGAACCTGCTTCTCCTTCATTGCAGATGGATTCTTTACTGCTGAGACACCAGGGAAGCCCTTTTCAATGTCTAATTGAATTAACTATTGCAATGTAATAAACCATCTCAAAGCTTAGTGGCTTAAAACAGCAGCCATTGATTTAGTTCATGACTTTCCTGGGTAGCAATTGAAGCTGGACTCACTGAGGAGTTTTTCTTCTTATCTGAGCTCCTGAACAGCTTTGCTGGTCTTGGCTGGACTTTGCCATCTGTCTAGGACCTTGGGTAGGACAACTGGGTCAACTCAGCTCTAGTTCTCACAGTCTCAACATCCATCAGATTAGCCCAGGCTCCCTCATATGGTGGTGAGGCAGAGTTCCAACAGAGAAGGAAGCATGCCCTTCTCTGGTGGTCTAGTCTTAGAACTGTTATGTGATTACATGTGCTTCATTTTATCTGCCAAAGCAAGCTACAAAGTCGGCTTAGTTTCAAGGGGGTAGAGACTCAAAGACTTAAAAGTTTGCAAATACAGGAACAAGTAAAGGTATGGTCATTTTTGTAATCAATCACATAAATGTACAGAAAATGGAGATCACTGACAGCAAAGTTCTGGAAACGATGACAGAGATAAAATAGTTCAACATCAGAAGTCCTTTCAGAATTAGTTTTAAAGTTTGTAAATATTTAAGTTTTTATTCCTATTGACTTTTTCTCAAAATTATTGATGAATATAAAAGCAGTAGATCTTATTGAAAACATAGATATAAGTTTATGTACAAAGAAATATAAATTTAGTTGCCAGTTCTTAGGACACAGTCAAATAACCTTGAATTGATGATATTCTAACCATAAATTAATTTTCCAGTTGTTATTCCATGTCCTATTTACTTTAGGTTAATGCATATGAATGTAAAGCATGTCCTAATAAATTTTACATTTTATTCACATTATTTTTAGGATGTAATATTTCAAAAGATTTAGTAAACAGCAATTTTAAAAAGCCATGACTGCAGTTTTCAGTTTCATTTGTTCTTATAGAATAATATTACTAGAATCAACCCTAGTAATTGATAAGAGAGTAGTTGTTTTTTTTTAACATTGTTTTCTCTTTGTACAAACACTTGCTTCTTTTTAAAAACATTTGTTTATTTGACTATGCCAGGTCTTTGTTGCAGCACATGGGATCTTTAGTTGTTGATGTGTGAACTCTTATTCACCACATGTGGGATCTAGTATCCTGACCAGGATAGCACTCTGGGTCCTTGTATTGGGAGTATTAGCCACTGGACCATTAGGGAAGTTCCAACAAGGGATTTTTAAAGTTTTCTGTGTTGTAACTAAAAATGTAGTACTTTTATTTAAGTGAATATATTAACAATAGAATTTCACAGTGAGTGATCAGAAACATATGATCAGAAACTTGATCATAAAGTAAAAGCAAAGTACATTTTCTGCAGTATTTCCTAGAATATCTTTCTCAGCTTCCATCAGATAAAGACTGACTATAGGACAGGAAACTGAAATGTGCATGCATTATATTTACTAACCTTTTTATTGGCTGCCTCAGAAAGCTGAGAATTATAATGCCAATCCAAAGTTAAGATCCAATTCAGATAATGCATATTCATAGATAATTACCATGAATATTTATTTTATTGATAATCCATTTTCATTATTAGAAGCCAACCAAATCACTGCTAAAATGCATTTACACAAGAATTCTGAAGTTGAAAAAAAGAAAGCTACTTATACATGAACTGCTGAAAGGAGAGAGTATCATAAGATGTGTTATTTTCTTATGTAGAACAGTGACTAGACTCTTCTCTGAAGAAGTAGAGGAGGTGGCACAATGAAATTGGTTTTCTGTAATCCAAATTATGAAGCATGCCATTGTTGAAAATTATGTTTGACTTTTTCTGTTACTTGGGGGCCAAGTAGCAGTTAAACTTTTATGATGAAAAGAGGAAGAGAATTTTGCTTAACTTTTAGCTAAATTCAGTGAAATGTATGAAGCATAATAAGAATTTTTTCCTTTATCTCAGTACACAGCCTAAAGGAAAACAAAACAAAACAAAACTTGAAGAACAACTGAGTTGAAATACAGTATTCAACAACTGGCATTTCAATGATCTGCAATTTGGTCTTTATTGGTGTGATCAACCACATCCAGCATGGGCTGTTGCCTTTGGAGAGTGAGCTAGAATGGGATATGGAAATTTCCATTTTACTGCTGGTTAAATCACACCTATTCAAATCTAGCTATTTTTTTTTCTCATGGATTTCATAGAAAAAATAAATAAACTAACCCCAAACCTGCCAATGTTAGCGCCTCAATCTGAATGAGCATGCTTAACTAAGAAAACTTGTTTCCCAAGACCACACATTTATATATTTTGATTATCATTTTAAATTTTGTTGTCCAGTGAAGCAAAGCAGAATAAAGGATTTTCCTTTAAAATCAATTAAAAGCCTCTTTACAGGACATTAAACCATTAAATTATTTTCAAAACTTGTTCCAAGGTTAAATTTTTTATTATGAAAATAGGACCAGAACATTTTGAGATTGTTTTCTATTAACAGAATACCAGGTGGATATCAAGATTACTATTCAAAACCATTAGTTCAAGGTATCTGTGGTATGCATGACATGCAAACAGCTTTGTTAAACTGTTCAGACTATGAAAAATACAGTGTTTTCCCAAGTCAAATTTGTAACTGGGTGGAAAGGCTAATTGTTTTTCTTTTTATGTTTTCTTAAGGTTGTAAAATGTCAACATTATGTAAATTAAACATTAAAATGATAAATAGTAAACCTAATGAGAGGCAAATGGCATTTTCTTTTTTACTAAGTTGCAATATTCACATATCTTATGTAATATTTTTAATGACTACATTTAAATAGTTTGTTACATCAATTTAGTTAACTTCTTAGAGACTTTTGCCTACACACAATACCTGTGCAAGTTAGTATAATACTGCTTTGGGAACTCACTGCTAGCATTTATCACACAGAGTAAGTCATGTAAAGGGTACTGAATGACTTAACTTTTCAAGGGTTTCAGCTGACTGGCAAGGGCCTCTGATGTAATTTCATTCTTATGAGCTATAATTTGACTGGGATTGCTTGAAAGCAAGAAAAAAATGGCACCGTTTTAATGTCCATCTTATTCCCTAAGCAGATGTTCTTTCTGGAACTCCAATTGGAATTCAGCATTTTTCTATTTCAAGACAAGGTTTATTAAGGAAAAATGAATTAGTAAAAATGAATTGCACTTCTCATGAGGCCTTCAGTGTTTTCCTCAGAGGGCAAGTAATAGTTGTCTTAATTCCCTCCTTGACTTGGAGAACTTGGCTTTTATTTGACCAGGCTGATGGGTTAGAGGCACAAGTCCTCATCTAAGAAGACCATGGACAAGTGATGGATAAATCAGATATGGTTCATGGGCTCCAAGAAACAAAACCAATCCAGGATAAATTTAGCCAAATCAAACTTATTGTGAGGCTGGAGAAATGAAGCTTAATGGACAACATTTATTGGGTGCTTGATAAATGCCAAGAGCTGTTCTCAGCATTTTACATGGATTATCTCATTTAATCCTCTTAACAACCCTATTAAATATGATATTGCTGTTCTTTATTCACAGCTGAAGAAATATTAGCACAGAGAATTAAACAAATTGTCCAAGATTATAGAGCTAGTATGGTAACAGGCCCAGGATAGGAATCAGTGCTACCCTGGGAGACTGCATAAGAAACTACTTACTCATCTGTCTTTCCTAAGAGGAGCAGTGGGCCAAGTGTGCACCAGACATTTTCAAGTCTTTGAAGCTCTCTCTCCAAGATTCAAAGCCCTTTAAAGACATTCTATTGACCTAACATGGGTCTTAACTGAGTGCAAAATACTTTGAAAGGATTCTTACCACAATACACCCAATGAGGGGTAGCTAATTCCCCAAAAGGAATCAGAAATGCTCTTAGGGAGAGGAATGGATGCTGGGTCATCCCCTAAAAGTCAAATCCCTTCTACACTGGAAAAATAACAAGACTAAAAATCAAATCTCATCTTTTGCAAAACAATCAAGGAGGTTGTTAGCTCTAGGGGAACCAAGACAAGGGATAAAGCTAAGATTTTTAGAATTAAAACCATGAGAACAAGCATAAGCAAAGGAGATCAAAGGTTTCTTAAAACATCAGCTATAACTGCAACCTGATTTTATAACACATACATGAATTACATGGCCACCGAAGAGGACTAAATTAATTCTTCAAATGAGAATTTTATAGAGTTTATTCTCCAATTAATTTTATCACATAACTAGCTATAAACCTATACAAAAGTGTTCCTATAGTGACTCTCTTAGCTAGGAAACTGATAAACCTCTTAGCAGGACATATTTTTTTTCCTTTCCCAGTTAGGGTTCTGTGTTGTCCATACAGACATACTTACATCATGCACTGTCTCTTTCTTTTATAGAGATTGACATAAAAATAGCTCAGCACTGGGAAGTTCAGAAAGACATTCCTCTTATCTTATAAATGCTTCAACATGGTTGGATTATGATACACAGTTCCTTGACAGCAACTTGGATTAAAAGGGTGGTGTGAAATCTAGCTGTTCTCCCTGTTAATTCTTTTAATTCAGTATCTTAAAGGAAAACTTGTGAAGAAAACATGATAGTGGGAAGTATTAACTCTTTAACCTAGTTGAAAAATAATCAATCAAAAAGGAAAAAACATAAAAACCATGATGAAGATGGACAACAGAGCTGGAATTGTGTGTAGAGGGGAAAACATGAAAGGATAGAAAGGCCATGGCTGATAAGGAGCTGGGATTTATTCTTAATGCCCTATCTCAGAACGATTTTTTTTGAAAGTAAAATATCAGAAATTATGATCATATATTAGAATCCTTAGAACAAGAAATTCTCATTAGCAATGAGCAAATGAGTGGGCTACTGTTTTATTTTCCCCTTCCATTCAAACATTTTGAAGAAAACATATAGCTACTATTCATGTCATTGAAGCTGCTCCCCTCAAGGGATCATGGACTTCTTTCATGTTGACAAATTCACATAGGCATTTTCAGTCTTCATCATGTTACCTTCTTTAGTAAATTTAGTTCTATTGACTTCTGTATCTTCTTTTTCAAATCCTTTCTTGCTTAAAATATAAAAAATATTTTTATTATTATATTGCATTCAAAAGTTTTGAAAAATTATTTTGTACTAAAGGAATTATAGTAAAAAATAATGGTCCTGGCCACCAACTAGTATTACCCTCCCCCATAACTCACCAGATGAAAACATCTTCTATTCTTTTGATGTTTCCTTGGTATTTACCATCATATTTGTAAGTGGTATTCCTACACTAGCACCTCATTTTCAATTCTCTCAATAGACACATCAATTTTAGTAACTATTTTTTTTCATTTTATGTTCCATATTCTTCATCTAATTGTATCATTCCAGTATAAGTTTATATTGAGACTTCTCTGGTGGTCCAGTGGTTAAGGCTCTGTGCTTCCAACAGAGAGGATGAGAGTTGAACCTCTGGTCAGGGAAAAAAACATCCCACATGTTGTGCAGTGCAAATCAAAAAAACCCAGACAAGTGTATTTTTAAAAAAATCCAATATAATGATACATAAATTTGGGGAGAAAACAATATTTATGACTACTATAGCAATTTTTAAATATAATTATTTCTGTTTGAAATAGTATCTATGATTTTATTTTCTTTCTTATATGATTTTAATTATTGTCTCATTATTATATTGGAGTAATCCTTTGTATATCACTTCTGTAAACTATTTTCCAATACAATTTTCCATTTGGGCAAGTCATATTATTTTGGTTACTTTTTTTCTTGGTATATTTTCCTAGAACACTCAGTTATTTATCTTGAGAATTTTTGCTATTTTGCTTTCTGTGTTGGTATTTCTCATTCTTGATTTGCTCTTTTCTTGGTGACATATGTTTTACTAGTAAATAATTTTTTTGAAAATAGGCCAATGGGAGGTAAATGTGAGAACTGCATAATTAAAAGATGTCTTTATTTTATTTACTCATTTTGTTGACAGTTTAAATAGGGGAAGAGATCTATATTGAATTTCATTTTCAACTGTAATTTTGAAGGCATAGCTTCATTGTCTTATGGTGTCTAGTCTTGCCTTTGAAAATCTGGTGAGATTTGCATCTTTTATTACTTCAGTGTGACTTTACTTCTCTTTGGGGAGGTTTCATGGAATTTATTTTTATTCTTTTATTTTGAAATTTTAGAGTAATGTATCATAACATGAGTTTAATGTTTTTCAACTATTTGGGTGTTTGTGTGGGCCTTTCTTAGAGCTTAGAGGGTTGTCAGTTTGAGAAAATATTATTTTCTTATTCTTTCAGAGATTCTCTTTCTTTATATTTTTGTTCTGAAATTCCAATTGGTTTAATGCTTTATATTCTAAAATGCTCTCTTACTTTCCCATTAAAAAAACCTTGATCACTTCCCTGCTTTTTGGAGGGTTTCTGCTAATATATTCCAAATTCTGAATTTTTAACATACTTTTTGGTTATCATATTTTTTGATAGTTCACTATCTTCAAATGTTTATTTTTTGTGTCAATCTATAAGGTGACTTAGCATGGACATATTTCTATCAGGTCATGACATCTTTTCTTTTTCTCTATTTTCTCTTTTTCTTGTGAGCTTCTTCTCTCTGCATCTATCTCTCTCTTTCTCCCTCTCTCCCTTCACATTCCTCCCCCCTCTGCCTTTCTTTGTATGCCTTTCTCAAACATCTTGGCCACTATTATACTTTTAGACTAAGATGCTAACAATCTGATGGCAGGCTCTGTATGTACTGATGAGGCTTGGAGAAAAGGCAGAACTTGATTTGGGTGAAGGATTCCTCATTTTCTGTTGGTTAGACCTGGATGTCAATATCTGTAGGTATTTCTCTGGATAGCTTAATTTCTCCTGATAAGAATGCTTTCATTTCTTGCCTGAGGTGGATTTAGAGCATCAGTGAGGGTGTGATCATAGTATAAGCATGGTTGTTGGCATTCTGGTATGGGAGAGGGACAGTGATGGGTCAGGTATTTCATTTTCCACAAGGGCTCTCACTTAAGCCCTATCTTTTTGGCAAGGTATCTACCTACTCTCCCTTTTGTTTCCCAGTTCATCCAGAGATTAAATCTCAGTCTACCAAGGAGGTCAGTGAGGTGGTGGGTTAAGTAGGGAAGGAGGGCCCAGGATTTCCTACTCTGCCATCTTGCTGGCATCCCTCTTCTCTCTTTCCTCTTAAGAAAGAACTCAGACAATAGAGCCAGGTAGTACAGATCTCAGACTCTATACTCACAATAACGGTATCTGCAATTTAGGGTAAGTTACTTAAAATCTACTGTATAATCATAAGGGATTTGATTTAGGTCATGCCTAAATAGTCTAGTGGTTTTCCCTACTTTCTTCAATTTAAGTCTGAATTTGGCAATGAGGAGTTCATGATCTGAGCCACAGTCAGCTCCAGGTCTTGTTTTTGCTGACTGTATAGAGCTTCTCCATCTTTGGCTGCAAAGAATATAATCAATCTGATTTCAGTGTTAACCATCTGGTGATGCCCATGTGTAGAGTCTTCTCTTTTGTTGTTAGAAGAGGGTGTTTACTATGACTAGTGCGTTCTCTTGGGAAAACTCTATTAGCCTTTGTCCTGCTTCATTCTGAACTCCAAGGACAAATTTGCCTGTTACTCCAGGTGTTTCTTGACTTCCTACTTTTGCATTCCAGTCCCCTATAAGGAAAAAGACATCCTTTTTGGGTGTTAGTTCTAAAAGATCTTGTAGGTCTTCATAGAACCATTCAACTTCATCTTCTTCAGTGTTACTGGTTGGGGCATAGGCTTGGATTACCATGATATTGAATGGTTTGCCTTGAAAATGAACAGAGATCATTCTCTTTTATTTTAGACTCTTTTGTTGACCATGATGGCTACTCCATTTTCTCTACTGAATTCCTGCCCACAGTAGTAGATATAATGGTCATCTGAGTTAAATTCACCCATTCCAGTCCATCTCAGTTCACTGATTCCTAGAATGTCGACATCCACTCTTGTCATCTCCTGTTTGACCACTTTCAATTTGCCTTGATTCATGGACCTAACATTCCAGGTTTCTATGCAATATTGCTCTTTATAGCATTGTACCTTGCTTCTATCACCAGTCATATCCACAACTAGGTATTGTTTTTGCTTTGGCTCCATCCCTTTATTCTTTCTGGAGTTATTTCTCCACTGATCTCCTGTATCATATTGGGCACCTACCGACCTGGGGAGTTCATCTTTCAGTGTCCTATCTTTTTGCCTTTTCATACTGTTCATGGGGTTCTCAATGCAAAAATACTGAAGTGGTTTGCCATTCCCTTCTTCAGTGAACAACAATCTGTCAGATCTGATAGACAGTGCCTGATGAACTATGGATAGAGGTTCATGACATTGTATAGGAGACAGGAATTAAGATGATACCCACTGAAAAGAAATGCAAAAAAGCAAAATGGATGTCTGAAGAGGCCTTATAAATAGCTGTGAAAAGAAGAGAAGTGAAAAGCAAGGAGAAAAAGAAGAAGATTCCCATCTGAACGCAGAATTCCAAAGAATAGCAAGGAGAGATAAGAAAGCCTTCCTCAGTGATCAATGCAAAAAAATAGAGGAAAACAACAGAATGGGAAAGACTAGAGATATCTCCAAGAAAATTTGATATACCAAGGGAACATTTCATGCAAAGATGGTCTCGATAAAGGACACAAATGGTACGGACCTAACAGAAGCAGAGGATATTAAGAAGAGGTGGTGAGAATACACAGAACTGTACAAAAAAGATCTTCATGACCCAGATAATCACGATGGTGTGGTCACTCACCTAGAGCCAGACCTCTTGGAATGTGAAGTCAAGTGGGCCTTAGAAAGCATCACTACGAACAAAGCTAGTGGAGGTGATGGAATTCCAGCTGAGCTATTTCAAATTCTGACAGATGATGCTGTGGAAGTGCTGCACTCAATATGCCACCAAATTTTGAAAACTTAGCAATGGCCATAGGACTGGAAAAGGTCAGTTTTCATTCCAATCCCAAAGAAAGGCAATGCCAAAGAATGCTCGAACTACACCACAATTGCACTCATCTCACATGCTAGTAAAGTAATGCTAAAAATTCTCCAAGCCAGGCTTCAGTAATATGTGAACTTCAAACTTCCAGATGTTCAAGCTGGGTTTAGAAAAAGCAGAGGAACGAGAGAACAAACTGCCACCACCCGCTGGATCATCAAAAAAGCAAGAGAGCTCCAGAAAAACATCTATTCCTGCTTTATTGGCTATGTCAAAGCCTTTGACTGTGTGGATCACAATTAACTGTGGAAAATTCTTAAAGAGATGGGAATACCAGACCATCTGACCTGCCTCATGAGAAACCTATATGCAGGTCATGAAGCAACAGTTGGAACAGTTGGAAAAGGAGTACGTCAAGTCTGTATATTGTCACCGTGCTTATTTAACTTTTATGCAGAGTACATCATGAGAAATGCTGGGCTGGAAGAAGCACAAGCTAGAATCAAGATTGCCGGGAGAAATATCAGTAACCTCAGATATGCAGATGACACCACCCTTGTGGCAGAAAGTGAAGAGGAGCTAAAAAGCCTTTTGCTGAAAGTGAAAGAGGAGAGTGAAAATGTTGGCTTGAAGTTCAACATTCAGAAAACCAAGATCATGGCATCTGGTCCCATCAGTTTATTGCAAATAGGTGGGGAAACAGTGGAAACAGTGAGAGACTTTATTTTGGGGGGCTCCAAAATCACTGCAGATGGTGATTGCAGCCATGAAATTAAAAGATGCTTACTCCTTGGAAGCAAGCTTATGGCCAACCTAGACAGCATATTGAAAAGCAGAAACATTACTTTGCCAACAAAGGTCCATCTAGTCAAGGCTATGGTTTTTCCAGTAGTCATGTATACATGTGAGAGTTGGACGGTGAAGAAAGCTGAATGCCAAAGAATTGAAGCTTTTGAACTGTGGTGTTGGAGAAGACTCTTGAGAGTCCCTTGGACTGCAAGGAGATCCAGTCAGTCCATCCTAAAGGAGATCAGTCCTGGGTGTTCATTGGAGCAACTGGTGTTGAAACTGAAATTCCAGTACTTTGACCACCTCATGCGAATAATTGACTCATTGGAAAAGTCCCTAATGCTGGGAAAGATTGGGGGCAGGAGAAGAAGAGGACGACAGATGATGAGATGATTGGATGGCATCACAGAATCGATGGACATAGTTTTGAGTGGACTCCAGGAGTTGGTGATGGACAGGGAGGCCTGGCATGCTGTGGTTCATGGGGTCACAAAGAGTTGGACACGACTGAGCGACTGAACTGAATTGAACTTAAACTCTGTGAAACTTACCCTTAAAATGGAACTGATAATAGTAGTACTGTATTAGGTTGTTGTGAGAATTAAGCATATTAATGTATTTAAGAATGATGATTATTATGTAAGAAGTGCTAATGATATTATTAGCTAAGATCTATAACAGGTAATGCTAACGGAAAAGAACCCGAACCCATTTGCCAATGCAGGAGACATAACAGATGTGGGTTCAATCCCTGGGTTGCGAAGATCCCCTGGAGGAGGGCATGGCAACCCACTCCAGTATTCTTGCTTGGAGACTCCCTGTGTATAGAGGTGCCTGGTGGGCTACAGTCCATGCGGTCACAAAGCACTGGACCTGACTGAGTGACTAAGCACAGCACATATATAATATAATTAGAATAAAGTAACATGCTTAGCTTGGTCTATAGGGCTTTGCCTGGCCCGGGCATTACATTTTGGTTCATTTCCAATGTGCTCCAGATGAATCATCTCTCTCTCTCCTTCTTTCAGATATGCCAAACCTCCAAGTCTTTTTATTTGCACTTCCCTTTGCCTGGACATTTCTTCACCTAAATCTGTACATTGCTGACTCTCTCTCTATCTCTTCATTCAGTTCTCAGCTCTAAGGCCATTTCTGCAGTCATCTTCTAAGCTAGATAAAGAACCTCACTCTCCTCTCTGTTGTCAAATCCTTTACTCTCTTATTTCTTCATGGCCTTTATCATTATCTCTGATGAGCAAAGAAGGCAAACTCTCATTAGGATATAGGCTTGAGGTGGAGGAGAGTTTGACTTTTTTTTAAACCATGATATTTAGAGCCTATAACAATGTCTAGCAAGAGTGTTTGATGAATATCAGATGAAAGAATGAAATGATTCAATTAACTGTTGAAAAGTCAGTTATTGAAGAATGTGCTTTGATGAATTACAAATAGAAATTAATGATAAAGGATCTGAATCAAAAATTAAGATATCAATGCTCAGGTAGCACTGGGAAAAAAGTTGTTGAGACTAGAGAATTTAAAACACTTAGGGTAGAAGAGGCTACTCTTTTACTCTGAATTGTTAAAGGTTATCAGTAATACCATTGTGAAGAGTTGCTGAAGCTTGGTGTCAAAAGCCCTGTATTCATTTTTCTGTCTAAGCTTGATAAATGATATGTAATTCTTACTACTGATGGCAGAATCAATCATTCCAAACAACATATTTTGCAGTTTTTAAGGAATCTACAGTTAGAGAATCTTTTCAAGGATTATTTAATATGGATATTGTACTTGGTAGATTCTACCTATGTATATAAGACCAGGTGTGTGTGTGTGTGTGTGTGTGTGTGTGTGTGTGTGTGCGCACACGCGCACATACACACACACGTGCATTCAATTGTGTCTAACTCTTTGCGACCCCATGGACTGTAGCTCACCAGGCTCCTCTGCCCATGGGATTTTCCAGGCAAGAAAACTAAAGTAGAATGCCATCTCCTATTCCAGAATACTAGTTAAGCCATGTCATTTACAAAATTCTGTTTTCAAAAGTTGGCTTAAAGCTCAGCATTCAGAAAACTAGATCGTGGCATCTGGTCCCATCACTTCATGGCAGATAGATGGGGAAACAGTGGAAACATTGGCTGACTTTATTTTTCTGGGCTTCAAAATCACTGCAGTTGGTGAATGCAGCCATGAAATTAAAAGATGCTTACTCCTTGCAAGAAAAGTTATGACCAACCTAGACAGCATATTAAAAAGCAGAGACATTACTTTGCCAACAAATGTCCATCTAGTCAAGGCTATGGTTTTTCCAGTAGTCATGTATGGGTGTGAGAGTTGGACTATAAAGAAGGCTGAATGCAGAAGAGTTGATGCTTTTGAACTGTGGTGTTGGAGAAGACTCTTGAGAGTCCCTTGGACTGCAAGGAGATCCAACCGGTCCATCCTAAAGAATATCAGGCCTGGGTGTTCACTGGAAGGACTAATTCTGAAGCTGAAACTCCAATATTTTGGCCACCTCATGTGAAGAGCTGACTCATTGGAAAAGACACTGATGCTGGGAAAGATTGAGGGCAGGAGAAGAAGGGGACAACAGAGGATGAGATGGTTGGATGGCATCACCGACCCTATGACATAGGTTTGGGTAAACTCTGGGAGTTGGTGATGGACAGAGGGGCCTGGCATGCTGTAGTTCATGGGGTCACAAAGAATTGGACACGACTGAGCGACTGAACTGAACTGAAGTTTTATTTTATGTCATAGTCTGCTTTGAAACACATGAGTATTAAAAGGTATTTGACCAGTTGAATAAGACTGTAACATTCCTAATACCAGTTTTAGTAGGTACCCCTTCCCCAGCCAACTCTTGAGAAAGAAATAAAAAGAAAAAAATATATATGTTGGTCTACTTACTTAGAAGTGGTAAAATATATTTTCAGTGTAAAAAAAAACCTTTGAATTTTTTTTTTTTGAGTATACTTAATTTGTTCTATGTCCATATTGGCAAAAATATAGAGCCGTCATATACATATAAAAATATACATTAAAATGGTTTTCAAAGAATACTTAACAACATAGAAATCTTCATGGTCAAGGACAAGGGAAAACACAGGATAGAAAATGGATGTGCAGTAATAACTTTAACCATATCATTTGTAGACAAAACAGAAAAAAATAGAAGACTGTAACCCAGAACACTAAAGTCTCCGAGTGGACTGTTATGTATAATTCGTTTTATCTTCCATATATTTTTTTTATTTTTATGTTCTTATAGTGATTATATATTATAGTTAAACCCAGAAAAAGATCACAGATAGTACTTTTTTAAAAAGATTCTTTAAATTGATTGTTGATGCTGTTGACTTTTCAGCAATGGGGTTTCTCCAGTTACAGCTGAGCCAATTCAACATGGGCTATTCCTCTTCTGCATTCTGCAATCTGACCGATTCACTGGTTACTGGTATCACCACTGGTGTAGAAAGAGGGGATGCGATAGTGAAACTCAAAGCCATCTTTTTGTAGGAGAGACTGAATGCCATATATTTGTTTGGAGGAGATTTGAAAGCCCAGCACAGGCTAAAGTCACTTAGAGATTTCCTTTGTCTGTACAACTGCTGATGTAGAAATTGTTCCATTACTGTAGATAACCCTATCTTGGTCTGAGGGAAAAAGAACCTCTCAGCTAAGACTTTCCATGATGTCAGTGGATGGCAATAGCCCATGTGAAGTGCCTGAATCCTACGATGTGAACACACGTCTGCCACTTCAAGTTCCTCTTGATGCCTCATGACTGCAAAGTCTTAACCAACCAAAGATTCATTAACTAGGTCCTTTCCCCAGTTCTAAGCCAAAGCCCTATCCAATTGTCAAGATACTGAAATCAAAACATGAAATCTGTGTGGCAATATTCTGATTATACACTGTCACAAACTCTAATTTCAGTTCATTTCCATCTGACCTTGCATTATTTGTTTCTATGTTTTCTCTTTCTTGCCTATTAAAGAATCTGTTCCATGTTATTTTTCTTAACGGTGCTCATTTAAAATCTGCTATTAAAAGCCTTGACTTCTTTTGCCAGAATGTTTTATTCACACGCCCTCTTTTATTTACTTCTCTGTCAAGTTCTATATCACTCAAACTCCACTCCTACTTTCTCTTCAGGAATCAAGGTGTCTCATATTTTCTTTCCAATCCTGCAATGGGGGTAGGCAATCTATTGATCTTTTTAACAAGTCCTGGCTTTATAGCATTCAGCAACTCGCAGAGAAGGATTCCATTTTCTAATCCTGTCCGAAAATCTTTATCACCAAAACTTCTGCCGGTTACTTGCTCGATCCACTTCTGCGCCTCGGAGAAGGCGGGCTCGGGGGGCGGCTCGGGCTGCAGGGGCTGGAGAGCTTCCAGACCGAGAACGGGACAAGCCATTTGCGAAGCCCCGCGTCCACTTGAGCGCCGGGCCGCCGGGATGAGTCCTTTGAATTTTTAAAACGGGTATAATGGAGCCCTGGAGATGCTGTTAAAAACAGAGGAATATTTAATCAAAGAGGCTTGAGATATTACCATTGAAGATAATTTTAAAAAATTGATGTTGAGTAGTAGAAAACAACTAACTCCCTGACTTTTGGCATGATTCTACCAACAATAAACACACTGATGGAAAGAATTTCTTTTTGTGAAATAGTTACTAAAGTGATAGAAAAAGTAGTATGACAGATTTGGTAACAATTTGACAACTTAAAAAATCATTCATGTAGAAAAGACATGTGTAGAATCTATTGATAAATTAAGTGAATTTTTAATCAGTGAAATGGCTGTACCTGAAGGGTCCTACTGATTATATCATTGTTAGAATGCAGGAAAAGGTCTCTGGTGATATCTCAGTACACTGTTAAATTTAATGTTTTTATTGCTTCTTTAAAAGTTGACATAGAAATAATTATTGCTACGTTTTCAGACAACATGAAACCGGGAATACAACAAATATACTTAGTGACAAAATCAGCATCTATAATGACCTCTATATTCTGCAAAGCTGTTCTATATCCAACAAAGTGAAATTGACTTGAAATACACTAAAATACTACATTAAGCTTTTTAATATACTAGGGCTTCCCTGGTGGCTCAGAGGTTAAAGCGTCTGCCTACAGTGAGGGGGCCCCGGGCTTGATCCATGGGTTGGGAAGATCCCCTGGAGAAGGAAATGGCAACCCACTCTGGTACTCTTGCCTGGAGAATCCCATGGACGGAGGAGCCGGGTGGGCTACAGTCCACGGGGTCACAAAGAGTCAAACACGACTGAGCAACAGGAGAAATATAACTTCATTTGATATGTGAAAATCTTATCTACAAAATAAAAGCAAATCAACACTTTGGTTTACTTATTAAATAATTGTTAAGCACCATTTATGTCCTTACCTTTTATTTATTTATTTATTTATTTGCGGATTTACATTTAGGTTAACTTTCCTGTTTCTCTGGCTAGACTACTGCTGATATATTGTGCTCAGTTTTGGAAACTCACACTAAATAAATTGGAGTTCACAGAAAGGGGAAGGTACTGACAACTCTAATGTATGAAACATAATGGGAAAATCTGAGAGAGGTTGGCCTGGAAAGAAGATAACTTAGGAGCAATTAATAGTTCTAAAACAGGCTGGAGATAAGTAAATTTATTTATGGCTCCAGAGGAAAGGATCACATCAATGGATAAGTGATGTAGAAATGGCTTTTGGTTCAATGTAAGAATAAACTTTTAACTGTAAGATCTTCCTGGAAAGCAGAATGTGCTGCCATGCTGAATCTTAAGATATAGGGAAATGTTCAAATAGAGATAAGATGACCAATTACTATGAATGTTGAGGATAGGATTCATGCACAGGTTTAATTTGCTTTCCAACAACTCATATTCACAGTTTCTTAATTTTGTTCAGTTGCTCAGTAGTGGCTGACTCTTTGTGACCCCATGGACTGCGGCATGCCAAGCTTCCCTACACTTCACTGTCTCCTGGAGTTTGCTCAAACTCGTGTCCATTGAATTGGTCATGCCATCCAACCATCTGATCCTCTGTCACCCGCTTCATCTCCTGCTCTCAATCTTTCCCAGCATCAGGTTGTCTATTTTGGAAAATACTCTATAATTCTCTTGAACTGAAGATGAGAATGACCTTTCAGTCTTCCTCATAGCTCCCCAAATATTCTGGCTACTTTCCTAGTTTCCATTAGATTATAAAAATATAAATGCCAAGAAAATGGACTTGGTCTTTCTTAAATGACTATTTTTGAATGTTATTTTAATTTTCTTTTCTGTTTATGTAATTTGAACTTTGAAAATTACCAATAATGAATTATAGTGACCTGAAGATTTTCTCTCTACCTATTTTGCATCTTAGATACTATTATTTTTTATATTCTTCTATGCACAATGCTAAATTTTTAAAGATGTTTTTCACTAGTATTCTTATGGAAAAATTTACACTGGTATTTAAACTCCTTTTCTTGCCTAAATTTATTTCTTCTGTGTGAACAGTGCTGTAGATTATTGATACAGTGTTGGCCTTATTACATCTCTTATGGTAATGTTAAGCCTCCTAGAGCTATAGTTCTTTATTGGATGGGATGAAGAAGTGCAGTTTCTTCAGTGTGATCAGGCACATGAACAAGTCTTTACCTAGTCTCCCCTGTCAGGTCTCTTTAAATCTCTCCACCCCTGAAATTACATGTGAATGTATGTGTGTGCAATCGTGTAGTTTTCTACTGCTCTTTAAGCATGGAGCCTCTATTTCCCCCAGGTTTCTGGGCTTCGCAAAACTAAGCCCCATTGCCCTTCCACGCCAAATGCTTCGAGGGCTTATCTTTCTGGTGCAGGACCCCTCTGGTGCAGGACCCCAGAGCAGGGGAGCCCAACACGAGGCTCAGACCTCTCACTCTTTTGGGAGAACTTCTGCAATTGTAATAATCCTCCTGTTTGTGGGTCACTCACCTAGTGGTATGGAATTTGCCTTTCTTGTGAATTCATCCCGTTGTCTATTTCACTGTTGTTCCTTCCTTATATCTCTAGTTGTAGAATATCTTTCCTGATATGTTGACTGTTTTCACTGATGGATGTTCTGCCACTAGTTGTGATTTTGGTGTGCTCATGCGAGCAGATGAACTCAGGATGTTTCTACTCTGCCATCTTGGCAGATCTTTCCTGGTAGGGTTAGAATAAACAATTTTATGAAGTGTTTGATGCAAAGTAGGTTTTAAACCAATGTTAACTATTATAATAATTATAAATAAATTATTTGTAGTAATTTATTACAACTTTATTAAAAAGAATGCTTTTTCTCACAAGCATTAGTTACCTAGTATAGAGTCACTACACTTGAGCTCATCAAATGGGATCAATATATTCATTTTTTCTGTTGTTCTTTAGAATGAATTTTGATATGAGGTTGCTTTGATCTAATATTACTTTCATTATTGATCTTTTTTTTTGTCAAGTGCTTTGGATCGAATTACATCAGGTGTGTGCTAGTGCATGTAACCTTTGAAAAGGAAAAAGAGAAAACTGTGGATGTTTTCTCATCAGGCAATTTTTTTCCACATCATTTCCAATCAAAGAATAGAATCAGGGTCTTATGTGCTATTGTATTCATGAGAGGAAATAATGTCACCATTTTGGTAGACTAAGAGTAGATGATTTGGCTGGAAAATAACAACAAAATATAATAAAAATATAATTATCAAATGGTAGAAAAATGCTATTGTTGAAAAAGTAGATCAAAAGTGTTTTTAACTAAAGAAGGTCTTTTAGAACTCGGTGATAATAATATAATTGTGACTGATATTCATGATGCTTATGAACAAGGCTTAAAATAAAATAACTGAAGAAGCAGATGAAAAAATTAAAGTGGTAAATACATATTAAATGGACAGATTAGGAAATATAATGTTCATATAAAGTGTCAGTAGAAATTGTAAAATGATGTGGAAGCTTTTTGGTTGTTTTAGATATTTTACTTTTATTGATGAAAGGAAAAACAGTATGAGATTTTATAGTTTAATAAAGAAGGACTTGGATAAAGACAATTATAAAAGTATATATTATTGGGCTATTAATAATAGGAACATTTCTAAAGAGGCCTTCTGACTCTCAATTAAAGTTTATTTTGTTAGTATTAGGAATATGTAAGTACTTAAGCTTGCCTATCTACATACAAGATACATTAGAATCATCAAAAAAGATAAATCAGAGTCTTCCCAGCTGGTCTAGGGGTTAAAAATCCACCTGCCAATGCAGGGGACATGATCCCTGCTCCTGGAAGATTCCACATGCCTCGGGCAGCAGCACAACTACTGAGCAAACCCAAAATTCTATAACAAGAGACGCCACTGTAAGGATAAGCCCGCTCACTGCAACAAAAAGTAGCCTCCACTCACAGCACCTAGAGAAGGCTGGCATGTAGCAATAAAGAACCAGTGCAGCCAAAAATAAAAGTAAATAATTCAAATAAAAAAGAGGTAAACATCTGATGTCCTAAAGGGTTTGGACTTATTAGACTGATATAAGATAAGACCTGGAAAGGGCTTCCCTGATAGCTCAGTTGATAAAGAATCCTCCTGCAATGTAGGAGACCCTAGTTCGATTCCTGGATCAGAATAATCTGCTAGAGAAGGGATGGCTATTTCATTCCAGTATTCTTGGGCTTCCCTTGTGGCTCAGGTGATAAAGAATCCACCTGCAATGAAGGAGTTCTGGGATCAGACTCTGGGTTGAGAAGATCCCCTGGAGAAGGGAAAGGCTATTTACCCCAGTATTCTGGCCTGGAGAATTCCACGGACTGTATAGTCCATGAGGTCCCAAAGAGTTGGACACGACTGAGTGACTTTAACTTTCAAGGCCTGGAAATCTGCATCTCAAACACATCTCTCCAGATAATTTTTAAATTATCCCATATTTAGGAGATACTGCAAGATGTTAAAAATATCAACAGTATTAAGACAAATAAGTATTAAGCTTCAATTATGTTGAAGAAATTGTTTTAGGCTCTTAAAGCATATAACAATGATCACTTTACAGAGTCTATTTTCAAAGAACTTAATCTATTAGAAGAAAGTTGCCATAAAATTTCCAGAAGAAAGGTACAGACCTCAAGCTTCATTAGCTAAATTAAAGAGCATATATATATATATATTTTCTTTTCTGAAGGGGAAAGATTAATAAAAAGAAGCTTTCTGAACAGGACCTTGATAAACTACTTTCTTCATAGAATTGATGGGTGATAAGCCATTTCAGACAGCAGCAGTAATTGTGGGCATCATGAACCAAATCTCACTGAGGATAGATTTAGGGTAGATGTGGGGAAAGAGGAATAATCTAATTTCGATAAACTGAACTAAAAATTGCTCAGATGTGTCCTACTTTTTGCGACCCCATGGACTATAACCCCTCAAGCTCCTCTGTCCATGGAATTCTCCAGGCAAGAATACTGGATTGGGTGGTCATTTTTTTCTTCAGGGGTCTTCCCAACCCAGGGATCGAATCTTGATGTCCTGCACTGCAGGCAGATTCTTTCCTATCTGAGCCACCAAGGAAGCCCAGTTTAGATAAAATTGATTGCCAACTATTCATTCATTTAATAAGTATTTACAGAGAGTAAATCTCGCAAAAAATGAGTCTTAGAGTAGTTTCAGTATGGGTGGACAACTTTGAATAGATGCAAATGATACTTAATAAACTTAAAAATTATTTAATTGTAAGTAAAACTCCATGATTCGTGGGACATGGGCAAGACGTGAGTGAGGGAGAGGAGCATCACTGACTTTTGGATGTTTCCTATTTATAGGCACTGAACTTGCCCTTTTGCTATTTGGTCTCACTTAAATTTTGTGAGACCACAACAACATGGGTATCATAGTCCCTTTGTTGATACCAGTACCAGTACTATAGACCTTTGGGTTGACAGTCACATAACAATGGATGAATAAGGTGCTTTTTCCATCCTCCTTTACCTTGATAGGGCCATATTCATTTGATTTCCCTTCTGTTAGAGAAATCAAGTACCATACAATACACTGATTAATATTCTACTGCTGACAGTGCAAAATTACGATTCCAATTCATATTCAAAATAAGAGTATTTTAAAGTTATAGTAGCTTTAGGTAAGATACTGTATTTAGTCAAAACTTTTCTCATTTGATATCTACTTGGCTTTGTTTAGCATTGAGCTTGAAATTGAAAGTGAAAGTTGCTCAGTCTTGTCTGACTCTTTGTGACCCCATGGACTATATACAGTCTATGGAATTCACCAGGCCAGAATACTAGAGTGAGTAGCCTTTCCCTGCTCCAGGGGCTCTTCCCAACTCAGAGATCGAACCCAGGTCCCCTGCACTGCTGGTGGATTCTTTACCAGCTGAGCCACTAGGGGAGTCCAAGACTCCATCAAAACTTTTTATTCTTCTCAATTTAGTTACATTCTTATGGGCAAAGTTATTTACATTGAAATAATATCCCCCTAAGCTACTTATTATTAAGAGTTATTAAAATAGAGCTTTCTTATAAGGTATAAATCAAATGTTTTCTTCTCTTAATTTTCCCTCAGGGTAAGTGCACATTTTTAATGTAATCTCAAGAAGAGCTCATGTTCCATGTTAAATTTTTAATTGTCCAAAGTATGTTTTTCATAGAAAAATGACAAAAATTGGGAAACAGAATAAAATCAACAAGTTAAAGGTTATTATGAATAAAATGATGTTCTGTGATAGCTTCTGTTATTTTGGTCTTTAATATAGCTTAAGGCCTTATGCATTTTGTAAAAGGATTTGATTATAACTCCAAAAGAAAAAGGAAACTTAGAGGAATAGCCATTTCAAACCTTGATGATAAATACATTGGAACTTAAGCAGTACTGCCACAGGGTGAGTATATTTGTAATTACAGTAATGCTAACCAGAATTTAATTCCAAACTGTGGTTTTATAGCACAGAGTTCAGTGCTGCCCATATTTGCCCCCAAATTTAATTAACATACACTTTTAGTTGAGAAGTAAAGTCTTATTAGAGTCTAGTCCCAGCCTGTAATTATCAATTATAAAATGGAAAGCATTTGAATTCCATTGTCTAATGGCCTTGAGACCTGGAGAGTTTTGTAAGTAAGGCCACATTCTATCCTTACCCACACCTTCCATTAACCCTTAGTTCAACTAAATTCAATAGTGATTAGAGACATGGTTGTGAACCTTAGGATGGTTTGAAGTAACAAAGAGAAGAATTAGGACAATTTAGAAACACTATGAATATGAAGGTCAGATATGTAAACAGCCTTGAGTTTCAGTACTAATATGGTTGGTGTTTTTTTTTTTTAATCAAGATCACGGAGAACAAACTGCTACCATTTATTTCAATATTTCTGTTCAATTCTACTATAAGAGATTAGGACAGGATCTTCTCTTTGATAGCATGGATCTATATCTATTCAGAAGTCTGAGAAAATAGAAACATAATTTTATATAGATACATAGATACATATACGGGTAAATACTGGATAGACACTAATATATTCCCATTAGTGTTCAGAAGCAGGAATGAGAAAATCTTCAGAACTTTGCTCCTGTTTCTTGGTCTCCAGAACTGAGAGGAGAGTAAAACCATCAGAAAACATGCTGCAGGCTAGATGAGGTTTCAGCTCTGTAATTAAAGCTCTAGTTAATTACTATAAGAATAAAAGACATATTACCAACAACAAAATAGAGTGATTTTTCATTATTGAACAAAGGAATAGAAAATGAAATCTAAAGTACAACCAACAAATAGTTAACAATGTAGATAACGCTGATTCATAACCACAGGCCATTTGTAGCTTGGTGTTGAGCCATCATGAACTATTAATACTTCTAACTTAATACTCTTCAAATCATTCTCACTGGAATGTTGAGCACCAAAAAATTGATACTTTTGAATTGTGGTACTGGACATAACTCTTGAGAGCCCCTTGGACAGCAATGAGATCAAACCAGTCAATCCTGAAGGAAATCATCCCTGAATATTCATTGGAAGGACTGATGCTGACGCTGAAACTCCAATACTTTGGCCACCTGATGCAAAGAGCATCTGGAAACTATTGGAAAAGACGCTGATGCTGGAAAAGATAGAAGGCAGGAGGAGAAGGGGACAATGGAGGATGAGAGGGTTGGATGGCATCATTGACTCAACATATGTAAGGTTGAGCAAACTCTGGGAGATAGTGAACGATGGGGAAACCTGGGGTACTGTGGTCCATGGAATTGCAAAGAGTTGGACATGACAGAGAGACTGAACAACAACAGTAGTTGATTTTGAATTATGTATGGTCATCCAATTTGCCTTGGCCAATGAAATGTTGAATCAAAAGATCAAGAGTCACTTCCATGTGGAAGTTTTAAAAGCTTGTGCATGATTTGCTTCAGCAACTTCTGCTTCAGAACTCATGGACGTACATGATATTGAAGACTATATCAGCCTAAATATTTGAACAAATACAAAGAGTAGAGCCCTCTTGGGGTTTCCCTGGTGGCTCAGTGGTAAAGAGTCAGCCTGCCAATGCAGAAGATGAGGGTTTGATCCTTGGATCAGGAAGATCCACTGGAAAAGTGAATAGGTACAGTATTCTTCACTGGGAAATCCCATGGAGGGAGGAGTCTGGCAGGCTACAGTCCATGGGGTCACAAAAGAGTCAGACACAACTTAGCAACTTAATAAAGAGCCCTTTTACAGATCTTCATTAAACATGAAGCACTGAGCCACTGAAAATTTAGGAATTTTACTGAAGCATAAATTAGCCTATCCTGATTGACTTTATACTTAGAACTTGACAGTTTTATTCTCAATTTGACTATTTCATGAGTGAAAGCTGGTGAATGACCCTGCAAAATGATTTTCAAAACCTAGAGCCTGTTATACAGAGTGAAGTCAGTGCATATATATGGAATCTAGAAAAATAGTATTGATGAACCTATTTGCAAGGAAAGCATCGAGATGCATATGTAGAGAATGGACTTGTGGACACTTTGGAGGATGGAGAGGATAGGACAAATTGAGAAAGCGTACACACACACACACACACACACACACACTCATATAGTAACACGTCTCAAATAGATAGCTAGTGGGAAGCTGCCATATAACACAGGGAGCCCAGCCTGGCACTCTGTGATGATTTAGAGGTGTGGGATGGGATGGGGGAGGGAGGCTTAAGGAGGGAGGGATATATGTATAATTATTGCTGATTCATGTTGTTTAAGGCAGAAACCAACACAGCATTGTAAAGCAGTTATACTTCCACTAAAAATTAAAAAAAGGTCATTTTAATTTTTGATCTAGACCATTGCTATTAAATAATCATGTGATGGAAACTCTCTTTTGACTTTTTAAAAACATATACCTTGCATATTGCAAAGTCTAGTTGTCTAAGTAATACAAATGGTATCTTCATACTAACTATATTTTTATAGCTCTGGTGAAAATAGTAATTAAAACTATTTAAGTTGCTTAAAACAGGGAGTTCAGAATTTTTTAAAAGTATAAAAACAGTTTCTGATTCATCCTGCTTTTGTCTTAAAACTACTGTATTAGTTTAAACTGCATATATTACCTAAAATTAACACAGGGAAAACTATATAAACCTAAAATATGGCTTCTTAGAGGTCTATTTTTTTTCTGTAAGTTGATGTTTGAACCAGCTTATAAAGCAGGACAATATACAGGTGGAACTTCTACCTTGAGAAATATCAAATCAGTAGATGTGGCTGATTTTAATCATTTTAATTTTTTATCTTTTCATTTCATATGTTTTACTTCAAAATTTGTTTTTATTTTTGTACTACCTCATCCAAGACTTAACAAAGAACTTGCATTACCTATGTAAGTGGAAAATTAGAGAAAGCTTGGGTTTTGTTATTCCTGATTCATTTCTTTTTGTTTTTAATTTATTTTTAATTTTTTAAATTAAATTAAATTAAATTTATTTTTTTTACATTATCGTGTTGGTTTTGCCATAAATTGACATGAATCTGCCATGGGTATACATATGTTCCCTTTCCAGAACCCCTCCTCCCACCTCCCTCCCAATTCCCTCTCTCTGGGTCATCCCAGTACACCAGCCCTGAGCATCAAACCTGGGCTGGCGATTGATTTCACATATGATAATTAACCTGTTTCAATGCCATTCTCCCATATCATCCCACCCTTGCCCTCTACCATAGAGTCCAAAAGACTGTTCTATATATCTGCATTTCTTTGGCTGTCTCACATACAGGGTTCTTGTTACCATCTTTCTAAATTCCATATATATGCATTAGTATACCGTATTTTTGTTTTTCCTTCTGGCTTACTTCATTCTGTGTAATAGGCTCCAGTTTCGTCCACCTGAGTAGAACTGATTCAAATGAATTCTTTATAATGGCTGAGTAATATTCCATTGTGTATATGTACCACAGCTTTCTTATCCATTCATCTGCTGATGGACATCTAGGTTGCTTCCATGTCCTGGCTATTGTAAACAATGCGGTGATGAACATTGGGGTACACGTGTCTCTTTCAATTCTGGTTTCCTCGGTGTGTATGCCCAGCAGGGGGATTGCTGGATCATATGGCAGTTCTAGTTCCAGTTTTTTAAGGAATCTCCACACTGTTTTCCATAGTGGCTGTACTAGTTTGCATTGAGGCAAGAATATACAATGGAGAAAAGACAATCTCTTTAACAAGTGGTGCTGGGAAATTTGGACAGCCACTTGTAAAAGAATGAAACTAGAACACTTTCTAACACCATACACAAAAATAAACTCAAAATGGATCAAAGATCTAAATATAAGAGCAGAAACTATAAAACTCCTAGAGGAAAACATAGGCAAAACACTCTCTGACATAAACCAAAGCAGGATCTTCTATGACCCATCTCCCAGAATATTGGAAATAAAAGCACAAATAGACAAATAGGACCTAATTAAAATGAAAAGCTTCTGCACAACAAAGGAAATGAAAAGCAAGGTGAAGAGGCAGCCTTCAGAATGGGAGAAAGTAATAGCAAACGAAGCAACTGACAAACAGTTAATCTCAAAAATATAAAAGCAACTCCTGCAGCTCCATTCTAGAAAAATAAACGACCCAATCAAAAAGTGGGCCAAAGAACTTAACAGACGTTTCTCCAAAGAAGACATAAAAATGGCTAACAAACACATGAAAAGATGCTCAACATCACTCATTATCAGAGAAATGCAAATCAAAACCACAGTGAGGTACCACTTTACACCAGTCAGAATGGCTGCCATCCAAAAGTCTACAAGCACTAAATGCTGGAGAGGATGTGGAGAAAAGGGAACCCTGATTCATTTCTTTGTCCTTTTTGTCTTCAGTTCAGTTCAGTTGCTCAGTCATGTCCAACCCTTTGCAACCCCATGGACTGTAGGCACGCCAGGCTTCCCTGGCCATCATCAACTCCCAGATCTTGCTCAAATCTATGTTCATTGAGTTGGTGATACCATCCAACCATCTCATCCTCTGTCATCCCCTTCTCCTCTGGCCTTCAATATTTCCCAGCATCGGGGTCTTTTCAAATGAGTCAGCTCTTACCATCAGGTGGCCAAAGTACTGGAGTTTCAGCTTCAGGCTTATTTCTATCAATACTTATACCTGTCATGATTTTCACATACCATGTAAAGACAAGCACAAATTCAATACCTAGGACTAATGACAACAATTTATACCTTCTTTCAAACTGAAGTCAGTAGTTTCACTTTTCTCCAGAGTACATGCATTTCAAGTGTATATGTGATGGTAGGAAGATCATTTGTGTTCTCTGAAAAAAATTCAGATATTAGATGGGAGCAGGATTTTAAAGAAGAGAGGATGATTTCTAACACTTCTCAAATAATAGTCAGTGAGGGCTACTTTTCAGCCATCAGATGAAAGCAGCTTGGCTTTGAGGTTTAAACAATGCAAAAGAGGGAATCACCTACCTCCACCAGGGTAAACATTTTTATTTGTATTCAATAGTGTTTTTTTTTTTTTTTTTTACCTGAAAAAATAGACTGCCAGATATTTCTCCAGAAAAGATGGGTTTATTTGGAACTAAGAGAATTGGAAATTGGGTTCTGAAATTATGACAAGGTGCACTCAAGTCCCCATTTGACAAGGGAAGGAGAAGGCTTTTATAGAGAGGTAAAGAAAGTTGGAAAAGCCATAGTAAACAGTCTATGGCTTTTCATTGACTAAGTCATTGCCAGGAAAAAGAGGAGTCTGTCTTTTTCCAGTTGGCCTCTGCTAAGCTTTTAAGCATGGAAGTTTCCCTTTATGGTCTCCCAACTCAATTTAATGGAGATTTCTGTTATTAACTTTTTACATTTCCCCTTTTTGATCAAGATTGTCCTCTAAAAGGATTTTATAGTAGTGGGGTTGAGTACTGAGAGTGCAGCTCCAATATCAGAACTAGAACAGATTCATTGGCAATCTGCAGAAATGTTCTTCAAGTTGACTAAGAGGGAGGCTTGGGAAGAACCCCTGTAGTTCCTTAGAGCCCATCATTGATAAACGGGAGGATGTTGGAAAACCCAGTTTGAGGGCTGAAGGTGCCTAAACTGCTTACATTTATAACAATATCTTTTTCAATGTCCTGGCTCTCTGCAATAATAGCAGAAGCTGGAAGGGCTTTGGTTCTGTGTAGGATCCTTCACTTGCTGACTTAAGAATTTTGCCAGTCCTCCTTTGTGGTGAGAGGGAGAGATGGTTTCCCAGGTTAAATCTGGGGTGAACATCATTTCTCATTTCATCCTATTCCTTTTGACTAGAAAAGAAAGATCTCATTTCAGCTGATTAATCAACACAGAGTTAAAAACTACTGCTGGGTCAACATCTGAAGTAAGATCATAGTTTCCTTAAAATTAATTTGAAGTTGATTATGATAATCATGGGGCTTCCCAGGTGATGCTTACATTAAAGAATCTGCCTGCCAGTGCAGGAAACACAAGAGACATGAGTGTGACCCCTGGGTCAGGGAGATGATTCCTGGAGGAGAGCATGGAAGCCCACTCCAGTATTCTTGGCTGGTGAATCCCATGGACAGAGGAGCCTGGCTGGCTATGGTCCATGGTGTCACAAAGAGTGGACATGACTGAAGCAACCTTACCACACACATTTTAATCAAAAATATGTTCATCAGATTTTTGTGTGTAAGCCTAAAATGTTATTCTTATGAATAGATTTTGTAAAAGCCCTAAGAATTACTCAGTGAAGTCACCCAGTGCTTGAGGTGGATCATATAGTGTGTTAGCAGGCTGATCTCCTGGTTGTAAATCCAGATATTTTTAGGATTTTTGCAATTAGCAACTTTCATCTACTAATGAGTCTAGTCTTCACCAACCAGCATATGAATTAGCTGATATGTCAGCTAATCCAGTTTGATAAACTTTAATGACTATATCAAATTCTTCAGCAAATCTTGGTTCTTCAGTTACCTTGGGAAAATATAGGATTATGACTGGTAGATCATATTTAGTCCAAAAATAGAAATCAACAGGATAGCTTCTGAATCTTTAAAAGGCTTAATTTTAAAGGGGCAGGTTTGGACAAGTTCAGAGGAAACAGTAGTGGAGGGTTTTTTTCAGAGAAAACAAGTTGGCAAGAGAATTAGTATGAGGGTATTGAGGATATAGGGGGCTTCCCTGGTGGCTCAGCTGTTAAAAAATCCATCTGCAATGCAGGAGACCCAGGTTCAATTCCTGAGTTGAGAAGATCCTCTGGAGGAGGGCATGGCAACCCACTCCAGTACTTTTGCCTGAAGAATCCCCATAGACAGAGGAGCCTGGTGGGCTACAGTCCATGGGGTCACAAACAGTCGGACATGACTGAATGACTAAGCAGGGTACGTTGAGGATATAAAGGAGGGATGGGCAGTGTAAGGGAGAAAGAGGAAGATAGTGCTAGATGTGGTGCCTAAAGCAAAGAAGCCACGAAAGAAGAACCTGAGGCTTCAGGAGCCATTTTATCTTTTCTTAACTGCTTGCTTTGCCTGAGGTAATCTCACAATCTTATTTTTTTAATTAATTAATTAATTTTTTATTGGTTTTGCCATACAATGACATGAAACCGCCATGGGTTTACATATGCTCCCCCTCCAGAACCCCCCTCCCTCCTCCCTCCCCCCGGGAAATCTCGCTGCACCAGCCCCGAGCATCAATCCTGAGCTGGCGATTGATTTCACATATGATAATTAACATGTTTCAATGCCATTCTCCCATATCATCCCAGTCTTGCCCTCATCCACAGAGTCCATGAGTCTGTTCTATACGGCTGCGTTCCTTTTGCTGTCTCGCATGCTGGGTTCTCGTTACCATCTTTCTAAATTCCATATATATGCATTAGTATACGGTATTGTTGTTTTTCCTTCTGGCTTACTTCACTCTGGATAATAGGCTCCAGTTCCGTCCACCTGAATAGAACTGATTCAAATGAATTTTTTTTAATGCTGAGTAATATTTCATTGTGTATACGTACCACAGCTTTCTTATCCATTCGTCAGTTGATGGGCATCTAGGTTGCTTCCATGTCCTGGCTATTGTAAACAATGTGGTGATGAACATTGGGGTACACGTGTCTCTTTCAATTCTGGTTTCCTCGGTGTGTATGCCCAGCAGTGGGATTGCTGGGTCATATGGCAGGTCTATTTGCAGTTTTTTAAGGAATCTCCTCACAATCTTATTTTGCAGAGAGGCATTTTTAGACTCCAGATAATGTTTGGAAGCATAAAAATACCAATGAAAATAAAAATTCCAGTAAAGTCTGTAAAATTTCAAGTTATTGTAATCCAAATTGGTTTTAATAAAATTAATTTTAATTAAAAATCCCCCATTATGGCCATTAATATTCTAAATTAGCTTCAGTCAAGTCTATCCCTTTAGTTAGAAACACACATGAGGAAGGTTTTCAAGTATGAAATCAGCTGAAGTCCCTGTAGGTGAGACACTCTCATAATATTAAGATGACTTGGATCTTGTTTCTCAGAGTTTTTTTCTATAGAGTAAGAAAACAAATTTCTGACAGCTTAAAAAGTTTACAGTATTAAAAAACTCAGTTTTAAGTAGTAGGAAAGCCTGAATACCAACCAATTCTAAGAAAACAGCTTAATCCCAGAGGAACCAGGCAGAGGGCTTTTTCAGCCAGGTTTAAGAGAATATCCCATTCTGAAGGAATAGGCTGAAGTCTGAAAAAGCATGCCATTTCAAGAGAAGCAGTTCCTATTCCTGAAGAAAGTAGCCAAAGGCATTTCAGACAGCTTTAGTTGAAAAAATCTGATCAAAAAATTAGGCTGAAGTGCCAACAAATACTTGCATACAGAATAAGATCTTAACCAGAAAGACAGAACTTTAAAATAGATCTCAAATAAAATGTGGAAAGCCTCAAATGCAAAGATAGCATGAGATTAAATCCAGGAAAAATATGTACCTCCAACCCTCAGGATCTGCAAGAAAGCAGTGTGTGGCATTGGGCACATACTGTACCTATTTGCTCAGCAGCCCTGGAAACATTAAGGGTCTTTGGTTCCCATACAGGCCTGAAAATGTTGACCTGAAATAAATAGGTTGCCAGATAATTTTTTCCAGCAAAGATGGCTTACTCAGGATCAGCAGAGAATTGCAGTTTGAGGTCTGGAACCACCGTCAGTCACCTTCAAGTCCCTGCACAGCAAGGGACGGAGAATGCTTTTATAGAAGGGAAAACGAAGGTGGGAGGGCTATAGGAAACGAAGATTTCATAGCTTTTCATTGGCTGAGTCCTTGACAGGAAGGGAGAGGAGTCTTCTTCCTGTTGGGCTCTGCTATCAGAGTATGAGAAATCCCCTTCTAATCTCCCAGTTTTGTTTCACTGTGGCTTATGTTTATTAATTTTTTACTGTTTCAACAGACTTTTCAACATTTTAGAAAATCAAATTTTAGATGTTTTGCACAGTATGGGATCTCTGTGTGAAATTTATTGTAACTCAATAGAACTGCCTTCTGGCTTCACGTGACTGAACATTTGATTAAAATTACAGAAACCAAACTACCAGGAAACTTCCTCTAGTTCCATATGGACCATCTGCTGAAGTAAGCCTTTGGAAGTCAGACAGAATTAAAATGTCATGCTCTAGGGAAAATATACACAAGACAGAATTAAGCGATGAACATGAAGGAGAGTGCTGACAAAGTGTGTGTGCGTGCTGAGTCGCTTCAGTCATGTCCGGCTCTTTGCAGCCCTATTGTAGCACTGTAGCCCTCCAGGCTCCTCTGTCCATGGGATTCTCTAGGCAAGAATACAGGAGGGGCTTGCCATGCCCTCCTGCAGGGGACCTTCCTGACCCAGGGATTGAACCCGCGTCTCTTTTGTCCTGCATTGGCAGGCAGGTTCTTGGCACCGCCTGTGAAGCCAACTCATTAGGTGTAGGCTCATGTAAACCTGTTTGTTCCTGGCTCAGATGTTGAGATTTCAGGAGAAAATAAAGGAGCAGGGAGTTGTGGATTTGTTTTCTTGTTTGGATTAGCTTAATGTTGTGTAGAAATATTTAAGTCTAGCTACAGTAAAGTTGCAGGTAATATAACTCCTTAAAATAACTACAAAAATATACTGCATGATTAATTTTTAAATTTGTCCAAATGTTAAAATAGTAAATACATTTCAGAAATTCATATGAGTATAAAGTTATTATACTGAGAAAAACTTTGATTTATAAATTTTCAGAATTCATGAAAAAGCCATCATTTGACTCAAGTTGACAGACATTAAAGCAATGTTGATGAATAGAAATACATAAAATATTTATTCTAAATTTTCAGAAAATCTGTAAACATATAGCTGATATTGACAGTTGAGGTATAAATAAATCAAATAAATATTTTCAAAGAGATGAATTACTATGTTACTTAACCAATTAAGCTAGAATTTTTTTTTCAAAATGAAAAAAGTGATATATTAAACCTATAGAAATCATAAATTGTTGGTACCTTCCTCTTTTGAAGAAAAACTTGCTAATATGGTT
Organism: Antilocapra americana; assembly: GCA_007570785.1. Taxonomy (NCBI): domain Eukaryota; kingdom Metazoa; phylum Chordata; class Mammalia; order Artiodactyla; family Antilocapridae; genus Antilocapra; species Antilocapra americana. The sequence continues at coordinate 14,776,057 of ML662442.1, forward strand.
TTGGACCAATACCAATTTTGCATTTACTACTAACATTGGTTATAGTTGAATACACAATAGCTAATGTACATGTGTGTGTGCATGTGTGTGCTAAGTCGCTTCAGTAATGTCTGACTCTGTGCAACCCTAAGGACTGTAGCTTGCCAGGCTCCTCTGTCTACAGGATTCTCCTGGCAATAATACTGAAGTGGGTTGCCATGCCCTCCTCCAGGGGTCAAATTAATAATCACTGATCATGTCTTTCTCAAAGTTAATAATTCCCATTAATATAATCAAGTTTGATGTTAGAAGTGATCCTATTGGTCATTTTTAAAAATAACCATGAATATTACATTTTATATATTCAAAATTATTTAAATAATAGATTTTGCAACTGTTTGATTTATATTTTACTAGTAAAATATTCCTAATTTTTGCTTTGTGTATTCAATATAACAAACTGTATAGAATCAAAATTCCAGTGCTTGATACTTGACAGAGGAATAAAAAAGCTGAACTTGTAATTCCTGGGTGTTATCTAGCAAAGATTTATGAAAAGAAAAAAATCTGAAAAGTTATGCTTTATGTCATGCGGTAGTTGTATCACTTGATGAAATTCACATGGTTCATTAATTTCAGCAAGAGATAAAAGAGACTCACTGGTCAATAAAAATACGTTTTCATAAAAGGCAACATCAGAAAGACTTTATTTCATATATATGCTTTAATAAAAAACATTCACACATATTCATACAAAAATTCATGTTTGGCATACAGGAGTTCTCAGTGATTTGGTCAAAGATTAGAAGCAACCAGTGGGAGAGGACAGGGGCCTCTCCCGCTGCTGCTAGGAAACCATGGTATTTGAGTAACTAAATGAAACTTAGTTACCCCTTTTAATCCTTAAGGATTAAGCTTTAGGATGTGGATGCTATTTGCTAAGGATGAACTTTCAGGTAATATTTTGTCTGTAGGGAGGATAGGTACAAAATTTGTTTTTTGGCATTCTTTCTTCAACTCCCATAAATACTTGTATTTTGTTATCACCTATAAAGAACTGCAGAGCATGGAAAAACAGTAAATTCAAGGTCCAGGTAAAGAATAGGGACATTAAAACTTTTGCCTATGCACTATCGAAGTAGAGGCCAAAATGTTGAATCGAAGTAAAGGAAATGGTCACCCACTCCAGTATTCATTCCTGGAAAACCCCATGGTCAGGGGAGCCTGGCGGACTACAGTCCAGGGAGGTCACAAAGAGTCAGACATGACTTAGTGACTGAGCAGAAATACAGAGTAAGAACTATAGAAAGTTAAGCCTATCCATATAAGATAATTTAAGACAAAAGCCAAAGAGTCAGTGACAGAGAGACTGAGCCACTGTTGCAGCCCGTGTAGCAGTGTGACCAAGCTCACCAGGTACGTGGGATTCAGAATCAAAGCTAAATAGAAGCTTATCTCACCAGCCTTCCAGAAACTTGTAGAATAAAGATAAGAAAAAGCATAATAAAATCACAAAATACAGTATATCAGTTTGTGTTTTGACTTCTCAGTAATGTTGAAAGATACAACCTTATTTGCATAGAACATATCTTCTATAAAGTAGTTTGTATGGTTATTAGGACCAGCATATAATTAGCAATTGTCATCAAAATATATCCCAAGTTGGATCCATCAGTTTGAGTTAAGTTGTATTTCACTAAGAATTTATAACTGTATGTTATAAAGTATTACTCCATTTCCATAAAATGGAAAGAAGATAAGATCTGGAAGATTTGAAGAACTTATTAACTTTTGACTTGGTTGATTATATAAGTTAATGAACCTAGAAATTTATATGATGTTGGAGAAGGTTCTAAAATGAATTTTTGTAGACTTACTCCAAGTCAGTGATCACATTTTAACAAGCAATTACTTATAGATATAAACCAAACCAAATAAAACATCAAAGTTGACAACTTTGTCATTTACCTAAGTTATTTATCAGCACTAGACTTATATGTGTGTGTGTGTGTGTGTGTGTGTGTGTGTGTGTGTATTTTTTTTTTTTTATTGACTCGTGTGGCATGCAGGGATCAAATCTGTGTGCCCCTGCGGTGGAAACATGGAATCCTAACCACTGGACTGCTGACGAATTCCTTAGACTTATATTTTTAATTTGACAATTGTGTTAATTACTTTAGTGCAAAAATAACTCACTGTCATCAATTTTATAAGAAAGAAAATCAATTATAATAATGTATTCCTATATGAAATCTGTATGGTTGCAATCATGTCTTCTTTCCTCAAGATTTTGGGAGAACATACAACTCAATCTAAATCACCAGATTAGAACTGTATCTGAAAAACTGTGCCATTTTTCTTTATCACCTGTAAAATTATTACAAAAAAATACACCTAACTAAATTTTATTTGGAGTTGAAAAAACACATAAAAATATGTAAGCTGGGGGATCCCTATCACTTTAGATACTACCTGATGATGTAGTATCCATGAGTCTACATATGGAACATGTTAGTGTAGGCAAATTAAAACCAAGTTTGCACCTTTCTTCCATATAGCAACTTTGATTGGCTAGCAGTGCATTTGACCACATGATTTATTACTTGTATTTATAGGACTAGTGCCAATAGAGGAGAAGGAAATGGCAACCCAGTCCAGTATTCTTGCCTGGAGAATCCTGTGGATGGAGGAACCTGGTGGGCTGCTGTCCATAGGGTCACACAGAGTTGGACATGACTGAAGCGATTTAGCATGCATGCATGCATTGGAGAAGGAAATGGCAACCCACTCCAGTATTCTTTCCTGGAGAATCCCAGGGACAGAGAAGCCCAGTGGGTTGCTGCCTATGGGGTCACACAGAGTCGGACACGACTGAAGTGACTTAGCAGCAGCAGCAGCAGCAGCAGCAGTGTCTATAGAAAGATTACTATATTTGTGGTGCCAAAATACTCAAGTGTTTGGTTTGAGTGTGCTGTGCTTAGTTGCTCAGTCGCTCAGTCATGTCCAACTCTTTGCTTCTATACTCACTGTAGCCCACCAGGCTCCACAGTCAATGGGGATTCTCCAGGCAAGAATACTAAAGTAGGTTGCCATGCACTCCTCCAGGAGATCTTCCAAACCCAGGAGCCAAACCCATATCTTCTGCATTGCAAGCGGATTCTCTACCTTTTGAGCCATCAGGGAAGCCCATTTGGTTTGGGTGTATATATTTAAATAGTTTTACAAGAAAACAACAAACTCTTTCTTCACATGTTTTCTCTCTTCACCCTAGTTCTCTTGGGGATGCCCCATCTGAAACCATATGATGTCTGTGTTTCTGTGTATTATAGTATACTTATTAATATAATATGGAGAACTAGATATTTTACTTCTTCTATAACACCTTGCCTGTTTTGATTTTAAGTCAATTTGTCTTCAGTTCAGTTGCTCAGTTGTGTCACACTTTACGACCCCATGGACTGCAGCAAGCCAGGCTTCCCTGTCAATCACGAACTCTTGGAGCTTACTCAAACTCATGCCCATTGAGTCAGTGATGCCATCCAACCATCTTATTCTCTGTCGTCCATTTCTTCTCCTGACTTCAATCTTTCTCAGCATCAGGGTCTTTTTCAATGTGTTCTTTGCATCAGGTGGCCAAAGTGTTGGAGCTTCAACTTCAGCATCAGTCCTTCCAAAGTATATTCATGACTGATTTCCTTTAGGAGTGACAGGTGTGATCTCTTTGCAGTCAAAGGGACTCTCAAGAGTCTTCTCCAATACCACAATTCAAAAGCATCAATTCTTTGGCACCCAGCTTTATTTATGGTCCAACTCTCACATCCATACATGACTACTGGAAAAACCATAACTTAAACTAAACAATTCTTTGTCAACAAAACAATATCTCTGCTTTTTAATATGCTGTCTACTTATATGCAGAGTACATCATGAGAAACGCTGGGCTGGAAGAAGCACAAGCTGGAATCAATATTGCCAGGAGAAATATCAATAACCTCAGATATGCAGATGACAGCACCCTTATGGCAGAAAGTGAAAAGGAACTAAAAAGCCTCTTGATGAAAATGAAAGAGGAGAGTGAAAAAATTGGCTTAAGGTTCAACATTAAGAAAACTAAGATCATGGCATCTGGTCCCATTACTTTCATGGGAAATAGATGGGGAAGCAGTGCAAACAGTGTCAGACTTTATTTTGGGGGGCTCCAAAATCACTGTAGATGGTGATTGCAGCCATGAAATCAAAAGATGCTTACTGCTTGGTAGGAAAGTTGTGACCAACCTAGACAGTATATTGAAAAGCAGAGACATTACTTTGCCAACAAAGGTCTGTCTAGTCAAGACTATGGTTTTTCCAGTAGTCATGTATGGATGTGAGAGTTGGACAGCGAAAAAGGCTGAGCACTGAAGAATTGATGCTTTTGAACTGTGGTGTTGGAGAAGACTCTTGAGAGTCCCTTGGACTGCAAGGAGATCCAACCAGTCCATCCTAAAGGAGATCTGTCCTGGGTGTTCATTGGAAGGACTGATTTTGAAGCTGAAACTCCAATACTTTGGCCACCTCAGGCTAAGAGTTGACTCACTGGAAAAGACCCTGATGCTGGGAAGGATTGGGGGCAGGAGGAGAAGGGGATGACAAAGGATGAAATGGCTGGATGGCATCACCAACTCGATGGACATGAGTTTGTGTAGACTCCAAGAGTTGGTGATGGACAGGGAGGCCTGGCGTGCTGTAGTTCATGGGGTAGCAAAGAGTTGGACACTACTGAGAGACTGAACTGAACTAGGTAGGTCACAGCTTTTCTTCCAAGGAGTAAGCATCTTTTAATTTCATGGCTGCAGTCACCATCTCCAGTGATTTTGGAGCCCAAGAAAATAAAGTCTGTCACTGTTTCCATTGTTTCTTGTCTATTTGCCATGAAGTGATGGGACCAGATGCCATGATCTTTGTTTTTTTGAATGTTGAGTTTTAAGCCAACTTTTTCACTCTCCTCTTTCACTTTCATCAAGAGGCTCTTCAGTTACTGTTCACTTTCTGCCATAAGGGTGGTGTCATCTGCATATCTGAGGTTACTGATATTTCTTCTGGCAATCTTGATTCCAGTTTGTGTTTCATCCAGCCCAGAATCTCACAGGTTGTACTCTGCATATAAGTTAAATAAACAGGGTTACAATATACAGCCTCGGCATTCTCCTTTCCCAATTTGGAACCAGTCTGTTGTTCCATGTCTGGTTCTAACTGTTGCTTCTTGACCTGCATGCAGATTTCTCAGGAGGCAGGTAAGGTGATCTGGTATTGCCATCTCTTGAAGAATTGTCCACAGTTTGCTGTGATCCACACAATAAAAGGCTTTTGGATGTATAAGTAGATGTTTTTCTGGAACTCTCTTGTTTTTCTATGATTCAACAAATGCTGTCAACTTGATCTCTGGTTCTTTTACCTTTTTTAAATCCAGCTTGAACATCTGAAGTTCTTGGTTCATGTCCTGTTGAAGCTTCTCTTGGAGAATTTTGGGCATTACTTTACTAGTGTGTGAGATGAATGTAATTGTGTAATAGTTTGAACAGTCTTTGACATTTGCCTTTTTTCTGGGATTGGAATGAAAACTGACCTTTTCCAGTCCTGTGGCCACTGCTGAGTTTTCCAAATTTGCCAGCATGTGAGGGCAGCACTTTTATAGCATCATCTTTTAGGACTTGAAATAGCTCAGCTGGAATTCCATCACCTCCACAATCTGTTTTAAATCTCTTTTAAAAATAAAATGTCAATTCTATACATCTGCATTCCTTTTGCTGTCTCGCATGTTGGGTTCTCGTTACTGTACTCGTGGACTCTGTGGATGAGGGAAAGGGTGGGATGATATGGGAGAATGGCATTGAAACATGTTAATTATCATACGTCTAATCAATCGCCAGCCCAGGATTGATTCTCGGGGCTGGTGCAGCGAGATTTCCCAGGGGGGAGGGAGGAGGGAGGGGGGAGGGGTGGTTTCTGGAGGGGGAGCATATGTAAACCCATAGTGATATCATGGCATTGTATGGCAAAAACAATAAAAGGGAGAAAAAAAAATAAAATGTCATTCTTGGTTTCTTAATTTATTTCTTTCAAAATGGATTTTTCTCTTGTTTTTTTTTTAAATCTCTTTTTCTTTTTGCTTTGATCTAATTCCTCCCTTCCTCTCCTTTTTTTCCCCTCACATTTACTATGGTTTGATTCCTCTTTTTCATTTGTTTAGAGGGTAAAAAGCTCAGAGGGGTTTTTTTTTTTCTAAAAATTATGTAATTTTCTCTTTTCTTTACCTAATTATCCATTTCTATGGATATATCAAGCTTATATTTTGTTGCAGACTATTCTATATAATGTTTCTCCTCTAATACTGTACCAGTTACTTATTACTGTATAACAAATTTCTCCTAAAATTATCAGCTAAAACAATGATGACTGCGTATTGAAAGTGAAGTCTCTTAGTATTGCCCAACTCTTTGTCAACCATGCATTTTAGCCTTTCAGGATCTTCTGTCCATGGGATTCTCCAGGCAAGAATACTGGAGTCAGTAGTCATTCCCTTCTCTGGGGAATCTTCCTGAGGCAGGTATTGAATCAGGTCTTCTGCATTGCAGGCAAGTTCTTTACCATCTGAGCCACCAGGGAATCTCACATCATTTCTGTTGATTAAGAATTTGGGAACAATTAACTGGGTGCTTCTGACTGGGAATCTCTCATGAATTCCAGGCAATCTGTGAGTGGAGGCTTGACTGAGTCTGAAGGATTAACCTCTTTAATAGTCTGGGTTCTACAGAGAATAGAATCAAAAGACTGTAAAAGTCTTATTATGAAGAATTGGTTCACATGATTATGGAGGCAGAGACATCCCATGATCTGCTATCTGCAAGGTAGATACCCAGTAAAGTCAAGAATATAGTTCAGACCTAGTCCCTAAATGCCTGGGAACCAGTAGGGGTCAAGAGTGTAAATCCCAGCGAAATGGCAGGAAAGATACAATGTCCCAGCCTAAGTATTGAGGCAGATGAAAGGGACAAATTCCTCTTTTGGCGGCCTGTTTGTTCTAATAGAACCTCAACAGATTAAATGATGCCCATCCAGATTATGAATGGAAATCTAATTTATTGAGGTCATCAATTTAAATGCTACTCTCATTCATAAATACCCACATAGAAATACTCAGAAAGAATGTTTTACCCACTCATATTTCTGGCAAATTAGTTGTTATTGGGAGGCCTCGGTTCCTTGTGATGAATTTTTCTCTAGAGGATGGTGTTCCTTATAATATGGCCACTCATTTCATTCAGGTAAGTGATCCAAAGGGATCAATACAGACTGCAATGTTTTTTTTGTGACTTAGCCTCAGACATCACACTATTAGTTACCAGGTCATTTCATGTCAGTGCAATAGGGACCACACCAGGTATGAACACAAAGGAGTGAAATCATGAAAAGCCATCTTAAGGGCTAGTTACCATAAATACCCACACTATATGATTTTTTATTATTTCATTTCTGATCCTTTGAAATTTCTCATGGATGGTTTTTATTCAACATTCACCTTCATTTTCTTTCTAGTTTCATCTACCTAAAAAACAAATCCATGATTGCATTTTAAGATTTTGCACTTGACTGAACATTCAGTGTTATCCTATAATTTGGACTGTTCAGGGTACAGCATTTTTATAGAAAATGTGCTAAAGTGATGTTTGCATAAAATCCCCTTTTAACACAGTTTTTGTAAACTTCTCCTGTCAGCATAATGGTGGACTATTCTAACAATACCAACATGTTCTAATTGCTTCCTCCTATAGCTGCTCAGATTGTTTCTACCAGACCGCTAAGCTGTTATTGTTATTATTACCATTGTCTACTCTGGAAGCTTTCTTTAACAAAAAGTATCTCAGATTCAGCTTGCTCTTTTTCAAGCCAAAAATATCGAGTCAGTCTTATTCAAGGAGTTCTGTTTCCTTTTAGAAGAAAACAGCATGAAAGATCAACATATAGAAGCCAGAAGGGCACATTTGTTTGCTTCAAAGGACTCTTGGGGGTAGGCACTTTGTTGTTTGATGGTTATAGTTTCAGTTTTTTAAATATTAGACTCTGTGATTATGTTAAAAATGGATATAATCATCCTTCCACTTTAAAAATATAATTTCTTACTTTCTATAAACTCTAGAGATAATACATATGGATTTGATTTCACATGCAAGAAGCACAAAGGTATGAGGCAAGAAACTGAGAGAATGAAATGAGATGGCATGTGCAAGCCTGAGAGATAACAACTGAACAGAAGATGAGTTGATAATTGCTGGTGTCTCATCTGTAGGGGCTTCCCTGGTGGCTCAGAGGGTAAAGTGTCTGCCTGCAATGCGGGAGACCTGGGTTTGATCCCTGGGTCAGGAAGCTCCCTGGAGAAGGAAATGACAACCCACTCCAGTATTTTGGCCTGGAAAATCCTGTGGACGGAGGAATGTGGTGGGCTACTGTCCTTGGGGGTCCCAAAGAGTTGGACACGACTGAGTGACTTTCACTTTCTCTCAGCTATAACTTAAAAAAGTTTTAGATGAAAGTCATTTAATCATGTGTGTCTTGGGTAGGAGGAGATTGGAATTCCATGCTTTCTTTTTTGAAGCTACGTGTTTTGGAGCATGCCTCCATTTTCTATCAAGATAGCTATCCTAAGTTTCATGGATAGTCTCTGAGGACTTTCCCATCAACTGTGAGTTTTGGTGGCTGGGAGCCATAGCTCTGAACTGACTTCATTATCTGGAGACCTATGTGACCTTAAGCAAGACATTTATAGCCTCAGAACTTCAGCTTCCTCATCTGTGAAACAGGAATATTAATAGCAACCTCATGGTGTTATAAGTATAAATGAAACATAAAAGGCATTCAGTTAACATCGAAAGAATGATAGTATGTTGTATGTATCATATTTTGTAAGTGTTTTATGATCAAGAGATTAGCCTAGTGCCTGGGACCTAATACATATTGGTTTAATTCTAGCTCTTGTTACTAATCCAATCTGACTTCTTTTTTTTTAAGAAACTTTTTGATAGTCGTTTTTACCCCAACAATGTGCTTCTACCAACTGATGCTTTACATTGTGAACATGAAGAGCATCTCTGAATATACATTAATAATGCTAAACAAAATTACTTGGTTGAGAGTGTGATGTAACTAATTGAAAAGGAAACTAATTTTTTAGCATATTTATGAACTGTGTGACTTTGGTTAAATTACTAAACCTTTCTAAGACTCAGTTTGCTGAAAAAAAAGGGATAGAAAAGACAGGATAATATCTTTCATTAGTGTTGTAGTGTGGATTAAAAAACTAATTATTGCTACTTTTTGAAAGAATGGCCATTTCTCTATATAATCACCTTTCCACTGTACTAAACTGAGCAGAAAATATAATCCCCTTCCCCAATTGTAAATGTTGAGAAATGTATCTTCATTTGTAGTGATCTGTTCAGTGACATGTGCTTTAAAATTAGATCGATTCTATTTTGGTTTGTGTTTTATCAGTTTAACTTTGTTTTAAATGACAACTAATTTACGTATCTCAGATACTAGTTTGCGTTACTGTCCATGGTGGCTCAGATAATAAAGAATCCACCTGCAATGCAGGAGACCTGGATTTGATCCCTGGGTTGGGAAGATTCCATGGAGGAGGACTTGGCAACACATTCAAGTATTCTTGAGTAGAGGATCCCATAGACAGAAGAGCCTGGCGGGCTACTTCATGGGGTTGCAGAGTCAGACGTGACTGAGGGATTAAGCACATGCCCTATTTATCTATAAGACAAGTAATGTGCCATTACAGTCTAGGAATTAAGGGATTCAAATGATCATAGCACAAATAACAGAGGGTGATTATCTTATGAAAAGATGATTGAAGACATTGTATTAATATAAGCACTTATTAACATAAGCACTTATTGACTGCCATCTATCATCTTGGTAAAGCCTGCATAAAGGCCATGTGTGGAATAACCCAAAGTAAAAAGTATAAGATTTGAAAGGGGATTTAGTAGGGACCCACTCAATTCACAGACAATGGAACTAGACCAGGACTTCATGTCATGTCTGCAGTCCTGGAGTAAGTTTTGTAGAGCAATGTATTATCAGCCTTGAGTTTTTTGGCTTTGCTGTTCTACCCATGTTGAGTAGATTCAAGCCCTTTCTCATTAAAAGGTTTGTGCAGAGGGGGGAAATGTTAGAAAAAATTGAGGGAAAACAGTGTCAATAAGATGGCTGTTTTATTAAAGAAATTCCCCTTTTCTTATTTTCAAGTTATTTAATTTGATAAATTATTTCAGAGGTTATCTTATACTAACATTAGGACTTAAAAAGAAAGAGAAAAAAGATGATCTTATTTATTCTTAAAAAAATAATTTTTGGCCACATGTGATATGAGACTGAAACTGAATTAATCCTGGAAGATGCTGACTAGTGGGAGAACATCTAAGCATAAGAACAGCTTCTGCAATTTCACAATGGGGAATATTTTTCAAACACTGGATTCTTACTGTCCTTATGTTTTGGCCTCAAGCTGATGATTAGCTATCAGAGGAAAACTATTTTTTTCTTGGAATAGTTTTGCATAGTTAGGAGCACAATAGGTTCTATAGTTTCCCCTAAGCATTAAACATTATTCACTGGAAGATCCAGAATGTCAGGCAAGATACACCACTGATCTTTCGAAGTTAGTTCTTTTATTTTGATGGTAATTATCCTTGGTAGGCCATTAGCATAGATGATGTACACATGAGGGTTCCAACCAACCACAGGGTTATATTAGCTTCTGTGCTGCTTTAGCTGAGAAAAGTAAGGAGTGGAAGGAGAAACTTATGGATGTAACAGTCTAAAAACTTCCATGACCAGTAGTAAAGGACCGGAAATTTCATTTGAACTGCTTATGGGTGATATAAATAAAATAAAAGCTAGTAAATACATTAAAAAAAACTTGATTAAATTGTGATAATGATAGCCTGTTGTAGCCCTAATAGCAAAACTTGGAAAGGATATAAGAAAAGAAAATAATAAAGTTACATTCTTCATGAATAGAGATGCAAAAGTTCACAACAAAATATCTAGCAATAGAAAAAGGCATAATAGCTTACCAAGTGAGACTTATCAATATAGTTCATCACATTAACAGAATAAATCAGAAAAATCATATATCTATAGATGTAAAAAAGTTGTTGATGATATCGGAAACATTAATGAAAAAACACTCAATAACATATGGATAGAAGGAAACTTTCTCAACCTGACATTTATAAAAATCAAACAATATTCTTTATGAATACTCTTACAACTTCTATTCAATGTTGTATTGGAGGTCTTAGCCTAAAAGATGAGAAATAATAAAATAAAATGTATGATTATTGTGCAAGAAAAAGTAAACTTATTTTTATTCACAGACAGAATGATTATGTATATTGAAAATCAAAATGTTAGACCTAACACTTGAACTCTGCAAGATTTCAGGACACAAAGCCAAATACTAAAAATAATTTATATTTCCTTTTAATGGCAATTAATAATTGAAAATATCTTATAATACTTTTAATAGCAACAAAAACAAAATACTTAGAGACAAATCTAATGAAAACTGTGTAAGACTTCTACCCCAAATCTGTAAAACGCTGAGCAGAAAAACAAATGAAAATTTACATTAAAAAAAAAAAAGTGATGATAGAAATAGAGGGAAAAATCTGTTAGAAGAAAATTTTAAGTTAAAATTGAAAAATAAATATTTGATTAGGGGAAAACAAAAAACAAGGATTTTCAAATACTGTGAGGTTAAAAGGCTTAAAATCTCCAAAAGTAAGAGTGTTAAGTTCTTAAAAGAACTGCAGGGCATCCTTCACATAGTTGACAACAATTACTGCTATTGAATAAATAAATTATTAAATAAAACCTTGTCAGAAGATGAACTTCCAACTCCTCAGTTTTGGAAACTCTTCAAATAAATAAATGTTCAATGCATTGAATTTCTATGGTGCATATTCAAATGTGCTAGATGCATGGCATATGCTATCCTTACAACAACTGTATGAGGTAAGATTTATTACTCCATTTAACAGAGGTATTTTCAAATAATAGAATGTCTAAACTACAGGACTCAGAGGAAAATTTTACCAAAGTACAGTCCTAACTATCTGTCAACTGAATCTATAGAGAAGAAGAAAATGAACCAAAACTTTTAGTTTCATTCAATCTCATGCTAAGGAGGAAGAATAAAGATAAAGCAGAAATATATAGAAGTAAAGATGTTAAAACAGGCTTTTTTTTTTTAAACTATCTAGTAATGGAATCCTAATTCAGTTCAGTCACTCAGTTGTGTCCGACACTTTGTGACCCCACGGACTGCAGCACACAGACTTCCCTATTCTTCACCAACTCCCAGAGCTTACTCAAACTCATGTCTTTTGAGTTGGTGATGCCATCCAACCATCTCATCCTCTGCGGTCCTCTTCTCCTCCTTCAATCTTTCCTAGCGTCAGGGTCTTTTCCAATGAGTCAGTTATTTGCATCAGGTGGCCAAAGTATTGAAATTTCAGCTTTAGCATCAGTCCTTCCAAAGAATATTCAGGACAGATTTCCTTTAGGATTAACTGGTTGGATCTCCATGCAGTCCAAGGGACTCTCAAGAGTCTTCTCTAACACCACAGTTCAAAAACATCAATTCTTCAACACTCAGCTTTCTTTACAGTCCAACTTTCACATCCTTACATGACTACTGGAAAAACCATAGCTTTGACTGGACAGACCTTTGTTGGCAAGGTAATGTCTCTGCTTTTTAATACGCTGTCTAGCTTGGCCATAGCTTTTATTCCAAGGAGTAAGCGTCTTTTGATTTCATGGCTGCATTCACCATCTGCAGTGATTTTGGAGCCCCCCCAAAATAAAATCTGTCACTGTTTCCATTTTTTCCCCATCTGTTTGCCATGAAGTGATGGGACCGGATGCCATGATCTTAGTTTTCTGAATGCTGAGTTTTAAGCCAACTTTTTCACTCTCCTCTTTCACTTTCATCAAGAGGCTCTTTAGTTCTCATTCTGCCACAAGGATGGTGTCATATACATATCTGAGATTATTGATATTTCTCCCAAAAATCTTGATTTCAGCTTGTGTTTCACGCAGCCTGACTTTTCTCAGGATGTTCTCTGCATATAAGTTAAACAAGTAGGATGACAAGATGCAGCCTTGATGTATTAATTTCCCAATTTGGTACCAGTCTGTTGTTCCATGTCTGGTTCTAACCATTGCTTCTTGAACTGCATACAGATTTCTCAGGGGACAAGTAAGGTGGTCTGGTATTGCTATATCTTGAAGAATTGCCCACTGTTTGTTGTGATCCACACAGTCAAAGGCTTTGGCGTAGTCAATAAAGCAGATGTTTTTTCCTGAAACTCTCTTGCTATTTCTATGATCCAATGGTTGTAGGCAATTTGATCTCTGGTTCCTCTGCCTTTTCTAAATCCAGCTTGAGTATCTGGAAATTCTCAGTTAATGTACTGTGGAAGTCTGGCTTGGAGAATTTTGAGCATTAATTTGCAGGTATGTGAGATGAGTGCAGTTGTGCAATTGTCTGAACATTTTTGGCACTGCCTTTCTTTGGGACTGGAATAAAACTGAACTTTTTCCATCTTGCGGCCACTGTTGAGTTTTCCAAATTTCCTGGCATTTTGAGTGCAGCACTTTCAGAGCATCAACTTTTAGGATTTAAATAGCTCAGCTGGCATTCCATCACCTCCACTAGCTTTGTTCATAGTGATGCTTCCTAAGACCCACTTGACTTTGCATTCCAGGATGCCTTGCTCTAGGTGAGTGATCACACCATTGTGGTTATCCGGGTCATGAAGATCTTTTTTGCTTAGTTCTTCTGTGTATTCTTGCCACCACTTCTTAATATCTTCAGCTTCTTCTAGGTCTATACCATTTATGTCCTTTATTGAGCCCATCTTTGCATGAAATGGTCTCTTGGTGTCTTTAATTTTCTTTAAGAGATCTCTAGTCTTTCTCATTCTATTATTTCCCTCTATTTCTTTGCAATGATCACTGAAGAAGGCTTTCTTATCTCTCCCTGTCATTCTTTGGAACTCTGCATTCAAATAGGTTTTTCTTTTCTTTTCTCCTTTGCCTTTATCTTCTCTTCTTTTCTCAGCTCTTTGTAAGGCCTCCTTAGGCCTTACAAATTTTGCCCTTTGCATTTATTTTTCTTGGGGATGATTTTGATCACTTTCTCCTGTACAATATCATGAACCTCTATCCACATTTATTCAGGAATCCTAGAGAGGATCTCGATTCTCTTCCCCAATGGTGGCATGTGTTTCTCTTGCAATGAGTTAATTCTAGCATAAAACTAAAGAACTAAAGATGTTGAATGTCATTCTTATCCCTTCAGTGGGCCTGGGTGGGGTAGGTGGGGGGAACTGGCACTGCTGACCCAGTTTGGGTTGGGGATTTGAGTGTGGGAAGGTCTAATAAATGGAGACTAATTGCTATTGATCAGAAAAGTTCCCCTTTAGTCCATTTTTCATATTTTCTAATTTATCTGATGATTTGATGACCTATTTCTACTTCTTATAATCCCATTTTACTCTAGAGTGTCATTTAATAGCATTTCAAGACTTCCTACATATTTCTTAATGGTTCTTTCACATGTTACCTCTTCTTAGGAATCCATCCCTAACTCCCTAAGATTTGCCCTCCCCTCACCTGGCTTCTTTTATACAACATGTGCAACACCTTGCTCCAAATAGGTCATAATTCTTTCTCTTCTACCAGCCTGTGAGCATTAGATGAGAAGGTATCAAGATGTCTATGCTATCCTAATGCCCAATGCAAGGATCAAACTAGTCAGTCCTAAAAGGAATCAGTCCTGAATATTAATTGGAGGGACTGAAGCTGAAGCTCCAATACTTTGGCCACCCAATGCAAAGAACTGACTCATTGGAAAAGACCCTGATGCTGGGAAAGACTGAAGGCAGGAGGAGAAGGGGATGGAATAGGATGAGATGGTTCGATGGCATCACTGACTCCATGGACATGAGTCTGAGGAAGCTCTGGGAGTTGGTGATGGACAGGGAAGCCTGGCGTGCTGCAGTCCATGGGGTCACAAAGAGTCAGACCTGACTGAGCAATTGAACTGAACTGAATTGAACTGAATATATATCCTGGCAATTGTTCTAATACTGATAAATATTTTTAAATGAATAGATGGATAACTCATCATGGGAACAATTTTTCTGCTTCTCTAAGATAGGTGTTTGGGTGGTGATCATTCTCATACATGTGCTATAATTTTAGTTCTAAACAGAACTCTAGTAACAGCTAGTATTTATTGACCCAAGAAGCATTAATCACCTTGAGGACTTTACACTTTAAATTCTCACAACAAGCCTATGAATTGGTGATAATTATTTCTATTTTATAGATGAGAGAAACTAAGACTAGAGAGATTAAGTTACCCATCATTTTTCAACCAATATGTAACAGGACTTAACAAGATTTACAAAAGATGTCATTAAGGCAATTTAAGTTTTCCAGACTTTGACTTATGTCTTACTGTAGTGACTTTTCAGCTTTTATCTGCTGATATCAGTGTGGTAGCTTGTCTCAAAGATGTTTGCTATCACTAACTCCCTGTTCCATAAGAAGTGGGATCTACTCCTCATTGTCTCACTAACTTTCCACTCCATAAGTGAAGTCTGCTCCTCATTCTCTGGAACCAGGGTTGACACACCAATTTTGAACAACAGAGGGTAGTAAAATGGTGCAGCTTCAGTGATAGACCTAGCCTTTGAGAAGACTAGCTGTTTCCACTCTTACCTCTTGGAGCTCTGAGCTACCTTGTAAAAAATTCAGCCTGAAGAGAGAGGTTATATGGAAGATTAGGGACGCATCAGGCATGTGAATGAAGAGGTCATTGTGGATGAATATTCCAACTGAACCTTCTGATAATGCCAACTCCAGACTCCAGGATCTAAAACTATGTGAGAGATGCCAGGTGAGAACACCTAGCTTAACCTGGTCAACCCAAAGAATCCTGAGAGATAATAACAAACTGCTATTTTAAGCCTCTCAATTTTGAGGTAATTTGTTTCATAGTCTTATGTAACAGGAAAATGTATATATTCTCAAATTCAACTTTAATTTAAAATTACAAATCATAGTGCCCTATCCTTATTTTAAATTGTTGTATTTGTTAGTATTCTGTAACTCTTATTGTCTACTTCAATATTTTTTTCTGTTTTCAATATAAAATAAAAAAAAACACATGATTATCTCAGTAGATGCAGAGAAAGCCTTTGACAAAATTCAACATCCATTTATGATAAAAACCCTCCAAAAAGCAGGAATAGAAGGAACATTCCTCAACATAATAAAAGCTATATATGACAAACCCACAGAAAACATTATCCTCAGTGGTGAAAAACTGAAAGCATTTTCCCTAAAGTCAGGAACAAGACAAGGGTGCCCACTTTCACCACTACTATTCAACATAGTTTTGGAAGTCTTGGCCACAGCAATCAGAGCAGATAAAGAAATAAAAGGGATCCAGATTGGAAAAGAAGACGTAAAACTCTCACTGTTTGCAGATGACATGATCCTCTACATAGAAAACCCTAAAGACTCTACTAGAGCTAATCACTAGAAAATCACTACTAGAAAATCACTAGAGCTAATCAGTGAATATAGTAAAGTTGCAGGATATAAAATCAACACACAGAAATCCCTTGCATTCCTATACACTAACAATGAGAAAACAGAAAGAGAAATCAAGGAAACCATTCTATTCACCATCAAAACAAAAAGAATAAAATACTTAGGAGTATATCTACCTAAAGAAACAAAAGACTTATATATAGAAAACTATAAAACACTGATGAAAGAAATCAAACAGGACACAAACAGATGGAGAAATATACCGTGTTCATGGATTGGAAGAATCAATATAGTAAAAATGAGTATATTACCCAGAGCAATCTATAGATTCAATGCAATTCCTATCAAGCTACCAGAGGTCTTTTTCAGAGAATTAGAACAAATAATTTCACAATTTGTATGGAAATACAAAAAACCTCGAATAGCCAAAGCAATCTTGAGAAAGAAGAATGGAACTGGAGGAATCAACCTACCTGACTTTAGGCTATACTACAAAGCCACAGTCATTAAGACAGTATGGTACTGGCACAAAGACAGAAATATAGATCAATGGAACAAAATAGAAAGCCCAGAGATAAATCCACGCATCTATGGACACCTTATCTTTGACAAAGGAAGCAAGAATATACAATGGAGAAAAGACAACCTCTTTAACAAGTGGTGCTGGGAAAACTGGACAGCCACTTGTAAAAGAATGAAACTAGAACACTTTTTAACACCATACGCAAAAATAAACTCAAGGTGGATCAAAGATCTAATCATAAGACCAGAAACTATAAAACTCCTAGAGGAAAACATAGGAAAACACTCTTTGACATAAACCAAAGCAGGATCCTCCATGACCCACCTCCCAGAATATTGGAAATAAAAACAAAAATAAACAAATGGGACCTAATTAAAATTAAAACTTCTGCACAACAAAGGAAACGAAAAGCGAGGTGAAAAGGCAGCCTTCAGAATGGGAGAAAATAATAGCCATTGAAGCAGTGGACAAACAATCTCAAAAATATACAAGCAACTCCTGCAGCTCAGTTCCAGAAAAATAAACAAAGTGGACCAAAGAACTAAACAGACATTTCTCCAAAGAAGACATAAAAATGGCTAACAAACACATGAAAAGATGCTCAACATCACTCATTATCAGAGAAATGCAAATCAAAACCACAATGAGGTATCACTTTACACCAGTCAGAATGGCTGCCATCCAAAAGTCTACAAGCAATAAATGCTGGAGAGGATGTTGAGAAAAGGGAACCTTCTTACACTGTTGGTGGGAATGCAAACTAGTACAGCCACTATGGAAAACAGTGTGGAGATTCCTTAAAAAACTGCAAATAGATCTGCCATATGACCCAGCAATCCCACTTCTGGGCATACACACCGAGGAAACCAGAATTGAAAGAGACATGTGTACCCCAATGTTCATCGCCACATTGTTTACAATAGCCAGGACATGGAAGCAACCTAGATGCCCATCAACTGACGAATGGATAAGAAAGCTGTGGTACCATATACACAATGGAATATTACTCAGCCATTAAAAAGAATTCATTTAAATCAGTTCTACTCAGATGGACAAAACTGGAGCCTATTATCCAGGGTGAAGTAAGCCAGAAGGAAAAACAAAAATACAGTATACTAACACATATATATGGAATTTAGAAAGATGGTGACGAGAACCCTGTATATAAGACAACAGAAGAAACACAGATGTACAGAACAGTCTTTTGGACTCTGTGGGAGAGGGCAAGGGTGGGTTGATATGGGAGAACGGCATTGAAACATGTTAATTATTATATGTGAAATCAATCGCCAGCCCAGGTTTGATTTTCAGGGCTGGTGTACCCATATGACCCAGAGAGAGGGAATCAGGAGGGAGGTGGGAGGGAGTCTCTGGAAAGGGAACATATATATATTCCCATGGCAGATTCATGTCAATGTATGACAAAACCAACACGATAATGTAAAGAAAATAAATAAATAAATAAAAATAATAAAAAATTAAAAATAAAAAATTTGCACTTTATAGGATTGGGAGTTTGGAATTCACAGTTGCAAATTCTTACACATAGAATGGATAAACAACCAGATCCTACTTTATAGCACAGGTTTCTATATTTAATATCCTGTGATAAAGCATCGTGGAAAAGAATATGAAAAAAAGGACATCTATATATACATATGTATGTGTCATTTTGGTGTACAGAAGAAATTAAATACACCATTGTAAATCAACTTCAATAAAATTTTCAAAAAATTATAAAATAAATAAATAAAATAAAATCAATGGCAGACCAAACTTTTGCAATGTGCTGAATTTTATATTGCTGACCAAGCAAAAGTACATCTTGGGTGAAACTAATATAATGTTATATGACAGTTATACCTCAAAAAAGTTTTCTAAAGCACATCTCAGAGTCTGCACAGGATCTGAAAGAGGAGATGTGCCTCTTTGAACTGTCGTTGGGTGTGAGAAAGTTGCAGTTGTTATCATTATTAAAACCATGAAAAAGCTAATATTAATTAGTGTTAAATAACAGAACTAAATAGTTTTGGCTTGAGTTTCCCAGTTGGCACAGTGGTAAAGAATCCACCTGCCAATGCAGGAGATACAAGAGATGTGGGTTTGATCCCTGGGTTAGGAAGATCCCTGGAGAAGGAAATGGTGAAGCGCTCCAATATTCTCTCTCACATGAGAAATCCAAAGGACAGTAGAGCCTGGGTGGCTACCGTCCAGGGGGTCACAAAGAACTGGACACCACTGAGCGTCCACATGTGTGAGCACGCGCGCGCGCACACACACACACACACACACACACACATACATACACAGTGCTGGTTTATGATTCATGACTATTGTCCAGAAGCAAAGACTACTTACATTTATTCATAAAGCTATATTTTCATGTATAATTTCAGTTAAAGTCATTTGTTCATTTATCATGGTTTATTAAGCATTATTTAAGAGATGATTTGCTTGGCTTCAGAGATGTGTGACATTTGCCCAGATATGGATTTCCTGTCTGTGGCCAAATCTGGACTATGTATACACTGCTAATTGTTTTCCAACTATAGAATCTTACTCACTGGAGGTTATTTTCCAAGAAAGAGCTCTTCATAAAATTTTCTTCAAAATGAAGAGAGACACTAATTGAGTGTTTATTAGCTTGTGTGTGTGTGTGCTGTGTGCTTAGTCATGCCCAACTCCTTACGATCCCATGAACCTGCCTGCTGGACTCCTCTGCCCATAGAATTTTCCAGGTGAGAATACTAGAGTGGTTTGCCATTTCTTACTTTGGGGAATTTTCCCAACCCAGTGATTGAACCCAGGTCTCCTGAATCTCCTGCTTGGCAGGTGTATTCTTTATCACTGAGCCACCTGGAAAGCCCTTTATTGGCTCAAATCATATGAAATTCCCAATATTTGAACATTTCTTACATATAAAAATGGATTTTTCATAATACTACATTCCAGGTGCTTTTAAATTTATGCCTAACAATAACCTTGTGAGGAAGTATATATGCATATTTACTGAGTAGGAGAGTGTGGCTAGAAGTTAGGTGACTGACACTAAGTAATTCCACTGGGATTTGGATCTGGGACTGCTTAGAGAGTCTACTAACTCCTACTCTGTCCTCTACAGAAATGAATTATTACTTATTTTATATTCACAAACATATGTTTATCTTTAGCTATTATAGATTTTTAACCATATTTAATATTTCAAGGTTGATGTAATAAATTAATCTCTTACCTCTGAAAATAGATGGGATATGGAGAAAAAGGCAATATGTTGAAATAGCAAGAGGTGGTTCATCAACTATTGAACTTTCTCTATAATATTTTTCTAGCAGATAATCACAATTTCTCATTAGCTTAGATTTTTCAATAAGACAGAGCATGCACATGCTTGCAAGAAAATGAAAATATAAAAGACTAACAGGCATAAAGATGTTTAGAGAGGCCTCAACACAATATTGTTTGTTAGTTCTGAACTAAATTGAGAAGAGGAAAATCCCACATGAATTTGGAGGGCAAGATTTGTAACATAAGGGAGGATGTTTTTAATCCAGTCTTCATATAGTGGCCATATCAAAATGATTTCTGTACTTGCAGCTTTGATCCTAATGGGCAGAGTCCATTTAGTGCCTATGGACCACAGAGCATCCCAACCATGCCAAAAAGTGTCAGAGAAAAACAGCCAGATCATTTCAGTTCAGCAAGACAAGACACAGTTGTGTCATTGTCACTGAGAGATTCTCTAGAGAGACTCCTGTTCTAGGAGCTCCTGTGAAAGCTGCAAAGTGACTGCATTGTGATTTAATTTTAAATTTAGTTGAAAATCTATGCCAGAGGAGAAATGCTATGGGGAGCAACGCTTGTCATTAGAGGGATAATAATGATAATTTTTAAAATTAGTAGTACTTTCTTAATTTAGGAGATTTATCCTCGTGGCATATGTTATCTCCTAAATGTAATAGCCTAGTTCAGGAACTCTGCACTTATTATTCAATAAATATTCATATTTATCTCTGTCAGTGGCTGGCTTATTCATCTCATTTGTGGTCATTCTGCTCCAGTTACTGTCCCTAAGATTAACCACTTAGCCAAACCCGAATCTTCTACCTAAACTCATATCCACAAGTCCAATTGACTCAAATTTCTCATAAAAATATTCAAGCTTCCATTTCTTCTCCATAGAATGAACTCTCAATTTTTCCAACTAGTGAGTACTTCAGAGCTGGCAAGAATCAGAGAAAATGCTTTACTTTTAGTACAGCACTTTGTTCAGAATTATTTAACCATTAAAGCTCTCATGACCAGGCATATACACTCCCCACTCACTCCCCATTTCTCTTCTATGCTTGTTTTTTCTCCATTTCATCTCTTGACATACAGTATAATTTACTCAATTTGTTAATTGCCTTTTATTTCATAGGATTCTTTAGAATGAAGGCAAGTATCTTTGCTTATTCATTGCTATATTATCAATATCCAACACTAAGATATTTATTTAATCAATGAAAGAACTAACATAGAGGTTTATTTTTTTACCTGCAAATTTTTGATAATGATAGTATAGGTATCCTAAAGTGGCTAAATCTCTTCATTCCTACAAAAAGTGTTTTATTGCAGATTTAAGAGTGCAGGAGCCTATATTCCATTATTTTTAGTGGGAAAATCATGATGGATTCCAAACCACAAAACTCCAACAAGATGTCATTAAAACTTTCTTAACTTCCTAAATAACAGTCCACAAATGGCTTCTGGATAACATCAGCATTGAAAATACAAGATATCTAATTATTTACATATAATGAAGTCATTGGAGTAGACCATGTTACTCTGAGTTTTTCTTTTCCACCACAAAGAGCTAGTACTTCAAGGCAGCCTTACAGTGAAACAATATGTTAAAAATAGAAAAGATACTGACTAAATTGGAGTCTATTGATAGGGCTCTTGGGTGCCAGACAAAAACAAATAAGAATCCATATCAGCATAAAGGAGGAGAAGATAGTAATTGTGTATAATAGATTTAAAAAAATGTTAAAACAAGTCATAGTCCCATTAAGCAAACAAGCAGAGTTAGAAGCACAAAATGACCAAAGCGCTCTCATGACGAGAAGCCCTCAGTTTAGTTGTCTTTTGGTATATGTATATAGTTTCGTTTAGAGATGTTTTGATTTTGACAGTGCATTTTTAATAATTCTTCTTTCATTTTGCAAATTGGTGAGATTTTGAATAGCAAGAGCTAATTGTACACCTCTCAAAGGGTTTTTAAGAATTAAATGAAAGATTTCATTTTTAATTCTTCTTTCTCAAAGATCTGACCTTATTAAGTTATCATGTATAGTAACAAATATTATTAAGTTTGAAAGAAGTAGAAAGATAGGTATAACTGTTGTCATTAAATTCACCACAAATTAATGATATGTCTATTCTTGCTTATGAACTTCCTACTAGTCAGCTATTTTTTTCTGTTTCAATAATCTTACAGTTTACCAATTTGGAGAACATGAAATAGGAGAGAAGCTTCTCAAACTGTCATATCAAAGGGCATTCTAATCAACCATGAGTAACTAACTTGCTGTCCTGCATTGCAGTGATGACTATTATTCCTTATGATGGCTCTTAATAAGGCTCTTATGTTGTATTGATTTATCTGGCTAGCCTGGTAACTCAGATGGTAAAGAATCCTTCTACAATGCAAGAGACACAGGTACAATCCTTGTGTTGGGAAGATCCCCTGGAGAAGGAAGTGGCATGGACAGAGGAGCCTAGTGGAGTCAGAGTTGGACAGGACTGAGCAACTAACACTTTCACTTTCAAAATAATTTCAGTTTTTAAATTTGAAACCCAAAACTGTTACTGAGGGGACTGAAAACTCGTTAGATTGTTAATGCCTGGCTTTAAAATTTTGAGAAGAATTGGTATTCTATTTTGCATATCTCAGATCCCTCTAAATTATTTCAAATGCCTAGTCTATAATAGCCTCATGTTTTCAGTTTTGCACTTACAGAAACACATATCTAATTTGAAGTTAAATAAGTACTGCTCTTGTATCATAGATAAAAATATGGCTGGCAAGCTGTTCTTAGTTTTATGCAGTCTATTATTGCTACTGAAAGCTACCTGCATATCTGGTTAGGTTGATAATGGCAGAAATAAAGAGTAAACCATAGGAATATCATATGCTACCTTAGAGTAGAATTTTAGTTTGATTTTAGAAATCAATATCTACAAGCAAATTATGCAAATTTTTTTTCTTGTTAGATATTTAGCTTTACCTCTTTTGGATGGAAAATCTTTGCAGCATTCTGCATATTCTTAATTTATTAAAGGTTGCCTCATTAGCCTAAAAACTAACCTGAAAAGTAGACTAAGCAGTCCATCCTCTTTTATACCAATTAATTCTTTAAAAATACTATCCAGTTTCAGTCAGATTGGTAATTATTAATAAAACTAGAATTTGTACCCATATTGTCATTTCAGTCTCATAAATGTAACTATAATTGTTAAATTGCTAGTTTTTTACAACGCAAGTGCCTTCTGTAATTTTGAGCTCAAGAATACATTTAATATAGTTTGGATTTACAGGCTAAACAGTATATGTCTTGGTCCTAGAAAACAAAAATTAGATAAAATTTTGAAGAGCAGGAGCAAGCTGACCAATAAATTGCTAAAATACTAAGAAACTGAACAAATTAGGGAAATACAAAGTACCAGTATTGAAAAACTAAGCTAATTTATTTTCACCCACAGGACTAATAATGTATGTGTGACTCAATTAAATCTCATTAAGTAATTCATTTCTTTCACACACATTTATTGAATACTTTGAAAGTTTCACACAGTTCACTAGTACACATAGATTTGCTTAATAACACAAGAAAAATTATACAGAAAAAATAAGGAAAAAAATCAAAGACTAAGATCATTGTATGCTAATATTCAATGGAGCAATGTACTGTAAGCTGGACAATTCTCAGCATTTCTAAAAAGAGTAAGTCTCTTTTATGTAAATACTATATCTACAATCTTATGTAACAGATACAAAGTACTGAGAAAACATAGAAAAAGTCTAAGAATTGACACATCAGTATAAAATAATAATCTAGAATTAGAGCAATCTGTCTTCCTCTGTCTCTAAGGGTGTGCACACGTGCACACACACACACACACACACACACTCATTCAATGTACGAGTTGAAAATTTTTCTTGTTGTTAATTTCTAATGTAATTATACTGTGGCCATAAATTGAGATATGTATGGTATATGTGCATGTGTATTCAGTCACTCAGCTGTGTCCCATCCCATGGACCTCAGACCACTAGTCTCCTCTGTTGAAGTGGGTTGCTATCTCCTACTCTAGGGGATCTTCCCTACCCAGGGATCAAACCTGCATCTCCTGAGTATCTTGCTGAGTCACCCAGAAGTCAAAGTATGATATATATTCTCTGCCAAAATAGCACTGTTTTAGAAAAAGAAAAATATTGGAAAAAATAAAATAATCCAAGCACTGCATGACAGTGAAGGCATATTTGTTAAAACTTATGGGATGGCATAAGTGTAACTTTTACAGAGAGTTAGACTTTCTAGCTAGTTATGTTAGTAGACAAAAAAGCATCTAATTAAAATTCTAAGTATCTAATATAAGAATATAGTACAAGAAAAACATAGTAAGGCCAAAAATTAGAAAGAAGTAAATGAAAAAAAAAATAGAGTAGAAATAAATAAAATAGAAACAGAGGATGAAAAATTTGATGATTAAAAAAATAACAGAGGAAATACACATATATCATTATTGTTAGAGAGGTGAAAGAAGACACAAATAAAAAATATTGTGAATAAAAAGAGGACATAAATCCAGACTCAATGGAGATCACAAAAATAAGAAAACACTATCAATGATGAGATGACAATTTTGAAAACTTACCAAAAATGCTAGAAAAATGCATTTATGAAAATAGACTTGTGATGAAGTCAAACATTAATAGTCTTATACCCCTTAAAACAATTAAAACAGTCATTGAAAAATTATTCTTCAAAACATACTATGTGTAGATAATTTTACAAGTTACAGCAAATATTTAGGAAACAAACCTAAATTTTCTTCCAAATTTTCTAGACAATTGAAAAGGCAAGAAAATCCTCCATTTAATTCTCTAATACATTTACCAAAATGAAAGTCATTATGAGAAAAAAAGACATACTCATTTCAATCATACTTACAGAAACAGAAACCAAGGAGAAACATTAACAAGTAAAATACAATGTGCATGGAAAAGATATATTCCAACCATGCTAGGTTTAATTTTACATCTCTAAGAATAAATGTAACTCAACATATTAATTTATAAAATTTACATAAATTTATGAAATTCACATAAATGTAACTCAACATATTAATTTATAAAAATTATATAATCATATCAATAGATGCAGAAAAACATTTGATAAATTTCATCATCAAATCACAAAAATAATTCTTGGGAAATTAAGATTAGAAGGTAACTTTATTTACTTGATAAATTGATTTCATTTTCAAAAAATGCAAACATTATTTTACCTGGGAAACAGTGGAGTAGTCTTTTGGAAAGTATAGAATGATGCAACAAATTCCATAATTATCACTTGCATTCTATATTGCATGGAAGTTCTAGGAAGAACATTAAGGAAAGGATTTAGAAATATATAGTTGGAAAGTTGCCATATACATGACACTAATTATTATAGGTTATAGTTAGTGTGTTCATTTTTAAGTGAAGGATTATCTATTGGTATTATATTAATCAAAATAGAAAATTAAACAACAAAGAGACAAATTAAAAATGGGGTCATCCATGGACTGATGATGAAATAAATCACCATCTAGTATAATCATTAATCCAATTATGTGTAGCTGAGTCAAAAATATTTAAAAATATAAGTGATTTTCCAGAGGATTAAAAACTAAAGACCTTCAAAAGCACATCTATATATAGTCAACCAATTGGATAGCTATGTAGGCTAGTATTAGCTTCAAAAAATTAAATTTTTGTTTGATTTCATAAATGTAAAAATCAGTTATGATTTTAAGTGAAAAATTGCTTATGAATGAATGGCAACTATCAATTTTTAATCAATTTTTGGAACACCTAATCTATACTCTGATTAATCCTTGGAAATAGAACTGCAAGTACAGTGAAAGGCCTTTACAAAGTAGAACTTCTTGTCTTTATTAATATTATTTTGTCTTGTTTAGATAGCAAACTATCAGTAAGGATGACAATGAGTATAAAATTAACTTACTTTTAATGTCATCATAGTAAAACTAAGTTGGTTGAACAACTTTTATTTTATGAAAGTCTTGAACCATTTTCATTTAGCATTCATAATCTTTGATTCAGATATGAAGAAGCTTTAATTGAATGACCTAATTAGAGGCCTTTTTGAAGATAGATAATATTATTTTACCTCAGGACATTGAACAGTTTTTTAAAAATTTCTGAGACAATTCTGTGGAAGGAACATATTTAATGTTCCAGTATTTAATCTTCACCCTGATGTACTTCAGTTACTAAGGTCACCTGGAAACATCTAAGGGGCACAATAGTGAAATAAAATATACATGTATTTTTACATGTGTATATATATATGGGGCTTCCAATGTGGCACAGTGGTAAAGAATCTGCCTGCGAATGAAGAAGACACAAGAGCTAAGGGTTCAGTCCCTGAGTAGGGAAAATCTCCTGGAGAAGGTAGTAGCAACCTACTTCAGTATTCTTGCCTGGGAAATCCAATGGGCAGAGGAGGCTGGTGGACTACAGTCCATAGGGTTGAAAATAGTTGAACACTACTAAGCATGCACTCAGTGAAAATGATGATGTATATATGAATTCGTTGGGGGTGGGGGAAATGGGTATTAGAAATCATTTGCCTTTCTTGGGCACCAACACCCTAATTTGTTTTAGTAATCAGAAACCTGTATGCAGGTCAGGAAGCAACAGTCAGAACTGGACATGGAACAACCGACTGGTTCCAAATAGGAAAAGGAGTACGTCAAGGCTATATATTGTCACCCTGCTTGTTTAACTTATATGCAGAGTACATCATGAGAAACGCTGGGCTGGAGGAAGCACAAGCTGGAATCAAGATTGCCAGGAGAAATATCAATAACCTCAGATATGCAGATAACACCACACTTATGGCAGAAAGTGAAGAAGAACTAAAGAGCCTCTTGATGAAAGTGAAAGAGGAGAGTGAAAAAGGTGGCTTAAAGCTCAACATTCAGAAAATTAAGATCATGGCATCCAGTCCCATTACTTCACAGCAAATAGATGGGGAAACAGTGAAAACAGTGGCTGACTATTTTGGGAGGCTCCAAAATCACTGCAGATGATGATTGCAGCCATGAAATTAAAAGACACTTGCTCCTTGGAAGGAAAGTTATGACCAACCTAGACAGCATTTTAAAAAGCAGAGATATTACTTTTTCCACAAAGGTCTGTCTAGTCAAGGCTATGGTTTTTCCAGTGGTCATGTATGGATGTGAGACTTGGACTATAAAGAAAGCTAGCACCTAAGAATTGATGCTTTTGAACTGTGGTGTTGGAGAAGACTCTTGAGAGTCCCTTGGAATGCAAGGAGATCCAACCAGCCCATCTTAAAGATCAGTCCTGGGTGTTCATTGAAAAGACTGATGTTGAAGCTAAAACTCCAATACTTTGGCCATCTGATGCAAAGAGCTAACTCATTGGAAAAGACCCTGATGCTTGGAAAGATTGAGGGCAGGAGGAAAAGGGGATGACAGAGAATGAGATACTTGGATGGCATCACTGACTCAATGGACATGGGTTTGGGTAGACTCTGGGAGTTGGTGATGGACAGGGAGGCCTGATGAGCTGCAGTTCATGGGGTTGCAAAGAGTCGGACATGACTGAGCGACTGAACTGAACTGAATCAGAATCAGTCACTGGTGTTCCTTTATCTGTCTGTTGGTTCAGTGCCATAAAGAGCCCCAAATTAACAGGGGACAGTCTTGATTTACAATTTAATGCAACTATGAGTGTTTTTCCTGATGGGTGATTTCTCTCAATAATTAGGTTATCCAATCCACTGATTTCATGGTGAAAGGCAAATGTCAAGGGATTATGAAGAAATTTTTGCTTAGCAACAACAAAAGGGAGCTGTTAAAACCACTTCTAGTCTTGAAAGAGTACAAAGGGAATTTATGGAATCTAAAAGCTGAAGCTATGGCTGTAGAAGAGGAATATCCACTAGGAACTGTAACTTTGGATAGCAGAACACAGCCAGATATAACCTGTGTCTGGTGGGGGATCTTCTAATCTCTTGTTGAGAGAGATCTTCAATCTCTTTCTTGGAAATCAACCAGTAATCTATTGATGCAGTCTCTAATGTTAACCTTCTGGAGCACAGGGTAGGGTGGAAAAGAATGGAGAGTGAATTCAGATGGCAGATTGAGAGTATACAGTATACCTTCTTATTGAATAGCCTGGTTTTCTGCTCATCTTTTAGGCAAAAACATTCAAATTTTTGAATTCTAGGTTGAAGACTCTGAAGGAGCAAGAATGTTCTCTTGATATTTTTGTTGTTTAGTGGCTAAGTTGTGTACGACTCTTTTGTAACTCCAAGGACTGTAGCCCACAATCCTCTGTTCATGGGATTTCCCAGGCAGGAATGTAGAGTTGGATTGCCATTTCCTTTTCCAGGGAATCTTCCCAACCAAGGGATCAAGCCTGCATCTCCTGCATTGGCACCAGATTCTTTTCAAAATTTTGTCCCAGATTCTTCATAAAGTGATTGACAGTGAGAATTCTTAATACCTTTAGATGAAACTGTTGCTAGTTTACAATGTATCAACTGACTGGATAGTGGGTTGACCAGATATCTGGGGAACATTCTTTCTTTGAGTGTCTGTGAAGGTGGGTCTGGAAAATATTAGCATTTGAATTGATAGATTTAGTGGAGCACATTACATACTGTGAGTGGGCTTCATCTTATTTGAGCGACTGAATAGACCAAACATGTGGAGGAAGTGGGTATTCAGTCTCTCAGTCATATTGCTCAGCTGGAATATGTATATGTTTTCCTGCCCTTAATGCTTCTGGCTCTTGGGTTTCCAGACTGAAATCATAACATTGGCTTTCTGGCTCTCAGGGCTTTGAACTACACCATTGGCCTTCTCAGGTATTTTGCAGATAGTAGATTGTGAAGCTTCTTAGTCTTCATAATCATGTGAGTTAATACCTTATAATAAATTTGTTTACACACACACACACACACACACACACACCTGATTCTACCTCTCTGATGAGCCCTAACTGATTCAACACCTTACCCCTTACTCATAGTAGTGGTCCTTCTGTCTCAAACAGAACAGTGGCAATGATCTATATAGACCAACATCAGTATAAGAGCTAATTATCAATGACAGATAACTTTTCCTTTAAATTTCCTTGTTTTTTAGGTACAAAATGAAAGAAAAACTACCAGCTTCAACTCTTTACTATTTCTTGAACACAGTATAGGACAGCAACAAGTGGTAAGGCCAACATTTACCAACTCAGTTCTCTAGAATGAGACATTTAGGTTTAAGCATGTCCCCTCCACCTTCTGAGCTTTATTTGGTTTTGATCTCCACTAAAATAGTCCAAAGGAAACATTTGCTTCTTCACGAAGCCTAGCCACATTCTGTGGGTACAGTAGCATTTAAATTCATATTTAGAAAGGAAAAATTTTTCTAAAGGGGGCATAATCTTCAATGTTTGATTAAATTATGACACATTCTACTGTATTCTTTCAATTTCACATCATCTTGATTTTCACTGGGTCCACAATATACTCTTCACTCTTTACTTGCATAAATGTATCTGTTGTATGTGCTTTTTCAGAGTAAAGAAATGAAAGCCATCAAAAGTGTAGTCATATCTGTGGATGTTGGAAGGTAGAATATTGCATATAGTTTCGAAGCTGTAGTTATTTCAGGTTACACCAGTCTCATCATAGTTTCAAAGAATGTTAGTCAAGATTCAGATGTTGTGTACCATCTGTTTTTACCTCTTCCATAGCTCTTTATGAAAGGTTGCCATACAAATACAAAGATGGTCATCAAAATAATAGTGACTTTAAATAAAATAGTGTTTTATTTTATTAAAATAAAACTGTGTTTATGTTTCATTTGTATAACTATATCTTGCACATGTTACTCAGTTAACTCTTTGCATCACCTGATTAATTTTCACAACAATCCCCTGAAGTAGATACCATTTTCATCAGCATTTTAGATTTGAGGATCCTGAGGCTTAAGGAAATTAAGTAAATTCACAACACTAGTAAGTGGTGGAGTTGGGCCTGTTTTCCTCATCAGAGTACATGCTATTAACCTTTCTTGTTTGCTATTTTATAGGTATGCAAATCTAGCCCTGACTCAGAGACTGAAGCTGTCTGGTGGTAAGTGGATTTACTGTTACGAGTCCAATTAAGTGAAGCAGGAGTTGCAGCTAAGGAAGCAACAGTAGCTCTGTGTTCAAGGGGTTTAAAATCAGGCATAGTACTGTGAGGCAGCAGTTTGTAACTGGATCCCAGGATTTTTATGATACTAGTAGTAGTAGCAGTGTTGCCAGTGAATTTGAGGTTCTTGCTTCATTGTGACAGAATTTAGAGATGAAGTGATAGGAAAGAAGTGGATTTCTTTAGAGAAACACTCCACAGGCAGAGTGTGGGCCAGCTCAGAAGGTAAGAGAAAGAGAGAGAGAGAGAGAGATTGAGCCCAAAAGAGGCCCGAAATATGGTGTGATTAGTTTTTATAGGCTGGCTATTTTTACAGGCTAATGACTAGGAGGATTATTCCACTAATTTGGGGGACGGGATAGAGATTTCTAGCAATTGGGCCTTTGCCTATTTTTTGGTCTTTGATGGTTGGCCTGTAATGGCACTGGTGAGTGTGTCATTTAACATAAGCTAATGACTAAACAGCAACAACAAAATGTATTACAATGAGCATATAATGAGGCTCAAGGTTACCTTGAAGATGACTCATCCACCATCTTGGATCTATTTGGTTCTAATCAGCTTATGTCATATCCTTAGGCTATGTCATTCTTTTAAACATTGTGCCCTGCCCCCTTCCCTCACATTACAGTAGTAATAATATAGTAATAGTAGAAATAATAGTTGGGGCTTCCCTGGTGGCTCAGAAGATAAAGAATCTGCCTGTAATGTGGTAGGCCCTGGCTTAATCTCTGGGTTGGGAAGATCCGCTGGAGAAGGGAATGGCTACCCACTCCAGTATTCTTGTCTGGAGAATTTGATGGACGGAGCCTGGTTGCCTACAGTCCATGGGGTCACAGAGTCCAATAGCTCTCACGGGTTTCCCAGGTGGTGCAGTGGTAAAGAATCTATGTACCAGTGCAGGAGATGCAGGAGACATGGGTTCGATTCATGAGTGGGGAAAATCCCCTGGAGTAGGGAATAGCAACCCATTTCAATATTCTTGCCTGGAAAATTCCATGGTGTCACAAAGAGCTGGACACACGAAGCAGGCACACACAATAGAACTTGTGCCCATTTTTGTATCTCAGCACATTTCAAAATGTGGTTTCTTTAAGCCTAAATCTCAGAAAGAAGTTCATATATAGAGCAGAATTCCATCCAGAGCAGAGCCTGATGTACTGTGAGCAAGAAATAAACTTTTGCTGCTCTCACCCTGAGACTAGCACAGCAGCCTTACCTGGCAAGAGCTCATATATGGCCAATGTCACTACTTATTCCTGATCCTCTTGCCTGCTGAGTTCAGGCACACAGATCTTTTGCAGTCCTTTTCACCATAGCATTCAGGTTTCCAACACCATTGCATCACAGAGGGTCCAAAACCTGAAACTTCTTGGTGATGCTTGTATTTTTACCTCATATCACGTCAGACAGGATGCAAAATATTTAAAAGTTGACAGACAATACTCTTCTTCTCTAAGGGTTATAATCTTTACAGAAATATATATAGAAAAATTGAAAAATAATGAAACATATGAATTAATTTTTATATTCTTTACAATTTTCTCATCAAAGGTTAATATAAAATAATGTTCAAATTAATGACCCTGACATACTGCATATAATGTGACTTAGAATAGTGCCCTGGAATATGGTAGATGCCTAATAAATATTTGTTGGACATATAATCAATAATTATTAAATTAGTAAAATACAAATATATCCAAAATACTAAGATACCTTGAGCAGCATACGGAAATATGGTTTTATAAAATATGAAAAAGTGAAAAGTGAAAACGTTTGCACAGGTTCTATCTTTGGAAATGATATCCCCAGGACATGGAAGCAACCTAGATGCCCATCAACTGACGAATGGATAAGAAAGCTGTGGTATATATACACAATGGAATATTACTCAGCATTAAAAAAAAATTCATTTGAAGCAATTCTACTCAGATGGACGAAACTGGAGCCCATTATCCAGAGTGAAGTAAGCCAGAAGCAAAAACAACAATACAGTATATTAACACATATATATGGAATTTAGAAAGACAGTAATGAGAACCCAACATGGGAGACAACAAAAGGAACGCAGATGTATAGAATAGACTTGTGGACTTTGTGGATGAGGGTAAGGGTGGGATGAGATGGGAGAAGGGCATTGAAGCATGTTAATTGTCATGTGTCTAATCAATCGCCAGCCCAGGATTGATGCTCGGGACTGGTGCAGCGAGATTTCCCGGGGGGGAGGGAGGAGGGAGGGGGGACCTGGAGGGGAAGCATAAGTACACCCAAGGAGATAACATCACAATATAGCAAAAAAAAAAAAAAAAAAAAAAAAAAAGAAAAAAAAAAAAAAGAAATGATATCCCCAATGTAAACTATTGAATATCAAAACTATTTCAATCAAAACTATTGAAAAAAATCATAATTATTGAAATCAGTTTCCAATTGGTGATTGATAATATTGTAAGTGGCATTCATGAAACATAATATAATATCTAATATCTATTTGCCACTAATAATCCACAAAATAGATATTTCATTGATTATTAAGCAATTATCCACCAATCACTTATTTTTTATGACACTTTCATAGGTAACACATATAAACTGCTCTTAAAATGTAGTGGCATGTTCCTACATGTTATTTTAAATGCTAAAAATTTTTACCAGAAAGATAATAATAAAAGTATCATAATCAGCAGAAAAATGAAAGATGGAAAGACAGTAGAAAAGAAAATAAAATTACTTATATCACAGAAATATTTTGGAAGAAAATATGGAATGCCAGGGGGAAAAAATTGCTTATTTTTCAGCAAAATATACTAATAAATATCAAGCATAATTTATATAGTTTACCAAAAACTAAAAGACAAAAAAAAAAGCTCAGAGAATCCATTAAACATAGCTTTTGTAACTCTAAGTATATGACTGTGTAAATTGACTCTTAAATTACTCTTTTTTTGAAAGTTATGAATCTCAAGTAAGAAATTCTAACTTTCCAAAAGGTAGGAAATTTTGGAAATGAATATTATGTGAATATTTCAAATAGAAAAAAATGACAAGAATTTGGTTACTTCATTCAATTTCAGTGGCTTCTGTATATTGTGTATATCTCAAACTCTTCGGAGATAAAAAACAATGTATCTAATAGTGGCAAGTTTTTCATGTAGTACAAGTAAACATGAAGGAATAGAAATGTATATTAAGCTCCTGCTAAGTTGCTTCAGTCGTGTCTGACTCTGTGTAACCCCATAGACGGCAGCCCACCAGGCTCCCCCGTCCCTGGGTTTCTCCAGGCAAGAACACTGGAGTGGGTTACCATTTCCTTCTCCAATGCATGAAAGTGAAAGGGAAGATGCTCAGTTGTGTCCGACTCGTAGCAACCCCTTGGACTGCATCCTACCAGGCTCCTCTGTCCATGGGATTTTCCAGGCAAGAGTACTGGAGTTGGTTGCCATTGCCTTCTCCTTATATTAAGCAGTGATATTAAATATTCAGAATTATAATCTGATTTTAAAATTACTATTGTTGTAGAATAGAAACTATATGTAAATGAGAAAAAATAATGTCATATGATAATCTAAAGCATGATTCAATTTTTAGAGATGCAATGTCCAACACCAATGGATTAGCCAAACGACATAATGAACATGATTATGGAACTTTTTCCTGGTGGCTCAGTGGTAAAGAATCCACCTGCAATGTAAGGGATGCAAGTTTGACCCCTGGGTGGGGAAGATTCCCTGGAGGAAGGAATGGCAACCCACTCCCGTATTCTTGCCTGGAAAATATCATGGACAGAGTAGCCTGGAAGGCTATTGTCCATGGGGTCACAAAAGAGTTGGACACAATTTAACGACTAAACAATAACAGTAACAAATGGAACTTCTCTATTTGGCAGGAATTATAACAAAATTGTGTATTATGGCAAACACTTATGCAGAATACAACTATTTCCACCAAAACCTACTACATGTTATTTTGAATACAAAAAACAACTGAATAATTAAGACATAATCACATGTGATTAAGAAAGTAACTTTGAATAGATTAATTTATATTACTCAATTTCTCTCTCTCTATATATATATATATAGTCACATAAATTATATTGAATTGTGACAATTAATGCTTGATTTGTAAATTTCTAAAATGCATATTTTTTCAGATTAAAATAGTTTTTGAGGGTTTGCCCAGTCGATGACAAACTTGGATAAAGGATACAGACATTTTTAGTGGACTACTTGCAAAATCAGAATCTGGCCCAAAATAATCTAAGAAGCATGGGTAAAACAGTGTGCAGAAAAAGTAACATATTGTAATAGAAGATCTTCAAAAAAGGTATTTTATGTTGCTTAGTCTGTGAATGTTTATATGTCTTGGTAAAGAATATTAGTAAAATCTCTTTTGACACCATTGATTTTGTTATTGTTGTTGTTCAAGAACTACATAACTACTTTTAATCTTCAGAGAAATCACTATAGTATATTTAAAGCACTTTTATTTTAAACTGACAATAGATAAATGTATTTCTTTCCCTAAGTGATTTGTTTCTTAAAAGTACTAGGGTCAATAAAATATTTTTAAACATAGAAGTTGACTCATTATTATATATTAGCTGAACATTAACATTCCGCTACCTCTTACTAACATCTCATAATTCTTTGCTATTTATTGCGATAGTTATTTAATCTTTATCAAGTTTTGTAACATTTACAAAAGGGAGAGGCAGCTCTCTGGGACCTCTTTTGTAAAGACACTCATCCCATTCATGACAGTTCTCTCTTAAGACCTAATCACTTCCCAAAAGCCCTACCTACACATGTTATCCCATTAGGGATTAACTTTCAATGTGTGAATTTATGGTGACACTCATATTTAGTCTATAGCAATATGTTACCTAATACGGTAAAAGAGATTTTGGAAATGTGATTAAATCAAAGATATTGAGATTTCTTGAGTGACTGAACAAAGATCGCGAAGGACTGAACAACAACAAATTGAGGTTTATTTATCCAGATTATCTGGATGGGCCCAATGTAATCATTAGTGTCCTTATAAGAGGGAGGCAGTCAAAGTACAGTCAAAGAGAAGGCAATGTGAAGAAAGAAGAAGAGACTGGAGACATATACTCAGCATTCAAGAAATGCCATAAAACTCAGAAGCTGAAGAAGCAAGGACTCAGTTCTTCTTTGGAACCTCCAAAAGGAACAACCCACTAACATCTTCTGTTTTTTGTTTTTTTTTTTGGAGGGGGGTGCAAATTATGCTCAGAGACTGTGATTATTTTTGCCAGTGTTTTACTTAACACAAATTCACTGCAGAACTTGTATAATAATTTCATAAGCCAATAACATGCAAGATAATGTTTTATAATAAGCCAATAGAGACATATCGTATTCCAAACCAATGATAGATTAAAAAATATTGTTTCAAATAAGGGAAGATGAAAGGAATAAAGTCCAAATTTAGTTCAAGGTGAACCCTTCTACCAGTTGGTTCTTGGGAGAGTCAGTTTATCCAGCCACATGTTGATGTCCTGCTGCTGGCATAAGAATAAATGTTCCTTATTGCTAGAGGAATAATTTCCTTATTGCTTGTTCCCTCCTAATGCGAGGGAATGAAGAGGTAGATGTTGACAGGCAAGACAACCTTCTGAGGCCACTGCCTGGTTTTCACTGTGGCCAAACATTCATTTTCCAGGCATGAGATGGTGCCCAAAGGCTTCAAAGATCAGCGAGAGTCACCTCGCCCAGACCAAACACTCTTGAATACTCTTCATGAGCTGTGGGTATTTATACTCTAAAAGTCCTTTGCCATGGTTGCTTCTTCTTATGTTGCTACTGGAAAGCAACCAGTGGTTCCTCTTAGCAACTTATTCGGTGCTTGTCAGCAATCATGGATGACACAACAATTTCCCTTTTGTATCAAAACTTTATTAATAAAAACAACTTCATTCTTAGATCGAAACAGATTCCCTACTAGAAACAACTTCATTTCTCCCATAGACAAGTAGATTTGAAATCACATTCCACTATGTAACACTTTGATTTTAGACCCATGAGACTAATTTTGGACTTCTGTTCCCCTGGAAAGTAAATTTGTTTTGTTTAATTTTGTGATAATTTGTTACAGAAGCGATAAGGATCTAATACAACATAACATGGTATAAGTGAAGAACCTTTGGTGTTTCTGACTGCTTAGAATAGTATTGGGTCATAATTTTACATCCTTAAATCTTTGGAGATGTTAAAAAAATTTCTCTTGCAAAGAGATATTAATTTGGAAAAGCCTGAATCCAGCTTGATTTATTCTCCCCCCCTTTTTTTTTTATAATTTTGAGTGCTTATTTCTTTACTTTTGAAATGTAACAGCTTATCCAGAATATTTCTAATTTAAATTACTTTTCTTAGTGTTTCCTGAAAGTCATATATTTTAATAAACAGATTTATTTGTTCCCAGGTAGCTGCAAGGAATTTTTTAGTGTTAAAGTAGAATTAATTGTTTGTTTGTTGGACTTAATATTTAAGGAAAAGTTATCTTTAAATCACATCATCTTTGTTTTCCTCACTATTTTCTTTCATTGCTTTACTTTTATGGTTTTCTCTTCATTTACTCTGGTTGTCAGAGGAATCCCCAATCTCTGTTATTAATTTGCTTTTTGGGTCTTACTTTGCTAAACCTATTTTAGTTTGATAATGCTATTGTTTGGGTATTTACCTGTGTTCTTACTTTTTGAAATAATTTTTTGTTTCATTTCCTCTGTTTTTGCTGGCTTCTGGTCTGGGATCTTTGTTGTTGGCATGGAATTATTATTATTATCATTATTTTCACATGTGGTTTTATTACACAGGTGACCTGGTATTTGTCTCATCATGTACTTAATTCAACAGGACCATCTCTGTCCAAACATCAATTTTTTAAATCGGTTTCAAGTGCATGCTGTCTGATGAAGATTAAAGAGGGGAAGAGAGAGAACTCAGTTGAAACTCTGTGAAGTCCATTGACAAACACTTGCTCTCATGTGAAGTTTGGTAAATTTACTGCCATAGGGTTTATTCCACATTGCCAGAGCTCGTTTCTATGGGGTGATAGCTGAGAATTTAAAGCCCTGACTCCAGCTGTTCACTTTCTCCATTATACTTTGTCTTTCCGAGTAACAATGGCTCTTTCCCCCAGTTTCTTTTCAGATTTTCAAATACTAGTGAGAATTCTTGTTTGCCTCATTCACTAATTTATGTATATGGAATCTAGAAAGATGGTACCAATGAACCTATTTGCAGGGCAG
Organism: Antilocapra americana; assembly: GCA_007570785.1. Taxonomy (NCBI): domain Eukaryota; kingdom Metazoa; phylum Chordata; class Mammalia; order Artiodactyla; family Antilocapridae; genus Antilocapra; species Antilocapra americana. Next base: position 14,814,008 of record ML662442.1, read on the forward strand.
CAATGGAGGCACAGACATAGAGAAGAGACTTGTGGACACAGTGGGGAAGGATAAGGTGGGATGAATTGAGATGGTAGCATGGAAACATATACCCTTCCATATGTAAAATAGATGGACTTCCTCTGTGAGTCAGATGGTAAAGAATCCTCCTGCAATGCAGGAGACCTGGGTTCAGTCCCTGGGTTGTGAAGATCCCTTGGAGGAAGACATGGCAATCCATTCCAGCATTCTTTCCTGGAGAATCCCCATGGACAAAGGAGCCTGATGGGCTACAGTCTATGGGATCAAAAAGAGTCAGACATGACTGAGTGACTAAGCAGAGCACACAGCACATGTAAAATGGATAATAATTGAGAATCTGCTTTGTGACACAGGGAGCACAACCCAGTGCTCTGTGACAGCATAGAGGGGTGGGATGGGGTGGGAGATGGGAAGGGGGTTCAAGAGGGAGGGGACATATGTATACCTGTGACTGATTCATGTTGATGTTTGGCAGAAACCAGTATACTACCATAAAGCAATTATCCTCCAATTAAAAAAAATCACATGGTTTACTCTTTCTCCCGGTGTGGGCATAATTATAAGAGCTTGATTTTCCACAGAGCTTTGAATTCAATGAAAATAGTTAGATTTTGCCAACCATCTTCTCAGGAACAGGATTGGGTTAAGAGTTTTATAGCAATTTTTGTCTCTATCTTTTGACTAGATTTATTTCAAATTATATTGTAGCTCTTTATATGGTTGCTGTTGATGGATTTAAAAAAACAAAGTTCACCAAAGTAAATTTCAAAAATCTAATAAGCTTTACTGAATGATTCATGGGCCGGGCAGCCTACCTTTTAGTGAGTAGAGGGGGAACTGCAGTAGTCCACAGAAAAAAGTTGCCCAGGAAAGATTCTACAGTATAGCTTTGTTCCCCATAATTATCTAGAAATTTCTCTTTTCATTAATGTGCCTCTAATTTCTAACCAGACGTAATCCCTGGGGTATCATCTAAGCCTCTCTTCTTTGTATTGTGCTCTTTTTAAAGTTAAAACTCTCAAATATGTACTCTGAAATACCCTAAAATACATACCTGCATCAAGTTACAGAACTTTCAATAAATATACTATTAAGTATTATACAAATAGTACAGTATTTGGTCTAAATATTAGACTTTTTTCAAATATTATGGCCCCAAGAGCTAGGAATCAATAAATTTTTCCACATAGCACATTTACCCACCCCAATATGGTTATTGAGGAAGCTGAATTTACAGGGAATAATGGCTTAGGAGTATATGGTAATACTTATTGGTAAGTGTCTTGGGTCCTGAACTCCAATAACAAGAACTCTTTTCAACTGACCTGGAGGGATACAACTAGCTACAGATCCAACTATTTTTCTCCTGTTAATACAACCAGCAATAACACAGAAACATGAATCTCCAAACTGATAATCCATCCTTCTGCTCACCCCCAGAGTTATAAGCTGAGGCTGGCATTTTACTTTATTACCAGCTTCATGAAACACAGGGCTTCCCTTCGGCTCAATGTCTGCAATATAGGAGGCCTGGGTTCAATCCCTGGGTTGGGAAGATCTGGAGAAGGGAAAGGCTACCCACTCCAGTATTCTGGCCTGGAGAATTCCATGGACTGTATAGTCCTTGGGGTCACAAAGAGTCGGACACAACTGAACACGTTTCACTTATCATGAAACACAAGGTGCTATTTTTTTTTAATTTTTTTAAAATTATTTTTTAATTGTTTTTGCCATACATTGTCATGATATCACCATGGGTTTACATATGCTTCCCCTCCGGAACCCCCCTCCCTATTCCCTCCACCCCCCCCGGGAAATCTCGCTGCACCAGCCCCGAGCATCAATCCTGGGCTGGCAATTGATTAGACATATGAAAATTAACATGCTTCAATGTCCTTCTCCCATTTCATCCCACCCTTACCCTCATCCACAAAGTCCACGAGTCTATTCTATACATCTGTGTTCCTTTTGCTGTCTCGTATGTTGGGTTCTCGTTACCGTCTTTCTAAATTCCATATATATGCGTTAATATACTGTATTGTTGTTTTTGCTTCTGGCTTACTTCACTCTGGATAATGGGCTCCAGTTTCGTCCATCTGAGTAGAATTGCTTCAAATGAATTTTTTTTTAATGCTGAGTAATATTCCATTGTGTATATGTACCACAGCTTTCTTATCCATTCGTCAGTTGATGGGCATCTAGGTTGCTTCCATGTCCTGGCTATTGTAAACAATGCAGCGATGAACATTGGGGTACACGTGGCTCTTTCAATTCTGGTTTCCTCGGTGTATATGCCCAGCAGTGGGATTGCTGGGTCATATGGCAGGTCTATTTGCAGCTTTTTAAGGAACCTCCACACTGTTTTCCATAGTGGCTGTACTAGTTTGCATTCCCACCAACAGTGTAGGAGGGTTCCCTTTTCTCCACATTCTCTCCAGCATTTATTGCTTGTAGACTTTTGGATGGCAGCCATTCTGACTGGTGTAAAGTGGTACCTCATTGTAGTTTTGATTTGCATTTCTCTGATAATGAGTGATGTTGAGCATTTTTTCATAACACAAGGTGCTTTTATCTGCAAAACATGCCACAGCTATTCCAGAATGAAAAATATGGGTAGTTTATGATACCTGCTTCATGGAGAGAAGTGAAGGAGCATGCTGGCTCTGTTCCCACACTTCACTCCTTCTTTTGGCTCCAGCCAAATAGAAGTACTATTTAGAAAGCATGCTTATGATTTTTGACTGCTCTTCCCTGTGACTTGACCATTAGTTTAAGTGGCATCATCCATGTTCTGGAATCCAACTAAGCAAATGTTGCATAACTCCAGCACTGTTAGGTGGGATTTTAGGTAAAGATGAGTGGCAATTATCTTTTCTAAACTACAAATGAAAATATTTTACAAAAATTTTGTGGTTTTTTTTTTTTTGTAGGCTGTTATAAATGACAACTCATTCCAGTAATCTTACCTGGGAAATCCCATGGACAGAGGAGTCTGGTGGGCTGTAGACCATGGGGTAACAAAAGAATTGGACATGACTGAGTGCCTAAACAACAACAAAAACAATTAGGCAGTTTAGGAGATTAGGTGATTAGTTGCTTCATTTTATCTGACTCTTTGCTACACTTTGGACTGTAGCCCACCAGGCTCCTCTGTCCATGGGGATTCTCCAGGCAAGAATACTGGAGTTGGTAGCCATTTGCTTCTCCAAGGGATCTTCCCAACCCAGGGTTTGAACCCAAGTCTCCTGCATTGAAGGCAGATTCTTTACCCACTGAGCCACCAGGGAAGCCCAAGAATACTGGAATGGGTTGCCATGCTCTCCTCCAGGGGATCTTCCTGACCCAGGGATTGAACTTATGTCTCTTAAGTCTGGATCAGCAGACGGTTTCCTTACCACTAGTGCTGCCTGGGAAACCCATTTAGGAGATAAGAGACTAAGTTTTTGTAATAATTGAATCAGGTTGATGGTCTGTGGGAATGAAGAAAGAAAATATGAAATATGTAATTCTTTTATAATACTCTAAGAATCAGAGTAACTACAGGTGGCTATTGTTAAAGAGAAAAACCACAGGCCCATGATGGTGTCACTTGTACACATAATGCCAGATCTAGATTTTCTACCTAATCTCATAGTACTCTGGACCTTCACCAGAAATGTAATCCAAGAGTCCATCAGACAGAGGAAAGAGGGGCAGTTTGCATGGTAAAACCCCTTGCTTACCTGCCAAGCCCACCCCCCCAAAGATGTCCTTGCCTAAAAATAACCTTTTCGTTTTTTTTTTTTCTTCCTTTCCCTTGCCTCACTAGTCTTCCTATAAATTCTTCCATTTTGTACAGCTGCTCAAAAAGCCCTTCTAGCTGTCAGATAGGATGCTGCTGGGTTCATGAACTGCCTGATCTTCTCTACTCGGGAATTGAAACCAGGTCTCCTGCATTGTAGGCAGATTCTTTACCAACTGAGCTATGAGGGAATCCCAATAAAATTGATTAGATCTCCTAATTTCTAGGTTGAACTTTCAGTTTTTAATACTATAAAGACATAGAGCTTTTGACCTCATGGAACCTAAATGTATAACAAATAGAGAAATTCAGAATGTATAACAAATAGAGAAAACATCTGGGGAAAATGTTTTAAAATAAAATACACAAAATGTTTATTAATTTAGAATCCTAAAGTAAGAATAAGAAGTGATTACCCTGAAGATAAAGTTGTTTAGGGACAATATTGTAAGGAAAAAATCAAGTTGTGCTCAAGATAAATGAATATGAATTTGTCAAATGGAGAATAAATTCATTTTACGCTGAATGAAAATATTGAATATGAGAATGACAAGAGTGCATGAAAGAGATGAAAATAAACTGACTTATTCTGAGTACCAAATCCTTGAGTTTTACAGGAGAGCATATTTTGCCACCATAAACAACGTTTATTGGCATAAGGATTATTTTAGGCTGATTATTTTTAAGAAACTGCAGACATAGGAGAAGCTTTGAAAACTGAGACGTTATCCTTTTGTAAGAGGATATGTATGTATATATTTATAAAGGCCTCTCCCACACTGTACCAGGAAGAGGGAGATGAATTTATTTCTAAAAACTCCTATTGTACCAAGGCTTTTTCTGTTACCTGGAAACATACCCCTGCCCCCTCTCAAATAAAAGCTAATTACTCTTACCTAAGTTTCAGGAGGAAGCTGCAAAGAGAATAAAATAAGAACCAGTTAGAAACAACTTGGCCCAAGATGGCAGAAGATTTGAGTTCCAGTAGACCATGAGCCTCATTATACACTCATTATAAATCATTAGCTAAATGGCACACCTGTCAGCACTATGAGAGCTGAGAATTGCCATGACAACAACCAGAAACGTCTAAGAAAGGACTGAAAAGGAGAGTTGTATTAGTTTTGGGTCCAGATCACATCCTTGTTCCTGGTTAACTCATGATATTTATTCCTCTCACTCTTTCCCAATCCCTCCCTTTTACCTTGACCCTCCTATATATTTGGTGTCTCCATCCAAATTGGTGTCTCCATCCAAATTTGTCTCACTCAAATTAGGTTGAGTTGATTTGTGGACTAAAGTCTCATTTCTCCATTTTTTGACCATTTAATAAAGCTTAAATTGTTTTAGTCTCAGCATAGATTTTGTTATTGGCTGTGCAAATCTGATCAGAAAAAGAACCTCTCTGGCTGAGACAAGAAGGACGTTTCTGCCTGGGCTGGGACCCCAGCATATGTCTGGTTTACCAGTTCTGTAACACTATCTGTGAAGAAGGCAATAAACTTAAATATGCTTAAAACTCTTAATCTCTTTTACTGTGCTTTTCCTGGTAACCTCCCACACCTGACACCCCACTTCTAACATCTGCTATCTAGCTGAAGATGGTTAGGTGAGGGCTCTGCCACTTAGGGGACTTACTCAGTTTTACTGGATCACTCCCATATCTGAAAGGGATATACATGTTATTATACTTCAGTTTTTCTCCTGTTAGTCTGTCTTATATCACTTTACTTATTGGACCAGCCACAGTACCTATAAGAAAAGTCAACACTCTCCCTACAGTGTTCAGGGATAAAATGACATAGGTAAGTCAGGCAAATGGATGAAAGAATCTAAAAGAAGTTCATGCATTGTGCTCAGCTCCATATGAGAATATTTCTATAAGTTCCATGTGTTGATTGCTAAAATATACCACAGGATAGCCATGAATATGCACATTGAATAGTTAATTGATTAATAGGTCAAAGGAAATTGTCAATTGTGCATATAGTTCTATATTTCAATCTCAGATAAAACCTTAATAATTATCCATTATTTGAAAGACAGAATAAAAGTGATAGTTGGCCACCTGTCTGTGTAGACAGCAAGAGAAGTTAATGAAACAATTAGAAATATAAGTCATTAGTTCTTTGTTCCTCTGGTAAACTGAAATGAAGTATATGGAACATGGACCTGAGAAGTTCTATCTGTACAAGTAAATTGATGTTGAACAGATAGAAACATAAAATGGTTTCAAATTTCCTCTCTTGGCACATCCAGATCAACATGGATTGAAAGCCTGTGAGGGTTCTATCTGAAATATCCGTAAGAGTGAGACAGATAAACTAGTGTGTGGGTCAGGAAGAGTACAAAATAATAGAGAAGAATGGGGGCTGGAGAGAGCATAATTGTGTGCACTGTCTGAAAGGATTTCAACTCAGTTTTTATAAAAACACAGAGTCTGCCAGAGAAAGCTTGTGTGACAGCCTTATAGCAAGCCATGGGCCAGCAACGTGCCATCTTTGTCTTAATTTGAAATGTGACCTTTAAAGATAATACAGATACAACTGCAGTCCAATAAAAATCTTGAAAAAAACCACATTAGCTAATTAAAGTCCATGATCCATTGAAATCTTTTCTGTAAACAAGATGGGCTATCAGAGATGCATGAAATAAACATGAAATCAAATGATCCCATTCTTTTAGACTAAGTGCCCAGATGATGAGAGCTCTGTTCCTGCTTCCTATGAGCAAAAGGATCTCAGGCCTTATCTTCTTTGAATAAAGCATTTGACGAAGAGATCAAGATTGCAAAGCAGGCACAGAGATAATTAGAAGCAAAGTATGTGTGGAGATCAAGATTGCAAAGCAGGCACAGAGATAATTAGAAGCAAAGTATGTGTGGGAGAGCACATGGGCATTCCTGTGGAGTGAGTTACACGTTGCAGAGTAGCTTAGATTTTTAATATGGGGTTGGTTTTCTGGGGTTTAGATGAGGGTGACTCCATTTCCCCTTTCCTAGAGGCATGTCATCTGCAATTCTTGGGTTTCCACCAGGCGCCGTTTTGAATCTTTCCCATGAGCATGTAAGTGAAACCCATGCCAAGGTGGGGATGGATCAAAGCCACAAGGCTAATGATATTATCGTAATATTACAATGCTGCCAAGATTACTAGAGGATGACTTGAGATCCATTCTGTGCAAGTGTTGGGCTGGGAAATCGTCTCTACCACAAAAGTGAGGAGGCTACGGTGGGTTGCTTTGCTTTCATCCAGGCAGGGCACACTGTTCCTGTTGGCGGTTTATCTCAAAGGGTCAGCATGAAACTAGGTGCTGCAAGGTAACTGGAAGTCCATCTATCTGCTTTTTCAGTCCTTCCCTGAGCCTGGTGTAATGGGTGGCTCTTCCACTCTCTGTTGCCCTGCCGCACCGGCTCTCTCCTGGTTCACTCTCTGTCCTGGTTCCTGAGAACAGATAATAGAGGCTAATCTACTTGGAAGGACAGCAGAGGGTAAGTAAGGACATTGAAATGATTAAATCCACTGAGAAAATCTGAACCAAAGTATTACATTTCCACACATTTCCTCCTTACTGCTTTCATATACCATTTAGTATTTTTTTTTTTTTTTTGAGGCTGATAGCTTCTTATCACTTGCTAACTGACTGTGCCTGCCTAGTGGGTTGAGTTTCTATTCAAATTGAGCCTGCAGAGAGAAAACAATGAAAAAGGAGAGAGAAAACTAAAGGAGACACTGGAGGAAGAGACTCAGGTCCTGAGCCCTCCTATGAAGACCTTGAGAGAACAGAGGCAGATGTAAGGTCTGATACTGATAATTATGATATGAGAAATGGGGATCAGAAAAATGGGAATGTGAGTAAGAATTTTTCCTGTCACTGATTGCATTCTGCCTCAACAAGACATAATGGCAAGAAAGTTTCAGTTGGTATTTATTAGTACAGCTGCTAGTCAAATTATAATCTTGGCTTAATTTTTTCCCCCTTTAATTGCTGCATTCTCCTTTTCTCCTCCTCCCCTCTACCGCTCCTCCTCTTCCTCCTTCTAAACAAAGTGCTCAAGTCCAAAGGAGAAAGCAACAGTATTTTGGCAAAATATTTGATTTTAAATGTCTATTTTAAAGAATTAGGAAGATGATCTAAAAGGTGAGGTAATTTTCTTAACTGGACTAAATTTCACAGGTAGAAGAAGAAAGACAGAAAAGATGTACATTTTTAAAATTTAAATAAAGGCTTTTGTTTTTCAATTATTAAAGGGAAATCTTTGAGCTTGTAATGGAAAAACCATTAATTAAGATCAATGAGCTCTTCAGTGAGGGAGAAAATAGTAGTTTGACATTCAATCGAATCCCTGTTTCTAAAGTATTTTCTACTTTATCTAGTTTGTATCCGTGTTTCCAGGTACTAACAATTTTATGCCTCTGCCTAGAATGCTTTCAGTCCTCGTAAGTGAAGTGAAAGTCACTCAGTCATGTCTGACTTTGCGACCCCATGGACTATACAGTCCATGGAATTCTCCAGGCCTTAGTACTGGAGTGGGGAGCCTTTCCCTTCTCCAGGGGATCTTCCCAAGCCAGGGACTGAACCCAGGTCTCCTTCATTGCAGGCCAATTCTTTACCAGTTGAGCCAGCAGGGAAGCCCAAGAATACTGGAGTGGGTAGCCTATCACTTCTCCAGGAGATATTCTTAACTCAGGAATTGAACCGGGGTCTCCTGCATTGTAGGCAATTCTTTACCAACTGAGCTACCAGGGAAACCCTCAGTCCTTGTAAGGACAAATACAAAATAAAAAGGAAATACTTCAAGAAACTAGTATCTTTAACTTCAAATTTCAGTGGGAGAGTGAGTACCTAACTAATTATATTATTTCTAAAATATATTATGTTTATTTTGTTATTATACTTACTACTATAGATATTTCTAGTTAGTGTTTTACAAAGTTAATATGGAATCTTCTTTGGTTACAGAAGCTTTTTAAATCAAAAAAAAAAGTCTGAAAAATATGGCTACATGTAATTAAAAACAGATCACCAAGATGTAACTTATGTAACTATTAAAATATAAGAGCATACTTTTGTGGTTATATACTTTTTATTTTTTGTGAGAAATTAAGATATAAACTTTTTATTATTTCCTTATGTTTATTTTTGCTCATTCATGTTAGTTTCTGTTTCACTTTCCTTGAATGCTTTCAAGATAACTTGTTTCCACAGTAATGACCATCTTCTACCTTTGTCAGTATTTCCCTTACCTGAAATGGATTACAATAATGCCAAGCTAGTAAACAAATTTTAGTGACTAATACAAAATATCATTTCAGTACCTTTCATAGGTAAGCATATCCTGATTAAAAGATTGTGCTCGTCCCCTTCAAGAAAGCTAGCAAAACTCTATGTCTATTTAATGGTAAATATATATGATAATATTGTTCAGGTAAAGAAAATACAATTGGGTAAAATTTGCAATGCAAAAGTGTATTTTGTGGTGATTTTAAAAAATAATTGTAAAATAAATAATATATAATAAATAATATATACATATATGTGTCCACCAACAGATGAATGGATAAAGAGATATATATATGGAATGGGTTTCCCAGATGGCTCAGTGGTAAAGAATGTGCCTGCCAATGCAGGAAATATGAACTTGGATCCTGAGTGGGGAAGATTCTTGAGAAGGAAATGATAACCCACTCCAGTATTCTTGCCTGGAAGATCCCATGGACAGAGGAGCCTTGAGGGCTACAATCCATAGGGTCACAAAGAGTTGGACATGACTGAGCACATACATACACACACGCACACACACACACACCCCAGAATACTACTCAGTCAGAAAAATGAATAAAATTTTACCATTTGCAGCAACATGGAAAGAAACAAAGACAAACAAATATTTTATTATATCCTATATATGTGGCATCTAAAAAATATAATGAATTAGTGAATATAACAAAAAACAAACAGACTCACAGATGGAACAAACTAGTAGTTACCAGAGGGCGATGGGAGGGAAAATATCAGGGTAGGGAATTAAGAAGCACAAACTAATAGGCATTAAAATAAGCTATAAGAAAATATTATACAACACAGGAAATATAACCAATATTTTACAGCAATATTTTATAAATAGAGTGTAACCTTTAAAAATTGTGAATCCCTAAATTGTACATTCTTACCTTACATAATATTGAACTGCAACTATGCTTCAGTAAAAAAACAGTAAAATCAATTTGCTGAAAATAAAGGGAATCAGATCAATTTTCTGTTTCACTCAAACTCTCCATTGCTGCCCTATCTCATGGGCATAAAACCCAGTGCTCTTCCCAAAGACTCCGGGTGATCTGCCTCCTGTCCAGTCCCTCTTTGAGCTCATCTCCCACCTTCCTCCCTCTTCGTCATCCCTCTGCAGCCAGGCTGTCCTGCTTGTTGCCTTCTCTCTGTCAGGGTATTCTTTGCACTTGCTCTCCCTGCACCATTCTGAGCCACCTGGATGATGCACTCCACCTAATTCATGTCTTTACTTAAATGGCATCTTTAATGGACACTCTAGTTAAAAAGTATAATACTCCTCACCACCAATTCTGGATCCCTATACTTCTTTGCTGTTTTTATTTTTATGTTTAACATTTACCACTATCTATATACTATATACACTGCTTGTTTTTCTTGATTGTGGTTCATATCCTCCTGATAGAATATAAATCTCTGAAGGCAGGAATTTTTGCATATAGTGTTTACTGCTGTATTCTGGGTGCCCAGTCCAATGTCTGGCACAGAGTAGAGATGTAGACGTTATTTAATGTATCAAATGAATAAATATAAATCTATATCTTATATTTAAAGAAATGCATACAGAGAAAATAAGCATTTATCCAAAGCCCCAACTGCAGTCACTCGATGGATGGGGACAAGACTGAAATCAGGCAAGGTAAATGAACAAAGTCAAAGGTCATCTTACATATTAAAAAAAAAAAACTCCAATGTTGACCATACTCATCCTCAGTTGGAGTTTTCTTGGAGGTACCCCTAACATTCTAACATGCACATTTATTCAACAAAATTTATTGAGCATATATTATGTTCCAAGCCCTGTTCAAGACGCTAGGACTTAGCAACAAACAAGAAGGGCATTGAAGCATGTTAATTATCATATGTCTAATCAATCGCCAGCCCAGGATTGATGCTCGGGGCTAGTGCAGCGAGATTTCCCGGGGGGGAGGGAGGAGGGAGGGGGGTTCCAGAGGGGAAGCATATGTAAACCCATGGTGATATCATGACAATGTATTGCAAAAACAATTAAAAAAAATAATAATAAAATTAAAAAAAACAAAAACAAACAAACAAAAATGTCTTCTGGTAAAATACAAAATATAAATTACTGGTGAAAAATGCTGTAAAACATGGTGGGATCTTATTGAGTGTTTGGTGTGGAGTGGGAGAGGGAGTTTATTTAAAATTTGGTGTCCAGGGTAGCATTCTTTTAGGAAGGAAATTTTAATCCAAAGTCTAAATTAGAAGAATAAGATTGTCTGCACTGATCTGGGCAAACATCTTTCCAGACCAAGAGAAGAGCTAGTGTAAAGGTGTGTACTCGGAAAGAGCATGGCATATTGAAGTACTAGAAGAGAGCCAGAGTGGCCAGCACACTGTAAAAAGGGATATCATTGCCTACGATGAATCTAGAAATACAAGCTAGTTCATACACTGCCTCATAAGCCAAAGGAAGGAAACACTGATTTTATTATTTTTTAAGAAAGAGGATACTCTGGTCTGATTTTCTCAACATAGATCACCCTAGTTAGTGCCTGGCATGGAGTATAAAGGACAAGAGAAAAAGGAAGATTAATGTAGTGACCCAATACAACAATGATGGGGTTCTGAAGAAGGTTTGCAACAGTAGAGATGGAGAGAAGTGGATAGATTTCAGAGATGATTGGAGTTTGAGTGAATAGAAACTGCTGCTGGATTAAGGGAGTAAGGACAAGGAAAATCTCAATCAGATCTTTGGATTTTGTGTGTAGGTACTCATGGACCATGTTGCTAAGAGGGAGTAAGACAGAGAAGATTTTTAGAAGGAGAGTTTGTTTTAGACATGTCGATTGTGAGGTGTAGATCATGTGGACAGTCATGTGGAGATGTCAGATTGGCAGGTGAATACATGAACTTAGGTTGATTATACAAACTGGACAGTAGCTATCATATAAATAGGACTTAAACTGGTGGGAAGAAGTCTTTTAGAAAAAAGGCATGGTTAACAGATTGAGCCAGTATTTGGTGACTGAGTAGTAGAGAAGTCACTTGAGTCTCCTGGGAAGGAGGAAAACCAGCAAGTGTGATGCTAGAGAAAATGGGACTGGGGAGGGGTTGGCTAACCTTGCTGGATAGTTTGTGCACTGAGATGAAGGCAGACTATTCATCACTAAGTTGGGCCACACGGAAGTAATGGGTGAACTTGATAAGAGCAGAGGTGCTGAAATGGTAGAGCCAGAAATCCTGTGGTTAGAGATTCTGACTCGGTGATATTACTAGAACAAAGCAATTATTGAAATTGATATCAGTTGGTGAATTTTCCAAGACTTCAAGCCTTGTTTATGGACACTGGTCTTATTATTTTTTTTTCATGACATTAATCAATATCTTTTCTCACAGTGATCTTGAATACTCCAATTGCAAACTGGCTTTAAAAAATGAAAAAAATCTCATAGGTATGTTTACTTATGAAATAAAACATTTAACGAGTTAGTTGAAAAGTCCAGAGTTATGAAGTCAACTGTGCTTGAAAACAAATTAATTAATTAACAAAATGAGGAGGAGCTTCTCCTTGTGGTTTCAACAGTATATATATTTGTAGGTATAAGGGAATATTATTTTCAAATATGTTGGCAGTTTACAATATCTGGGGAAAATATTTATAATTTACTCTTTAAATAATTGGCAGGTGGAAAGCCTCAGTAAATAAGTTTGCTTTTATGAATATAATATTTTTTTCATCAAGATGGTAGTTTAAATCTCCCACTTGCTGCGATTAGTTTTGGGTTCCTCTGCACCCCACTGACAGAAACCATGGCAGGGTGTCCACAAAATGCACAGACATTCTCCTTAAAGCAGGGGAGAAGCCAATATTTACTGTTTAAGCTTACCATGTTCTAATACTTAGAGCTAGAAATGCTCAGAATTCAAACTCATCACAGCAGGTGTTACACAAGGAGGGGGAAGAGAAAACCATCATATATTAATTTAGCCTGTTGAACTCCCCCTGACACACACAATGTGGTGTGCTGTTTCAAATATATGTTATTTTCCTGCCTGTAGCACTCCATCTGCTAAGGAAGGGTTCTTTAAGCACTTTAGTTGAAAAGAAATAAACTTTAAGAATACATTTTCTAAAAGCTTTTTTTGGTTCTTGTTGATTTTATGGTGGCATTCAAAATAATACATCAGAAATACTTTGCAAGCAAAACTCATTTTCTGCTTTTGTCCTTTAAAGAGCTCAGCTTCTTGGCACACAGCACAGTGCAGCAAAATGTTTTAGAGGAAATAAGTTGTGTAGGTGCAAAATATCGCTACATCAGGGGGTTGATGACTGCTGTCTATCTGCCAGGTAAAATTCATATCCCTATTATGAATATTAATTCATATCCCTATTATGAATATAAATCTTTTTCTCAAAATGGGTATATTTGTAAGGGTTTTTATTAGCTTATGAACAAATACATGTTTTCAGTACTGAAAAATATCGCTTTAGTTAAGTGTGAAATTAAAATTAAACATATAATGCAGATTAAAGTGAAGGGATGTGGCCCAGTGTGTCTCCTAGTACAGACAGCATATGTAGGGATTTCTCCTTATGGACATGCAAAAAGGACTTGAACTCTATAATTCTCTTCTTTCCCATTTTTATTTCTATAAATATATTTCAGGAGATTTATTTTATAGAGACCTACACTGTCTGTAGGTTTGGTTCTCTTTATTAAATTCACCCATTCTAGGAGGGCAGTGTCTTCAGAAGAGTTATCAGTGTTTTCCTAGGAGGATCCAGTTTTCTTAACAAATACCCACATATCATGTAAAACACTATTGCAAAAAGATAGAAATACAAACTACTCCAAAGGCATTTCCAACAAAGGTTTCTACTTACCCTTACATTCCTCCTCATGTTTTTCTCTAAACCTCTGACTGTTTGCCTGTCTGCATTTTCTTCCCCCTGATCATTTTCAGTTGAAGTAGAACAGGCAGTAAAATAATAAATTCTGTTTGTTTCCTACTTGCAGCCGCTCATGCAGTTACACTGTAGGCTCCTTTTAAGATGTGCCAGTCAAAAATCTGAAAACATCAATAATTAGTTTGTAAACAAATTGCAAGTCATTTGTGGATTTGGTCACTTAGGAACTGCATTGAAATAAAGATTTATATCAGCTGTGATAAGGGCATTGATGCTAAGCAGAATAAATGTCTTATCATTTCATAATGGAAAATCTGAAGCAATTTTCTCATAATTTGAGTGCCTACGTGTTGAATACATTAGCTTAATCCTCACTTCATTTCTTTTAAATTGAATAGTACATTTTTTTCTTGTTGAAGTACATTTGTTAATATATTTGCCATTGAAAGACTTAATCAATGATTTATGAGTATGTGGCACCCAATATCTGGAATCTTTTAAATTAATTCAGTGAGACCATTACATACAGTTTCTTAGTTTTTATAGCTTTTTTTCCCACTAGGAGATTAAATTACATGTGCATATGCATGCTAAATTGCTTCGATAGTGTCCAACTCTTTGTGACCCTATGGACCATATCCCAACAGACTCCTCTGTCGATGGGATTCTCCAGGCAAGAATACCTGAGTGGGTTGCCTCTCCCTTGTCCAGGGGATCTTCCCAACTCAGGGATCAAATACACATGTCTTGAGTCTCCTGCGTTGGCAGGCGGATTCTTTACCACTAGTTCCACTCTTAGTTTTGAAGTCAAAGAATCTATTTAAGAATTTTAATATGTGTTAATATACTGTATTGTTGTTTTTTTTGCTTCTGGCTTACTTCACTCTGGATAATGGGCTCCAGTTTCGTCCATCTGAGTAGAGTTGCTTCAAATGAATTTTTTTTTTAATGCTGAGTAATATTCCGTTGTGTATATGTACCACAGCTTTCTTATCCATTCGTCAGTTGATGGGCATCTGGGTTGCTTCCATGTCCTGGCTATTGTAAACAATGCAGCGATGAACATTGGGGTGGTCTTTGTGGATGAGGGTAAGGGTGGGATGATATGGGAGAAGGGCATTGAAACAAGTTAATTATCATATGTCTAATCAATCGCCAGCCCAGGATTGATGCTCGGGGCTGGTGCAGCGAGATTTCCCGGGGGGGGGGGGGGGGGAGGAGGGAGGGGGGTTCTGGAGGGGAAGCATATGTAAACCCATGGTGATATCATGACATTGTATGGCAAAAACAATTAAAAAAAAAGTACAGATTAAAAAAAAAAAGAATTTTAATATATGAGATTAAAGATAAGCCAACATAAATTCTAATGTCATCTGAAGGCTCCTATTCACCACATGGAGATAAATAAAAACGGTAGCTTAATTTCTCCATTCTTCACATCATATAATGTTGTATTTTGGATATGGGAGTTTTGGTTACACCATCCTGCAAAATCTTATACAGATCACCTTCATGTGGAATTTCTTGCAGTGAATGACACTTAGTACAATAAAGTTTAACAGATTGAAGGAGTCTTCTGAGTCTACATGACCTTAGTTTAGCTAAAGATCAAAGAGAACGAAAAGTAGCTGTTCATTTTGTGAAAAATAAAGGTATTCTCCCACTTTCAAATGGCTATCTAGTTTTGGTAGAAGGAGATACACTCAGTGAAATCTGAGAACTCTCAAACAAGTTTCATAGAGTAACTCCTGTGAGATCTGGTCATAAAGACCTGGAAATACTTGACCTTTCAGCACATTCATTATGCAAGGAAAACTACATCACTATGGATGTAAACAGTGTTCTAGTTTGAGACCAATACAAAATCTAAATTCTCTAGTTGATAAAACTTTGTGGATTCCTCCTTCTGTAGCAGAAGTGCTGTCTATTGCACCCCTCCAACACGTGTTTATGATGGCACTCAGTCTTGACAACGGAATGGGAGAATTCAAAACTTAACTCACACATTCTGAAAAATTCTTCCAGATTCCATCATCAGAAGTCTTAATCAATGATGACCTTCAGCAAGGTATGGATATAATCATGGATATGTTTTGTACTCCAGGAGCAAAAATTGATGCATATCTGTGGTATAATGTTGCAAGCTAAATGGAGCAGCAAATTTGCTATCAGATTTTTGACATTTGCAGCTGATGTTATCCAGTTTTGACATTCAACTTAGCATATACAAAATATTGTAATTTTAGAAAACATTACCATTTTCTATGAGATTGCTATAAAACGCATGAAAGAGCTAGCTCTGTAGTTTATTTCCATTTTTAATCAGTATTAATTTTTTTAAAATAGACTTTGTGTTATCTTAAAGCCCCCTTGTAAGTTAAAAATGTTCCTGTTGCTCAAAATCTCCAGTATGATGGTTATGAATGATATAAAAATGAGATATTGAATAAATAAAGACTGTGTTTTCACTTACTCTTTACTCTTCTCCTTTCTGAGAAGCTGTTTTATTATGCTATCCTAACAATTGGAGTAGAAAATGGCAACCCTCACCAGTATTCTTGCCTGGAAATTTCCATGGATAAACGAGCCTGGTGGGCTGCAACCCACGGAGACACAAAGAGTTGGACATGACAGAACTACTGAGAAGAAGCACAAGCAACTTGTCCATAAAAATGAGTGTTCAAAGGCATCATTTTTGTTCTCTTTTAGGGTAAGTTAATGCAGTTATATTATCTTTGTGTTGTCCCCTATCAACTTTTTAAGACACAGGTAACTTGGAATTTATGGACACTTTCTCTTTTTTATTAAGACTAATTCACCTCAGTCATTTAAGGAGCTATCAGCTCCTTCTCTTTCTCTAATAATGCATCCAAAGAAGTCTTGATGAAAAAGGCTGCCCTCATGCACAAAGGGACAAAATAATTAAAGAACAAAAACAGACGTGTCTCCATTGTAATATTTGCTTTGTTTTCAGTTTTCCCCAAATTGACCATTTTGGAGAAACATTAATAATGACAACAATAAGAACAAAATGTATACATACTGTCAACTACAGATTGGCACTTGGCCTCTACCTGTACAAAGATTAAATCATGTGCTGCCGTGGCTGCTGGTTTTTAGCACTCCGTGTAAGGAGTTTATTTTTTGGGGCTCCAAACTCACTGCAGATGGTGACTGCAGCCATGAAATCAAAAAAACACTTGCTCCTTGGAATAAAAGCTATGACAAACCTAGAAAGCATACTATAAAGCAGAGACATTACCATGCTGATGAAGGTCCATCTAATCAAAGCTATGGTTTTTTCAACAGTTATGTATGGATGTGAGAGTTGGACTATAAAGAAAGCTGAGTGCTGAAGGATTGATGCTTTTGTACTGTGGTGTTGGAGAAGACTCTTGAGAGTCCTTTGGACTGCCAGGAGATCCAATTGGTTAATCCTAGAGGAAATCAGTCCTGAAAATTCATTGGAAGGACTGATGCTGAAGCTGAAACTCCAATACTTTGGCCACTTGATGTGAATAACTGACTCATTTGAAAAGATGCTGGGAAAGATTGAAGGCAGGAGGAGAAGGGGACGACAGACGATGTGATAGTTGGATGGTATCACCAACTCGATGGACATGAGTTTGAGCAAGGTTTGGGAGTTGGTGCTGGACAAGGAGGCCTGGCGGGCTGCAGTCCATGGGGTCACAAAGAGTGAGACATGACTGAGAGGCTGAACTGAACTGAACTGAAAGAAGTTCAGGGTGTAGAACAGAAATGATGCACTCTGTGCTGGAGAAAGAAAAACAGCAGGACAGTTCTTCATATAATTCAACATTTTTAGGAGTTGATTTTATGAGCTCAATTCTTCCATCTCCTCATATGCACTAAAATCCTTCACGATGACAGCTATTTCTTGTGACTAGCAAAAGCTTTGTGAGACTAGCAGAAACCTTCTGAAAAAATACGTACTTGGTTACATATACTTTCCTTTCACCAAAATCACATATATACTGACTCTCTCCCTTCCTCTCGAAAACAGTTTCTCAGAGATAACTGAGGTGCTGTCACATGGCCTGCAGTCCTCATTTGCTCCCAAATAAAACTAAAATTCACAACTCTCATGTTGCGCATGCTTAAGTCAATGATACCTCATAGCTATCATCAGCATCTCTTCTATTTGACTCCATAGTAGAGCAGTTTTTAAAACAAAAATCAGTTACTCTAAGATGCAATCACCATGAAAATTGAATTTTCTCTTTTTCACTCTGTAAAAAAGAAATACTGGTTTGTTTCTTTCCTGCTGTGGTAAAATTCTGATTCAAGCCAGATAACTCCATGAAGTCAGCTATTGCTTGAATTGTTTTCTTTAATTTAATAATAATGAAGTCTTGCTGTCATTCAGTTTACAAAGTAGTTTTGATCCTTGCATCAACCTGGTGAAATAAGCAGGGCGGATGAGTTACTATTCCCAGTGGCATAATTAAAACTTGAACTCAAGTCTTCTGACTCTAAATTCGGTGGTCCCTCCAACATGCTATAAAAATGTGACCTGACCCAATGCATCAAAGCATGAATAAATGCAACATATCTGTCTGCAGTACAAGCCTGTTCCCCAGAGCTCGTTGTGATCCAAAGAGCCTCAAGAAGACCAGAAAGGTGTCTGTGGAGAGGGTGCAAGTTTCAACGTTCATCTCATCCAGTTTCCTGCCCTAGCTTTTATCACCTTCTAATGTTCAAAATCCATGATAGCAATGTGGCCTGAATGTCATTCTTTTCCATGTTTTATCCATACCGTAAGAACACTAGTGGATGAGATTTTATGGAGACAACATTCCAAGCATTTGTGCTTAGCAATTTGTTTACCTTATGAGACTGCTTTTTATATTTGATGTTCTAAATATAAAGGGATGCTCTCTCTGAAAAACAAATAATGCTGAGGCCAAACTTGGCTACAGATCATGGGATTATCAGGGCTTCCCTAGTGACTTAGTCAGTAAAGAATCTGCCTGCAATGCAGGAGACCTGGGTTTGATCCCTGGGTTGGGAAGATCGAGGAAATGGCCTTGGAAGTCCCACAGTCAGAGGAGCTTGCTGGGCTATAGCCCATGGGGTCACAAGTGTTGGACACTACTTAGTGACTAAACTACCACCACGAGATTTTCAGACAGTTCTACTGAAATATATATATATATATATACACACTAGACATTCATTTTTCTTACATGTAATCTTAAAAGAAAATTTTATTGAGCTGTTGAAAATCCTAGAAATATAGAAGTACTTCCTCTTAGGCATCGTTTTTCTCTTTCTCTTTTTAAACTAATAAAATATCACATTATGAAAGCAGTCTGCTGTATTCAGTATGAAGGAGAGCGGGCATTAGGCAGATATATGGGAACTAGGAAAGTACTGAGAGCTGGCTCACAATCTTTCTCTACAGGAAAGGAAGAGTGTAGGCCAGTGTCTCAAGGAGTTATCTTGTAGAATAGCTGCCTTGATCTAGAGAAGGGTTTGACCCAGAGAGAGAAGCTGAGTCACAATGGGGATAAGAGCTTACATTTCAAAGTTAAATACACAAGTCTTTAATCCCCAAATTTATGACTCGCTACCTGAGTGAGGTTGTGCAGGTTGCTTAACTTCTCTAACTATCTCTGGGAACACACACACACACGTACACCTACATACATGCATTTTGAATAGGATATACATTCACACAATTCAGTAATCAAAACTACATTAAAGAATATACAATTTAAAATCTATTTTTTCTTACTATATCTTAGGTAATGTGACAGACTATACCTTCTCTTATTATTTTTTTTTAACTTTCTTTACTTTATTGTGTTGGTTTTGCCATACATTGACATGAAACCACCATGGGTATACATATGCTCCCCCTCCAGAACCCCCCTCCCACCTCCCTCCCCATTCCCTCCCCCTGGGCCATCTCTGCGCACCAGCCCCAAACATCAACCCTGGGCTGGCGATTGATTTCACATATGATAATTAACATGTTTCAATGCCATTCTCCCATATCATCCCACCCTTTCCCTCTTCCACAGAGTCCACGAGACTGTTCTATCCATCTGCATTCCTTTTTCTGTCTCGCATGCAGGGGTCTCCTTACCATCTTTCTAAATTCCATATATATGTGTTAGTATATACTGTATTGTTGTTTTTCCTTCTGGCTTACTTCACTCTGGATAATAGTGAATACCTTCCCTTAAATTAAGGAGGCTTGGCATTTAGAATCTTAATATGGAAGTGATACAGTGGACTCTGGAGGTAAGATATAAAGGAAGATTTAGCTTCCTTCTGATCCCTGTGAGATGCTTGCTCTTGGAATCAGCTGCCAGGTTGTGAGGAAGCTCAAGCAATCTGGATAGAGAGGAAACATCATGACCTCTGGCTCACAGCCCCATCTGAGCTTCTAGTCGACAGCCAGCTCCTAACTGCCAAGTGTCATCAAACGTCAAACTGAAGTGGCTATTCCAGCCCCACTCAGGTGACGTCAGCTTGTGTTGCATGGAGTAGCTGGGGTTGCTGATACCTGCTCAAATTGCAGATTAGTGCAAAAAAGCAAATGACTACTGTTTTAAGTCACCAAATTTGGAGTGGGTTATCAAACTGAGTTAAGTAATTGAAAGTGTTAGTTGCTCAGTCCTGTCCAACTCTTTGTGATGCCTGACTGTACCCTGCTAGGCTCCTCTGTTTATGGAATTCTCCAGATAAGAATATTGGAGTGGGTAGCCATTACCTTCCCAACTCAGGGATCAAACCCAGGTCTCCTATAATACATGCAGAATTTTTACCATCTGAGCCACCAGGGAAGACTGTTAGACATACAGTCAAAGATGAATAAGACATATAATCAAGGATAAATTCATAATGATTTGTGTTATGCATTTTTTTTCTAATTGAAAAGAGAAGACCTTCCATATTGAAAATTAGAGGGCTAATTTAAGTTCAACAGAATCACTACTACAGATTTTCAACTATTCCATTTTGCTTTTGTTTCACACATGATAAAAAAATTAACCTGCAAGCCTAAGTGGGGAAATTTATGTAGATTTCTTGTTGGACTTAGAGCTATGTTTTTCACATTTCTGTTTTTGTTATTTAGTCTCTAAGTCATGTCTGACCCTTTTGGGTCCTCATGGATGGTAGACTGCCAGGCTTCTCTGTCCCTGGGATTATCCAGGCAAGAATACCTGAGTGGGCTATCATTTCCTTCTCCAGGGGATCTTCCTAACTCGGGGTTCAGGAAGGTGGTTTCTTTACCACTGAGCCACCGGGGAAGCTACTAGCTTTTATATTAGCATTTATAGAACTTTATTTTTTTCCTTTTTGAATGTAAATTTGTATGGCACTTGTAACTTCCTACCCTTTTATATACATTGTATCCTTTGACACTCAGAATGACACTGTGTGGTAGGTCTTGTTTTCCATAGTTTTTAAGTAGGAAACCAGAGGCTTAAAGAAGTTTTAAGAGAAAAGTGTCACTGGGTCAGTTTCCCTTGATACAACACGTTCCACCAGGCAATTCTTTATAAGCAAGTAGACCCTATAGTAAAACAAAGCTGGGTGTAACAAAGCAGCCACCCCTAACGCTCTTCACCTCACTTTGCCTACTTTATGATCCACACAGAGAATGAAGCTACAGCAACCGATGGTTTGAACTAACTTCTCTATAGCAACATTCCCATTACTCAACTGTGCAGGTAGTGGCTTTTCACACAAGACCTCTTCAGTTACTCTGTATCTTTCTTTATTTCCTTCCTTATTTTGTTCCTCTTCAAAAATAGCCTTATTCTAGCTCTCTTCATACTTTCAGTCTCTTGATTTTTCACATGAAGTCTAAGCTACTTTTCAGTCTCTCCTGTGCTATTCTGCAGAAAAATTTCAGACTTCCATTTCAGTTAAGATTATAGCCTCTAAGAATTTTCCATATAAAAGTGTGCCACCGGGACCTGCTACTGATCCCAGTCAAGACTGCATTCTCTCTTATTCTAATTATGTTTTGTTATGCACATGTTTGTTTTAAACTCATAATCTTTCTCTTTTTGTTATAAAAGTAATCTTTGCAATATACAGTTATAAACAATTTTATTTTTATAATTTATATAAAAATTATACAAAACAAGCAATATATAATGAGAAGGATGAATCACCCACATTCCATTTTCTGTTCCCTAATCTCTCTCAATCATCCATTACCCTACCCAGAGATAAGTGCAATTAGCAGTTTGATAAACATCCTTACAATGAATTTCTGTGTATTTACATACATATTCACATATATGTGCATAACTATTTTTTTGGATAAATTGTGGAATAACATATCCTTCTGTGAAAGTTTATATTTTCATTACAATTTATGTCTTGAAACTCTTTTAGTAGCATCCCATTTAGATTTCTCATATTTCATGGGGACTGTAACAACTTATATTTCAGGTTGTATATAAGCTTATATAAAATAAAAGTTCTGGAAAGATCTGAAAATCCATTTGCTATGAAATCCAAATGAGAAGGACAATAAAATCATCATTTGGTGGTGAGTAGGATAAAGAAGCTATTGTTTAATTCATGGTAATGAATATTTATTTAACTTAAAGATGGTTAAAAATAGAGTCTCCTATGTATATTTTATAAGATGGATATGTTATAGTTGATTTAAAATCTATGTTTTAAACCAGTTCCTGGAGCTTGCTGAAACTCATGCCCATGGGATTGGTGATGCCATCCAACCATTTCACCCTCTGTCATCCCCTTCTCCTCCTGACTTCAAACTTTCCCAGCATCAGAGTCTTTTCCAATGAGTCAGTTCTTCACATCAGGTGGCCAAAGTATTGGAATTTCAGCTTCAAAATCAGTCCTTCCAATGAACACCCAGGACAAATCTCCTTTAGGATGGACTGGTTGGATCTCCTTGCAGTCCAAGGGACTCTCAAGAGTCTTCTCCAACACCACAGTTCAAAAGCATCAATTCCGCAGCCCTCAACTTTCTTTATGGTCCAAATCCCACATCCATAGATGACTACAGGAAAAAAATCGTAGCTTTGACTAGACTGACCTTTGTTGACAAGTTAATGCCTCTGCTTTTTAATATGTTGCCTGGGTTGATCATAGTTTGTCTTCCAAGAAGCAAGTGTCTTTTAATTTCATGGCTGCAGTAACCATCTGCAGTGATTTTGGAGTCCAAGAAAATAAAGTCTGTCACTGTTTGCATGAAGTGATGGGATCGGATACCATGAACTTAGTTTTTGAACGTTGGATTTTAAGCCCGCTTTTTCACTCTTCCCCTTTCACTTTCATCAAGAGGCTCTTTAGTTCTTCTTCACTTTCTGCCATAAGGGTGGTGTCCTCTGCATATCTGAGGTTATTGGCATTCCTCCCAGCAACCTTGATTCTAGCTTGTGCTTCATCCAGGCCAGCATTTCACACAATGTACTCTGCATATAAGTTAAATCAGCAGGTTGACAATATACAGCCTTGACATACTTCTTTCCAGATTTGGACCAGCCCATTGTTCTATGTCTGGTTCTAACTGCTGCTTCTTGACCTGCATACAGATTTCTCAGGACACAGTGGTCGGGTATTCCTATCTCTTGCAGAATTTTCCACATTTTGCTGTGATCCACATAGTCAAAGACTTCAGTGTAGTCCATAAAGCAGAAGTGGATGTTTTTCTGGAACTCTCTTGCTTTTTTGATGATTCAGTGGATGTTGGCAATTTAATCTCTGGTTCCCCTGCCTTTTCTAAATCCAGCTTCAACATCTGGAAATTCACAGTTCACAAACTGTTGAATCCTGGCTTGGAGAATTTAGAGAATTACTTTGCTAGCATGTGAGATGAGTGCAATTGTACGGTAGATTGAACATTCTTTGGCATTGCCTTTCTTTGGAATTGGAATGAAAACTTACCTTTTCCAGTCCTGTGGCCACTGCTGAATTTTCCAAATTTGCTGGCATATTGATTGCAGCACTTTAACAGCATCATCTTTTAGGATTTGAAATGGTTCAACTGGAATTCCATCACCTTCACTAACTTTGTTCATAGTGATGCTTCCTAAGGCCCACTTGACTTCACATTCCAAGAAGTCTGGCCCTAGAAACATGATCATGCTATTGTGATTATCTGGGTCATGAAGATCTTTCTTTTTTTTTTCCAAGGGAACACTTTATTTTTTTTTTATGAAGATCTTTTTTGAACAGTTCTTCTGTGTATTCTTGCCACCACTTCTTAATATCTTCTGCTTCTGTTAAGTCCATACCACCTCTGTCCTTTATTGTGCCCATCTTTGCATGAAATGTTCCCTTGGTATCTCTAATTTTCTTGAAGAGATCTCTAATCTTTCCCATTCTGTTGTCTTCCTCTGTTTCTTTGCATTTATCACTGAGGAAGTCTTTCTTATCTCTCCTTGCTATTCTTTGGAACTCTGAATTCAAATGAGTATACCTTTCCTTTTCTCTTTTTGTTTTTTTCTTCTCTTCTTTTTACAGCTATTTGTAAGAGCTCCCCAGACAGCCATTTTGCTATTTTGCATTTCTTTTTCTTGGAAATGGTCTTGATCTCTATGTCCTGTACACTGTCATGAACCTCCGTCTATAGTTCTTCGAGCACTCTGTCTATCAGATCTAATCCCTTGATTCTATTTCTCACTTCCACTGTATAGTCATAAGGGATTTGATTTAGGTCATACCTGAATAGTCTAGTGGCTTTCTCCACTTTCTTCAATTTCAGTCTGAATTTGGCAATAAGAAGTTCATGATCTGAGCCACAGTTAGCTCCAAGTCTTGTTTTTGCTGACTGTATAGAGCTTCTCCATCTTTGGCTGCAGAGAAAAATCAATCTGATTTTGGTATTGACCATCTGAGGATGTCTATGTGTAGAGTCTTTCTTCTCTTGTGTTGTTGGAAGAGGCAAGGGGAGGGGAGGAACGAATTGGAAGATTGGGATTGAAATATACACATCACTATATATAAAATTCCTATTGCATAGGAATCTGGAATGTTCCAGGTTTGCTATGACCAGTGCGTTCACTTGTCACAACCCTATTAGCCTTTGTCCTGCTTCTTTCTGTACTCCAAAGCCAAATTTGCCTGTTACTCCAGGTGTTTCTTGACTTCCTACTTTTGCATTCCAGTGCCCTGTAATGAAAAGAACATCTTTTTTTGGGTGTTAGTTCTAGAAGGTCTTGTAGCTCTTTATAGAACCGTTCAGCTTCTTCAGCATTACTGATCGGGGCATAGACTTAGATTACTGTGTTACTGAATGGTTTGCCTTGTAAATGAACAGATATCATCCCTTCATTTTTGAGATTGCATCCAAGTACTGCATTTTGGACTCTTTCATTGACTATGATGGCTACACAGTTTCTTCTAATGGATTCAGAGTTAGATATAATGGTCATCTGAATTAAATTCACCCTTTCCAGTCCATTTGAGTTCTCTGATTCCTAAAATGATGACATTCACGCTTGGCATCTCCTGTTTGACCACTTCCACTTTGCCTTGATTCATGGCTCTAAGATTCCAAGTTCCTATGCAATAGGAATTTTGTATATAGTAATGTGTATGTTTCGATCCCAATCTTCCAATTCATTCCGCCTCTCCCCTGCCTAATGGTAACCATAAGCTTGTTTTTTACATCTGTAACTCTATTTCTGTTTAGTAGACAAGTTTGTGATATAAGATTACACATGTAAGTGTTATCAAATGGTATCTGCCTTTCTCTGACTTACTGCACTCAGTATGACCATATCTAGGCCCACTTATGCTACTGCAAATGGCATTATTTCACTCTTTTAATGGCTACTATCCCGCTGTGTGTGTACCGCGTCTTCTGTAGCCATTCCTGTGCCGACGGACATTAGGTTGCTTCCAAGCCTTGGCTGTTGTAAATAGTGCTGCAGTGAATGTTGGGGTGTGTTTATATTCATGTATTTTGAACCAGTGTTTTTGTATACAAGCCCATTTATATTTGCTATATCCCCTTGGTGAGTTGATCTAGAAACAGATACTTTTCTCGGAGATCCCACCACTCCTGCTGCCCCGCAGCTGTCTGAGAGGAAAGAGCCCCTGTAGGGCAAAAGAGTGAGAGGGAAAAAAGTACAGAGATTCCTTCCACAGTCTTCAGCGACAGGAGCCTCTATCTTAGATTTTCTCTCAAGGTTTTGATGCCTGTGCCACCACGACCATCAGCTCTGGATAACTTATTAGTGAGATTGTCTTTGGGACAGTGCAAAAATTTAAAAAAAAAAAAAAAAGCACTTCCTCCTATACATTCTGGCTCAGAGGGACTTCCTGTCCCAAGCTGAAAGGCAAAGTTTCTCTCAGGATTTTGGCTGTCCATGCCCCACTTCTCAGTTTTGCAATGGGACTCTCTGGCTTAAAATCAAGGTAAAAGTTAGGGGAAAAGGCTTTTAAATTTAGCCCCATTATAGATTGTTCTTCACCATTTACTTCCTCAGTCTAGTGTAAAAATTAGTGCTAAGTTTTCAGAATCCTCATTTAGTTGCTTTTTGTATTTTGTCTAGAAGTTTTAGTTATAATCAATGGGAGCAATGGCCTCTGGTAGATTTATTACTTCTTGATCAGCAGAGAAATTCAAATAATCTTGCCTCATGATGATAAATTAGATTCATAAATATATATATTAATATGATAATTCTAAAGCCCTTTTCTTAAACATTGCATTCCACATCTTACATGTAAAATCTAATCTTTATTTTTACATATTTTATGCAAAATGAAAAAACTTGTGACCTATGATTTCTATTATGTTACCTGGAAATAGTCGAAAGAGAACAAGAGCTAGAGTAAGAGAAAAGTCAGTAAATGGAAAAAAGAGAGAGAGAAATTGAAATAGATAGAAGGATAAGTAGATGTGAGTTGCCTTGAATCATTAAAAATGTGTACTTGTCATACTTCTCAATTAGAGTTCAGGCAGGGAACAGATGTTATCCTCAATAACTAAAAAGAGTTTAATGATGGTACTCTTTCCAAAGGGGTAGGCAGGGTAATAAAAGTAACAAGTGATGCTGAAATACAGAAGGACTCAGCAGCTGAGATCCATTCCCATCCCTGGACATGCAGTTTATTGGAACCAGTGGCCATAGCTAGAGAACTTCAGCCACTTCTCTATACTTGTAAGGAAGGAATTAGATAGTAAATATTCTGTCTTAGGTTTCCTCCTGCTCTTTTATCTGCTACTAGTGTTTCTTGAATGAGCTCAAACAGATACCAGACTCAAGAGAGCCTGGATGAGACAGCTTATGGATAGTACTGCTCAGAAGTCAGAATAGGTTAGAAAAGAGTAAAAAGTGGTCATAGAAAACAAATGGGGGATATCGACTCCTTTTGCCCATCATTTTTTATTCTTATCTAACAAAGGGAAAACATGTCTGTCTTATTACAAAACAACATCTCCATAGTCTTAAATGGAAATATTAGGACCAACTGTGCCATTTAGATATGATAGAAGAAAAAAAGTGAAGTGAAGTTGCTCAGTTGTATCTGACTCTTTGAAACCCCATGGTATGTAGCCTGCCAGGCTCCTCCATCCATGTGATTTTCCAGGCAAGAATACTAGAGTGGGTTGCCATTTCCTTCTCCAAGAAGAAAAAAAAGGAAACATATTTAATTTACGTGAAACATAGCTACTACAGTCCCCTCTTTTATAGTCAACCTCAAGGCTACATTGACAAATAGCTTTTTTCTTTAATGACTCATTCTGTGTTTGTCTTACCCTCTTCTAGCATGTTGACTAGTTGCATATTTAAATCTGATGGGTTGATGGAAACTTTTATTTCCAAAAGATTCAAAACCTCAGTAGTCCTTTATTTATTGATTATGTTGTTCTCCATTATCCACTGAGCATGAAAGTACTGCAAGGTGAACCAGTGGATTCTCTGGACTTCAGAAATAGTCAACCCCGAATCTTAATGTGCAATTTCCCCTTGACAATAAGGATAATCTCCATTTCTAGTGAAATTATATTTTACCAATTGTTTTAGCAACATGATAAGCTGTAAATAACCAAAGGACATTGTAATTGATAGAATAACATTCCAAGATGTCCTGGAATCTGTGAATGTGTTAGGTTGCACGGTGAAGGGGAATTAAGGTTGCAGGTGGAAGTAAGATTGTGAATAAACTGACCCTAAAACAGAAAGATTACTGTGGATTATCTATGTGAATCCAGTATAATCACAAGCATTCTTAAGAGTAGAAGAGGAGGCATAAAAAGTGACATAGGGACAGATGGAATGGCTAGAAAGAATTTCAGAAGAATGGCTAGAAAGATTTCACATTGTTGGCCTTGAAGATGGAGGAAGGTAACAATGAGTGAAGGGATGTCTGTAGCCTCTAGAAATGCTAGAAGTCAATGACAGGATTTCTCCCTTAGAGCCTCCACAAATGAGTGCTGTGCTGCTGGCATCTTGATTTTAGTACCATGAGATCCATGTTGGACTTCTGACTTTTAGAACTGTCAGATGATTAATCTGTGTTGTTTTAAGACACTAAATTTGTGCTGATTTGTTACAACAGCAACAGAAATAGTGTTCTACATACACTGTCAGTTCTAATTTAATGGACCCATGCTTCTGTTTCTTGGTGGAAGCATTTCTCTCTAGATAAATGTTGACAAGTCCTCCAAATCCAATGAGTCCAAGATTGAGAGGGAAGAAGTAAATAATCCATTCAGTGATATGGGCCATTTTGACCTTCATCTCTTGATTCCCAAACCCATGCATTCTGGTTTGGGCAAATAATGACGTATGTTGGTTGCTGACTTAAGGCCCTTTCCATATTCTATTGAACAATATCTCAGTCTCTCATTGTTGTCCCCTGGATGAGAGAAAACAGAGACTTCAATAGGCCATCCTATTACTCTATCAATCCAACCACTTCTGATATTGATACTCTTATAAGGTCAGTGAATAGTCAAAAGTTTGTTGCATACCTTTTTCACTATAAAATACATATTTTGGTTAGAGATAATATTAGTGTAGCATATGAAGGAATTGTATAAATCTGATAATGATGATGGTCTCAGAAATTTTGTAAACAGAAAGGCAGGTATGAATATGAAATATGCATTTCTTCCATGAAGACAGACTGAGATCCTCTCTATTGTGAATGATGTTCAACATGATCAATATGCCTCAGGGCATCTGGTGGGTTTTGGCCACCATATAAGATGCCATAGTGGAAATTCAGCCATGTTCTTTGCATTTAGCAGTTTGGGCATTGGCAACATTTGAACTAGTCTGTTGAATCCATGAAGACATTTTATCCCTGCCTGTGTCTCCTGATTATCCTCTAAATTATATGAAAATATTGTTACTGAGTAATAGTATGTATTTATACAAATGATTTGACAGTCAGCAATTTGTGCTATCACATTCAACTTCAAATACTCTTTTATTTAAGTCCTTGACCAATGGGTTAGGAATTCAAAACAAGTACAGATTCCTACCTCAGGCCATAATTGCCATGCTGTAAAATAGATAACTAAATATCCTATGCAGAGTTTTTCCAACTGGGAGCATATAGTTTTTTTGCTATATTTCATGACTACCCTAACAGTCAAGGTGATGCAACAACTCTTCACTCCCAGGTGATTCCATGTTCCCTTGCAGACCCATCCATATACCTGGCCTGTATCTTTCTTCCTTTGGTCCAGGAAAATCCCCAGTTGGCCATAAGCTTATGAAGTTTAATTTTGCATTCTGGAGCAGCTGGGGCCAGGTGTCCTAAAATGGGATACTACTCTGTTCATTAAATACTATGACTTTATGGATTGGTAACATCTGGTCCAGATGGGAGTTGAGGTGGCATAGTAATCTGATGCGTCATGATAAACCAACCACTGTTGTTTTTCAGTCGCTAAGTCATGTCCAATTCTTTGTGACACCATGGACTGCAGCATGCCAGGCTTCCCAGTCCTTCTTCACTGTCTCCCAGAGGTTGCTCAAATTCATGTCCGTTGAGTCTGTGATGCCATCCAACCGTCTCATCCTCTGTGGTCCTCTTCTCCTCCTGCCCTCAATCTTTACCAGCATCAGGGTTTTCTCCAATGGGTTGGCTCTTCACATCAGGTGGCCAGAGTATTAGAGCTTCAGCTTGAGCATTAGTCCTTCCAATGAATATTCAGGGATCAAACAGAGTTGTCATGAAAAAACTGCTTTTCAAGTAGAGAATAATTTTGGACATAATATGACATAGCTTCATTCTGTAAACCTAGGGACTTGCATTATGGGTCCCCATTAGGGTTTATCAGAGATCTCATAGACCCTCTTGATCTAATATTACTACGAACCCTGGGCTTAAGAAAATAACTATAGGAGAGTTCTGTAGTCCCACTGCACCTAATATGAGATGAACTAAAGCCAAAGCTCCAACTGTCACCTAACTTCCATCAGCCCTACTCTGAACAGTTTTCTGTAAGGTATTTTGTTGTGTCTGGAGACTGGCAGAAGTTTAGAGTTAAATGAAGGGGCAGTTGACTGAAGTGTGGGAAGGTTAAGGAAACAAAAGACCACAGTGCAAGCAGGATCTAGCAACAACTGGAAGCTTTCAGCAACCCTTAGTTGGAAGGGTTAGGGGAACAAGCTGCTGTGACTGCTAACTAGCTGCTGTGACTGCTAACTACTATGGGAGGTTAGGAGCCAGACAGGAGCCTCAGGCTTGAGTGGAGGAGCACAGTTATTGTTGCACCAAAGTCCTCAAGAGGGAGCTGAGGGAGCTTATTTTCTGACTTTTCCCCTCTGACTTACTACTGGAACTTCACACTCCAGGACCCTACCAGTATCCAGAGGACTAGAAAACCCAGAGGGTGCAGAACATCCTGGCCAGACCTTAAGCCAGAGAAAAGTCCCCATGGATGGAGAATGGATATTGAGAGTAACCAGGGAATATGTAGGATACCCTTTGTAAGGCCTATTTTTGTTTTAGAGATATTTAAATGGGGAAAAGTGCTTCTAAGGTGCTTTTCAAACATAATGAAATATGGTAATATAGAACTAGATAAAAATATGAAAATGATTTAGAAAGACAAAAGATAAAGAGCAGGCCCTTAAGGAAGTTATTTATTTTCATGGTGTATTAAATTTAAGTTAGACTTCCTGACCATAATAGGAAAAAAACCCATGAATAATAAAAATTTAATATTTTGATAAAATGGAACAAATAGATAACCTAGATTTTTTTCTTTAGGCCAATTTCAAGAAGAGTACATCTTATAAATCTTTGTTTTAAAGATTGTATATTGATTCTAGCCTTAATATAAAGGAAACCATTCAAAACAGGTGTTTAAGCATGGAAGTATTTTTGGTAAAAGAAAAAAAAAAAAGAAGAATGATTTTAAGCAAAGCCAAGGAGACAACTATTGAATGTGATTTCTTCACGATTTTATGTCTTAGAGGAGATTGTTATTTGGCTTCATTTTCAAGTCTAGCTCAAGGCAAAACTGAGAACCACCTGTAGTTTATCTCTTTAGCCTCAGCTTTTCTTAATTTTACCATTTTCCTTCCATATGGCATTTATCTCAATCTGCAAATATGAAAAACAAAACAAAGCTTATTATTGCATCTGGCATTTTGTAAAGTTCTGAAGAAAAGTAAAAACAAATAACTTTATTAGTGGATGCTAAGTAATTTCCATATGCTTATTAAATTCAAATTAGTAAAATCATGATAAGAATATATTTCAATGAAACTTAAATAATGAGGATAGAGAGTATCTCAATAGAACTGCCATATCCAGACCTGCTGAGAGACTAGTGAAGACTTTGACTTACAAAATTTATACATTGTTAGAAGTGAGAGAAAATATAATTTAGAGAGATGTGCTATTCATCCTGTACCATTGAGTACTGAACAGGTTAGAGGCTTCTCTCCCGGCAACAAATTGCATTTTCTTTAGAGAGAAACACACAGGCAGTCCCTTGGCAGGAGTGTCAAAATCAAATAGTAATTTCAATCTGTAATGCCTTTTATCTAAAGAACTCAGCCACATTTCCTTGTTAGCTTTTAGAATATACTTGTGATTTGTCTCTTGAATTGTAACTCCCTTTTTTCTGTTACAAAGAAATCAAGGCATAGAGAAACAGACATGTATTAACTTCTATTGAGGTCATTTAAACAGGGTCAATTATTGAGACACACAGGTCTCGATGCTTGATATAATAAGTAAAAATGAAAGTGTTAGTCATTCCGTCGTGTCCGACTCTTTGCAACCCCAAGGACTGCAGCACCCCAGGCTTCCTTATCCTTACCATCTCCTGGAGTTTGATGAAATTCATATTCATTGAGTTGGTGACACCATTCAACCATCTCATTCTCTGTTGCCCGCTTCTCTTCCTGCCCTCTATCTTTCCCAGCATCAGGGTATTTTCCAATGAGTCAGCTTTTTGCATCAGGTAACCAAAGTATTGCAGCTTCAGCTTCAGCATCAGTCATTCCAATGAATATTCAGGGTTGATTTCCTTTAGGATGGACTGGTTTGATCTCCTTGCAGTCCAAGGGACTCTCAAGAGTCATCTTCAGCACCACAGTGGGAAAGCATCATAAACACTCTTGAAAAAAGTGTCATTGATAGAGACAGTCATTGTTCAGAAACATGAGAGACCATGGAGAATTGTCTTCCAAGACAGTGTACCATGCATATACAATTATATATACATGATGTATATATAATTTATATATAAAAAACTACTTTATATATAAATATAATTATATATATATAATATATAAAATTACACACAAGATATAAAAATGAATAGAATACATAAAATACTTTGTAATATATGTAAGCATTTAATATATAGAGAAATGGCAATTAAGTTAAAGTTTTTTTTAGTATTATAAGACTGTTTTTATGCTTCAGATTTTTTTAGATGCCTAAGTTAATGAATGTCACTAATGTAATAAATTAGGTTTTTAATGCTGCATGATGAAACTTTGTGTTATCTGTTTTTCTATGCATCATGCTGCTAAATTGAACACCAAAATTTTCATGACTGTTTCTAAATTGCACATAGTTTTATTGGGTAGGCCAAAAAGTTTGGGTTTTTTTGTAAGTTCTTACAGAAAAACCCAAATGAAATTTTTGGTCCACCAAATAATATAAGATGGTTTGATTTTTGCACCATATTATTTTTTGTTCCATTAATGTCTCCATAATCTTTTTACAATGATGGTAACATAAACATGATACATACTTTACTCCCATAACTGTTTTTAAGCATATAGTTCTGGAGCATTAAGTCCATTCATGTTGTGCAGCTGTCACCATCAGCTGTCTCCAGGTCTCTTTTCATCTGGCAAAGCTGAATCTCAGTGTGCATTGAATATGTCTTAATGTAATAAATAGGTAATAAGAATATAATCTGCATCAGACACTGTTCTATTCAGGATTCTATCAAAGGAATCTGGCTTGAATATATGGCTAATATTTTGATTATTGCTATCTGTAATCTATCCTAAAGTTAAAGTCTAATATTCAGAAGTGTAGGACTCAAATTTATCAAACATCATGGAAAGTTTCCTTTTCTATGATAAGCAGGGTTATCCTTCCATACAAGTGTGTGTGCATGTATGGTCAAGTTTTGTCCAGCTCTTTGCAGCCTCATGGACTGTAACCCGCCAGTCTCCTCTGTCCATGGGATTCTCCAGGCAAGAATACTGGTGTGGTTTGCCATGGCCTCCTCCTGGGGATCTTCCTGACCCAGGGACTGAACACAAATCTCCCATGTCTCCTGCACTGCAGGAGGATTCTTTACCACTGAGCCATCAGGGAAGTCTCTATCCTTCCATAGTTTGGTATATTATAATCCATAGTTCTAATATGGTTATTCAGGATGTACCTCTAGTTTCCAAAATAAATGCTCACAATTATTTCAAGAGCATTCAACAGCAAGAATGCTCCTCGCTGTTCAGTTTACATAAATGTATCTTCTGTTTTAAACAGACTTGGTTTTTTATTGATGAAAAAGAGGTTAACATTTTGGCATTTTTAACAAAATCCAGTCCTGAAACCATGAATTCCTTTGGGAGAAAGCTATTTGGTTAATGCAATATTTGCCCATATTATATTGTTATAGGGTCTCCATTTCTACAATTCTCCTGAGCATCTTCAAAGCAGTATTATCAATATTAAGAATTCCAAATGGCCTTGGTTAAAGCCTCATGTCTCAGGTATATATTTTGCCTGTAGGTATTTTAGCCTTTAATCTGTTAGTACATATTGGGGGGGGTTGATATCTCTTACCATAATTATAAGTCCTTTATGTACCCATCTAGCATCTTCAACAATTGTCACTCACAGACACAATTTTTGTTTTATCCTTGCCCACTAAGACTCACTGGATTATTTTGAAACAATTTCCGGGCATAACATCTTTCATCTTTAAATATTTCACTAAATATTTAAAAAAAAAGATAAAGACCTTTGTAAAGTACAATCATAATACCATTATACCATTTGAAAATACAGCATAATTATTTTCAATAACTTAAAATCCAGTCAATATTCTAAATTTCTTAATTAGCTAACATTTTCCCCTTTGATTTACTTTTTATTTTTCTGGCATTGTTTGACATGCTCCTTGCATTTTCTGTAGACTGATAGCTAAATCTAGAGATTTGATCATATTGAGATTTTATTTTTTATTTATTTGGTTAGAATTAGTTTATGACTGTCATCATATACTTCTATCAGGGATACCTAGTGGCTGGTGGTCCTTCATTTTATGATACAGGCAAGCATTAATGATTATTGTTTAGATTAATTATTTCATTATAGGTTTGCAAAGTGGGAATAGTCTACTATTTATTCTTCCTTTTTCCCTCTTAAGCTGGAATATAACTGTGAAGAATCAGCTGTTAGTTTTGGTTACTCCAGAGTTTTGTTCACATAGAAAGGATGCATGCTTGATTATTTTCCTCAGTGTACTTCTGTTTTAAATTAATTGCTTTCCCAGCATCCTTCTAAGGTGACTACTAACTGCATTTTAAAAATATACTTCTGAACTCATTAGATTTATTTCAATCTGCTTCAGCTATTAGTCTTTCTGAGACTCAAGCCACCCTACCTTTGCCAAGTAGAAGGCTCTTCAAGTCGATTCTTGAGTTTTGTGGACATGGTCATAGAAGTTTGAATAGTTTTATTGCTTTCTACTATAAGATATCCCAGGCGCATCTTGTATAATTCCTCTGCAAGCCTTTTATCACCTATTTATGGAGCTTTGGTTTATTTTTAGTGGGAAAGACATTAGGTAGAACCACTCAGGCACTAGGGTGCTCGTTATTGTCAAGGTGATCTTCTACTTTTTTTTCCTAGTCATTTTCAGTGAACAGAATTTTAAAATGAACATTTTTAAAAACAAACTTTATTTTTAAGAGCAGTTTCAGGTTCACAGCAAAACTGAGCAGAAAGTAGAGAGAGCTCCTGGAGGCCCCCACCTGTGTACAGCCTCCCCCACCATCACCATCTAATACAGTGGTGCCTGGGCTTCCCTTGTAGCTCAGTCGGTAAAGAATCTGCCTGCAGTGCAGGCAACCTGGGTTCGACCCCTGGGTTGGGAAGATACCCTAAAGAAGGCAACAGCAACCCAATCCAGTACTCTTGTCTGGAAAATCTCATGGACAGAGGAGGCTGGTGGGCTGCAGTGCACGGGGTGGCAAAGAGTTGGGCACAACTGAGAGACTAACACTTACTTACTTACTTACTTAGTTACAAGCAAAAAACCTATACTAAACACATCATTATTATCCCAAATCCATAGTTTCTATTAGGGTCACTTGATGTGCATTCTATGGATTATGGCAAATGTATAATGGCATGTATCCATCATTATAGTATTATGCACAATAATTTCACTATCTTAAAAAAATAATCTATATTCTGCCTATCCATCCCTTCTTCCCCTCTAGCCTCTGCCAACCATTCATCTCTTTATGGTCTCTGTAATTTTGTCTTTACTAGAATGTCATATTGTTGTAATCATGCAGTTTGTAGCCTTTTCAGACTGACTTCTTTTCCCATGTTTTTTCATGGCTTGATACTTCCCTTCTTTTTAGTGTTGAGTAATATTCCCTTGGGACTTCCTAGGTGGTTCAGTGGTAAAGAATCTTCCTGCCAGTCTGCCAGTGCAGGAGAAGCAGTTTCAATCCCTCAGTCGGGAAGAACCTGTGGAGAGGAAACGGCAACCGACTTCAGTATTCTCGATTCCTGCCTGGAAAATACCATGGGCAGAGGAGCCTGGCAGGCTACAGCCCATGGGGTCACAAGGGTCAGACATGGCTTAGCAACTAAAATACCACCACAAATTATGTATTTTCAGTAGTTTTATATATATGTAAAACTACTGAAAATGTCATTTTGGGATTTCCCTGGTGGTCCAGTGGCTAAGACTCTGTACTCCCAAAGCAGAAGATCTCAGCTCAATCCCTGGTCAGGGAACTGGATTCCACATTCCACAACCAAAGATTCTGCATGCCTCAATGAAGATCCTGCACAGAATATCCTGAGTGTTCAAACTAAGACTTGGTACAGTCAAACAAAAAGAAAGAAAAGGAAATATGATTTTGAGTAATAGTCTTCCAATTCTTCATAAACTATTAAATTAAGCTTATTCTCCTGAACATTCCCACAAACTACAAACAAAAACAAATCACTAATTAGTGACCTTGGAATCAAGGAACTGAGGCCCTTAATGCCTCTTTGATAGAACATTAAACCTTGATTACTACTTTGGTTATATTCTGGAAGCTAATGTAACTTTGGACCATTGGGAAGAGTAAGCTCTTAAGACTCATGTAGTTAATAATGACAATGTTATTTTTGTTAAATGTGTATAAAGTTTCTATTTTTCAAAGTATCTTTTATGTTAACATCACTCCATATTTTTTTAGTGTTAGCTAGGTACATTTTTTTTCTTTTCAATACAGAACCTATAAAGAGAATTGTTTCACATGTAATAAAATACTGAGTGGGATCTAATCCCTCCACATATGGCAAGGGGTTAGGAGAGGTTGGCCTTGATCTTTATTAGAGGATTTTCAAGGAGACATTAATAGTTACAAGCAGAATATTGAATTCTAAATGATGAGCAGAATTCTTCTATGTCAAAAAACATATATATATATATATATATGATGGTGGGACAATGAGAATATTTCTGTGAACTTGAAGCAAATTCCTTCCTGCAATTATTAAGCCAAGTTCTCTTTAGCAACATGATGTGCATTGGAATTCAGAAATCTAGGCAAGATGTTCCATTCAGCCATCCGAGATCCATTCATTATCTTTATGTTAAGTGCTTCCAAGTTTTGGCAGTTATAACTAAAGTTAAGTGATTTTTTTTGAGGAGTGACTTTGAGTTAGCAGTTAGACAACCAAAAAGAGAATGATTGCTTAGTCTTAGGGTCTATCGTTATAAAATTAGCAGGCTGTCTCACTGCTTCACAACTGAACATTCTGTTTTGTGTCTTGAGGAAGAACATAAAACCACAAATGTGTTTAGTACTGTTTTGTCTCCCACATTCTCTTCATCTTGATGATAGAGGACGTCTGATTTGGCATAGTCTAACTCAGTTTTGACTTTCTGGTAATTAAACATTTAGTCTTGAACAGACTTTCCATTAGTATAATTTCATTATGCCTCACTCTATCTTCATAGCCTGCAAATAAAACTTTATAGGAGCTCTGTAACTACAGCAGGATAGCAGTAATATAAACACCAAATGAATGATTCTGTTGTTTTATGACTTTTATTTTAACATTACTTTCCAAAGTACACTGAAAAAATAAGTTGAAGGAGTTTTCTTTACAGAAGAATGATTCTAACAGTTTGACTAATTATATAAGTCTATTAAAATATTTCAAAATGTATTTTAGAAGTCCAAATAAGAGCTTTTCCCACTAATGATACCAAGATAGGAATATCAGTACTTTTTCAAAATTAAAAATCAGGTTCAATCTGAGAAACACAATGATGTTCATTCAAAATGTTCTTCTACTTAAGATGTCAAAATTTAAACTATTATTTTAAACTAACTATTGAGAGGGTATTACTATAATATGGCTTCCCAAATGGCTCAGAGGTAAAGCATCTGATTGCCAATGCAGAAGACACAGGTGATGTGAGTTCGATCTCTGGGTTATGAAGATCCTCTGGTGGAGGGCATGATAACCCACTCTAGTATTCTTGTCTGGAGAATCTCAAGGATACAGGCGACTGGCAGGCTGCAGTCCATAGGGTCACAAAGAGTCGGACATGACTGAGTGACTGAGAATGAGCACATAAAAGCACACTACTCAAATAAATGAGGGTGATACTCATGGAATGGAGGTGCAAATAGGAAAGATCTTATTTTAATAGGGAATCAAATGTCTGCATATTCCAAAATAGAGCTCCAATTTTAGAATTTAAGACAGTATCTACTGTGGAGGTTCTTTCCAGCTGGCCACACTTCAGATCATGTGATCTCAGGACAAACATGTACTACCTATTTCTGAAGCAGATCCAACTTGAGAAAACTAAACTCATTTAAAGAAATGTCCAAGATCTTCAACTGCTTCTCTTTGCTACGTATATTTTAAAAGCATCTTTTGCAGACAATAGCTGCTGTAGAAAGAGTATTATTCTTGCTCTGGGGTACATAATTAACTCTTAGATCTAAAAAGAAAAAAGAAAAGACATTTTGTACTTGAATCTGACTAAGCCATTGCTTTCTACAATTGAGCAACATTTAAATATTTAATTTTTAGAAGTAGTTCTACCATTTTAATTCTCCGTT
Source organism: Antilocapra americana (assembly GCA_007570785.1). NCBI lineage: Eukaryota > Metazoa > Chordata > Mammalia > Artiodactyla > Antilocapridae > Antilocapra > Antilocapra americana. The sequence goes on from ML662442.1 coordinate 14,852,763, forward strand.
ACTAATACCGTGAGGACTTGAGGAAGAATAATTTTCTTAAAAGCTTCTAGTTGCCAATACAAGTCAGTAGCATAATGGAAAATCACTATGATTCAGTGTTGAAATGGAATGTAGAAACATAGCTAAGGCCTCATAAGAAAGGGATAAGATTGGGAACATTTTAGAACCAAGGAGCAGAGTTTGAGGTGGGGATAAAGATGAATTATTTCAGTTGAATATCTGAATTAGGCTGGGAAGGACAGTGAAACACTTAGTGATACACAAAATCAGAGTTAGACCCTGATAGCAAATTGAAATTATACTGGAGTAACCACAGTTCAGTAAACATGCTGTGTTTGAGAAATACAAAACAAACAAAACACTCATTTCATACACAAAAAAACCATTATAGTCATTGGAGAACAGTTTGCATTTAGTACAAATATTGCAAAGGATTATCAGAGTAGCTTTTTGCTAAAAATATCATAATTAATTAAAGATGCATTTAGTGAGTAACCACTGATATGTCAGTATCGTTCAGAGAGTACAAAAACTATTTGGCACCTGTACTTAAGGAACTTACAGCCTAAGAACAGAAGTGCTCACGTAATCAAATAATTGAAATTACAATAACTTGGCTCATGCTCAACTTAAAATGTTAGTCTCAAAATGAAAATATAAAGGTCATCTAAAGAAAAGCCATCATATAATTAAGACAAAAAAATCTAATTTTCAGTTCATATCATTGCAACACTTTTCAATAATATCATTCTATGTAGAGCCAAGATCCTTATACTTTTAGAAAGAGCAAAATGGAATGGAAAAATTGTTGCAATTTTTAAAACAATTATTTATTTGAATGAATTAATGCAGTTTAAACTGACCACAGGAAACAACAAAACACAAAACTATCTCTGCTTCTTGATATGACTTCTCTTTAGCTATTTTCATACTCTCTCTAAGTATTGTGTACCTCTCCCTAAGTACTGTATACCTTAAGTGAAGATTGAATGGTTATTTTGGACAGTTTTTTTTTTTTCTAAAAAATAATTTGGAAGAACTAATCATACTGTGCCAATCTTCTTAATAAGTCATTCCTCCCCAAAGATTTTCAATCTACTTGAGGAAGGAATTTTATAAAATTGATGGGAAAAAAATGTCCCAATGAACTTACACACTTCTCAAAAATGAAAATTGACCAAAGCTTTTCATAAATCATGCCAAATTGAGTAGTCTTCTAAGTCTTGAACATTCGTATCTTGAGTTTTCCTGGTGATTGGTGGTCATAGAGAGAGGAAAACAGTTATTTGCATTGCAAACACACAGAAAAAGATAACATAGTATAAAATTATGTTGAATACTAGTGGTGAGAGTGGACATTCTTGCCTTATTCCTGATCTTAGAGGAAATGCTTTCAGGTTTTCACCACAGAGAATAATGCTTGCTTGTCATATATGATCTTCATTATGTTGAGAGAGGTTTCCTCTTGCCCACTTTCTGGAGAATTTTTATCATGAGTGGATATCGAATTATTTTTGTGTCTATGTTCATCAGTGATATTGGTCTGTAATTTTCTTTTTTGTGTGATATCCTTGTCTGGTTTTTGGTAGCAGGGTGATGGTGGTCTCATAGAATGAGCTTGGGAGTGTTTCTTTTACACTGCTATGTATTCAATAGATAACTAATGAGAACAACCATATAGCACAGGTAACTCTACTCAATGCTCTGTTGTGACCTAAGTGAGAAAAAAGTCCAAAAAAGAGGGGATATGTGTGTACATATAGCTGATTCACTTTATTGTAAGCAGAAACTAACACAACATGGTAAAGAAACTATTCTCCAATAAACATTTTATCTTTTTTCCCAATAAACATTTTAAAAAGATAATATGGTGTAAAGTGAGATTGCTGTGGACTAAGAACAGAAGTAATGACTCTTGGGGATGGGTGTGGGTAGGGTTAAAGGAATCTATACAGATGTTTGATAAACTCAGGACCTTTCTCCTGTGAGAAAATGTTATTGTACTAGGCTTGAAGTGACATTGAGCTCCTCAAGAATCAAGAGGCTTGAAGAGTATCACTTTGTGAAGATACGAGCCATGGAGGAGAGACTCCATCAGAAGCTGAGGTCATAGAGGATGCAGCTGCTATAAAACTGCAGTAAGTGAAACAGTGAGAGGCTGGGAAAGGAGTACTCCTTCTCCAGCCTCTGCTTTCCTGGTCATGCCTTCCATTGACTGAACCCAACTAGAAACAGAGAGTAAAGGATCTAAGGAAATGCAGTCTATAGAGTTCATCCCCCTGGGTCATAGTAGCTCTGGCAAAGTCACATGAGATTTGAATACATTTAGCCCAAATATAGCCCACCCTCAACCCCCATAATCAAAGACCAGCTGGATGGACTGTCCATTTACTTCTCCAAAGACTGAGCATTATACCCTTTCCCACTTGTTTTCTTAATCAATGCTACTCTTGAGATTTATTCTGAACACTTTTCAACTGGAAAAAAATATTGAGCATGGGAAGAAAACAGCTTACACTATGATTTGTCCTGGAAATCACAGCCCCACTGCTGCCTAGGAATAACCCTAATAGATCTAACCACAAAATATCTATCATCAGCTATATTGTATTTTCTTCCACTGATGCCTCACAATGAAATAAACTTATGATATGTTATTTATCATTATTTTAGTTCTGCCATGAATTTTACTCAGCTTACAAATAAAGGTTTATACTTTATAAAAGCAAGTAGGATGATGGCATGGGAGGGAAAAGTTGCTACAATAGAAAAGCTTTTAATGTCAGAATCTTCTCTTGTATTTTCCTTTCTCAGCCATTGCTTTTCCATCAGAAATGCCAAGGTGAACCTGCTGGATACTTGCCTGAGCCCTTATTAGCTTCCAACTTCCATCACAGCCATTTCCAGGGCTGTCTCATAAACACCTTTGAGACCTAGTGCATAACAACACAGTGATTTTTGTATGGATAAGTCAATAATGCTATCATAGTCTGTTAGGGAATGATGACAGCCAACTTTTCATTTACATTTCCAAAATTTGGTTTTATATGAACAGATTGGATTCAAAAGAGAATTACTTTAGAGTGAATTAGTGTCATTTTCTTTTTTTTTTAATTTACTTTTTCTCTTTTAAATGCTGGAGAGGATGTGAAGAAAAGTTCCATTTTCTAGCTTCTATTTTCTCCCACCACTGTATCCAGGATCTTGTCCTGGAATATAATCTATGACCTAAATTAGTTCCCTCATTTCTCCCCATGGTTTCTAGAATCTTCATTTGGATGCCCCATTCATATTATGGCACTTAATATACTTGAGAATGCAAGTACAAGCTCTGAAATAAATGGTGGCTTAAGCACTTATTATCTCAAATAATGAGTACAGGGGAAGGTGGTTGCAGAGTTGGTATAGTAACTCCCTGAAGTTATCAGGAATCCATGTGCTTTCCATTTGTCCACTCTGCTATTCATGTGGTGATAATTTTTCTCATTTTCACAGATGGCAACAGTAGCTCTGAGACAAGAACAACAGTTCCCATATTAATCTTCTTACCAGGGAGGAAAGCTTATTACATAAGCTTCCAGTAGACTTTTCCTTATGTTCTATTGGTTAAAATTGGGTCATATGACCATTCAATATAGTCATTATAAAGGAGTCTGTGGTCATCATGACTGGCTAAGGTGAATTATGATTTTCTTGGGGCTAGAGTTGGGCTCAGCTTCCTTGAGCACAAACTCTATGCTTCTGGGCAAAATTAATGAAAAGACTGGGGAAAATCACTACTGAGTAGACAAAAAAAAAGGATCTGTTAAGTACAAGTACTTTTGTGATATTCCCTACACTTAGTCCACTGGCATATACTGAAGATTTCTTCTCTCTCATATTGCAATTTCCTTCTCTATCTTTCTAATATTAGAGAGGCTGGAGTGTAAAATATTCACTTCCTTATGCTGTAAACGATCACAGGACTCATTTCTGACAATGAAGGAAAAGGTCGATAATTAGTGAAAGGTACTCTAGCCAAAAAAAAAAAAAAAAAGCACGAATGAGAAAAGTGGTATATAGAGAACAGAGATGTGGTGGTGAAGTCTAATCAGTGATGAATAGTGTATATGGAGAAATAAAGTCAGAGATAAACTTGAACACTTAGGTGACAGCCAGTAAGATAGAGACTGCAGATTCCATTAATCCTAGAAGTGTTTTGAACAGAAAACTAACCAGCCATCTTCCCCAGAAATGCATTTTGGAAGCTACTCATTTTGGATTCAACAAGACAGAATAATGGGTCAAGCTCTGAAAATATAAGCACATTTCAAAGGATACCATGAAAACATCCCAGCTCAATGAAAATAAATAAGCTGATAGACTGGATAGTTAATATATCAGTTAGGAATTGTTTTCTACTTCCTATAACTCTTACACAATAGCTCAAATAATTACAAGGTTTTTGTTTACAATTTTTTTAATCACTTGGCAGCAATCCAAGGCTCATAAGGATTCTCAGCGATGCCTTCAGAGACTCATCCTATGCTTATTCTTGTTCTGCCATCCCTAGCCATGGTTTTCTATTGCATTTTTATAAGCTGTCCCACCTCCAGTCATATGTCTATATACAAGCAGATTTAAGAAACAAGGACAAAAGATAAAGGACAAAGAACAAAAGCTTGTATTAGTAAAATTTGGCTTTTTATCAGAACAGCAAGTCCTTAGAATGGGACATGGAACAACAGACTGGTTCCAAATTGGGAAAGGAGTACATCAAGGCTGTATATTGTCATCCCGCTTATTTAACTTATATGCAGAGTACATCGTGTGAAATGCTGGGCTGGATGAAGCACAAGCTGGAATCAAGATTGCCGGGAGAAATATCAATAATCGCAGATATGAAGATGACACCACCCTTATGGCAGAAACTGAAGAAAACTAAAGATCCTCCTGATAAAAGTGAAAGAGGAGAGTGAAAAAGCTGGCTTAAAACTCAACATTCAAAAAACTAAGATGGTGATATCGGGTCCCATCACCTCATGGCAAATAGATGGGGAAACAATGGAAACTGTGACAAACTTTATTCTCTTGGGCTCCAAAACCACTGGGGATGGTGACTGAAGCCATGAAACTAAAAAACGTTTGCTTCCTGGAAGAAAAACTATGAACTAGACAAACTAGACAGCATATTAAAAAGCAGAGATATTACTTTGTTTGGCAAAGTCCTTTTAGTCAAAGCTATGGCTTTTCCAGTAGTCATGTATGGATGTCATAGATGGACTACAAAGAAAACTGAGTGCCAAAAAATTGATGCTTTTGAACTGTAATGTTGGAAAAGACTCTTGAGAGTCCCTTGGACTTCAAGGAGATCAAACCAGTCAATCCTAAAGGAAATCAGTCCTGATTATTCATTGGAAGGACTGATGCTGAAGTTGAAGCTCCAATGCTTTTGCCACCTGATGTGAAGAAATGACTCAGGAAAAGACCCTGATGCTAGGAAAGATTGAAGGCAAGTGGAGAGGGGGAGAACAAAGGATGAGATGGTCGGATAGCATTACTGACTTGATGGACATGAGTTTGAACAGGCTCCAGGAGTTGGTCATGGGAAAGGAAGACTGGCATGCTGCAGTCCATAAGGTCACAACACTTGGACAAGACTGAGCTACTGAACTAAATTGAACTTCCTTTCTTCTGTGGAACACTTAGTTTTGCTCGAATCTGTGTCTCTGTGTCTTCCGAATTGTAATTCTTAAGACTCCAAAAAAATTTTTTTTGTTTTGATTCATTTCATCCACCTAACTCTTATTGGAGAACAGTTTACTAAATTATTTTCATCTCTAAACTGCTGAGGAAATAGCCTAACTAAATTCTGCCCTCCTTTACAAAAGATGGTACTTGGATGAATTTTAATTATCCATATTATAGCTTGATACATACCAATTAAGCACTATAACACAGATTTTTTCAGGCTTCTTCAATGAACTTCAATATCAAACAGAAGCAATGGTGCAAAGGTTAACCTGAAATAAATTGATATGCTGGGGAAATTTCTTGCAAGTTCAAGGACTGCCATCTCAGTAGACCGTGCTAATAATAAACCTTTGCCTTCTGATGGCCCTGAGCTGCCCTTTAAGGTCCCAAGGTGCTCACCATCCCCTCTGACTCTCTTAGGAAAGCAGACAGATCTGAAGTGGGCTGTTGACCAAAGATCAAAACAGACTCAACAGTGTAAATGTTTCCTATCTGTGACACTGATTTGTCCTAAGGAAATTTTCTGCCACAGCATTTGAAAAATCAAAGAAAAGAAAATCTTTCCTTTGTCAATGAAAACTGATAACATAAATGTTTCTAATGACTATGGGATTTTGAGTCCTTTAGCATATCTCATAGACTGCTATTCTATTCATTGAAATGTCTGAATTTGGGGAAGCTACCACAATTAAACTTCGGGTTAGGCATGCTAAGTTGCTGCAGTTCTGTCCAGCTCTTTGTGACCCTATGGACTGTAGCCTGCCAGACTTCTCTGTCCTTGGGGTTCACCAGGCAAGAATACTGGAGTGGGTTGCCATGCTCTCCTCCAGGGGATCTTCCCAACCCAGGGATCGACCCCAGATCTCTTGCAATGCAGGCAGATTATTTTTGTCTGAGCCACCAGGGAAGCAGGTTACTGTGATTCTAAGTCCCAGTTTTCTCTGTGCTAGCTCTCACCCATCCATCCCTTCCCTCAGGATATTTCTTTTCTATTCAGATCTATGTGAGTGTTTACTGTCCTGTAGTTTCCTAACCTTCAATCTGCTTGTTTGCTCCATTGAAATTGTGAGGTGCCCCGGCGGCGGGGGTGGGGGGAGATTTGATATCATCTCTCTTGAATCCTATAAAGAGAACAACACAGGAAAGTCTCTTCCTCAGTGCTGCCTCTTCTCTTCTTTATTTGCTCAACATAGAAAGAATATTGATGTCATTCTTTTTCTCCCATTTCTCACAAGCTCACCTAATCCCTCATTTTTTGTTATTTTTTTCTCCTCTCTGTTAAGGATGTTTGTGTTGGCTTCTTCCTCTCACAATAAAAAGCTACAACCACCCCACCCCCTACCTCAGATAGATTCAGTATGTGCCCTCTGCATGTTACCATTCAAGTGCAGTTTAAATTTGAACTGGCTGTTACTTATTTAATGTCTTGTATTTATTGCCCATGACATAATATCCTTAGTCCTCCATCCTATGTTAAGTGGTGACAATAATTCCAGTGCTGTATTCTTTTTTTTAGGTTCTATTCATGTTTCTCTGAGTGTCTCTAAGGTTCTTCTCTCTCTTCTGAAGAGTAATATAAACCTGATCATCTTTCATGAGAAGGCCTGAAAGAGCAATCTTCATTGCTGCATGCAAATTTATACTTAATTATCCTTTAAGAAAGAATCCTAGATGTCCATGGTGTGTGTGTTAGTCATTCAGTCATGTCCGACTCTCTGCGACCCCATGGGGCTAGCCCGCCAGACTTCTCTGTCCATGGAATCCTCCAGGCAAGAATACTGGAGTGGCTTACCATTCACTTCTCCAGAGGAACTTTCCAACCCAGGGATCGAACCCTGGTCTCCTGCATCATAGGCAGATTCTTTACTGTTTGAGCTACAGGGAAGTCCTGGTCCAGTGGTTAAAAATTTGCCTGCCAATGCAGGGGACACAGGTTTGGTCCAGGAAGATTCCACATACTGCAAAGCAAATCTGCCTGCAATGCACAAGACCTGGGTTCTCTGCCTGGGTCAGGAAGATCCCCTAGAGAAGGGAGCACAACCCTCTAGAGTATTCTTGCCTGGAGAATTCCATGGACAGAGGAGCCTGACGGACTACAGTCCATGGGGTTGCAAAGAGTTCGACATGATTGAGTGACTCACTTTCTCTGCAGCTAGAGAAAGCCTGTGTCCAATAAGGAATCCCAGTACAGATATAGATAGATAGATAAATAAATAAATAAAAGAATATAGTTTTAAAAAAAGAGAGAGAGAACCATTTAAACTTTCTCTGATCGCCTTCTCTTGACTACAGCTTCACTTAAGGAAAACTAATTGTTTGCGTGTGTGTGTGAGACTAATTTAGTGGTGATGAATTCAAGTTTTGCTTGTCTGGGGAGCTCTGTCTCTTCAGTTACTGAATTCAAGTCTGGCTGTTCACTGCTAGAAAATCAATACCCAAGAGGCAGTTGTTACTAGGAAGGAAAATTGCTTGTAATCAGAATGCTGGCAACCTGGGGAGATGGTGGAATAAGTGCCCCTCACAATTATTTCCCAAGATTCTGCTTGGTCATGAAAGTTTTTAAAGGAAAAAAAGGAGATAATCTCAATCATTGATAGAGGGGGTCACTTGGCAGACTTGTCAACATCTTGTGATTGTCCTCCGGATGTTATCTTGTTCACACAGTTTGTCCATGAGATTAATGAAAGGGAAGCTTGGGAAGAGATCTGATCATTTGTTAATTGCTTATTCTTCATTTCTACTTATTTGATCTATGGAAAGAACCAACCGTTTATGTGAGGTATCATGTGACCAAAAGATTTGAAAGGTGTGCTTTGGTCAGAGATGAGCAGAGTGTAGGGATGCCTTGTTTATGGTTAATTACAATGTAGCTTTCCTAAATTGACAAGAAAAAGGGGTTTCCTGTCGAGGGCAGGCTTCCTGCAAGGAGCTGCTTACACTTCTTCAACTTGGAATAACAAAATTGCTGTGTAGAGTAACCTTGGTTGTAAGTTGCTTCCCTCAGTACTTTAAATAAATCATCTACTCCTTTCTGTCCTCCACAGTTTCTGCTGAAAAAATCAGCTGATGGTTTGGTTTTATGGGAGTACCCTTGAATGTGACTCTTTGCTTTTCTCTTGCCACCTAAATAATTCTATCTTTGTCTTTAATTTGTGCCATTTTAATTGTGATATGTCTTGCTGTGAGCCTCTTTGGGTTATTTTGTTGGGACACTCTTAGACCCGTGGACCTGAATATCTGTTTCCTTCCCAGGTTAGGGAAATTGATAGCCATAATTTCATCAAATAAGTTTTTTTCCATTTTCCTTTTCTTCTCCTTCTGGGATCCCTGTAATGTGAATGTTAGAATGCTTGACATTGTCCTAGAGGTCCCTTAAACTCTCCTCACTTAGGTTTTTTTTTTTTTTTTTCCTATTCTGTTTGGGTGATTCTCATCTTCCAATTGCTTATACATTTTTCTATGTCACCTAATCTGTTGTTAATTCCATCTAGTGTACCTTTTATTTCAGTAATTGTATACTTCAACTCTGATTAGCTCTATTTTTCTCGTTCTGTTTTATGAAGTTCTCATTATGTTCCTCTATTTTTTTCCTGAGTTCAGGGCTTGTTCTTATTATTATTGCTTTGAACATTTTATCAGGTAAATTATCTATCTCCTTTTCATTAAGGAATTTTTTTTTCTGGGGTTTTATCATGTTCTTTCATTTGAAACAGTCTTTTGTTTTCTCTTTTTGTTTGACTTTCTCTGTCGCTGTGAAACCAGGTGAAATGGTGACCTATCCAGGTCTTGAAGTCATGTCCTTACAAGAAAGTGGCCCTTTGTGGTCTGTGCACCCAGTGTCTTGTTGGCAGAGCTGAATCTGAAGGGAGCACAAGCCACATCTTCCTCTAGGGTGAGGTGGCAGCCTGTGACTTGGTGGGAGGTGGGGCTGGAGCCTGATTGACTGTAGCCAGAGCCAGGTGTGAGCCGGGGCATCACCTGGGCTCGGTGGTCACCACCCTATGGTGGGTGGGTATGACCAAGGCCTGAGGACTTGGACCTGCACTTCTGACCTGGCTCCACTTTCCCTGGTGAAGTTGCTACTTTTGCAGGGAGCAGTGCCAAAGGAGGGGCTGAAGCCCGATGGGGGCTGATGGGTGTGCTTGGGTAGTCCTGGCAGGCCAGTCACAGCAAACAGCGGTTTTCAATCTGCTGTCTCTGCTCTTTGATTGAGAGCAATCAAGTCTGTTTATGCACAGGAGCCTAATCTTGGGCTCAAAGGATCCTGGAGCTTGTGATATCCCCTTCTTCTTCTGGGTCACCTGTTAGGAGTATGGATCCCAAAAGATCATCCCTCTTCCCCTCATGTAAAACTTTGTTCAGTTCTTTCCTTACAGTTTTGATAATGAGTCATTTTGCTAGTCTTCAGACTGTTCCACAAGAGTTGCACAGTATGTGATCATAGTCTTAATGTGTTTGTGGCAAGGTGAGCTCAGGGTCTTTCTACTCTGTCATCTTGATCCCACCTTCCTGGAATTTCTCAATTTATGGCACCCAAATTGGTCTTCATGATGGTTTTCTTTCAGGATAAGTTAAGTTTCTGGCTGGAGAAGGAAATGACAACCCATTCCAGTACTCTTGCCTGGAAAATCCCATAGACAGAGGAGCCTGGTAGGCTACAGTCCATAGGGTTGCAAAGAGTTGGACACGACTAAGTGGCTTCATTCATTCCACTTCAAGTTTCTGGTACCATAACTATACCTATTCACAGGTATTTATCAACCACTCCTGAAATATAAGCAACAATATTGAACACTAAAGAAAAAAAATAAATAGGAGAGACTGTAATTTCTGTCACTATCTGCATCTATATATATTTATCTATCCATGTGTCTATCTATTGTGAGTTAGAAAAAAGATATAAATTGACAAATGAATGTTAAAGGAAATGAGCGGGGGTGGTAGTATTCTATGGCCTTTATAAAGAAAGATGTTAACTAAAATTTTAAACATAAGCAAGACTTAAGAAAGTGAAATGGTGATGAGGAAATATGAGTCTGTTTTTGGTTCTAAATTTTTAATTAGCTAGTGTGTATATAAATAATTAGCAGAAAACATGAACTTTAGAGATATTCTACTTAAGAATATTTGTGAGTTACAGGGAGTGTGCTTGGAATGGCAAATCCTCTCAGTAACTAATCTTATATTCAGTGTTCATTTGACCAGGTCTACTCTGATTCCAAGAGAACAATTTGCTGCCTGGTCACTTTTGTAGCTGCTCAGATGTAGTGATTTGAAGGGAAAAATGGCTTCAGTTCAGTTCAGTTCAGTCTCTCAGTTGTGTCCAACTCTTTGCAACCCTATGAATTGCAGCACGCCAGGCCTCCCTGTTCATCATCAGTTCCTGAAGTTTACCCAAACTCATGTCCATCCAGTCAGTGATGCCATCCAGCCATCCCATCCTCTGTCGTCCCTTTCTCCTCCTGCCCCCAATCCTTCCCAGCATTAGGGTCGTTTCCAGTGGGTCAACTCTTCACATCAGGTGGCCAAAGTATTGGAGTTTCAGCTTCAACATCAATCCTTGCAATGAACACCCAGGACTGATCTCCTTTAGGATGGACTGGTTGGATCTCCTTGCAGTCCAAGGGACTCTCAAGAATCTTCTCCAACACCACGGTTCAAAAGCATCAACTCTTTGGCTCTCAGCCTTCTGCACAGTCCAACTCTCATGCGAGGCCTCCCTGTTCATCATCATCTCCCGAAGTTTACCCAAACTTCTGCCCGCAGTCCTTCCCAATATTAGGGTCTTTTCCAGTGAGTCAGCTCTTTGTATCAGGTGGCCAAAGGATTGAGGTTTCAGCTTCAGCATCAGTCCTTCCAATGAACACTGAAGACTGATCTCCTTTAGGATGGACTGGTTGGATCTCCTTGCAGTCCAAGGGACTCTCAAGAGTCTTCTCCAACACCAGAGCTCAAAAGCATCAACTCTTCAGCTCTCAGCCTTCTTCATAGTCCAACTCTCACATCCATACATGACTACTGGAAAAACCATACCCTTGACTAGATAGACCTTTGTTGGCAAAGTAACGTCTCTGCTTTTTAATATGCTATCTAGGTTGGTCATAACTTTCCATCCAAGGAGTAAGTGTCTTTTAATTTCATGGCTGCAATCACCATCTGCAGTGATTTTGGAGCCCCCCCAAAAATAAAGTCAGCCACTGTTTCCTCATCCATTTCCCATGAAGTGATGGGACCAGATGCCATGATCTTAGTTTTCTGAATGTTGAGCTTTAAGCCAACTTTTTCACTCACCTTTTTCACTTTCAGCAAGATGCTTTTTAGTTCCTCTTCACTTTCTACCATAAGGGTAGTGTCATCTGAATATCTGAGGTTATTGATATTTCTCCTGGCAATCTGGATTCAAGCTTGTGCTTCTTCCAAACCAGCGTTTCTCATGTCCTCTGCATATAAGTTAAATAAACAGGGTGACAATACACAACTTTGACATACTCCTTTTCCTATTTGGAACCAGTCTGTTGTTCCATGTCCAATTCTAACTGTTGCTTCCTGACCTGCATACAGGTTTCTCAAGAGGCAGGTCAGGTCGTCTGGTATTCCCATCTCTTTAAGAATTTACCACAGCTTATTGTGATTCACACAGTCAAAGGCTTTGGCATAGTCAATAAAGCAGAAATAGATGTTTTTCTGGAAATTTCTTGCTTTTTCAATGATCCAGCAGATGTCAGTAATTTAATCTCTGGTTCCTCTGCCTTCTCTAAAACCAGCTTGAACATCTGGAAGTTCATGGTTCACATATTTCTGAAGTCTGGCTTGGAGAATTTTGAGCATCACTTTAATACTGTGTGAGATGAGTGCAATTGTGCGGTAGTTCTAGCATTCTCTGACATTGCCTTTCTTTGGGATTGAAATGAAAACTGACCTATTCCAGTCCTGTGCCCATTGCTGAGTTTTCAAAATTTGCTGTCATATAGAGTGCCACACTTTCACAAGCATCATCTTTCAGTATTTGAAATAGCCCAATTGGAATTCCATCACCTCCACTAGCTTTTTTAGTAGTGATGCTTTCTAAAGCCCACTTGACTTCACATTCCAGGATGTCTGGTTCTAGGTTAGTGATCATACCATCGTGATTATCTGAGTCATGAAGATCTTCTTTGTACAGTTCTTCTGTGTATTCTTGCCATCTCTTCTTAATATCTTCTGCTTCTGTTAGGTCCATACAATTTCTGTCCTTTATCGAGCCCATCTTTGCATAAAATGTTCCCTTGGTATCTCTAATTTTCTTGAAGAAATCTCTGGTCTTTCCCATTCTGTGTTTCCCTCTGTTTCTTTGCACTGATTGCTGAGGAAGGCTTTCTTATCTCTCCTTGATATTCTTTGGAACTCTGCATTCAAATGGGAATGTTTTTCTTCTTCTCCTTTGTTTTTCACTTCTCTTCATTTCACAGCTATTTGTAAGGCCTCCTCAGACGGCCATTTTGCCTTTTTGCTTTTCTTTTCCATGGGAATGTTCTTGATCCCTGTCTCCTGTACAATGTCATGAACCTCTGTCCATAGTGCATCAGGCACTCTGTCTATCAGATCTAGTCCCTTAAATCTATTTCTCACTTCCACTGTATAATCATAACATTTTCCAATCATGGCTTTGTAGTAAGATAAAGTTACAATGTTAATGTTAACTTTTTTAGGTGAGGTCTAAAAAATATGGATTCATCTATCCATTTATACAATAGTGTTTATTGCCAGACTCTATTTTAGGTGTTATAAATAATATGGTAGACAAAGTATATGAGTTTCTGCTTTCAGTAGCTAGTGTTATAATGGAAAGGATAAAAAAAAAAAAACCCAAATTAGCAAATAAATTGACCAGGCAAATCCATATAGTGGTAACTTTTCTGAAAGAAATAAAAGGGAGTGATATAATAAAGAGTGATTTGTCTATACCAGATAGTCAGGGAAGAACTTACTTAAAGGTGACATTGGAGCTGAAACCTGAATGATCTTTTGGACAAAAAGCATCCCAAACACGGAAATGACACCAACACAAATTGCATTCAAAAGAGGGAAAGAAAACGAGTGTATAAGAGCCCAGTGAACAGGGAGAGGATGGCATGAGACAAAACTCTCATCATGGGAGGGACAGACAGAGAGCTGATCCCAAAGGGCCCCACATAAGGGCTCCCATGGTGACAGACTTGCATTCTAGTTCAAGTGCAATGGAAAACCATGCGGGAGTTTAAAACAAGAGAGTGACTTGATCTGATTTATGTTTCAAAAAGGTAACTTTGGTTTTTAAGCTGCAAACAAACTTAGAGGCAGGAGTGGAAACATTAAGATCAATCAGGAGCTAGAGCAGTTGGTCCCCAAGGTAGATGGTGATGCTTGGGCTCCAGTTGTCACAGCAGAGATGTAGAGGAGGATATGGCATTTGTCGATTATGTTTTGGCAGAAAAATTGATTCAGTTTTGTGTATGGGGATGATGGAAAGTAAGGAGAGATGACTGAGGTAGATAGAGGATTACATCTAGGTTTGGGCTTTAGAACAGCTTTTAGGTAGTGGTGCCATTTATGAAGATGAGAAAGCCTGGGAAGAAATCAAGAGAACTCTATGGGCACATTGAGTTTGAAATCTCTCTTAGGCAGTTAGAATAGGTAGAAGAAGTCCAAGATGGTTGTTAGAGAATGAGATGACTAGAAGAACCATACAGAGGGAAACAAAGAAAAGAAAAAGCCCAGGAAAGAGAAAACCACAGACTAGACTGAAAACTTTCAGCAGGAAAAGACACCCTGGCACACCCCTTCCTCTGATTGGCCTTGAGCATATGCCCTATTTACATTTCCTTTCCCCGATTGGTACAAGCCCTATTTTGAGTGGAGCAGAACAAATTAGGTTTTGGGGACCGCTTAGGGGAGGGAACAAAGAACAAAGGGAACCGAGATCAGTTGAGATCATTCACTTGGGATTTGGTCCACTCTCACGTTTCCAGAGTGTACTGTTGGCGGCTTTCTTGGTAAATCCTGCTTTCTTGAGCTGTCCTAGTCTGTCATTTCAAATATTTGATGTGATGAAATAAAAATTGAGGGGAAAAATCCAAGCTGTCATATCTATTATACATCCACATAGAGATGTCAAGTAGGAAATGATGAGTATATGAGCCTGGAGATGTGGGGACAGAGATATAAGAAGTTATGTGGCTGGATGAGTTATTCTAGTGAGATAAAGTAGATGCAGGAGTAAGAGGACTTAGGACCAAGCCAGGGAGGAAGAGTGAGTGTTCATCAACATTTCAAGGTTGGAAAGGGATACAGAAAAGGAAACTAATGAGATACAGGCCAGAGAAAACAAATTATTAATAGGGAATCACAAAAACAGAGCTTCTAATATTTTTCTTTGAGTGGTCCTCACTCAATATAATTTTTGTTTTGGTTTTGGCTTCTGACATTTTGATACTTAGTAAATAGCATTTTTAATTTAAGCAGTAAACACTTTTACTCTATTATGGGATGAATTGTGTATCCCCAAAATTTGCATGTTGAGGTTCTAGCTTCTGGTACCTCAGAATGTGATTGCTTTGGGAAATAGGGTCTTTATAGATGTATTTAGTTAATAATGCTTGGTGGCTCAGACTGTAAAGAATCTACATACAATGCAGGGGACCTGAGTTCAATCCTTGGGTCAGGAAGATCTCTTGGAGAAGGGATTGGCTACCCACTCCAATATTCTTGCCTGAAGAAATCCATGGGCAGAGGAGCCTGGTGGGCTACAGTCCATGGGGTTGCAAAAAGTCTGACAAAACTGAGGGACTAACACTTTCAACACTTTCAAGTTACAATTAAATCATTAGGTTGGGCTCTAATTTGGTATAATTGATGTCCATGATGGAAAAGAGATAAAGACATGGACATGTGTTTACAGAAAGAAAAGACCACATGAGGACACAGTGAAAAGGTAGCCATCTGAAAGCCAAAGAGTGAGGACTCTGAAGAAATCCACTCCACTGACACCATCACCTTGAAATTCTAGCTTCTAGAACTTTGAGAAAAGAAGCTTCTGTTGTTTAAGTGATTCCGTTTATGATATTCTGTTTTGTAAGCCTTAGCAAATACAAATTCCTTGTCTTTATTTTTCTGTGGCATCTGAAATTGCCAATTTCCCATTGAAAGATTTGTAACATTTTGTTAGTTCAAGTATAAATTGAGCTAGAGTAAAATAGTCCCCCAATAATAGACATGTTAGAAGTTTACTTTTCTTTCACTGAAGAGTCTAGGTATCAGTTCAGGGCTGGTGTTAGGGGCTCAAGTTCTTTCTAATAATTTTCTCTGCCATCCTCAAGGGTTTTCTCCATTCTCGTGACCTCAAATAGTTCACCTTGGTGTCTACATTTCAAGAATGGGCACCACCTGTCCTTTGAGGAAGTGACCTGAAAACTGCCTGCATTACCTGCCTTTATACACATCAGTCAGGACTTAGTCACACAGCCGTGCTTGCCTTTAAGGGAAGCTAGGAAGTGACGCTAAATGAAAAGTGGAGGTTCTACTATTAGAGAGAAGAGGAATTTTTTTTTTTTCAAAAACAGCTTTATACAATAATATGTGAATTGAATCACTTTGATTTTATCTTATCACAATATTACTTCTAAATATTATAAAACCAGATAACGTTTATTTTCTAAGTATTTGCCTTCTACTATAGTAAGAGAACCACATCCTATTGTTACCTTTTTCTATTTACCCAGTCATGACATACTAGAAAGTAAAGTGAGGCTTTGTCCCTATTTCATGATTTTCTCACTTACAAAATTAGATTTGATCAGGTAATCTTTAAGATTCCTGTTGATAAGATTTCTATAAATCTATGCTATGAAACACACATAACTTACACATAAGCAGTTGAGAAATAGGTATGTCAATGTAATTTTTCTGTATCAATATTATGGTGAATCATTTATTTTCAAATATTTAGTCATGCAGTTCTTAGACAATTCCTTTTAAAAATTAAAAAAATTGCAGAAGAAAATATTTAAAATATTGCAACTTTTCTAGTCTGTTTGTATATACTATCCACAAGGGGGCAGTAGTAGAGAAATTTCCCCATAATTTTCTCAGGCTCAAAGAAAACTAAAAAGCCAAGCCCAACAGCAAAAAAACCCCCACTACAATGTTTAGAGAAATGTCGCCAAGTAAGCAATGTATTTTCTCCTTAAGTTTCACATGTATTCTCTCATACTGATAGCACAAGAGGGACAGCATCTTTTGTTTGTCAGTATCAAAAAAGAAAAAAATTGGTAATTTGTCATGTTTGCAAAAGTTAAAATTTCTCAATACCACAAATATATACAAAATATATAAGCACATGTTCGTGCAGTCACTGAAGACCTAAACTCAAAAATTTGAACTCCCCATACTTCCCATATTTATGTTTGATCAGCAGTAGTTTAACAGCTTAGGGCTCCTCTGCTGTTTCTTAATATACAATTTTATAATCAGCAATACATTCAGTTACTACTTAAACTGTATCAAAAGGATGATTTTCATAATATAGACATAATATTTACTACCGAGTGTAATGTATATTTCAGAGTATAAAATAGCAAAATATCTACCCTTTCAAAGTATTTATGCTGCGCCGTGCTTAGTCACTGAGTTGCTTCTTACCTTTCCCAAAGAGATCAATATCCATTTATCCAACTGACTATGCATTCAGAAGGAAAATCATCAGACTTTCCAGGAATTGCTGGACACTGGTTCTGAACAGATCCCAATTCCTTGTCAAGCAACTTGTCACTGTGGTCCTTAAATCAGAGCAAAGCTTCTGAACGTTGGCTAACCAGTGAGGTTTTGGCCTGGGTCCATCTTACTGTGTACCTGTTAGGTCCTTGGACTAACCTTGTGCTTATTCTCTCAATTTGGAGTTCGTAATTGGAATAGATATTCTGTCAGATGTCTAAATCTTCACATTGTTTAATTGATCTGTGGTTTGAGGGCCATTATGGGCACAAGGAAAACCAAATACAAACTACTTTAATAGTCTAGTTGGCAAAGTTTTTCTAAAGGGTCCGTAAATTAGTAAATATTTAAGGTTTTATGGGTCAGTATAGTCTCTGTCAAGAAGCAAAATGTTCTTGGTGGACAGAAATTTGGACTGGAGGAGAAGAAGCCGGATCAGGTACAGAGAGAACTTCAGATGTGAGTCTGTGTCAATGAAACACTCAGCTGACGCTACTGGCAGCTGAGAAGTTGAGGTAACCTTGCAGACTTGTCCCAAGTTGGGAAGAAGGGGGCCAGGACTTCATACCCTTGTGTCAACCCAACTATTGAATGTTCCCCACTCTGGGAAGTGGCGCAGCTGTGGAGGAGACAGCTCTCTTTTGCTGAGACCATGATTGCAGTTGACTGGCATCTCAGGGAGGGCTGGCTTCATGAGCAGACAATATGTGCAGACTCAGATAACCCATACTCAGCAGTGCCCCACATTTGGTTTAATTTTCCACTCTCACCACTTCAAAATTCCTGCTAGTATTCAAATAAGAGGCCCCACATTTTCTTTGTGCACTGGGCCCCACAGATTATGTAATTTATCCTGGCTAGTGTGTAGATTTCAGTGGCTGGGATCATGTGTCCTTACTAACAGGGGATTTGGATAATATATTATGCTACTTCTAGTATACGAATAGATAGGACTGTTTCTAATGAAAAAATCACATAAACAAATAGGATAATTAAACTCATTAGAAAGAAAAACTTCAATTTCTTTTCTTTAAATTGAGGTCTGCTGCATTCTCTGGCTTCCTGAAATATAAGATTTGATATTCTAAGTTGTTATACACTTATTTGGCTTACTTTATAGAAACTAGAGCTTAAGTAAACAACAACAGCAAAAAGGAATTGTATGCAGCTTGATGTCTGTTAAAGACTGTGGCTTTGTCCATTGTTTGGTTTAAGGTCAGCGCAGTGAAAAAGGAACACTGGAGGAAAGAAGGAAGCATTTGCTTTTTCTGAGTAGTTAACTTGCTGGGAATAATTTTGCATTGTTCAATATGGGAATAGTGCATTAAAAAATAAAACAACAAAAAAAGTTTTTCTTCATCTTTCCTTATCAGCTTAGGACATTTTCCCCAGATTCTGAGCTTTGTATTGAGTTTGACTTTTGATTTTTCTTTTGTTTTCCTCAGAGTTCTTTTATGAAAATTGCAAAATTAAGATATTAATGGAATGTTCAGGGGGAAAAATCAGGACAGAATAAGGTTCCCTGAATATCTTCGCAGAAATATATATTCTGTAATTTTATGGGTGGAAAATTTACCTATAGAGAGATTTTGAACAAATATTCCTATTGAATTCTGTGTTTGCCAAATTGCTTGTTTTGAGAAAGAACCTTGACATGGGTATTCATATAATAAAATGCCAGGTTTCATTCAGGCTAAATCCTTTATTTGATATCTAATTCTGGTCTATCTAATCATCCTGAATTGAGATAAGTTGCTCTTAATACCATTAATTGTGTTAAACTTTCAGTTGTGTCTGATTCTTTGTGACCCCATAGACTGTAGACCACCAGGCTCCTCTGTCCATGGGATTTCCTAGGTAAGATTACTGAAGTGAGTTGCTATTTCATTTTCCAAATATTATTCATAACAGGGATATAGTACACTAATTCCTTTTATAATGAATTTTACATTGAAAAAATAATGGTCTTGAAAATAAACCTAAAGTAATAGGTGACATTCTGAGATGGCTGAAAAATTGAACCAAAGGCTGTTTTATGGCTTAAATATTATAGCTTTCATGAAAAATTGCTTAACCATAAGAGCCTGTAGATAAATCTGTTCTCTGATGTCTGGGAGAATAAAGGACAGACTAGGACAAGCAATGGAGTTGGCATATAGTTAAGAATAAAAAATGAAATCTAAGACAGAGTTAAGGGCCAGGAAAGGAGGTGATATAGTGTGACTGCAAAAAATATAGACTCTTGAGTCTGGCTTCCTGGGTTCAAATTCTAGCTTTACCACTTTGTAATGTTGTCAATTTAGTTATTGCCTTCTCCCCTACCATGTTTTAGTTTTCTCATGTATAAAAGTGATGATATCGACTTCACAGGCTATTAGGAGTAATAAATGGCTCAATACACATAAAACATGTAGAAAACACCTGGAATATATATGAAGTATTGAGAGGATGTTTTTTAGTTTATTGAAGTATATTTGGTGTACTATGTGATGATTTGATAATGTGCATGCGTGCAGAGTCACTTCAGTTGTGTCTAACTCTATAAGACCCTATGAACTGCAGTTTGCCAGGATCCTCTGTTCATGGGGTTCTCCAGGCAAGAGTACTGGAGTAGGTTGCCATGCTTTCCTCCAGTTTGATCCCTGAACAGGGATCCCTGAACAGGGATCAAACTCATGTCTCTTAGGTCAACTTCCACTCGCAGCTGGGTTCTTTGCCACTAGCACCTCCTGGGAAGCCCTTGATATGTATATACATTGTCAAAGAATTTTCACCATTGAGTTAATTAACACATCCTTCACCCAACATATTTACTATTTTTCCTTCTTTCTTCCCTCTTTCATTTTTTTTTCTATTGGTGGAAACACTGATTCTACTCTCGACAGATTTCATTTACACAATAAGTATTATCGGTTATAATCATTGTGTGAATATTAGACCCTCAGACCTTATTTATCTTTTAATAGAGTTGTACCCTTTGGTCAACGTGTTTCTAAATTCCCACCTCCCAGGATCTGGCAACCATCAGTCTACTATTCTATTCACTGCTTCAATGAGTTAACTTTTTTGTTTATTCATTTTCGATTCCACATATAAGTGACAGAATTCAGTATCTGTCTTTCTCTGTCTGACTTATTTCACTTAGCCCTACAAGTCATTCAACTTTTCACAAATGTCAGGATTTTCTTATTTTTTAGAGTTGAATAGTATTCCACTGAATATACTTAATATATATATATATGTTCTGTTTTCTTTACGCATTCATCTGTTGATGTTGGGTAAACAGCTGAAGTTGTTTCTGTGTTTGGCTATTGTGAATAATGTTGCAATGAACATGAGAGTACAGATATCTCTTCAAAATAAGAATTTAGTTTCCTTAGTATACATACTCATACTCAGAAGTAGAATTACTGGATCATATGATAGGACTATTTTTAGTTTCTTGAGGAACATACATACAGTATTCCATAGGAGTTGCACCAATTAACATTCCCATCAACAGTGTACAAGAGTTCCGTTTTCCTCATATCTTCACCAACATTTGTTATTTCCTGTCTTTTTTTAAAATAATAGGCATCCTGACTGGTATGAAATGATATCTCATTATAGTTTTGATTTTCATATTCCCAATGATTAATTGATGTGGAATACATTTTCATGTGCATTTTGGCCATTTGTATGTCTTTCAAAGAACCAATCTTCGGAAAATTGTTGGCTTAGATCCCTTGGCTTGTAAGTTGGGCTATTTAAAAAATTTGTTTTTGCTATTCAGTTTTTGGCTTCTCTGTACATTCTGGATATTAAGCCCTTAATCAGATATATGATGTTTTTCTATTTCTGTGAAAGATGCCTTTGAAAATTTGGTAGGGATTGCATCAAATCTGTAGATTGCTTGGGTTAGTATTTTAAAAATAGTAACTCTTTCAATTCATGAATATGAAAAATATTTCCACTTATTTGTGTATTCAATTTCTTTTAAATTGATGCTTATAGTTTCCAGTGTACAGATCTTTCACTTCCTTGATTAAATTTATTCCTGAATGTTTTAGTGTTTTTGATGCAATTGTAAATGTGAGCATTTTTTAAAATTTCTCTTTCCAATAGTTCATTGTTGTTGTATAGAAATGCAAGCAATTTTTTATATTGATTTCACATCCTGCAATTTTATTAAATTAGTTTATTAGTTCTAATAGTCTTTTTGTGGGTCTTTAAGGTTTTCTATATATAATGTTATGCCGTCTACAAACAGAAACAGTTCTACTTCTTGCTTTCCAGTTTGGATTCCTTTATTATCCTGCCACCCAACTCACCAGGAGCTCTGTCTAGGACTTCCAGTCCTATTTTGAATATAAATGGCAAGAATAGACTATCTTGTCTTGTTCCAGAAAAGCTTTCAGCTTTTTATTATGATGTGAGCTGTGAGCTTGCAATATATGGCCTTTATTGTTTTAAGGTACATTCCTTTTGTACTCAATATGTGAAAGTTTTTATCATGAAAGAATGTTGCGTTTTGTTAAATAACTTTTCTGCATCAATTGAAACAAACATGAGTTTTATCCTTCATTTGTTAATGTGGTGTATCACATTAATAGATTTACCTATGTTTAACCATCTTTGCATTTCAGAAATATATCCTTCTTGATCATGGCATATGATTCTTTTAATATATTTTTGAATTAGTTTACTAATATTTTATTAAGTATTCTTTTCACTCATGCCTATTAGGGTTGTTGTCTTGTAATTTTTTCTTTGTTGTGCCCTTGTCTGGCTTTGGTATTAGGGTGATACTGAGGGCAATGGCACCCCACTCCAGTACTCTTGCCTGGAAAATCCCATGGATGGAGGGGCCTGGTAGGCTGCGGTCCATGGGGTCGCTAAGAGTCGGACATGACTGAGCATCTTTAGTTTCACTTTCACTTTCACTTTCATGCGTTGGAAAAGGATGTGGCAACCCACTCCAGTGTTCTTGCCTGGAGAATCCCAGGGACAGGGGAGCTTGGTGGGCTGCCGTCTATGGGGTTGCACAGAGTTGGACACGACTGAAGTGACTTAGCAGCAGCAGCAGACCTCATAAATGAATCTGGGAGTGTTCTTTCATCTTCTCTATTTTGGAAGAGCTTGAAGATTGTTGTTAATACGTCTTTAAATATTTGGTAGTATTCACCCATGAAGTCATTTGATACTGAAGTTTCTTTGTGGGGGTATTTTAAAATTCTAATTTAATGTGCTTGTTAGTAATTGGTGTTCATATTTTCTATTTTTTCATGATTAACTCTTGATAGATTCTGTGATTCTAGGAATTTATCTATATCTTCTAGGCTGTCTAATTTTTGGTGTATGATTGTTCACAGTAGTTTCTTACGCTTCTTAGTATTTCTCTGTTAGCTGCTGTAATGTCTGCTTTTCCTTTTCTGATTTCATGTATTCGAGTCCTCTCTCCTTTTCTCTTATTTAGTCGGTTTGGCGTTTTAACTACTTTTCTTAGTTGACTGATGTGTATGAGTCACTCCACTAGTTTCTGGGTGTCTCTTTGGAGGGAACTGTTTTGTGTTTTGCTGTGCATTTGGTCTATCTATGAGAGGAGTGAAATTGAGGCGCCTCCTATGTTACCATTTTTATTTATGTGTTGTTGCTTTTCTATTTTTAAAAGGAGGAAAATGCTAATATCTCAGGTACTTTACATACTTTGGCTCATTTAATTCTTTCAGTGGTGTAGAAGCATAAACATTTTTTTTCTTTTTTTGCAAATGGAGAAACTGAGGCTTGGATAGATTTAATAGCTTGTTCACAACCAGGCAAATTGTCAGTGACAAAAGAGAGATTCACCCCAGATAGGATTATATCATTCTTTGGCATCAAACTCTTCAGTGACACTCTTGGTGGTGGAATTAAGGTGAAATTTAATAATACAATTTCCATTAAAGTTATTTTTAGGATATAAACAAATTTTATTCTTTTATTCAAGCTATGTCTATTGGTTAATTTGTTGCACTATGATCTTTGTTCATAGATATCTTCATTTATGTAGATTAGTTTGAGATAAGTGCAAGTGGATAGTTACTCTTAAGAACTGCCTGCCTGAAAATAAGATGCTGTGGCAGGGTTTGGTGCCAATCAGAGTTGCAATGAAATCTGCCTTGGTAGCCCCCATGAGTCTGCTGGTTTGTATGTTTCTGGGGACTAGAGAAAAACCTGGGGAGTTTGGCAAACTAATGCTGGCTACAGACTCTTCCCCATCTACTAAGGAATGTCACATCACCTGATTCTACAAGAACGGGGTCATGGCCATTGCAGAGGCTGACCTACAGTACACTCTGAAAGGAACTCAGGATGGAGAGTTGAATAGGAGCTCATGCTTTGGGAAACAAACAAAACAGGCCCTTAGATAAGAAATATTTCAGTCGATGTTTTTAATGAACCTGATACTTGCATCTTTTTATACTTAGAAAAACACTAAAACTATTCATGGAGGTATCTGTTCCTTGTGACTACCAGTAACCTTCCACTGAAATGTATGCTTGATCACATATAACCCTTCATCAAAAATTCATATATACCGGCCTCCCAAACTCATCTTCAGGTCTGTTCCTCAGAGCTTTCTGAGGGGGCTATCTTCTGGGCTATAATCCTCAGCAAGTTGCCAAATAAAACTGAAACTATCAGCTCTCATTCACGTATTTTTATTTCAGTCAACATCCTTCAGTGTGGCCTCATTTTTGTCAGAGTAAACGCGTACTGAGCTGTGTAAAACTGAAATGTGATATGCATGTGAATGTCAGTGGGTCCATCTGAAGGGCCAGCTTTCACTTCCACCTCATTTTTGCTCATAAACAACATCACATTTGAGTAGGAGGACCATACTTCCCAGTTTTCACAGGATGGTTCTGGTTTATTCCTGTCTTCACAATGTATTTATGGATAACATTGACTTAAGTTCTCAAAACTATCCTAATTCCAATTAAAAATAAAATGATCATCTCACATATCTATTTTTAAGAATTCCTGCATTCCTTTTTAGCTATTTCTTCATTTGGTTCAACAATTATAATATGAACCTTTCTGCCCATTTATGTACAAACTGATTTTTTCACTTCCAAGTTATTTCCCATTTAAACTTGTTTTAATTATTCAATCGATATGTTCTACTATTTATGAAAATTCTCTGGGCATCTTGATTTGGGGTAGAATGCACCAAAATTATTCCTACTAAAATTAATGGAAACATTTTTTACTTAATGACTTTTCACTTAGCATCCGGATTTTTCAGGAATGAATTAAATCTGCTAAAAGAGAGATAACCGTTCCTAGCACCTGGTGCACTGTGGGCACTCAAAAATAAATGTTAAATTAGTTCCAAATGAATGAATAAATGATTGCAAAGGCCCATATGCATCTTTACAGCAGGATTTCCAGCAGACATTTGTAGCCTTGTTATTGTGTTTTGTCTTCACTGTTTTTCTATACCAGTCTCATCATGTTGTGGATGGACCACTCCTTTGGAAAAAACCATTAGAAACTTGGAAAAATAGAAAATTATTACTTAATAGGTTTGGAAATTATACAACACAGCTCAAGTCATGCACAAGATCGTGCAGAGAGAGAAGAACCACACGGCCCTGGGGTTCTGCTTTTATAAGGGTTGAACATGGGGGCCTTGAGTTTGAAGACTCACTGTTTATTTGTGAATTTAAAACACAGCATGGTTTTAAATGTTTAAAAGCATGTGAAGGGAAAAAAGCCAATTAGTCCATATAGTGGTTTGGTGGTTTAGTCGCTAAGTCATGTCCGACTCTTGTGACCCCATGGACTGTATACCACCAGGCTCTTCCATCTATGTATGTTATCGAAATCAACTAAGATTTCTAAACCAAAGGAGCCTCCGTGGGGGGAGGCAGAAAGGCTCCTCGTCCAGTTATGTAGCTGGTGATGTGTTTATTTGAATTATCTGTCTTGAAGTCAATGCCTCTTTGAAATGGATGCCTTGCAATCAAAGCTTAAGTCAGATACTTACATTAAAAAAAAAACCCTTATCAGGGCTTACAGTACAACTATCTTTTCATGTAGAAAAACATGTTCACATCCACACATTATACCTGTTGCTTGAATTTCTGATGATACACAATACCATGTCACATTATAATAGGCATTACCTTTCTACCAACATCAGATTCCCCACAACTTTCTTAAATGGTGGCTTATACTTCTCTGTTTCTTTGAAGTTAGGTCCAAGTGTAAACTTCCTTTGGAAAATAAAATATATAGCCCAAATTGTGAGGGAGCATTCACTGGTGGTGTTCCGCTCTTCACCCTGCTTTTCCTCTACCTCATTGTTCACAGAATTGCATGTTGATACAGAGATGGCATAGAATCCAAGAAACTTGGTATATTGAGTCAAAACAAGAAGGATACTGGTCTTGGAAAGTTACTTATGCTGCAGTGGAGTTTTCAAGAGTAACAAATAAAGTGATATTTGGGCAATGAGATTTGAGGGTCACTGAAGCATAATCTAGCTTATTTTAACTGATAGAAACATGGACTCTATCGGAGACTAAGTTAATCAAGTACATTTCATAATTATAGATTGCTTTCACCAATTAGGTCTAAATCAACATTCCTTAAGAAGTTGGCCCTATGTTTATGTGTATGTTTGGTATTCTATATGTGGTTCTTTGAAGCAAGAATCCTAGAAGCTTAGATGGAACCTCAGAGATTGTGTGGCTCATAGCCTTCTTTTGCAATAATAAAACCAGGGTCAAGAGAGTAAGATGTGATAATTTTACTCAACCATAAAGAGGAATGAAATTGGGTTATTTGTAGAGATGTGGATGGACCTAGAGACTGTCATAGAGAATGAAATAAGTCAGAAAGAGGAAAACGACTATCATATATTAATATACATATGTGGAATCTGAAAAAATTGGTATAGATGGTCTTATTTACAAAGCAGAAATAGAGATGTAGATAAAGAGAATAAATATATGGATACCAAGGGAGAAGAGGAGGTGGGGCGAATTGGGAGATTGGGATTGTCATATATACACTAGTGATACTATGTTTAAAACAGATGACTAATGAGAACTCACTGTATAGCACGGGGAACTCTAAAGGAAATCCAAAAAGGTGGGGTTATATGTATACAAACAGCCGGTTCACTTTGCTGTATTGTAGAAACTAACAAAATATTGTAAACAGCTATGTATGTGAGCTCCGTTGTGTCCAATTCTTTGTGACCTCATGAACTGTAGCCCACCAGGTCCTTCTGTCCATGGAATTTTCCAGACAAGAATACTGGAGTGGGTGCCATTTCCTACTCCAAGGGATCTCCCCAACTCAGGGATTGAACCCACTTTTCCTGCATCTCCTGCGCTGGCAGGTGGATTTTTTTACCACTGTGCCACCTAGGAAGCCCCAAACTCCAATTAAAAAAAAATGTAGGGAATGGCTTGCTCCATGGTAGAGGCAGAAATTCTAGCATCTTTTTCCTGTGTATTCAGTATTATTTCCACCACACTTAACTATATATCATGTATCATATTCCTAGTTGCTCATTTATCCTCAATACATGACATGGATATCCCCAACAATATATATGTTATTGGATTGAAGTTAAACACTAAGCTTCTGTTAAAAGTTACATTGGAAGAGTAGACATGAAAGGGCATTAATAGTCATTTATATTGATATAACCACCAAGCAACAGTAATATACAGAGCTCAAGCAATGAAGTAAGAATTAGATGCATTTGATAAAGGAAAAGTTTGATAAGCATGAAGTGGTCCAGAGACTGAGAAGAACTGGTCTCTGAGGGAGTCCCCTGCAATGATGCTGGGTGACTAAGGGCCCTGGGGCTGAATAAGTGTGTCGACTGGGCAGGAATAGGGTTGCAGAGGAGAGGAACTGGAGACTCCACTCTAAGCCTAAGTCTGGTGTGTGTGTGTGCTCAGTTGTATCTGACTTTTTGTGACCCCATGGACCATAGCCCACCAGGCTTCTCTATCCATGGAAAGCAGGCAAGAATATTGGAGTGGGTTGCCATTTCCTTCTCCAGGGGATCTTCCCAATCCAGCGGTCAAACCCACATCTCTTGCATCTCCTGTGCTGACAGGTGGATTCTTTACCAGCTGAGCCAGCGAGGAAGCCCAAAATCTTGTAGTTAATTCCAAGCTTTAATAAAGATTAATTAAGTAAGTAAATTCACTCTAATTATTTATTGCACATTTGATACTGAATTCTATATTTTAATTGTTGTATCATCTTTTCTTTGAGCATATGAACCTTGCTCTCCAACCTGCATTAACTTAATAATTATATTACAGATGCCCACAGTGATTGGTGGGGAACAGGTGTAAGATTTCTCAAAGACACACGATTTTATTCTCTTACATTTTTCTGTGAGTTTTTTTTATTTTTTATTTTTTTTAATTTTTATTTTTTATTATTATTATTTTTTTATTATTGTTTTTGCCATACATTGTCATGATATCACCATGGGTTTACAT